>JAJSOF020000003.1:192674967-193169967 GCA_025594305.2 Periplaneta americana | reverse complement strand
AATTTGACTATCTGTGCCACATAAGTAGTAACACTGAAATTCTTTGAACAACGAATTCTCTGTGACTCCACACATTCTCGCTTTTTTGATGAAATATGCTGGTACACGAAAAAATTTAAGCCATAAAAGTACAGCCTATTTTTTTTATTATTATTTTATTACTTTTCCTTTCTCGCGATATGAAATATGAAGAGAAGATACTGTTATGTTGAAAAAAATTGATTTACATATTTTCGTTGAAATGCAAGTTTCTAGCATGTCTTGATAGATTTGCCAGGATGATAAGAAAACTTCGAGACACATTCTCTATTTAATGTGTCTCGAAGTTTTCCCATCTTCCTGCTTACTGTATGACTCTAGTCGGGAACCCATCAAATCGACTCATGAATAATTTCTCACTTTATTGATTTTGATCTGAGAACGAAACTAAAACCATCTTTAAAATGTTTCGAACTTTTTTTTAACGTAAAACGTTTAAGGGGAACTCTACACCGATAAAATTGTTCCATTTTCTTGTAATGCTCTGACGTTACTCAAGGTACTATATAAATAGAAGTGTAACTGGTTTTCTTGGCGGTCCGCCTCGCTCTATTCTCTGTTTAATGTGTGTAGATGTTTTCCACGTAGTAGTCATTGAAATATTGAGTATATGGGTTAAATGAATATCAAATAAAATACACTATAGTGTTAAAGAAAGTATACAGGGTGTTAAAATATTGTGACGCCCACGTGAGATTCGATCTCACGACCGACGGAGGAGAGGCTAAGTCGGCCGTGTTTTGGGCGGGTTGCGCGCGCATCTGGTGCTTGCGGAGAGGAGAAAGGGGAAAGAGCGACCGCGGTAGAGACGAGAGGGGTCCGGATTGTTCGAGTGCTTTCTCTGGAGTGCTATCTGGACGCGCGCCGAAATATCGAGAACTCGTACTTTCTCGCAACTATGGTTTAGCTATAAAAGAAGAAACGCGAGCGAACTTGAGAAGTTTCAGTTTAGTCATCCAGTCAGTCAGTCAGTCAGTCAGTAAGGCAGTGGAGGGCAGTGAAGCCAGCTTCGAGACCAGAGCGCGACTTGAGTTGTGTCCGTAACTGTGGAGCCTGAAGCCCGGAGTTCGAGTGCAGTGGACCGCAGTTGGAGGGACCTGAGTTCGAGTACAGTGGACTGTCTCTGAAGGTCTGTGGTTCGAGATACTGTGAACTCGAGTGACTGAGCTAGAAGAACTGTGAACTGAGAACTAACAGTTCTGATTTGTAAATAGTGCTTTGTGAACATTAGTTAAAATTAACAGTTAATTGTTGTTCTCAATATTCCAAGTAAATTGTCATTGTCGTCTGTGGAGTGCAATAACGGATACTGTGTTGCGGTGTGGAGAGCAAATCCCATTGTTGACGGGAGTGGAATTAAATTGTAGAAAGTGAACAGTTATTGTTGAGATAATAAAATTACATTGTTGTTAGTAATAAAAGTTTACAATATCCAATATTTTAGGATGTGATAGTATGCATCAAAACAAGAAAAACGTGTCTAATAAACATGGGTCCTACAACACATACTTTCTGAGATGTGAACACTTGTTCATGGGAGGTGCTCAATGTGACTTCCATTTATGGCAATGCATTTTCTGCCCTACAATACAGCAGACTACCAGATAATCATACCGTAGTTGACACCCCTGGCATGGAATAATGATATGTCGCAAGGAATACTGAAAAGAAAAGTTTGGTTGCAGATATGAGCGGGGTTCAGCAGAGATGGTGTTGTGAATTTTCGTAATCAGCATGTGTGGGCTGACGAAAATCCCCATGCAGTTGAAGAAACAAGGCATCAGCACCGATTCTCAATCAACGTATGGGCAGGCGTTCTTGGCGATAGATTGAAGGCAATACGTGCTACCACAGAGATTAACTGGGGATCGTTATCAGGACTTTCTTATTAACGTATTGCCTACCTTGCTGTAGTATGTGCCATGTCAGCAAAGACTACAGATGTGGTTCATGCATGATGGCACACCAGCACATTTTTTCTGCAATGAGCGTAAACTCCTGACGCTGATATTTCAGGACCGCTGGATTGACTGAGGAGGCCCCACACCTTGGCCTGCTCGTTCCCCAAACCTAAATCCCCTAGACCTTTGGTTATCAAGAACAACCAGGTCAATTCCAAAGAGTGCGTGATTCCTTACCCCGAAGGGCAGAGGAATGCATTGCCATGAATGGACGTCACATTGAGCACCTCCTATGAACAAGTGTTCACATCTCAGAAAGTATGTGTTGTAGGACCCATGTTTATTAGACATTTTTTTCTTGTTTTATGCATACTAGCACCTCTTAAAATATTGGATATTTTTTCTTAACACCCTGTATATTGTATTTATTATTTAAATTCGAGTACCTATAGATATTTCACGCAATCTTTGCGATTTCCTTAAGTACCCTGTTACATTTTTTTTTTGCCCTTTTCACCAGCAGTAAAATAATTTCAATCCAAATCTCTTCTAAAATGACTCCTTCGTTTGTCAAGATCTCCATTGTAGGTCATATTTTCAACTTTATTACTTTAGATGTTATAGAAATAATCTTGAGTTATTTTTAATAATCTATGTACTGCGATAGGTTTGGAAGTAAATCCCGAAAAGACAAAGTATATGATTATGTCTCGTGACGAGAATATTGTACGAAATGGAAATATAAAAATTTGAAATTTATCTTTTGAAGAGGTGGAGAAGTTCAAATATCTTGAAGCAACAGTAACAAATATAAATGATACTCGGGAGGAAATTAAACCCAGAATAAATATGGGAAATGCCTGTTATTATTCGGTTGAGAAGCTTTTATCATCCAGTCTGCTGTCAAAAAATCTGAAAGTCAGAATTTATAAAACAGTTATATTACCGGTTATTCTTTTTGGTTATGAAACTTGGACTCTCACTTTGAGAGAGGAACATAGGTTAAGGGTGTTTGAGAATAAGGTACTTAGGAAAATATTTGGGGCTAAGAGGGATGAAGTTACAGGAGAAATGGAGAAAGTTACACAACACAGAACTGCACGCATTGTATCCTTCACCTGACATAATTAGGAACATTAAATCCAGACGTTTGAGATGGGCAGGGCATGTAGCACGTATGGGCGAATCCAGAAATGCATATAGAGTGTTAGTTGTGAGGCCGGAGGGAAAAATACCTTTAGGGAGGCCGAGACGTAGATGGGAGGATAATATTAAAATGGATTTGAGGGAGGTGGGTTATGATGATAGAGATTGGATTAATCTTGCTCAGGATAGGGACCAATGGCGGACTTATGTGAGGGCGGCAATGAACCTGCGGGTTCCTTAAAAACCAGTAAGTAGGAAGTAATCTTTTGTACTGCGACTTGCAGTTTACTTTCAAATTTAAACAAAATAATTAATTTCTTACCTTAAATCGAAGTGTTCTCCACTGTAATTATGTGTGTTGCACTTACAAAACTGATTGCACAAGTTCTTGCTGGCCGGATCTTGAGAACCATATAGTTCAGTTCACAGAAAACATATGACTGGCGTTCCGAGTCATGTTGTTATCGTAACATAGATACCGGTACGACCTCAGACGGCTTTGAACTAGTTAGGTGAAATATTTTAGCCTTTATCTGCACCTTGCATTGCGTATTAGCATGACTCATGCAGTCTTACGATACGTCAACAAGTTAGTTTAATTTTGGAGCATAGAAAATCATTGGGAAACGACAAAATTATAAGAAATAAGAAGTAATTTAATTATTCAGGACTAAGCTAGGTAATTTATTAGTTTCTGTATAATAAATTAATTAATTAATTAAGCTTCCCTTATGAAAAGGTTGCCAGATTTGACAAAGCGTATCTATATATATAATTTGAACTGGTAATGGAAATTACGGGAAAACGGCTGAACGGATTGCAATGAATCACTCATCATTTTGAAGCTTGGCATCCAAGGATTTTCATAAAAATAGTAACTTTCAGTGAAGCGTTAGTTTTCCTACATAATTTTCCAAAATCCATCTTTCGTCAGTTTTGAGAACTAATTGCATTTCAGAATAAAACAAAACATATACTACAATAAACAATAGGCTATTACAGGAAGGCCGTGACCTGCAGGTTTGCTGATATATTTAGAGTTCAAATTCAGTTGGTTATTAAAAACTTCAAGACTTACTAAAAATAATTTACAGGTCTGATTCTGCGGTGTGTAATTTTCTGAGTACAGCTGTGTATTGGATATTAAAATCTACAAAACTTGAGGTGGTTTGATGACATTATTACCATTAGAAATTAAATATTATTATAGTTAATACCATGATGTGACTATTTTTCATTAATTATACATAGTAATACTATATTGATTATATGAAAGTGAAATGTTGTGGGGTTATATAAGTAGATGTGGAGAATATCTTAAATTAGATCTTCATTTCTATAATTTACTGAGTGGCGGCTATTATACAGTATATATAAAACTACAAAACTTACCTAAGATAATAATATTGTTATTAAAAATAAAATATTTTTATAGTTATTAATCATGTGGGGTTGGATCTTTTTCATATACTTAATGGCGGTGTGGTGTAGATATTTATATGAGTCATTCTCTTCAGTATTGGCTCAAGAGAGCGCAAAAATTACAGTTCCTAAGGAAAGACAAAAAAATATATATTATTTACTGATAAAATAAGAGACCTAGAAAATTTTGTAGTCTCCCGATCATTTCAGCATTTTACGATTTTAAAAAATTATTTATATATATATATATATATATATATATATATTTTTTTCAAAATTCAAAATGGTAGCAGTTCGCTGTGCAGTGATGAAGCGTTCCCTTCATAACTCATAAACTTCTTAACTTTTTCATGTTCTCTCTATTTTATTTTATTGCTGAAACTCATGTTTACAATATCATGCTCTTTGAACTACATTCCTTAGAAAAGAATTTTTTTTTATTCTGTGTTAGAACAAAATACTAATATTTGACCATTTTAAATGAATTTATTTTTTATCAGACAATCTATCAAAGGTAGAGAAGTGATCTTGCATCGTATTGTACATATGACATGTATAAATGCACACAAAAAAATTTAATCACAGAATATTGGATAGTTTTTGAGTTATGTGGGAAACGCTTCATCACTGCACAGTGAAGTCAATTTAAAAAAAAAATGTTAATTTTTTTATCGTAAAAATATATATTTTTTCATAGAGAAGGACAGTGTTTTACACATACTAATTTTCATTATTGTACAAGATACAGTAACAGAGGAAAAAATGTTGAATATTTCCAAAATTTTACTGCTGTAAGCTGTACCTAACCCCTTAAATTAAGCTTTTCATTTTTCATTTTATTGGGTTATTTTACGACGCTGTATCAACATCTTAGGTTATTTAGCGTCTGAATGAAATGAAGGTGATAATTTCGGTGAAATGAGTCCGGGGTCCAGCACCGAAAGTTACCCAGCATTTGCTCGTATTGGGTTGAGGGAAAACCCCGGAAAAACCTCAACCAGGTAACTTTCCCCGACCAGGATTCGAACCCGGGACACCTGGTTTAGCGGCCAAACCCGCTGACCACTACTCCACAGGTGTGGACTTAAATTAAGTACGTAAGTATGTTTCAAGAACGCTAGCGAAAACTCTACTATTGTCTAACGTGTCATCGTTGCGTCGGCGAAAAACGGATTTTACAGGCACAGCTGCTTGTAGTGTTCCAGACTCTACACTAATACAGAACTGGCGATGATGCGGAGTCCACACGTTATTGCTGCGAATTGAAGTGTGCCTATTACTGGTCATAGACCCCCATCGAAGGGACGGAAACTTTTTCTAGAGTTGTGATGGCCTCCTAACGGGAGCTATCGGTATCTAAGGTACGGAGGGGGTGGTTGGGGGCGACATTCGGTTATTTTGCGAGTCAGGGTGTGGGTAAGGGCGACCCCTCCTCATGACTGCTACCTTGACGTGGTTGGAGGGCTTGCGTGTCTCTTCGATCTTGAATGGATCAAAGAGGCCAGACTAAAGGCAGTCAGATAGGGAAGGTAATCGGGGACAGTTGGAAGTCAATGTCAGAAAGGATTCCAAGAAGACGGAGCACAAATGAAAGGTAATATAAAGTCAATCAATCAGTAACACTGGTCTACAGTGATTTTGCTACTGAACAAAAACAAGTGTATCAACCCTAATTTGAGTATGCTGATTACAGATCTGAATACCATTTCCTTCTATCACGTCACAATTTCAAAGTAATAAATTTTTAATTTTTATCTTTTTAATACATTTAGATCCATTTTATTTATTTTATTATGATTCTGTTACTGAACAAAAACAAGTGTACCAACCCTAATTTGAGTATGCTGATTACAGATCTGAAGTCCATTTTCTTCTATTACGTCACAATTTCAAAATAATAAATTTTTAATTTTTACATTTTTAATACATTTAGATCCATTTTATTTATTTTATTGTGATTTTGCTACTGAACAAAAACAAGTGTACCAACCCTAATTTGAGTGTCCTGATTACAGATCTGAAGACCATTTCCTTCTATCACGTCACAATTTCAAAATAATAAATTTTTAATTTTTACATTTTTAATACATTTAGATCCATTTTATTTATTTTATTGTGATTTTGCTACTGAACAAAAACAAGTGTACCAACCCTAATTTGAGTGTCCTGATTACAGATCTGAAGACCATTTTCTTCTATCACGTCACAATTTCAAAATAATAAATTTTTAATTTTTACATTTTTAATACTTTTAGATCCATTTTATTTATTTTATTGTGATTTTGCTACTGAACAAAAACAAGTGTACCAACCCTAATTTGAGTGTCCTGATTACAGATCTGAAGACCATTTTCTTCTATCACGTCACAATTTCAAAATAATAAATTTTTAATTTTTACATTTTTAATACTTTTAGATCCATTTTATTTATTTTATTGTGATTTTGCTACTGAACAAAAACAAGTGTACCAACCCTAATTTGAGTGTCCTGATTACAGATCTGAAGACCATTTTCTTCTATCATGTTACAATTTCAAAATAATAAATTTTTAATTTTTACATTTTTAATACATTTAGATCCATTTTATTTATTTTATTGTGATTCTCTTACTGAACAAAAACAAGTGTACCAACCCTAATTTAAGTGTCCTGATTACAGATCTGAAGACCATTTTTTTCTATTACGTCACAATTTCAAAACAATAAATTTTTAATTTTTACATTTTTAATACTTTTAGATCCATTTTATTTATTTTATTGTGATTTTGCTACTGAACAAAAACAATTGTACCAACCCTAATTTGAGTGTCCTGATTACAGATCTGAAGACCATTTCCTTCTATCATGTCACAATTTCAAAATAATAAATTTTTAATTTTTACATTTTTAATACTTTTAGATCCATTTTATTTATTTTATTGTGATTTTGCTACTGAACAAAAACAAGTGTACCAACCCTAATTTGAGTGTCCTGATTACAGATCTGAAGACCATTTTCTTCTATCATGTTACAATTTCAAAATAATAAATTTTTAATTTTTACATTTTTAATACATTTAGATCCATTTTATTTATTTTATTGTGATTCTCTTACTGAACAAAAACAAGTGTACCAACCCTAATTTAAGTGTCCTGATTACAGATCTGAAGACCATTTTTTTCTATTACGTCACAATTTCAAAACAATAAATTTTTAATTTTTACATTTTTAATACTTTTAGATCCATTTTATTTATTTTATTGTGATTTTGCTACTGAACAAAAACAATTGTACCAACCCTAATTTGAGTGTCCTGATTAAAGATCTGAAGACCATTTTTTTCTATTACGTCACAATTTCAAAAGAATAAATTTTTAATTTTTACATTTTTAATACATTTAGATCCATTTTATTTATTTTATTGTGATTTTGCTACTGAACAAAAACAAGTGTACCAACCCTAATTTGAGTATCCTGATTACAGATCTGAAGACCATTTTTTTCTATTACATCACAATTTCAAAACAATAAATTTTTAATTTTTACATTTTTAATACATTTAGATCCATTTTATTTATTTTATTATGATTTTGCTACTGAACAAAAACAATGTACCAACCCTAATTTGAGTGTGCTGATTACAGATCTGAAGTCCGTTTTTTACCATTTTAATGGTGACCGTCACATCTGTTTGAGGTTCTAGTTGATATGTACATCTGTTACCGGTCAATACATCTCACTTGACTATATGTGTCAGAGGAAGTACAAATTGTTTGTATTCATCTGAAGTCTGATTGGTGTAATGTGTTGCTAGTCAGCGATGTATGCAATGGAAGGGAAAAGGCACTAGCCACTCTACTCTATTATCTCCTGGCTTAGGTTCCTCATGACTGATGCTCATCTGTAAGAGTAAACTCTTTTCATTAAACACAAATGGTTCTTCAATTATTATAAAAATTCGGATTCTAATAAAATCATACTCTGTCGCCGTGAATGTTCGGCAACTTCTCCGTCTCTGCTGTATTGCGTGCAGAGGAGATAAATTATAGCAGGCGTCACGACGTTCAGTGGGAAGATTGACACAGATGGGATTAGGAATACAAGGCAATCGTTGAAGGGTAAAGCAGCTCTGTTATAAAACCAACATAGACCTAATCTTGTCTTACAATGCATCAGATAACATGGAAGTACATATTGTTATCTAAGAAAAGGCAATTTTTTTTAGCAATGGTAGGGCCTTTAACTTATCATTTGCCCCGACTTCTTATATGTAGATGTCGCTAGTGTGTAGGTCGACCCTCGACTACTTCATCAGAGACTATCCAAAGTACGCCACAGGCGATAATCACACCCGTAATTACTGATGATAATGATGATTATAATGACGAAGATTATGATGATTATGATGTTAATAATCATGATCATTATGATGATATTTACGATTATGATTATAATGATTATGATTATGCCGGTGATAATGATGGTTATGATGATAATGATGATAATGATTGTAATGATAATGATGATTATGATGCCTGTGATGCAGATGATTGTTATACAGATGATTATGATGATGGTTATGATGATTATGATGATGATAGTGATGATTATGATGATTGTGATAATTATGATTATGATGATAGTTATTATTACGATGAAAATTATGGTTATTTTGATCATGATGATCATTATGATGATTGTGATAATTAGGATTATGATGATAATGATTATTATAATGATGATTGTGATAACGATGATTATGATGATAATGATGATTATGATTATGCCGGTGATAATGATGGTTATGATAATAATGATGATCATGATTGTAATGATAATGATGATTATGATGATTGCGATACAGATGATTATGATGATGGTACTGATGATTATGATGATGATAGTGATGATTATGATGATTGTGATAATTATAATTATGATGATAATTATTATTACGATGATAATTATGATTATTTTGATCATGATGGTCATGATGATGATTGTGATAATTGGGATTATGATGATAATGATGATTATAATGATGATTGTGATAACGATGATTATCATGATAATGATGATTATGCTGATAATTATGATTATAATGATGATGATTGTGATAAGATGATAAAGATGATTATAATGATTGTGAAGATGATGATTATGATGATAATGGTGATTATGATTGTAATTATAATGATGATGATTGTGATACTGATGATCACGATGATGGTAATGATGATTATGATGATGATAATGATGATTGTGATAATAATGATTATGATGATAATGATTTTGATGATGTTAATGATTATCATGATGATTATAATATGATTGTGATAATGATGATGATTATGACGATTGTGATAATGATGATTATGATTGTGATTATGATGATCGTGATGATTATAATAATAATGACAATTATGACGATTGTGGTAATGAGATTATGATGCTAATGATAATTATGGTGATGATAACGATGATTATGACGATAATGATAATTATGATAATGATTGTGATAATGATGATTATGATGTTGATAATGATTATAATGCCGATAATGATGATGATAATGATTATGATGATTATGATGACAATGGTGATTATAATGATAATGATTTTTGTGGTAATGGTTATGATGGTGGCGTCGGTACAAGAGACTCTTAAGTACCCGGAGAAAACCTTTCTGTTGCCTGGACCACGGGTTTAACCAAAACAAGTTTTAAGTTAAGGGCGGCTCAAACGGTTTTGAACTCAGGCCCCTGTACAGTAGACTTGTGAAGATAACATTTAACACCATAAATAAATTTGACAACACTGCTTCTTTGTCTCTCGCTTATTTTCCTTCCTTCATTTTCACGGCGAACTGTCACAGCAAGGGTGGCTAGCCTGACGCATCCTTCAATATTGATAAGTAGAGATTCTCGAAATTCGCGAAACGAAATAATGCGAATTATTCTCATTTTGCCAATTTTTGCATCATTTCTTTATACTTCTTGTCATAACTCCCCAAAAAATGCAGTTTTTAATAGCAAGGCAAAAAAACAGGCTAATTCAAATTGTTAAACGAATTCCAACAATGTTTGTTGTTTTATTCGCGAAATCTTAAATATAAAGTAAGGTACGTACTGTACATGTTTCACAAGTCTAGGCTTTATTACTTTTTCGATGGCTCATTTCGTCCTGCCATTTTGTCAACAAATGAATGTTGCCGTATATTAAATCTATATAAAATTTTAAGAACTGAATATTGATCTGAAAATGCTGCATATTCCGTACCATTCTTATTAATGTTATATTGAGGGGAGAGGATGGTATTTTTTGGTGAAAAATGAGTAAATTTTCAAAAAACAAAAAAATTCTTTAAAATACTCTGTGATATGTGTGGAATGCATAGCATAACATTTTGTGGATATTTGTGCCCTTATCGGATGTTGAGTCGCCATTTTTAAACTTCCTGCGTTATGGATTTTTAAATCACTCGCCCATTTTTATTGTTGTTTCAGGTAAATTAAATTTAAAAAAAAATAATTTTTGTTTCTTCAAAATACCCTTTGATATGTGTGGAATGCATTGCATAACATTTTGTGGTATTTGTGCCCTTGTCGGATGTTGAGGCGTCATTTTTAAACTTCCTGCAGTATGGATTTTTAAATCACATGTCCTCTTTTATCGGTTTCCAGTAACTTAATTTTTTTGCTACATTGCCAGACAAAAATGGATATAACTTCTGAACTGTTAAAGATACATGCATGAAATTTAGAACACACATTCTTTAGACTATTAGGAAACTTTTCTCTGTAACAGAATTTTGTTAATTGATTTGATTTTAAAAATACGTCCGTTTGTTTGTAAGAAAGGAAATCAGAAAATTGTTATTAAATTTTAATTGTTTATTTTACAAACGTAGGGACTAATATCAAAATTCTGTTACAGACAGTTTGTAGAACATTCTTTTGCAAATACATTGCAAAACATTTTTTGAATCTATCTTTAAAAACGGTTTAGATATATTGGTTTTAGTACAATCCTGGATTGGATTTTTTTTTTTCAAATTTGGGCCCCCAAATAATTTTTTTTTTTTCAAAATATTTTTATTTGGTTGAGTTGCCACAGCTATGAGCTCTCTACATACAAAAAATGAATATTTTACACCAAATAGGAAAAAAGTTTTAAAAAATACCATCCTCTCCCCTTAAGCCAGGATTATAAAACTTGCCTATATACTGTATAATTATTAGAATATCTAACAACACCAGATCGGCAATATTTAAAAACGATTTTTTTTAAATAAAACCACTTTCACGAGACTACGACAAAGTAATCGGCGTAACAAAGGCGATAGTACGTTTGCAAACTCGATCGGATCTGCGTTCGGGAGTGGGTTCGATACTTGCTTGGGATGATTGGGCTACCTGACTCGATTTCTTTCCGAGGTTTTCCCCAATTGTAAGGCGAATGTAAGCTGATCATATGGTGAACCTTCGGCATTCATCTCGCCAAATACATCTCGATGTCACCAATTCCAGTGACTCTCAATAACTAGTAATTGATACCGAGTAATGAAGAAACACTAAAGTGACATCAAAGCTATACGCCTGAGAATGTAATGAGCGCGACACTACTTAATATATATTAACACCGACGTTATAATAACATAATAATAATAATAATAATAATAATAATAATAATAATAATAATAATAATAATAATAATAATGTTTTATTTTCGCTGGTAGAATTAAGGCTATAGGGCTTTCTCTTCCACTCAACCAGCCTTAATCAATAAGTTACAATACATATTTAACTTACGAATATTTACACTACACTTAAAAGGTTCTCCAACAATATTCTTCAGTTAAGTTTTAACGACTAGTAGACTACATATTTATTTAAATTTAGATAAACCTATAAGGTAAAGTAGTAAATTTATGAGCTAATTTAATTCAATCAATTATAATTAATTTGAGATTTGAGATAGCTAGTAAAATGATGAAAATTAATTTAAGCTTACTAGAACTATGTTACAGGGAGAAAAAAAAAAATATATATATATATAAATCTAAAATATATTTCTACAATGAGAATATTAATGTAATTGCCATTACAGATTTTGTAAATCTATTTAGAGAAATTAATGATAATAATAAGAATGGACAGATGTTAGTTTCATTATATGTAATAAATATTAATCAATAATTAATCTGTTAAGTAAGAATTTATGTAATTTTGACCGAAATTAAGTTATTGTCCAACAACCCCTTACATCACTCGGTAGCGAGTTCCAATTTCTAGCAACTGAAACTGTATAAGATGAAGAATATAAAGATGTCTTGTGGTAGGGTATGATGAGTAAATTGTTATGATGAGATCTTGTACTTAGCTGATGATATGCGGATAAATTTTGAAAACGAGAAGCCAAATAGATTAGGGTAGCGGTGCGCAGAATTTGAAATAAGACATAGGCCTTTCATTAATACTTATTAAACGTAAACTACGTATTTTTTTCGTACCACAGAGAATATATGACTTAGAATCATAACAATTGTGTTGTAAGCAGGGGATAGGTCTACGTCAGTGGTTCCCAACCTTTTTTGACTGACGACACACTTTACTGAACGCCTATCGCGACACACTTGTTTGTTTTTATTAATAATAATAATAATAATAATAATAATAATAATAATAATAATAATAATAATTTAATAACAACCAGTGATTTTCATCTTTGGAAAAAGGTGGTGAAACTCTGTATAGAATATTTTATAGCGGACGGGGAGATGTTTATTGTTCAGTGTACGGGAATTTTTTTTTTACGTCCAAATAAGACTTTGAAGGTATAAGTGGAATTCAAAGAACAATTATATTAAAAACATAGTTATTCACGTCGGCCTCGGTAGCGTATTTGATATAGTGCTGACATTCTATTTCATGCTCGAGGTTGCGGGTTCGATCCCGGCCCAGGTCGATGGCATTTAAGTGTGCTTAAATGCGACAGGCTCATGTCAGTAGATTTACTGGCATGTAAAAGGAACTCCTGCGGGACAAAATACCGGCAAACCGGCGACGCTGATATAACCTCTGCAGTTGCGAGCGTCATTAAATAAACCATAATTTAAATTTTTAGTTATTCACACTTATTTCGCTTATGCCGTTCAATCGCGTTTCGCCAGAAAAAAGCACTGATAACTTTTATGTAATGTCGGACATCCACTATTGCAGATAGGTCGATGTTAACATGCAATTGAAGATTCTAAAAAACAAGCAACATATTGAGTGACATTGGAAAAAAAAAACAGACATTTGTAAAAAAATCCCAACTTATCTATACTGGGTGTCCGATAAAAGATTTTTATTATAGTTTTTGGAAACTCGCCTATTTAAATTAATGTGAAGTCTGCGATTGGTGGGTTGCACAGAGTTTCTCTATACGTGGCCTTATGGTTGACAGGCCAACGCGTAAATAATCTTCAAGATGCTACAGTTTGTTCCTTTGTTTAGATTTCACTATTTTCATGGTAAAAATGCAGATTCACACAAGTATAACGTTGAAAACGGCAGTTCTAAATATCTTTTTAGTTTATTCGGCACCATCGACTGATTTGACAAAACATTTCCGCATATAAGACACTCGGGATTTTGCTCATATTCATCTCCACGCCACGTAAAACCATATTGCACGTATTCATCACTATAGGCTACCCATTTACGAACCTGAAGGGAATTTTCGCGCACATTATTTGAATTAGAACTACTGTCATCTGATTCTAACCCAGGGCTTGATTCAGATTGTCTTTTTCGAATTAAAAATTTGTCCATGATAAAATCTAAATAAACCACTTTTGATCAAATAGTCGCATTATCAGCCGCTCACACGTACTACATACTGAAACTGATCAATATGTTCTGATGATTATAAATTCTGTTTATTACTAAATGAGAAGAGTAAACGAATTACTAAGCATTGTTGCAGGTATTTACTTTCATTGGTAAAGTCTGTCTCAAAATAAAATGTACTGAATGATCTGGGGAACCACAAAGAGCTACCGAACTTCATTTTGCACAAAGACGATGCCTCACTACATTGCCATAATCTCGTATGCAACCTCCTCAACCAGCATCTTCCAGAACCCTGGGTTGGCTGATGTGCCATTGATGTTGTGGCTCCAAGGACTCCGACCTAAAGCATTGTGATTTTTTCTTTTGTGGGAATGTGAAGGACAAGGTGTTCTTACCCTCATTTCCACAGGACTTCTAGCAGTTAAGACAAAGGACAGGCGACGCAGTTGATTCAATTGATAAGGCTATGCTCGCACAAGTATGGCGAGAAATTGAATGTCGTGTAGACATCTGCGGTGTCACAAATGTTCCCCCACAACGAACATCTGAGAATGTCCACAGAAACTTGGAGAGGTAACCTTTCATGTTATATTTGTAGGCCTACTCATATTTGTGAAATAAATTCATTACATTAGTATCAGTCATAGAAATGATTTCTTTTTGTATCAATCATTTAGAATTGCCCTGTATTATTAACTCCGGTACCTATCTTAAAGATAATGGTAATTATCTCTTCTTTAAGAAGAGTTCTAAAATATTTATCAAATCTATTAGCAGAATAAATTCTACGTCCACAATTTCTATTCAAATTTTCAGCCCAAGAGATGATGTGACCACAGTCTGTTATATATAGTCACGAAGTTTGAGTTGTGAGGGTGCTAGGAACAATAGACTGTGCCAGTACTATTTCGCATTGTCTGTAATGAGGCGATATTAGCGATCCTAGTGGTCAGCAATTATCTATGGATGCATATTTATTACGTATTGAGCTTCGTGACTGTATACAATAGACTGTGATATGACGTCATTCATTGTTGCGAAGATTGCTGTTTAGCTCTATGTTATAGAAGGAAGCATGGATAGTCCTCTTGAATGGATGCACGTCGTACGAATTAGCCTTTGGGACTCGGCGAGGTTGTTCGAATTCTGTCAACCCTCTTACTGAATGTCATTAATATACCATAATCATCTCATTTTTTAATTATACTCTCCAAAATTATATGACTCCCTAAGTGTGTGGATATTTTTTTTTCGTTACATTTTTATATACTGTAGTTTACGGCGTAGTACTGTAGGGTGATTATTTTCGTTAAGTTTCCAGCCCAGTCAAACGATGTAATGGAATAGGCAAGACCCGGTCGACAATGGCTTGGGGCGGAATGGCGGTTAAAGTAGTACTGTAGCAATATGTTTGTTTTTATATTATATAGGAATATTCACGTGTTGTGGTTATTAAACTGATGTGGTTACAATAGTAAAAAATGGAACTCAATTTTAATGTTAGTAAAGTATGTAGACTGTGCACGGGAGAAGAAAACCAATTGCTACCACTTTTTGATAGAAGCGAAGACTTGCCCGCGAAGATCAAGATTCTGACTCCTTACATACAGGTTAGCTAGCGTTCAGTTTACAGCAGCTGTAAAACAAAGTAGTTATTAAATAATTGGATAACAGAGCAAATTCGTTATGTTGTATGTTGATGATACAGAAACTGAAGCATTATTATAGGCCTACTCAACCTGGAATATGGTGAAACTTGAATACGGGCAAGCACCAAGTTACTTACCTGTGTCAGCAGTATTTATACCTAGATTTGTAACAAGGAGAGAGAGTTCGGTGAGGAATTAGCTGAGTACTGTGATAAGGTTGGCTCGAGATCTATGACAGCTGTACTTTCAGGGTTTTTTTTAATGGGCCTCATCAGTGCTTACTCCGATTAAAGTTTCACCACCTAGTATACCAGTAACCTGTACATACCCTTTAAATATAGGCCTACTATTAAATTTGTATTTTCACTTTCTATATAGCATCATTATTGACGTTACCGGTATTTCTACAGGGTGCTCCATAGCATTCTGTGTGACACGTCAGTCGTATGTTGCGAAGACCGTGTCATTATTTCTTTACAATTACCAAAGAAAGGATGTATTTACGTACTCGTAGGTACTTGATTTCTATTCGAGTCATGCATAGCCTACCGGAAACAAAAGACAAATTGAGCGGGCAGTGACAACTATTTTGCATCAGAATGAGGTGGAAAGTTGCTGTATAAATGGTAGCTGGTAGTGAGGCGGAATCGTATACCTTGCTTCTCAGCTGTTTGGTAGGCACATACATGGACAGAAAGTGAGTTATCGTAAGATCAAATATCAGTGACAGCCAAAGTTTGATTAGTTCAGGCTTATGGTATGCCTTGCTAGTTCAAGAAGTCCCTCATGCTTACACCAAAATGAAGTGATGTTCCATCCTATTGTTATATTAACTGCATTTTGGCAAAACGAGGGCTGTTTTCAAGTTTAGGAATAATCACCTTTTCTAACATCTGAAGGTACCGGTTGCTGGTAACCGTTCCTTCTAAAAAGAATGGCACTATGACACCTACTTGGGGAGCTACGATAGGTAGCGAATCCGGTTGCGAATGCCAGCTATAACGGCTGGGGGGATCATCGTGCTAACCACACGATACCTCCATTCTGGTTGGATGATCATCCACCTCTGCTTCGGCATATGGGCGTGAGGCCAGCAGCTGGCTGGTCGGTCTAGGCCCTTCACGGGCTGTAGCGCCACGGATTATTTTTTATTATTATTACTATGACACCTTCGCTCCAAATATAGCTCGCGCAAGAAACGATTACCGAAAAGCAATGATGGCGTTTCTGTCTGTTTTGACGTATGTATGTAGGCACGCCGAGGGGTGAGAGGTGCAAGCCGATGGAAGTACTGTCTCTTCCAAGAAGATGAACAACTGAGGACATCACTGTGGAAATAAAGAATGTAGCAAAAGAAAAATTCGAAGCTAATTAAACACGCAACATATGTTCATGAATGAAATAATAATACCGTGCGATACAGGACACGTATTCACAGGCAATGGAGCAAACTAAAGTCGTAATGTAACTATCACAACGCAAGACTGATTCTATCGATGTCATTTCTCTTCCGACTGTACTCTTGAATATCATTCAAGTTATCTCTGACCTTTCCCCTCGCCCACTCTTCCTTATCGCAGTGTTTGATTCGCATCCCTTCCATCGGTATTCCGTACTTGCGAGACCTATACCATCCCAAACAGTCACAAAACAACAACAATAACAAGACATGACATTGGAAAAACAGTCGACGCATGAACATGGTTGTCACCCATCACTTATTACACCAGCTATTCGTTTATTCAAGTTATGACATCTGTATATGTTTACAAGTATGAAACCTAAGAACGAATATTGGGGAAAGTGACTTTTGACCCACCTTGTCTATTATCTTTGGATAAAATTAATATTTCTTTGGCAAAAAGGAAATTTCCCAGTGACATGTAAATCATGAAATTTGAGTGCCCAATCTACTGTAATTGTTTTATGTTTGCAGATTTCTGCAGGAGATGGGTTGCCCAACCAAATATGCGAGGAGTGTGTTCAAAGGGTCAACTCATTTTATGAGTTTAAGATTATGGTGGAAGCTTCTGACTCCAACTTGCGAGATCTGATAAGACGACAGCAAGAAAGGTTACACGACGAGGTATTATTTTTTTGTATCTTAAGTTGTATCCATCCAGTTCTATGTTATTGAAGCATTCATTTTATAAAATACAGAGTCCTTTTCATTGTATAGGATTGACCATTGGTTACAGTTGGATTTTAAAATGGTTCTGTAAGACAACAAATCCGAAACAAAGTAAACTGTTGGAAAAAGAAAAATACTTCAAAGTGTGCAATTTAGTTATCTTGTTCACTTTTTGAAAATAACTTGGACTAAATGTTTCTTTTTTTCATTGTAAACACATGTGTAACCTTCCACATAAGTTATACATTACACTCTGCAATATCTCACAATCAGCGTTTCTTATTTTTTTCTTGTATGCATTCTTTAAACTCTTTTGTAGTACACGGACCATTCTGGAAGACTTTGGAGTTTAAATAGCCCCCATACACTCAGATCTGGAGACCTTGCTGGCCAAGTGATGCCCCCAAAACTTGAAATCAGTTGACCAGGAATCCGAATGTTGGAATATTGAGTATGATCTATTTGGAAGATTTATTTATTTAACCTGGTAGAGATAAGGCCATAAGGCCTTCTCTTCTCCTCTACCAGGGGATTGTGCAGATTACGATTACATCAGATGAAGTGGAGTATTGTTCCATTTAATAGATTTACTGTTTGTAAAAGTTTTATATGATATTCTTATTGAATTTGGTATTCCCAAGAAACTAGTTCCCTCCCTCAAATCCATTTTAATATTATCCTCCCATCTACGTCTCGGCCTCCCCAAAGGTCTTTTTCCTCCGGCCTCCCAACTAACACTCTATATGCATTTCTGGATTCTCCCATACGTACTCTATGCCCTGCTCATCTCAGACGTCTGGATTTAATGTTCCTAATTATGTCAGGTGAAGAATACAATGCGTACAGTTCTGTGTTGTGTAACTTTCTCCATTCTCCTGTAACTTCATCCCTCTTAGCCCCAAATATTATTTATATTAATACTGATATTAATTATTTATTGGTATGTTCAGATTTCACTAGCTTCTAGTAATCAGCTCAGAAATCTAAAACAATTTGAATTTTCAGAATTTGCACTACCAACAACTGCTGCCAACATAACAGAAAATCATTACCAGTTGTAGTATTTCTCAGTACTGAAAAATTCAACCTCCAAACTAGAAAATCACCATAATCCACTAGCATATGTAGTAATGGGGGGAAAATGGTTAGCTTTCACCCTTAGAGTATTAAGCAAGCTGATCCGGACTGTAATTGCCAATTGCTTAGGATAAACTTACTGGCTACCAACATGTTGATTGTTTCAGGTTTTATTTGTCAAAGAAGAGGATGAAGCAAATGAAGCGATCTACACTTCTGTTCCTTCGGAAGACCAGGCAGAAAATGCACTTCAAGAAGCGGAGGATGTGAGTGATATTATCATCTTTATGGCATTAATGCCTCACATTGTATGCCCTTAGCACATAGAGAAAGTTGTCCCTAAGCCTAGCAGGACACTGTCTCGAACTGTTCGATGTGATGGTGATTGCATGCATTCGTCCAATGCAGTATGCTGTAGCTTTGTAACAATGCATGTATAGCCAGGCAAATTCAAAACATAGCACTTCCATTGTCGACTCGCGCATGACGTCACTGTTGTACATGACTTAATCCCCTCTTCAGTCTGATCAGTAGGAGCATTTGGTTTCTGCGCACTTTGAAGTGTATGTTACTGAGCTATAATCATAATAATATAATATATTATTTGCAGATGACACAAGTATAGTAATTACAGCCAATAACTCCAACACATTCCAATCTTCAACAGAGGAAATTCTCTTCAAAATATGTTACTGGTTCTCAGTCAATAAATTAGTATTAAATTGTAACAAAACTAACATAATTCAATTTAAATCCTGTCCAGATTCAACCTCGCAAATTTCCAGCGCAATAATTAACAATAGATCCCTATTAGAAACAACAACAACCAAATTTCTTGGCTTAAAAATCGATAATGTGTTAAATTGGAAAAATCATATTGAAGAAATTATCCCCAAACTAAATTCAGCTTGTTTTGCTATTAGATCTATGCAAAAGATAGTAAATATCAATACCTTAAAAACAATATACTTTGCATACTTCCACTCAGTAATGAGTTTTGGAATAATATTCTGGCCAAATTCCACAGATAGTAACAGTATATTCCTATTACAAAAAAGAGTAATTAGAATAATAGGTGCCAAATCTAGGGAATCTTGTAAGACTGTTTTCAAAAAACTACAAATAATGCCCATGGCTTGTCAGTATATCTTTTCATTAATAATCTTCCCCTTATGTAATCGTGAAAACTTTGTAACTAATTCAACAGTTCATAGCATAAATACACATCAAAAAAATTACTTTCATACTCCATCGGCAAGTCTATTGTGCTATCAAAAAGGAGTGCGTTATATGGCAGTAAAAATTTTTAATAACCTCCCTGTCGATATAAAAAATTAAACTCAAAACATAAGATTATTTAGAGCCAAATTGAAGAAGTACCTAATTTCCCACGCCTTCTATTCTGTAGATGAATTCATGACATTCAATAACACTTCATGAAATTGATACTAAAGCTTTGCGTTGTACTAGTAGACTATATTGTAAATCTCGTCTGTATATATTTGATCTAGTCTGTGACTATAAATTAAGACTTTATAATAGTATTAAGTTTTTTCACTTGTTCCATATTCTAGCTGTAAGCAATGTATGAATACCATGGAATGTTAATAAATATAATACGTCACATCGGACAGTCTGAGACAAAATGTCTAAAGCATTATGCTGCTGGCCTAACTGATTGGAAACTAATAACTTATCTGAAATTTCCTGTCTGTGTTGAAGTTCGTTTCTGCTTGCTACCCTCCCTGTAATTGGAGTTTGAATTTCATCTTGTAGGCACTTCTAGCTTTTAGAAATAGAGTATAAATTATCATGACTAGTGGAATGGTGCATGTTGGTATAGTAGAATCCCTCTTAACTAGTACCAAAGGCTAGGTCCAGATACGAGATTTTGCCGAATAATTAAATAAATACCGTCATGCAAATCAAGATTTTCAGGTATAACTCCCTGTAAAGTTGATTTGAATAATTTCGAGGGAAAAATTGTTCCGGAGCCGGGTATCGAACCCGGGACCTTTGGTTTAACGTACCAACGCTCTACCACTGAGGAAAAATTTTCCCTCGAAATTA
The DNA here is from genome assembly GCA_025594305.2 of Periplaneta americana. Lineage (NCBI taxonomy): Eukaryota > Metazoa > Arthropoda > Insecta > Blattodea > Blattidae > Periplaneta > Periplaneta americana. The sequence continues at coordinate 193,148,713 of JAJSOF020000003.1, read as the reverse complement.
TTCAAATCAACTTTACAGGGAGTTATACCTGAAAATCTTGATTTGCATAATACACGTCACTGTTCGTTAACAGAAAACCACAATTTAAGTCACACGGAGTTAGTGTGCACTCGAAGTTGGTTGCTTGACGGTTGTCAGCCCACTTTGAGGTCTGTGGATGTAGAGGGAAAAATTGGATCGGTGTCGGTTAGAGTTCCCGAGTAGCTCAGTGGTAGAGCGTTGGTACGTTAAACCAAAGGTCCCGGGTTCGATACCCGGCTCAGCCCGTCATATACAAAAAAAAAGTGTTTATTTCATGGTGCCAAATGTTGTAACTGCAGCCATATGAAGCTTATTTCTCTATCACTTGCTCATAACTGAATAAACATAAAAACTGTGTGGATTTTCCTTATTAAAACACATCACACAACACAAATAATACACTAATTCTAGGTTAGAATATTCACTGAAAATTAAAGTTCCTGCAAATTTCCTAATGTGGCAACACTGACGGATCCACCGGTGTAGCTCAGTCAGCTAAGGCGCTTGCCTGCTGATCCAGAGTTGCGCTCAAGTGCGGGTTCGATTCCCGCTTGGGCTGCTTATCTGGTTGGGTTTTTTTCCGTGATTTTCTCCAACCATAAGACAAATGTCAGGTAATCTATGACGAATCCTCTGCCTCATCTCGCCAAATTTCATTTTGCTATCACCAATTCCATCGACGCTAAATAACCTCGTAGTTGATACAGCGTCGTTAACTAACCTAGTAAAGAAAAAACTGATGGCCTGAACGTAACTAAATAAACATAAAAACTGTGTGTATTTTCCTTATTAAAGCACATCACACAGCACAAATAATACACTAGTTTTAGGTTCGAATATTCAATGCAAATGAAAGTACGTGTGAACTTCCTAATGTGGCAACACTGACAGTCCGAACATAACAAAATAAACATAAAAACTGTGTGGATTTTCTTTATTAAAATAGCCTACATCACACAACACAAATAATACACTAATTTTAGTTTCGAATATTCACTAAAAACGAAAGTATGTGCGAACTTCCTAATGTGGTAACACTGACAGCCCGAACATAACTAAATAAACATAAAAACTGTGTGGATTTTCTTTATTAAAACACATCACACAACACAAATAATACACTAATTTTAGGTTCGAATATTCACTAAAATCGAAAGTATGTGCGAACTTCCTAATGTGGCAACACTGACAGTCCGAACATAACTAAATAAACATAAAAACTGTGTGGATTTTCTTTATTAAAATAGCCTACATCACACAACACAAATAATACACTAATTTTAGGTTCGAATATTCACTAAAAACGAAAGTATGTGCGAACTTCCTAATGTGGCAACACTGACAGTCCGAACATAACTAAATAAACATAAAAACTGTGTGGATTTTCTTTATTAAAATAGCCTACATCACACAACACAAATAATACACTAATTTTAGGTTCGAATATTCACTAAAAACGAAAGTATGTGCGAACTTCCTAATGTGGCAACACTGACAGTCCGAACATAACTAAATAAACATAAAAACTGTGTGGATTTTCTTTATTAAAATAGCCTACATCACACAACACAAATAATACACTAATTTCAGGTTCGAATATTCACTAAAAACGAAAGTATGTGTGAACTTCCTAATGTGGCAACACTGACAGTCCGAACATAACTAAATAAACATAAAAACTGTGTGGATTTTCTTTATTAAAATAGCCTACATCACACAACACAAATAATACACTAATTTTAGGTTCGAATATTCACTAAAAACGAAAGTATGTGCGAACTTCCTAATGTGGCAACACTGACAGTCCGAACATAACTAAATAAACATAAAAACTGTGTGGATTTTCTTTATTAAAATAGCCTACATCACACAACACAAATAATACACTAATTTTAGGTTCGAATATTCACTAAAAACGAAAGTATGTGTGAACTTCCTAATGTGGCAACACTGACAGCCCAGACTGTAGTAATGTAGCAGATTTAAACTTTTTTTTTTTTTTTTTTTTGGCCCAGCCAAAAGTGCCGTTTTGGTATTGCTAGTTATTTGGATGCCAGTTAAAGGGATTTTACTGTATTTCCTATCATTAGTGTTTGCATTTGTGTGTTTAGAAAAGTATAAATATGCGTGCATGTACAGCCTAAAAATTCCTGGAATTTATCTTTTATAGGATTGTAGTACTTTTTCTTTATACAGTAACACCTCATTCAACTGAACTTCGCTTAACTGAAACCTGGCTATACTTTTTTGATACATTGTTCTTTAAAAAATAATACTGTCTAAAATATAACTACATCTTATATTCCGAAGATCTGTTAATGCATGTCAGTAGCGCAGCTACTGTTTTGTTTTTATCCCACATAAATGCTACAAATAAAGATGAATACCCTTTTAGGTAGACAAATCTGCGTTATCCCATCCTCGGTTTACTTGTTTTGTGCTCAATAGCAGCTAGCGGGTGTATGTTGGTCCCATCAAGTGAAAGTTATTATTTTTGTACGTAGGATCTTTTGTTTCATGCATCCCCTACCCAAAGAATTTTGGAACCATTTACTTCTGAATGAAGAAATGGATTCGGAACACCTCAAAATCTGTGCTTCAGTGGCTGACCATGATAATATCTTTGAAAAATATTGGAGTGCAAGAGGTCAAATGACTTTATTGTCAAACGCCTGGCATTAGAAAACAACAGCAACAACAACTTCTGAATGAGAGGTGACAACTGATTCCGCATGTATTCATTTCTGTGATGCTGCAGTTGTTAGAGCGCTACCTACCGAAAATAGTACCCCTGGATTATCTGAAAAAAGTGTTATCTGAAACAGATTCGTTCCTTCAGTTTGGGTAATCGGAGTTCTGCTGTAGTTCTTCTCTTCACAAAAAAATCAATCAATCTTCTTAATGTTTCCAGCTGTTTGCTGACAACATAGCCCACTGTAATCTTTTCAGTTTTTGTTTTTCATGTGAAATGAGGGGTATTTTGATCAGTGTTCATTATAGATGCCTGTTGCTAGTAGCCAGAGTTCACAAAGAAAACATTAATAAAATACGTCGAGAATGAAATATATTATTATCTAATTACTTTCGCATTACATGCAGGATAAAAAATGTTCTACTCGTAGTATTGCAAAACATCAGTTCTGATATTTCCAGAGAAATGCATGTTCTCAGCATCTCTGAACCGAAAAAGTTGTTTTTGGCACTTCCTGTGTGATTTCTTCTTTCAGACTGATTTTGTTCATTTTCATTATTGTAAGCCACTTCATCTAGGAATGATGCATATGGAATATATCGAAAATGGAAACAACTCAAATCTTAAAATTTTGTGAAACTTGCATTTTAAAACTTCGTGTTACTGTGAAAAATCAAAGATTCATTGAAATTATTCCAAATTCTGTTAATGATGTTTTATATATATATTACAAGTTTCAGATTAGAGTATGTTAATTGGATTTTTCACAGCAACATGAAGTTTTAAAATTCAGGTGTCCACACCTGTGGAGCGCATCTGGCCGCGAAACCAGGTTGCCCGGGTTCGATTCCTGGTTGGGGCAAGTTACTTGGTTGAAGTTTTTTCCAGGGTTTTCCCTCAACCCAATATGAAAAAATGCTGGGTAACTATCGGTGCTGGACCCTGGACTCATTTCATCGGCATTATCACCTTCATCTCATTCAGATGCTAAATAACCCAAGATATTGATAAAGCAATCTAAAATAACCTACTAAAAAAAATTCAGGCTTCTCAAAACTCGAAATTTTTAGTTGTTTCCCCTTTTGAATTGGGCTGTCGATATTAGGTAGGGATGGACACTGGGAATTCACCTGCGTCATTTTTGCTCTGAGAGATTTCCGTAGTTAATAAACAAAGGCATGTTTGCCACAAGATTCTCTTGATGCCACAATGTATCTAGTTATCTTGTCAAACTGGATATTGTATATAACCAAGGTGAACCCAACCAGTTTCTTGATTAGCATTTCACTAAAGCTTTCAAGGGAGAGGATATTATGTTAGAATGTCTTTGGAGGTTTATTGTAATTAAGATATATTTAAATACATAATCATTGTTAACAAAGAGACATTTTCAACAATTTTACAATAAACTATTGACAGTTAATATAGGCATTAACTTCAAAATGTTAATATTGTTATGTAAAATATGAACTATGCTTCTGCGTAAAATTGTCCCATAAAGGCAGTGTTAAGTATCCTTTATAAAATAAAGCACCTAAATTCAATTGGTGTACAAGAAGTAGTAATTACTCACCACTTAAATTAGACGAATGCTTCTTGCGGTATCTTTTCTAAACTTTTTGAAGGGCACTAATGTGAATACACAACCTTTTTTTTTTTTTTTTTTTTTTATCACAGTTTATAAAATGCACCACCCCGAATATGATCAAATTTCTACCACACATACTTAGTTTCGCATTTTTTTTTATGTTTGATTTTGCGTCCAGTAGATTGTGCACTAATATCCCTGGGTCAAATTTCAACTCTCTATACAGTGCATATCGATCCTCCAGTTCAAAAGTGCGACAACTCAAATATTGCCATTTTTTAGTTATTTATACTACTGAAAGCCCCTTTCGGAGCTCTTTCAGATTCAGTATTGAGATAAGTCATATTTACAACCAAAAAGAAAAAAACTAAATAAACTGCTTTAGAAATAATTAAAACTATGGACTTTACTAATTGACTATTAGTATATTTCAGAATGTATTAATAATGAACTGGGAGATTGTGATATACTCGTGCTGAATACTGACTCATTTCTAATTGTCGTGGTTATGAACCAGAACTCTGCTCCTTTTTAAGTGATTTATTTGAAACTTTCAACTGAAGATATCTCAAAACTTGTTTTTATGAGTTGTCGCACTTTTGAACTAGACGATCGATATGAAGACAAGGCATTAATCTCTGTTTATAGTGTTTCGTCTGAAGATGTTAAGCCTGGCAGCTATTCAATAGGGGTAGGTTACATGCCAGCATCATCATCCTCACCCATTCCCTACACTACACTTACAAATACACTCACCATAGTACACTACATAACTCTCCACAGATACACATCATGCATAGCGTGGCCTGCCCAAGTGATGTTAAACTTGAAAATGGGTCACAATCCTACCATCTATCCGCAATATGCAGAACCCAAATCATGCAAGTGAAGTGGGTAGACGTTGGATACACACACACCATTTTATTCATTGACTCACCACTAACAGCACTAAATGAAAGTAACACAGAGGGATTACTGGTTATTTACAGATTTCATTTTCACTTAAAACCAATTGAGAATTTTCTTCATTAAATGCAACACATACACTTCTCATTGACTTCTCAATATGTCTTTTCTTTTTAATAAAATAAATAGTGTCTCTTATTTTGCTATCATATTCTGAAATATTTATATTTACTATATAACAAAATTATTATATTTGCTAAACAAAACTAACCCTGAAAACTATGCTGATAAAAACACAACTGTAACAATCTTGGAATGTAGGCTTTCACGGCCGGCGTTGATAGGATGCGTATTTTCCGGGCTAGAGGGCCGTGGTCTGTCGGTGTTACAACCAAACGTTTCGTCCACTACTCTGGTGGACATCTTCAGTGGCGTGCTTTGTGTTTTCGTGTGTCTGTATATTTCTGCTGTGTGTATCAGGAACTAGCATTGAGACTGGTAGCACGTCGATATTTAAGGTGTGGGTCTGTTGTTGCTTGTCGTTGTCGCCGCAGTCCGCACTAGTGGCTTCGGTGTTCTGATTGTTTGTGGTAGTGTCTAATTGTCGGAGAAAGAAGCACACACATCAAACCCTTTCTGGTTGTAACACCGACAGACCACGGCCCTCTAGCCCGGAAAATACGCATCCTAACAACTGTAACAATCAAGATTGCAAATTTAGATTGTTCAAATTCCAACCAATCAAGATCATCCAGCAGACCACCAAACCTTCATGGAAACAACTACCTAACAATCTAGATGACAATTTATTTTAGTTGCTGAAAAGTCATATCAAATTGAAATATAATATTATGTAAATTATATTTTTGAGTTTAAAAAGTCTGAAATCTTCAGGGAGACATTCTGGAGCCTGGGAGGTAGGAATTCCTCACGGGCCACCCCTTGAATTCATCACTGTCTAGAACACCGTCAAATACTTAGTTCCTAATTTGCTTTGTTCACTAGTTCAATTTGTTCATAGATTTCGCACTGCTTTCGAGAGTTATAATAGTTACTGAAATTATTGAGAAATGAGAGCTGATGTATGCCTGATCATTCTGATCACTTGAGTCGTTACAATTTTCTTACCTTCTGTTTTACATAACACATCATCTTCTAAAGTGGCCAGGAATTCTTTGACTTCCAGGAAATGTTCACTGTACTAGTCAACAACTCTCAGCTATGTGTCCCAGCGAATGAACACAAGTTCTGGGGGAAGAGGAATGCCTGGAAGTTTTTACCAAAAACGAAAACTCTTGATGAAGTTTTTATGGTACTGTCTTGACAGAAGAAATAAAGTTTTTTACCTTCGGAAATTCCACTCTGATCTGCTCCACTCACCACTCATTATGCCATGGGGCAAGCATGTTTTATGGACAAGAAAAAGGGTAAAATATTGTAAGTATATTCTTGGCAGGGGCCATATATGAAGCACCATCTGTTACATCTATTAGAAATTTTTTTTATTAGGATTGATTCAGTCCACAACAAATTTAATCATTTTTTTCTCTCCTTCAAATGAAACTATGTAATCTTAACTATATGAAAGGTGCTGAGTTCATTTCTGAGATACAAAATGTTCTAACACATCATTTTTATTGTACACACACTTCACTTCTTTATATAAATGTGTTACACTAGCATATAAAGCAACCTTTGATATGCTAAAATATATTTTTTAATCTTTTGCGTTTGTAGACAGCTTCTGGAGTATCTCTGATGATTGACCAGTAATATTCAGCCAGCATGCCTGCTTTCCACCAAAGTGCTTTTCGAAGGTAGATATTTTTTATGAAACATTTCCCTGTGTTCGTCACTTACAGCACCAAAGTTTTTTTTTAGGGGGAAGGGAGTGTCCAGGTGACTGTAAAAAAAAATGTACTCTCAGTGACATGTTGCATCTCGTAAGATGAAAATAGTGCCAATGCTTTTCGTCTAGTACCTTGACGAAATTTTTCATCAAGTCAAGTTTGATGTACAGTAGTGGCAAAAAAAAAAACCGGACCGACCCTTGTAGCTGATTTCAGAGCCTTGTTTACAGTGACAGCACGATAGACTGGTAACTAAGACTTTTGTGGTTCGAATCCTGCCTGGGAAGGAAACTTTTTTTTGTTCCTTATTCAAATTTATTCCCAATACTTTTCGGTTGCAGCGATATTTTACTATTTAATTAACTTATTATTCCCAGAACATGAATTTTACCAGCTTATTTTCTAATGGCTTTCGAATCGGGCTATGTCAGCTGTCGAAACTACAACAATTTCAATAGTTTACTCGCTATCTTGTGAATGCACAACTCTGCTGCATCAATGGACTCAAGTCAACTTCTCCTGAACCTTCTTGGCTTTAATTCCATATGTCCATAAACAGCAACACGATCGTCCTATATATTGTAGCATATTTTCATCATTTTGGGAACTACACCTGCAAAAAGTTGAAGACTGTCATGCCTTCTGCCTTCGTTATGTACACTTCCATGTTAATACAGTGTTATCAGCATTTTCCACGACATCTTGGTAACATCATCTTGCTGCACGTGTTTTAATGGCATATTACTCAGACTGCCTATTATATCTGTTTTTAATTTTTAACGATTGTGTTTAACTGGAATATCTTAAGTGTTCATTTTATGTTAATATGTTTTTAATGTGACCTGAAGATGCCACATTTATTGGTGAAAACGTTTGTCATAATTTGTAAATACTACTTCATGTAATAACATAAAGGTTCAATGCATGTAATATTGTTAAGTAATTGACTGTAAGAACTTACACTATTTGACCTATATAATTAGTTTAAATACATAAAACGGATAAAATCAGTTGAATTAATTCAAATTTGTAGTCACATTAAGGTATGCAGTATCATCATCTGTCCTGGATTCCTGACGAGAGAATCTGGCAACCCTACTCTACGATCAACAAAATGCTTCACTGTCTCCTTATTAGATTCAGTCAGTGATATAGATCATGTGAGCACTGGAATGTGTATCAGGATTAAATTTTCATACAGTTAAGTGGCTAACATAGGGCTCATTCACACTGTACGAAAATTTCTCGAAACGGGCATTTATTCAAATCCATTTTGTGCAGATAGCACTGTACACACTTTCTCCCTATATGTAACTTAAATTTCATTATGCAAGGGAAAAAAATCGAACTGTATGTACACTGCTGTCCACAAGAAATCGATTAGAATAAATGTCTGTTTCGAGAAATTGCCATACAGTGCAGAATCCTGATGAAAAAGGAATTTTCTCAGGAAATTTCGGCCAGTATATGGGACCTGTGCCCACCCAGCACCATGATAAATTTGGGGAGCTACAGGAGATAGCAGAATCCAGTTCCAAAAACCAGCTATAATGGCTGAGGTCATCATGCTAGTCACACATTATTTCTGTTTACCTCTGCCGATGCATGTGAACAGGAGAGCAGCTGGTTGACCTTGGTTCTTCAAGGACTACCATGCCACAGATAAATTTTTTTAAGTTTCATAATTGTACTGGTAAAATTATTATTATCCCAATTGGTAAACGAATTAATTGTGCTCAAGTAGCCACCATTTATATGAGGCACGTCGAGAAAGTAAGTTTCCCTGGGGCCGTTTAGAGAAAGAAAACACAATTTCATAGAAAGATATATTGCAACTGTTGAGCTATTTTTCAACATATTCCCCACCAGAATTGAGGTATTTGTCATACCGTAGAATCAACTTTTGTATCCCTGTGTTATAGAAGTCTGCCACCTGGGATCAGAACCAGTGTGTGAAGCCATCTGCACCTCTCTGTCACTGTAAAAATGCTGACCGGACAGGAATTTCTTGAGCTGTAAGAAACAATGGTAATCACTTGGCTACATACAGCTCAGTGGACAACAGATCTTCTACAGGAGTTCTGCTGGGAGGTGCAACATTCACCCTACAGCCCAGATCTCGTTCCCAGTAATTGCCATCTTTTCTTACACCTCAAGAAATTCCTGTCCGGTCAGCTTTTCACAGTGACAGAGAGGTGCAGGACTGGAAAAAAAGGATGAAAACAAAACTTTGAGAGATGTAGAGCATGTTGCAAAAAACCATATTGCTCTATGCCATGTGGTTTCTGAGCAATGATTAATTATAATAGTCCTGGAACTTTATGAACATGGTGTATTATGATTTGTAAGGTGAACAGTGAAAACCTAAAGCTGCACTTTATGGTACCACTTTTAGGAATGGGTCCTGCTTTTTGTGTCTGATATAATCTTGTCACTCTGTGTACTAGCAATTTCTAATACCCTTATTTCATTTTTAGTACCAGCTTTTTTTTTTCTTCCAGCCTCTACTCATCAAGCAGGAATGTGACTACATGATTATAGACGTTCCTAATGAAGCTGCCAACAGCTGTGACAGCTCAAATGAAGACGGATTTTCGCATGTCGATTGTAAACCAGAAACACCATCACCTGTTCCTGGCTCTATAGAAATCTGCACGTCACAGCGGAGGTTGTATGAGTGCACAAACTGTACGAAAAAGTTCACAACATTTCAAGGGCTGAGAGTTCATAGAAGGAGCCATGCAGAGAAACATGGCTACGAGTGCATGATCTGCAACAGGAGATTCAATACCTGGCAGAGATTTAGAGGTCATCGCCGTACTCATACCAATGGCCTTGGGTTAGAATGTTCTCATTGCAGTAAAAGATTTAACAGTGAATTGGGATTAAAGATTCATTACGCTAAATACCACACTGAAAGAAAAACTTTTGAATGTGATGTTTGTAAGGAATCCTTTCGTAGTGAACAGAAATTGAAATTTCACAGCAGATATCACACTGATGTGCAGCAACATGTGTGTCTTGTGTGTAAAGAGTCATTTTCAACGAGACTAGCGCTCCGTTTGCATAACAGAACTCACTCTGAAACGCCAGTCAGAACGTCATATACATCACAAGAACCTATTGAATGTATTTATTGCAAGAAAGGTTTTCCCAATCTAAAGGCCATTGCTGGGCATCATAGATATTGCACAAGTCGATCATTTACTGAAATATCAGTTCCATCTTCAAGTCAACCAAACACATCTCCATTGGATGCGAGTCATGAATGTTCAATCTGCAAGAAACGTTTTATAGAATTGAGATCTCTCTCTTTCCATATACGAACACACAAGTTTCTCACTGAAAGGTGTGATGAATGCTTCAGGTCGTTCAGAAGTGTTAAACATTTGAACTACCATCGCAAACGTATGCATTCAGAAAACAATCAAAGAGGAACTATGATTATAGAGAATGGATTAGTAAGATACGAGTGCAAACTTTGTAGAAAAGTGTTTACAAATGAAAAAGCTTTGGTGTGTCACAGTGATAATATTCATAGGCAACAAGAAAAGACTGATGCAGTAACTACAGGTAATGAAGAAATGAGTGCGAAATGTACCATATGTAATACTATATTAAAAAATGAACAAGGTTTACGATCCCACAAGGGTAAAATGCATAAACAGAACGGCCAGCAGAGTGATGTGAGAACAGCAAGTGAAAACAGTTTGCATAGCGAACCAGGAAATGCTGGTGTGGGTGATCAGACAAATACTACATCTACAGAAAAGGAATACATGACATATGAATGTAAAATTTGTAGTATGGTGTTTAGGAATGCAAGAGCTCTGAGAATTCACAGTGGGAAAGATCATAGACTGGAAAATGACACAGCATTATCATTTGGAAACAGTTTTCTTACACCACAAGAAAGTATTGATACAAACGATCAAATTGATAATCAGCACGTGAGATATGAGTGTACCATATGTAATGTGGTTGTTAACACTGCAAGAGGCTTGGCTTGTCACAGGAGCAGAGTTCATAAACAGCAAAATGACACATTTGAAGAGAGTTTTATTTCAGAGCCAGAAAATACTGCTGTAAATAATCGAACAGAAAATGCAAACGCAAAAAATTACCGAATGACTTATGAGTGTACCCCATGTAACATGACTTTCAGAAATGTAAGAGCTTTACGAAGTCATAGTAGCAGAATGCATAGGGACTTATGGCGTGATATGGGATCAGCATCTGAAGATATTGTTCTTACAGAAGCAGAAAATGCTAATACAAATGATGAAATGGAGATTGCAGCCGCAGATAATGAAGACGTGAAGTACGAGTGTACCCCATGTAACAGAATCTTTAAAAACATAAAAGGTTTACGAAGTCACAATACTACAATTCATAAGTTACGGCATGATATGGGATCAGCATCTGAAGACACTGATCTTATAGAACTAGGAAATACTAATACAAATAATCAACTGGATATTGCAACTCCAGATAATGAACAAGTAAGATCTGAATGTATTCCATGTAACAGAATCTTCAGAAATGAAAGAGCTTTACGAACTCACACCATTAGAATGCATAAAAAGAAAAATTTGTGGCATGACATGAGGTTCACATATGAAAATAATTTTCGTACAGATCCAGGAAGCCCTGAAAATGCAACGATAGATAATGGACAAGTGGGTTTTGAATGTACTCCATGTAACAGAATCTTTGAAAGCATAAAAGGTTTACGCTGCCACAATTCTACAATCCATAAGGACTTACAGCATGACATGGAATCAGCATCTGCAGATGCTATTCTTACAGATCCAAGAAATACTGATACAAATAACCAAATGGAGATTGCAACCCCAGATAATGAAAGATCTGAATGTACCCCATGTAACAGAATCTTCAGAAATGAAAGAGCGTTACGAACTCACACCATTAGAATGCATAAAAACAACTTGTGGCATGACATGGGGTTGACATATGAAAATAATTTTCGTATAGATCCAGGAAACACTGAAAATGCGATCACAGATAATGGACAACTGGGGTTTGAATGTACCCCATGTAACAGAATCTTCGAAAGCATAAAAGGTTTACGATGTCACAATACTACAGTTCATAAAAACTTGCAGCATGACATGGGATCGGCATCTGAAGACGCTATTCATACAGAACCAGGAAATACTAATACAAATAACCGAATGGAGATTGCAACCCCAGATAATGAACAAGTGAGATCTGAATGTACCCCATGTAACAGAATCTTCGAAAGCCTAAAAGGTTTACGATATCACAATACTACAGTTCATAAAAACTTGCAGCATGACATGGGATCGGCATCTGAAGACGCTATTCTTACAGAACCAGGAAATACTAATACAAGTAACCAAATGGAGATTGCAACCCCACATAATAAACAAGTAAGGTCTAAATGTACCTCATGTAACAGAATCTTCAGAAATGAAAGAGCTTTACGAACTCACACCATTAAAATGCATAAAAAGAAGAACTTGTGGCGTGACATGGAGTTGACATATGAAGATAATTTTCGTACAGATCCAGGAAACACTGAAAATGCAACTATAAATAATGAACAAATGGGGTTGGAATGTACCCTATGTAACAGAATCTTTCAAAACATGAAAGGTTTACGATGTCACATTACTACAACCCATAAGAACTTCCAGCATGACATGGAATCAGCATCTGAAGACGCTATTCCTACAGAACCAGGAAATGCTAATACAAATAATCAAATGGAGATTGCAACCCCAGATAATGAAAGGTCTGAATGTACCCCATGTAACAGAATCTTCAAAAATGAAAGAGCATTACGAGCTCACAACAGTAGCGTTCATAAACAGAAAAACTTCTGGCACTTCATGACATATGAAGATCCAGGAAACACTGAAAATGCAGCCATAGATAATGAGCAAGTGGGGTATGAGTGTACAATATGTAACCTGGTTGTTAAGAGTTCAAGAGGCTTGGCAAGTCACAAAACTAGAATCCACAAACAGAAAAACCTGCAGAATGATATGGTCTCTGAAGTGGAAGATGGTTTTGTTACAGAACCAGAAAATACAGGTAAAAATAATGAAACAGGAAGTATAACCACAGATAATGATCAAATGATTTATGAATGCACCCCATGTAACATGACTTTCAGAAACGTAAGAGGTTTACGAAGTCACAGTAGTAGAATGCATAGGGACTTATGGCGTGATATGGGATCAGCATCTGACAATGAAGACATTCTTACAGAACCAGGAAATACTAATATAAATGACCAAATGGGTATAGCAGCTACAGATAATGAACAAGAGAGGAGGTTAGAGTGTACCACGTGTAACTTGGTCTTTGATAATGCAAGGGGCTTGGCATGTCACAATGGTAAAATTCATAAACAGAAAAATCTACATAGTGGAGAAGATTTTGTTACAGAGCCAGATACATGTTCAAATAAAGAAATTAAGGGTGTAGCCACAGATAATGAAGGAGTAAGGAGGTATGAGTGTACTCTTTGTAACATTGCCTTCAAAAATGTAAGAGGTTTACGAAGTCATAGTAGTAAAATTCATAAGCACTTATGGCATGGTAAGGGATCAGCATCTGAAGACACAGGACCAGGGAATGCTACAAATGATCAGATAGAGACTGCAACCACAGTTAAGCGACGAAGGAGGAGATTTGTGTGTGCCATATGTAAGTTGTTCTTTAAAAATAAGAGAGACTTGGCACGGCACAGTGCCAGATTTCACAAACAGAGGAAATGTCAGAATGACAAGATGTCGGTAATTGAAGATAATTTTCTTGCCAAACGAATAAATGCAGATGAAAACGATCAGACTGATAGTACAACCACAGAGAACGAAGAAATGAGATACATGTGTCACCAGTGTGGAATGATCTTCAAGAATAAAAGGGATCTCAAATCTCACAGTCTCAAAATTCATAACCAGATGGATTCTCTTTCTGTTTCATCTGATGTGTCAGATTCAGAATTAAAGTTTGAATTTTGGAAATATAAGAGTAGGAGTCACTTACCTAACTCTACTGATAAAGATAACGCCAGAATTCATGATCTTTCTGGTTCATCTGATGGGTCAGATTCAAGTTTAAGGTTTGAATATTGGAACTATAAAGACAGGAATCAGTTACATAATTCTACTGATAAAGATAACATCACGTACAATAAAAGTAACAATGAAAGCAATGTAGATGTTACAGAAAATGGCGACGCCAACAAGGAATATTATTGTCCTGATTGTGATAGGACCTTTGATGGAGAAATGGGTTTATTAGTTCATAGAGCAAAATTACATAAGACTCCTAATCCTGTGAAATATGATAGTCGTGGTAAAGCTGTCTTGAATCATCAATGTGGTATTTGTGATAAAAGCTTTAGAACTTCAATTGGTTGTACGATGCATACATCGAGGGTCCACAGAAGTAGTTTTAGTGGTGAAACTTTAGATGGGTGTGAAACTTCGTCAGAACTCGCACATTATGAATGTTTGGTGTGTAATGAGACATTTGATCATCTAAAGGGTTTTCGAATTCATTGCACAAAACAGCAACATATGGTGGGAGGAAACATTGATCAACACCCTGATGAAAACACTACCAAGTGTTACGAATGCACTTCGTGTGGGAAACGTTACTTCTCTTTGAAGAACTATAATAGACATATATCACGAACACACGATGTTCGTCCAGCTGCTGCTGTGAGCACTGAAACCATACCAGAAACATCACAAGCTGTAGCCTCGAGTAGCTCTCCCTCTCCAAAAGAAATGTTCTCATGTGTTCTATGTGACAAAAGTTACAGGAATAAAAATGACTTAAAAGTACATTTCTCCTCAGTACACAATGAATCTAACTCTGAAGTACAGGAACAAATAATTGCAGATGCTCTACAAAACCTTGAACTCACATCCACTGTTAAATGTTGTAATAAACTGTTTACGTCAGATAAAGGGTTAAAGATTCATCAGAAACGGTTACACAGAGATGGTGACTTCTCTCCGAAAATGCCAGATGCAAGTGTTGAAGAGGACAATATCTGCTTAGTGTGTGACAAGGTATTTATGAACAAGAGACGTCTAGCTATACACGAGGCTAAATATCATTCGGCAACTGAAAGCCCTGAAAAAACGTCTTCAACTGAAGATACAGATGCTGTAAATAGTGCTGAAGAAAGAGAAACTCTGTCATACGAATGCTCCTTGTGTAAGATGTCATTTACAAGTAATAAAAGTTTGAATTTACACCACAGGAAGACACACAACAACGGTGTGGAAACAACCACTAGTAATGAAAATGCGCCATCAACTGAGGAGAAACGATTTGAGTGTTCGTTTTGCAAAAGTGTCTTCTACAATGAAATGGGCTTGAAAATTCATTGTTCAAGGAATCACAAGTTTGAACTTCGTATGGCATTGTTTAACAACATGGATGCCCCAGCTGAAAATGATGTAGAAAATTCTTCTCCTACAGCCTGTTCAATATGTAACGAGGAACTGTACACTGAAGAGGAACTTACGTTACATTACAACAAAACTCATACAGAAGTCTTTTGTAGTAGAGAAAAATATCCACCTGCTTATACTTACAGCCGTCAAAAAGACTATGATTGTAGGGACTGCGAAGAGACATTCTCATCAGAAGATGCTTTTAGAGCTCATGAGAACGATCATCAGTCTGATGAGGGCTCCACGGAGTGTAATTTGTGTCATATAGATTTTATTACTTTGTCAAGTCTTCAGTTACATAACCAACAGGCACATACAAGTGCGCCAGATTGACTTCCGTGAATGTTGAAGAAAAGTGTGATTGTTCCCCCACCCAATAGTTCCTTAACATACCATATTTATCCGAATATAAGACGACCCCCAGTTTTCCAGTGGCTCCTATAGGATTTAATTCTTAAGGAATTTTTTGTTGATTTCACAGACAGTTCATTATTAACTACAGTTCTAGAGCATATGAAATTTTTATACATCTTGATTACACAACTTTTAACACTGTATCACTTCGGAATATGTATGATAAGACTTTCTTGTGTTAAATTTTAACGTACCTTGTTAACATGTTTCGACCTTTTTGGGTCATCTTCAGAACTGGTCGTTGTTGGTCTTGGCGCCTCTTGTTTCCTGTTAGGGTGCGTTTGTAGACTGTATGTGTTTTGAAAATGAGTTGTGTGTTGAGAATATCGTTGGGGTGTGTTTTCGCATGTCTGTATATTTCATATTGTTCTAGTGTGTTGAGTTTGGCTTTTTGGTTGGATGTGCAGTATTTCCATGTCTGTGTTGATGTCTCTGTAGGTGTGGTTGGCATTTGTGATGTGTTCTGCATATGTGCAGGTGTTTTGTAATTTTGTTATGGCAACATCGCATACAGAACAAATAACACTCTACAAAAACATCTCAACACACAAACAAACAAATACAACCACACAGACGTATACAAACTCAAATGTACACCTGCAACAACTTCTACATAGGACAGACAGGCAGATCATTTCAAACGCATTACAAAGAACACATCACAGCCATAACAAAATTACAAAACACCTCCACATTTGCAGAACACATCACAAATGCCAATCACACCTACAGAGACATCAACACAGACATGGAAATACTGCGCATCCAACCAAAAAGCCAGAAACTCAACACACTACTAGGTGTTCATTTCAAAGTGTGTCATGACGTCATTGTTGTTGGGTCACCGATTTGAAGCGAGTTTCAGCTTATATGTTAGAGAAGTTGCCTATTATTTAAGGCATTCTTCAATCTGAACTTGAGAACGTGTACGGTATAACTTGAACGTCGTAGTACCAGAAGGCGGTCTGTACTGTCTGTGTGCTACCATAACCTCTTTCGAACTGTGTTTTGCGCCGGCAAGTCGTACGCAGGGTATTTGTTATCATCGGTTGCGTACGGTAACATTCCACAACACAAATCAAATGCTCCGTGTCCATGTTGACCGTCGAAGTTAATGTCAACAAATACGTAAGTAATCGTCTTAACCCTCTCCCCATATCCCGACAGTACATATTTCCAAACAGTTCACATTCCTGCCACTACCGGTGTTACTGTACGTATCAGTACGTACTCTTCAGAAAGAACGTCGTACTTGCTAGGCAACTTCTCTGCCTCATAGGTTATACACCTCTGCGGAAGTGTAGGAAGATTGAATTCTCTAGGCTCATCGGCTAGCCACATGACGGCATACAGCGAGCCATGACACACTTTGAACTGAACACCCAGTAGAACAATATGAAATATACAGACACACGAAACCACACCCCAACGATATTCTCAACACACAACTCAATTTCAAAACACATACACTCTTTGACTCTACACTACGAATGCACCCTAACAGGAAATAAGAGGCGCTAAGACCAACAACGACCAGTTCTGAAGATGACCCAAAATAGGTCGAAACATGTTAACAAGGTACGTTAAAATTTAACACAAGACAGTTCTTATCATACATATTCCGAAAATGAAATTTTTAGTTGACTTACTTCTGCAAAATAGATACTGGTAGATCCTCTTGTTGAAATTAAATTTGTATCCCTGTCTAAATATTATATTTACGAAAACTGTGTGTACAAACTAACTACCAGGGTTATACATATATATGAGGTCTCACCAGCGAATAGGGATTATAAAGAATGGACACTGAGCGAATTTTCCTGTGTTTTTTTTCTCTGTGCGCCAGCGGCTAGTTCCACTTTCAAGCGCTAGAGGTAGTGTAATCGAGCATACGCTAAGATAATAATTGAGAATAGAGTTGAGCCACAGGATCCAAACATCGCCTACCTTATTGCATAATCCAGTAACGCTTTGCTTCAAATAAATTCAAGTTAACAGCTTTTCCTTATTTCTCAGTGGCAAACTAGTTGTAATAATAATATTTTATATTTCAGATATCATAAATTATATTATAAAATAATATAATGCATTATAAAATTAAGTATCGAATTCGTTTAATATTTGTATATAATATAATATAGGTATATGGTTTTACTTCTCGTAAGAGTTTTGTTTTTCCATTTTCAGCGCTATCAAATCATTACATATTTTAATTGTTGTAGGGGTCAACGTCTGAACTCTCATTATAAAGGAACTCTAGAGTCTAGACATTACAGTTAATGAAGGATTTATTATTTTATGGATCCAATTTATTTTATTTGAGTACATAATGTACCTAGATGCATTAATTATATGTATTATATTTCCGCTGTGTCGACTGCTAGCTGGTGTGATGTCAGCGCCAACTCTAGGGAGAAAGCAGAATCTGACGCTCTAGCTGGCTTGAAGGTCATTGAAATCGGTCCGGCTACATCAAAGGTACCGACGCGAAGTGTCCATTCTTTATAATCCCTATTCGCTGGTCTCACCGTCCTTATTGAATACATTGACTACAAGTACCATACTATAGATATATCTATTAAATTGAGGAAAATTCGTTCTGGACCCTCTCAGCTCTGTGCGCTGAGTGCTCTTTCCAATGAGCTGTGCTGGGACACTAGGGGTTGAAACTGAAGTATGTATGGTAAACATTTGGAACAGTTCGATACCATTGTGAATAAGCGGACTGCAGGAGAAATAATTATGCCTGTGGTGTTATTTAGTGTACTGTACAACAACAAAAGATTTACATAACTTCTGTGTTTTTCTTAATACGCGAATTTAAGACGAACCCCTCCCCCCCCCAATTTTTTAAACGTAAAATTTGGAGAAAAACCTTGTCTTATATTCGGGTAAATATGGTACTTTAAATGTCTTTATATGTATATTTATAAATGCTCATATTTTATAGTAATATAGTATTAATGTAAACGTAAGTAAACTCAGTCTTAAATTCGTAATCATGCATTTTAACAGTGCCCATAAAAACATTTATTTTTAATTATTTTCTATTGTGCTCTAATGATTAATTAAAAAATATCTGTTCGAAGTTCTCCATATCATTTTCTTGATCTTATCTTCCCAACTTCGTTATATATACACACATCCTGTTCTGCAAAATGACAGATCTTTCACTGCAAACCCAGCATTCTCCAACCGTTCCTATTTTCTACTTTCATTTTAGTCTCCGCACATGATCCATATACCTTAATGTCGCCTTATCATCTGATATCTTCTTCTGCCCTGGATTCTTCTCTCATTCACCATAGTGTGAAAAATATTCTGGAAACTTTTTATATGGTGAAACGATATTTTCAGCATTGAAAATTTGGCATGTACGAAGAAAGTTGGTAAATATGATTCCATTATGATCTTCAATTTGCGTGTTTTCTTAATCAAAATATATTCACGTTCTTAATTAAATTATCATATGAGTATTATTTCAGTGCATTTTATCATCTCATTTGGGTAAACCAACACTCATTTTGGAGTTACAGTGGCCGAAGATGATCCTAATACAGTATACTATGCAAGTTGGAAAGTTGGGGTAAAGTTACCCCATGTCAAGGTAACATTGGCCCAATATCAATATTTATTAAAGGTGTTTTTTTCTCTCCCCAACCCCCTCTTTTTTTTTACTTTCTTTCCCGGGGTAAAAGGCGGTGTGTGCTGTTATTTATCGGTTTGAATTTATGGGGATAATTACTGTACCTTTCCTGGGGGTAAAGGGCTCAGAGCGTTGCCGACCACACCACCTCATTCAAGTAAACTTTGTAAATGCTGAGGTCATGGAAAGGTCAGGTGGTCACAGGCTCTTTCACCTCCATGCCCCTTCTATAAAATTGAGTGCCTTCATGGCATATTCTAGTGCAGGGGAAAGCATACCTTGCCCCCAAGTGCCTTTTACATGTTTAGGGAACTGTCTTTGTAAATTTTATGTTATACTATTGGCTAAGACCACACTCTACACGAGTCTGGCTCTTACAGTAGTGGCTAGAAACATTTTTGTTTTATAAATTTAATTTGTACTTACTTTGCTAGCTAAATAAATAAATGAATATTAAAAAAAGAATTTAGGTTGGCAACAGGCCATGACTGGCCAAACACCTGCATAGAATTGGAATATATCAGTCCCCTAACTGCCCATTGTGCAACTCAAACCAAGAAATGGATTCAGAACATCTCAAAATCTGTGCTTCAGTGACTGACCATGATAATATCTTTGAAAAATATTGGAGTGCAAGAGGTCAAATGACTTTACTGGCAAATGCCTGGCATTAGAAAACAACAACAACAACATATTAAAAAAAAATTGTTAATTCAGATAAACGTGAAGCAACTTGTTTGCAATGCTTTAGGAGCTGTTATTACTTCATACAGGACTACTAAAATGTTGCATTAAAATAACAAACATCAATTACAAAAGTTTACTTTGAGAATGGTAAACAAATTGGGCCAATGTTACCCAGTTGACACACACACACACACACACGCTTGCTTAAATAAAGTAGTTTTAATATTTTAATCCATATCTGCCCGGAACTTCTTCCCTAAACTTTCTTTATAAATTTGACTTATCTTCAATGTAAGGACCTAAGAATTGACGAGAAACAAGAACTTTAATTATATTTCAAGCACAAGTGGCATTTTGAGACTGGGTCGTTAATAACCCACGGGGCAGATGTGATATCTCAGGTATTAATGTTCATTACTGAAGTGGGGAATTATTACAAATGAAGCTGATTTTGGAATAGGAGCTGTTTGAGACATGATTCATTTAACTAATGTACTGCTATATCTGCCCAGTGGGTCATTAGTGACCCATCAAAATGTATGCCGCTTTTATGCTAAATCTATGGGTTTGTAATATTGGACAACTATGCATAAGTATTCATTACTCTTTCGTCACAGTGGAAGAAATGCTGCTATTACAGTGATGGTAAATATTTGTTAATTTCTCAGAAGATATTAATTTTAGGCCCCATGTTTCTAGGACTTTTATTTCTTGTTTTGATGCATACTACTTCCCCTCTAAATACTGAACTTTTTTTCAGAACACCCTGTTTTCTAATTGTTACTACCATTAACTAAGATCGAGCAACAAGAAGGCACTCCAAGTGAGGTGACGAAGAACTAAATGGCAGTTAAAGAGTGGCACAGTTTCGATATCGAAGACTGGATCAATAATAGTGATGCAATAACGAAAGTCTTTTACATGTCGTTTGTCCATAATGAAAACAAGACTACTATATAAAAGCTGGAAGGAACAAAATTGTTGATTCTGTCGTTAATTTTACGATTCCTTAAACATGATTCCAAAATCTGTAAGAATTTATCTCTGAAATTCAGTGCTTCTAGTTTAACATTAATACCTGTATGTAAGTGTTATTTTATATTTAATAATATACACTGTCAAATGCATTGTCAAATTACTCGTTCTCATTTTTGGCTCTCTAATTTCAAATACATACCTATGATAGGCCTATAGAAGGTTGGAAAAAGATTGTTTATATTAAGTGTACCAGCTCAGCATTGAAGGAGTACACTCAGCTGACTCAGGTTCAGTTTTCTAAGTTTTAAACTATGGTACTTGTTTTATTGATCGTATTTTATATGTAACTTTTTGTGCTGTCAGTCTGTCTAGAGTTTACCACTTTGTACACAGTATAAAATGTATATTATTCTCTTCACACGCGTCCAGGGCCCAGATTTAAGTCCATTATAAAGAAGTATTGTCACATTGTATACCATGTGTGTTTTATTTCAAAACTTCTCACATTGAATAATTTAGATGTAGAGGAGACGCGATATTGAGGAAAAACACGTTGATTTAATTTTCAAGCTGGAAGTTCAAAACCACTGCTGATTGAATTTTCTGTTCCATCTCTTCAAACCCTCTCTTCTTCCCATCACCACTTCTGGATTTCAGATTGAAACCCCGCCCTATCTTCAGTCACATCATTTTGAAGGAGATGATAAGCCCTACTCACAAAAAAAATAATTAGGTCCATCCATTTTTGAGTCAGGGTAAGAAACATATAATTTAATGAATTAAAATTGAGTTGACCTATTATGAAGATAGTGTACTATGCCATTATTGTTCGGAATTTAAGGAAATGAGAAGGCAGATCTCTTGGCAAAAAAGAAACCAAACTTATTCAAAACAAAACACTTCCGAATATTGAGTCTGCCAAAAAAAATAAATAAGATACAATAGAAAGGAAAAATTTCTTAAAGAAACACTTCTACACTCAAAAAAAAAAAAAAAACAGATATAGAATAACACAAACTACATGGGAAGGGAACAAAAAACCCAAGAAGAGAGTCTACAGTTTTTTTGGGTGAACACCGGTCATGATATAGGCATTTATAATTTCTGTAACTGCACCATATGCGCTGAAGAACAAACCATTATGAACAAGAAATTTACAAAACGTCTATCTACAGCCTTCAGGAAATTTTCCATTAAACAACAACATAGTACAGTATGTAATAGTGAGTAGAGAAAAAAACCATGCATCTAAAAGTTATGTCCCACACCTTAAAATATTCCTAAATGTTCCTACTAAACAAAATTCAGGTTTCACAGTGATGTGGTTGAAAGTGACCAGAAAACGGGGGATGTATTATTTTGCAATTCATAGAGTTGGCCAACAGAAGAACATTTTTTGGGTGGAGTTGGTCACTACACACATATATACACACAGCCAGAGAAAGAGAAAGACTGGTACAAATACAAGGTGTTAGAAAAATAAAGCATTCAATATTTTGAGAGGTGATGATATTCATCAAAACAAAACAAGAAGTCTAGTAAATATGGGTCGTAAAATGAATATCTTCCGAGACGAGATATCATCATAGAAGATGCTCAGTCAGTGTCAAACAAGAAAAGAAAAATCTCTAAAATCTTTCGAAATATGAGTACCAGTACAGTACCGTATTAGAAAATATTTTTCTAAAAGGAATGTAGAAATACGTATAGGTACAGACAGTGCCTACATTTAAAAATTCGTCCATCAATACTTTCCAGGTTTATATTTTGTGGGACTATTTTGAGACTAGAAAAATTTAGTTACTTGATGTAACATTTCTTAGGTAGTGTGTTCTAACAAGATTTAAGTTTTTCGTAATATGGAAATAGCAATAGACATGCTTTAAGCTCAGTCTGACTTCACAGACCCCAAGTTTCCTATCTTAAAATGTTCTGTAGAGCATCTCTTATTTAATGTTTAGTTTTTGGATGCCTTTACTTAATCATTCTTTATATTAAACAAGAGGACTTATTCCTCTTGATATTAAATTTATTCATTAACCGAAACAGTAACGGCTTTCGTATTTCAATTTTCAATAGTTCTGGCCACCTCGGACAGATGGCACCACCTTTGTCCATAGTTGCCAAAGTAGCGAAGACTGTGGTAGCGACACACTCAAGCTACAAAAATAAAACTATATCTACCGAACTTAGCACCGAAGACTAACCAAAACTTATGCACATTTGTGCGACATCGTTCTTGCAGCTCTGAGAGGATCAATATTTATACTCCGCAACCATCTCTATGGTCAACAATGATCTTCAACTAATTAATTAGTAGCTACTTATTTATTCAGTCATTTCTTGTCATTGTTGTAAGACTCCCTTCAACTTAAACATATGTATATTATTTATACTTCCAACTATTGCACAATATGCTCTGTCTTTGTGTCAGCCTGTTAATACAGGGAGCTGTTATCGTTTAGATAAATAAATAAAATAAAATAAGAAATCTAGTGACTTTTGAACTATTGTTTGGCGATTTTCTGTACACTTCGGTTGGCAATACTGCCATCATCACAGCCGAGATGAAAATAGTCTTTTTGGGCGAACCGGCGTGGGAAGTGGTAGCGTTGTAGGAATGTCTGGGAGATGCTTTGAGTTAAATTGTTTCTGCTTTTTGAATGAAATGTAAGTTTGTTGTATGATGTCTAGGTAATCACACATATTTTAGGCTGTTCCAATTTCGAATGGCAAGCTTATTTTACCAATTTTTACTGCTGCGAAATCGGCAAGTGTCGTTGCCGCCATGTGCCTTTATCCGTTTGAGTAGACTACATGGCTTATTACTTCTCGCTGCTAAATTGCCTTTATAACGTTGCTTTCCGTGATAATATTAATTCCGGATAGAATTTGATTGATATAGTAACCACACTTGCTGACTTGCAGTAGCATAATGAGATCTAATTGGTAATCGGTTTTGGTCAAGATACGCTGTAGGATAATTTCTTAGGCCTACTTATGGGTGCTGCTAAATCAGCTAAAGTGATTGATGTTAATTCCGGATATTATAATTTTCGGAAGTTTCCTAGTACCCGGTACTCGTTACATAAGCTGTTAAGTCGGCCATTGTTGTATAATCATAAAAGACATATTTTCCCTGGACCAAAAAGTATTGCAAACTGATTAGAATCACATCTAGTAACAAACTATTAAAATTATTTTCATAAAGGAGCCACTGTGTAAACATAAAAATGACCTATGTAATGAGTACTGGGTACTAGGAAACTACCTAATTTCCATTCGTCTAGTCATAACCATCTCACAAAGGTTGTCAGGGACGGATCTTTCTTTTTACGGCTTGCATACCACTAGGCTTATTCTGCACCTGTCAGCATAGCAGTAGGATTTGCGTGAGTGTCGAAGGTGACAGCGATCCAGTAGTATCAGCATTTTTAGAGATACGTCTTCCAGGTGACGGCCTGGTACAGTTTTACAGGTTGATGAAAGCCTTATCATTAAATTGAAGGATGGTGTCGGACATGTTCGGCAGCGATGGGTTTTCGGCATGTAAGACTGCCAGAGGCGACTTGGTTTTCTGGAATTTGTGTCAACCCAGCATAATTTGCTGCCCATCATTGAAAGATACGTTTTTCCTGGAACAGAAATTCATTCTGTCCACTGGTCAGCTTATCGCACAATACCAATTCTCCAGTAATTTCACCCTACAGTCACCTGACTGTGAACCACACAGAAAATTTTGTGGATCCATTGACAGGTACACATACAATGTGGAATGCTACTGGAAGAAGCGAAGCAGGAGTTGTCCGTGTACGGAAGTGCGCCTGTTGATGCATATTCTGGCACCTGAGACGCTCATCTCCTACTCTATGTGCACGAGTCCATGTGACAGCTGAATGGGAAGAAAAACCTGGGTGCATTTGATTACTTGCTGGATCAAATTGCAGTTTTCTACTATGTATCCTGTACAGCAGAAACAATGGCTCTTTTCAGAGCCAACATACTGTCATTGCAAGTTGTCTTGAACCTTACATCCCCTAAGTCTGTCTTTGGAACTGCTCGGTACGGCATGTACTCATCAACCTAACGGCACGGCAAGGATGCCCCTCCCTTGGGTTACGTGACTCTTTTCAAAAAACGTTGGTTCTTTTACCTTACGGCTCTCTACTGTAAAAGAACTTGGTTCAATATAGACATCTTCTCTCAATACTCCGACTTTGAGAGGAGAACATAGTTTCGTAGCAAGCTTTAATTAACCTGTAATGAGTAAGTATTTAAATATAATCGTGTGTACACTCCTCTCTCATCCGGGCTGGGGACCGTCAATGGAGGAGTTACTACAGCTACTTCTATATATTATATAGGCCTGCATGACTTACACCTTCAGCTAATATGTACATATTCTTATAACAATATTTTACAGGCTTATTTGAATTTACATTAATTTACAATTATACACAATCCATATCCCTATCATTGCCGCCTTCATCGCTTGTTTCAAAATTAATTATTTCGCCAATGGCATCATCCATTCGGAATTATCTTCTTAATCGTAGGTACTACTTTCTGAATAAGATAGAATTCTTCGATTGTATCCCGAATGACATGTTGATCGAAGTCGTCCACTTCAACTTTACACAAGTCTAATTCTGGAATGAAATAATATGTTTAGTAGAACTATAAGAAAATAATAACTTGCAACAGTAATTCATTATGTCGCTCTCAATACACGCACATTATTGTACATAACTATTATAGCAATAATTGCTAAACATTACATACCTATTCTTTCCCGGAGTAGTGTGAGGTTCATTCGGTTGTAATTCAATATTATTTTTAATTCTCTTCACGGAACTAATACTTTTGCCAGAGTATTTAGCCGCTCTCTCATATTCCTTAGCAAGAGGTTCCAGCAAATATTTGTTTAATTTTTCCTCCTCGCAACGCTTAATTTTATTATATTTGCAATAATTTCTCTTTCTCGGCTATGGATAACAGCGTTACTTTTTCTCCGCGGTGGTGCGATTTCACCATAATTACTACCCTGTGGTTGCTGCTCCATGGTAACACTACTGGTACTCAGTGAAGGAAATAGTTCTATGTTTCTTGACAAGAGTTTATGCTGCGGAGCATGCGCAAACAACTCAGTTGGGTCCACCCGCGTTATGTGCTTCCTTCCCTCTGTCCCCGCTCAGAAGGTTCAAGATAACTTGCAATAACAGTATATTAAAGAGCAGGGCATGAGAAGTACTGTATGTAGGCTAGTATCATTTCAAAATAGCAATAACCACAAGTGAATTATTAGCAATAATCAGACTATTTTGCAAATACGGAATAGCGAATCCGATAGACCAGTTGTTCACAACACAGTTTTTAAGTTTCTTTTTCTATAGTCACATCTGAATTGTTAGTTATTGAAAGCCTTGGCAGAAAATGCGGTATAGGCCTGCACTTTCTCCTCCTCCTACTTCATCAGACAAAAATCAGTTTGGTGTTTAAATAACATAGCCAGCAAACTACAAATACAATTTATAACTAGTATAGGCTGTATTATGTTAGGAGAAAATCCACAAACTATTAGGGAAAACACGGAAATTTTACTTGAACCAAGTAAGGAGATCGGTTTGGAAGTAAATCCCGAAAAAACAAAGTGTACGATTTATGTCTTGTGTTCAGAACATAGTAAGAAATGGAATTAATAAAAATTGGAAACATCCTTTGAAGAGGTGGAAAAATTCAAATATCTTGAAGCAACAGTAACAAATATAAATTACACTCGAGAGAAAATTAAACACAGAATAAATATGGGAAAGGCTTACCGGTACTATTATTCGGCTGAGAAGCTTTTGTCATCTAGACTAGACGTCATTTCGGAAGGCGGTTAGCTTCTATATGCGCCGTAGCATTTCTGGTATGTGACGTCACAAGTTTGTATGGTAGAACCAATCAGAATCAGTCTATAACAAGCACTTCCTGAGTTCGTTTGTTCACGTGCGAGTGTTTCAGTACATTGAATAAGTAAAACTAACATTTACTATGTGTATGTAAGGTAAATAAATGGAAGAAGAGACTGTAAAAACACAAGTATTACACAAGCAGGCGCGGAAAATAGTGTTTAAGGTGTATAATTATTATAAAAAGTTAACGAGCAGAACGCTGCCGGCCATCTTGATGCTGGCAGCAACGTTGCCAACGTGCAAGAAACGACTGCAGAAGTATGTGGTGTGGGATTGAGAACCGTGCAAAGAATATTGTTAGTGAAGGAAAGAGGGTTTGTTTGGTGTCATGCTTACAGTAATCAACGGCTAAGGTCATTATTGTCTTTTGATAATTTAAATTCTCTCCTGCGCTATTTGTATTGTATGTGCGTGAAGTACGATGTGGCAATGTTGTACGCTGCCTTGCTCTATCTGTTTCTCTCGACACAAACGCTAGCAGACAACCCGCCTTCCGAATTGCCGTGGACTCTAGTCTTTTAAAAAAAAACAAAGTTACAATTTATAAAACAGTTATATTACTGGTTCTGTATGGTTGTGAAACTTGAACTCTTACTTTGAGAGAGTAACAGAGGTTAAGAGTGTTCGAGAATAAGGTGCTTAGGAAAATATTTGGGACTAAGATGAAATTACAGGAGAATGGAGAAAGTTACACAACGTAGAACTGCACGCATTGTATTCTTCACCTGACATAATTAGGAACATTAAATCCAGACGTATGAGATGGGCAGGGCATGTAGCACGTATGGGTGAATCCAGAAATGTGTATAGAATGTTAGTTGGGAGAGAAAAGTCCTTTTGGGGAGGCCGAGACATAAATGGGAGGATAATATTAAAATGGACAGAGAGAGAAGGGATATGATGATAGGAAATGGATTATTCTTGCCCAGGATAGGGACCGATGATTGCTTATGTGAGGACGGCAATGAAACTCCGGATTTTCTGAAAGTAATTTCTTAAGTATAGGCTGTATTATTATCTGGTAATCTGCAAACTTGTAGAATAATGTGAGAACTTCGAAAATTTTTCACCCATCCCATTTAAGCAACAGCTCAGATGTTTACAGTAGGCCTAATCAGTCAGACATTCAGGTGTAAAATTAATTGAAGCGTCGGCTGGAACAACATAAGTTACAAATCTTCATTCGGCATGTTTCTGTGTGTATGTCATGTTACCTTGCTATACTCCTTGGCTTACAACTGTCCATCAGTGCAATACGTGAAATTTGTCGACTCAAAGGTTTGCTACCCTGGAACAACGTTGTACATGTACACATTTTTTTAGCTCCTGTAAATTTTACCAAATGTAACTTATAACGTTGTTCCAGCCGACGCTTCAATTACTCATCCTCCCTACAGTTCAGATCTGTCACCATGCGACTTCTTGTTCCTTTCAATCAAGAAGAAAATGAGCAGATTGTCTTTTAACAGCATTGAACTATAATATTTTCGCTGTAAGAAAAATCTTAATATAAACAACAGCACGTGACTGAAGTGAGGCTTCATTGGCCACTGTTTGGCGCCATAGATTCTCAGTACGTGTTCCCGCCTACTGTTGTACATTCTGTTTCATGTTAAACATTTCTCGTTACTCGTCAAGTAGACCTAACCTCACTACCTTGCATTCCTTTGCTTAGGAAATATTTACTTTATAATTACTCTAATTAAAACTCACAGAACTTATTATATACATTTAAGACTATTTGTTTTTCTCCGCTTTTGAGAGGGTTTCCACTCTTACGATTAATAACCACACACAACAAGGATCCAGAAGCCATACGACAAGCTCAAGGGACGCCAACTTGTTACAAGAACAGACTACCGTGGTATTACTGTTTGTATTCATCTGCGTTCATAGTACATAACAAAATATAAAAGTAGCTTTTCTTTTACATATCGTTTTACATATGAGTGAAGTTATATGTTTCATTGTATTTAATAACTAGAATTCAATTTTTTATTTTCAAATGATACAAGATGATAGTTTCCAAATACAGACTATATTTTCCTGCGTCATGTGTGTGTTTCGACTGTGAGCCAATCACGGGTATGACAGCCACGTGCTTGTGTTTACATTAGGATTTTTCTTACAGCGAAAACAGTATACAATTGAGCTAGTGTCTGAAGTGCCTCTAGAATAGTGGGTGCAGAGGTTTGATAACTGGTTTCATTAATGAGCAAGACCATAAGATTTATGATAGGATATTTTGTGAAGCAATAAAGCCAAAAGCAGTTGCTATACATACCAGTTTGGAGAAACTCTCAAAATTGATTTTTTCATCACTACAATGTTTCATCTTTATATTTC
The DNA here is from genome assembly GCA_025594305.2 of Periplaneta americana. NCBI lineage: Eukaryota > Metazoa > Arthropoda > Insecta > Blattodea > Blattidae > Periplaneta > Periplaneta americana. The sequence continues at coordinate 193,119,160 of JAJSOF020000003.1, read as the reverse complement.
ATATGATGTGGTGAAGTTAAAACAGGAATTTTAAAATGAATATAGGCCTGCATTTCACCTAAGATTGAGCTGACATTTTGTTGGAATTTCTTCTCCAGGTTGTTTGTCCTGGACCGGGGAAGGACCCAGTTTTTCCAGAGACTGATCAGCGGGACGGGTATGAAGAAGTGAAGGATTCAACAAGGACATTGTCAGCACAAGAGCATCGTCAACTTGAGGTTGGAATATACTCTATTAGAATGAAACAGATTATACTGCAATATACGAGGCGTGTTCTTAAAACAAGTTCCAAAAGGGTGTAGAAAGTAAACGGGAAGATATTGACAAACCATTTTTGTTGCATTGTATTCTTCAATTACTTCTCAACATAATCTCCACCATTATTGAGGTATTTATCGAGTTGTGGCGCAAGTCTTTCTATCCTCTCATTGTAGAATTTGCCTGCCTGCCTGCGATGCGAACCACTCCCGCACTGCTGTTTTCACTTCATTTGTGGAAAATTCGAAGAAAGCGAAGAAATTGTGAACCTCCTGTCCTCATGAATTTTTTTCGACAACACGCACCAAATCGTCATTGATCAAAGATGGCCGACCAGTACGCTGCTCGTCATGCTAGAGACGCGGCCCTCGTTGAACTTCCTAACCCATCTCCTGACCATTCCATCACTAATGGCATCATCACCATACACCTCACAAAGTGGACGATGAATGTCAGCTGGTTTGATGTTTTTCGCATTCAAGAAATGGATAACAGACCGCATCTCACAGTCGGCGGGGTGCTCGATCACTTTAAACATTTCAACTGATCACAACTAACCACACACAGGGACTGAAGCTCTGAAACTGCATACACAGCTTGTCTGAGGACTGAAGAAGAAAACACGCATGCGCAAAATAACGATTGCAGTGATGCGACGGCTATAATTGAAAACGGAACTTACTTTAAGAACACGCCTCGTATTTAAATAGAATATATAAAATTACATGTATTCAGAGTACTTAAAAGTAGGGTAGACTAAATAGCCTACAGGTATATCAAATTTATTGAGAGCGTAATACAGTAGATTAGGTATTTTGGGACGAGGGGAGGAAATGGTTGCAAACAAGGAAGCAGAATCAAACAGTTTCGTTCATATATTACCTGGCGTTTCAGATCCCTTTGTCATAGTAGATTATAGAGTGTATGCAAGTCCTAGATACAAAAAAAAATACTGATCTTCTGTAGCGTGTATTTGTCTTCAGTCCACCTTCAGACAGCACTTGGTTCATACAACTAGGGGAAGGATGTTTATTTTGCACCTAATTTACCTCTTGAATATAGTTGTAATACCTGATCTACAAACAGACAGAAAAATCAACAAACAAACGAAACGAAGGAAAAACTGTAAAGTCATTCAAACTTTTCTGCGTTCTCTTTGATGGAAACTCAGCATTCTCCAATTTTTTCCTATTTTCTGCATTCTCCTTTGTCTCCATATATCTTAATGTTGTCTATCATTTGATATCTTCTTCTGCCCATAACTTTCCTCCCATTCACCATTCCTTCCAATGCATCCTTCCGTAGGCAGTTTTTTCTCAGCCAGTGACCCAACTTTTTCTCTTCCTGATCAGTTTCAGCATCATTCTTTTTTCACCCACTTTTTCTGGCACAGCTTCATTTATTATTCTGTCTGTAGAGTAGAATCTTGTATAAGAAATTTGTTCACATGTAAACCTAAGCTCTCTCAGAATCAATTGAAGTCTTCCGGAGGTGACTTAGCATATGGCAGCTGGTCATTTTTCTTTTTTGTCTAAGACGGCATTTCTCAAACTTTTCTGAAGTGGGTACCACTTTTTATAAGTCAGAACAGTTCCGCGGACTACCTTACGCTTGTTCCCTTCAAAAGCAAATTTATCATTTTTGTAGCATATTTTAATAGAAGTATACTTATATTTTAAAATAGAATTAATTAAATAATTAAAATTAATTTTATATTAGTATTAACTAATTAAGTTAATGTTAATAGAAGAAAATTCATTTTCGTTTTTTTAATAATTCAGGACTGTTAGAGTTTGGATAATCTTTAACTTATTAATTACCTAAAAAAATATATAAATGTTGGTAGTCAAATTAATAATTCGACAGGTTTACTTTTTACACTTGTTTCTTTCGTCTCTAAGTGCCGTTTCGATTTCGCGGGTTTCATACACTCGTTTCAAAGCACTTCGTAACAAACAACGCACCAAGGCTTTGGTTCACTCTCATTGCCACACCAAGTAAATTCAAGTTCTAAATCAAAGGTGATTGCCATGTGTCATTTCCAAACTCTGAGATTTTCAGCTATAGTGTGATACGCAATTCGTTTGAATTTTATTTTTTCTTCTGTCTTTTTTGAAGGACCTCGAGGACCATAGGTGATCTGCGGACCATAGTTTGAGAGACGCTGGTCTAAGATGATACGTGTGTTACCGTCAATATGGTTTCTGTATCTTGCTTTTGCATAGATTTTCGAAAAATTAAGCTGTGTGTAAAGAAACCTGATTGTCATATCTTTTTTTTTTTTTTTTTTTTTTCCAGATATTTTGGAATAGTTACAGAATAGGTGTTAAATTCTCTTCAGCACCTCACACAGAAGATATGGTGGCGATTCTTGATTGTAATCAAGTGGTACACTGACAGCAAACACGAGGCAACTCTGGAGCACAGCCATTGACAACAATCGTACATAAGCTGGTAAGCATGGAAACTTGAATTAGTTACTTACATACTGGCTTTTAAGGAACCCGCAGGTTCATTGCTGCCCTCACATAAGCCCGCCATTGTTCCCTATCCTGAGCAAGATTAATCTATTCTCTATCATATCCCACCTCCCTCAAATCCATTTTAATATCTTTCCATCTACGTTTCGGCCTCCCAACTAACACACTATATGCATTTCTGGATTCGCCCATACGTGCTACATGCCCTGCCCGTCTCAAACGTCTGGATTTAATGTTCCTAATTATGTCAGGTGAAGAATACAATGCGTGCAGTTCTGTGTTGTGTAACTTTTTATTCCTTTGCTGTGGTCGTGCCAGAGAATCTGTCCCATTCTGAGGCTTATTTGAAGGATTCGTAACAAGCTGTTTTTTACGGTGATGGGTTGGTAGCCCTTTGCCCAACCCCCAAGCTGGAGGACCACCCCTCATTGGCTGTCCGCGACTGCTTATTCAATATATTCACAGCTACCCTCCATATCTGGAGGCTGTCTCCTCGATCCGCAACCTGAGGATGCGCCGTGCCGTGGCTACTGATGTGCATTCCATAACCTGTGCTACCCATTTACCATCCTAGTGTGCCCCTTGGTGTGGCCTGTTCTGCTGATGAGTTACAGCAATGTAACTGCACCATCGTGATCTGAGGAAATTCCAACACCTATACCTTGAACTGCTATTTGCATATAAAATAATGCTAGAAATGGTATTGTGGAAATTGTTGATGGATTGAGTTTTCTTGACTAGAAGAAAAAAAAATCATATAGAAATTCCCAATTGAGACAGAATTTTTTTGCGTGCAGAAATTGTAAATTTTTCACACAGAAAAAAAAATTCATATTCATCTTTTGAATATTTTATCCAAAAATTCACAAATTTTGTTAATGAAGGTGAACATGACGGACTTCAAGAGAAATCTGCAACTTACCAATACAATACTTTCCCATACTAAATCGTCTGTAGCTGCATTTAGATTGGCAACAGGCCATGATTGTTTGGCCAAGCATCTGCATAGAATTGGAATATATCAGTCCCCTAACTGCCCATTGTGCAACTCAAACCAAGAAATGGATTCGGAACACCTCAAAATCTGTGTTTCAGTGGCTGACCATGATAATATCTTTGAAAAATATTGGAGTGCAAGAGGTCAAATGACTTTGTCAAACGCCTGGCATTAGAAAACAACAACTAAATTATAAATGAATCTAATGTATAATAGATGCAAGTAGGGCCAAAATTGCAGGTTTCAGAAATGAAAGTGAAAACCTGGAGCAAAGAAGTAGTTTTGGATACGAGATTTTGCCGGATAATTGAATAAATATTAAAAAAAAAATACATGTTCGTATTTTATGATGCCAACTGTTGAAACTGCAGCCTTGTGTGGATTTTCTTTATTAAAACACATCACACAACACAAATAATACACTAATTTTAGGTTCAAATATCCACTGAACATGAAAGATCATGTAAACTTCATAATGTAGCAACACTGGTGGGCAACGTGGCAGATTTAAACATTTTTTTTCATGTATATTTTTTTTTCCCATGAAATTGTTTTGATATTGCTGGTTACCAGGGATTTTACAGTATGAAGCATAAAGTAAAGTTGTGTTTCAGTAATAAGCAGTGCTGTCATGGTAATCTTTTTCTTGACCATACGCCCCAACCCTTAATTTCTCTCTCGAAATATATTTTATTCTCCTCTGTCTCTATTCTACCGACCGCCATATTTTAGTAGATTATTTAACGACACTGTATCAATTACTAAATTATTTAGTGTTGATGGAATTGGTGATGGTGGGATGAGGCCAAGAATTCGCCGTAGATTACCTCGAAAAAAACACAACCCGGGGATCGAACCCACGTCTGAGAGTAGCTTCAGATCAGTAGGCAAGCACCTCTGCCGACTGAGCTATGCCGGCAACCCAACTGCCATTAAATGGATGTTTTTAAGTTAAGGAGAAAGTAAACAATTGTTTTGATTTAGCCCACCTTTTAATACAATAGTTGTGAAACAAGCTTAATTTAAATAAGTTTCCATCAAGCTTTCATAATGAATCTTGAAGATCATATCTGCAACATTTCAGTGTTTTTCAACCATTCTTTTATATATGATTCTGAAATTCAGCTCTGTAGAGGTGGATCATTTATCTTTATGGATATTAAAGAAGATATATTAAGAACAGCAAGACATGATCTAAGATCAGTTCAGATCTCTGCTGTACAAAATTTAGGCTCCCATACGCTGTATGATTCTGTATGGGCAGAATTTATTCTTCCCCATACGATTCATTAAAAAACTGTGGGTTCCCATACACAGGATGGTTCCATATGGCCTCCATGACAGCACTGGTAATAAGTATGCCTCACAGTGACTCCTCTGAGGAAAAAAATTCTTCTCAGTTGAGAAAAAACTAGACAGAATTCAGGTCTAAATTATACACATCAACACTGAAATCACTTCTGAGCAAGAAAATCAATATGACCTCACAAAAAGTAGCATGCTTCAAGAAGTTTGTAAAATAACCAATCACTAGATGCAAAACATGCTACAGAACTTCCCCCCCCCCCTACAGAAGTGAATTATATATACAGTGAAACCTGTTCAAAACGGAAGTGACATGGTCCTATTTTTTTCTCGCCCCGCATTGTGGACAAGTTTCTGTATTATTCAGTGTGAAGTTGAAATATTTTATAATTTGTATAAATAGAAAAACAAAATGGCATGTTGCAAACTGCAAGAAGTACAAAGTATTCTGTTGAACACTACTGACATTAAATCAGCTTCCTGTTGCTTTTTCCATTAGTGAATCATCTTGATGAAAATCTCATTTGCCGTATAAATTTTATTGTAACTAACTCATTAAACATTATTAAAGTTTACTAATCACACTATACTATGATACTGTACTGTATATCACTGCACGGTATTTAATTGGAGTAGGAGCCATCCCCATGTATTGTGGGTCCCTATCACCACGGCATGGCGCGTCCTCAGGTTGCGGATAGAGGAGACGGCCTCCAGATATGGAGGGTAGCTGCGAATATATTGAATAAGCAGTCGTGGACAGCCGATAAGGGGTGGTCCTCCAGCAGGGGGTTGGGCGAAGGGCTAACAACCCATCACCGTAAAAAACAGCTTGTTACGTATCCCTATAATAAGCCTCGGAATAGGACTGATTCTCTGGCACGACCACAGCAAAGGAATAAGGATTTGAGATTTGGCACTTGGAACGTAACTAGTCTTTATAGAACAGGAGGGGTAACATTAGTAGCAAAAGAACTAGCTAGATATAGAATAGACTTCGTAGGAGTACAAGAGGTTAGGTTAGATGGGAATGGCATATCACAAATAGGAGATTACTTGTATTATGGGGAAGGAAACAATAATCACCAATTAGGAACAGGATTCTTTGTTCATAAAAGAATAAAATCAGCAGTAAAAAAGGTCGAATTTATCAGTGACAGGTTATCATATTTAGTACTTAAGGGTAGATGGTGCGACATCATAGTTATAAATGCTCACGCACCTACAGAAGAGAAAGACGACCATATAAAGAATAGCTTCTATGAGGAATTGGAACATACTTTTGATCAGTTCCCTAGATATCACATGAAAATTTTATTGGGGATTTGAATGCTAAAGTAGGACGGGAGGATATTTTTAGACCAACTATTGGAAAAGAGAGCCTACACGCAATTAGTAGTGACAATGGAGTTAGATTAGTCAACTTTGCCACATCGAAAAATTTAATTGTCAAAAGTACAACATTCCCCCATAAGGATATACATAAATATACTTGGACTTCTCCAGATGGATTGACACACAACCAAATAGATCACATCTTGATAGATAAACGGAGACATACTAGTATAGTAGATATTCGAACTTTCAGGGGTGCAGACTGTAATTCTGACCATTATTTGGTGATTGGAGAATTAAGAGAAAGATTATCAGTAGCCAAGCGAGTAGAGCAACAAGTTAATATTACTAAATTCAATATTTTGAAATTAAAGGACGAGGAAGCTAAGCAAAATTATCAGGTCGAAATTTCGAATAGGTTTGCCACTTTAGAAAGTTCCGACGAAGTTGAGAAAGAATTAGATGTTAATAGCGTGTGGGAAAATATCAGAGATAGTATCAAAATTGCAGCTGAGCAGAGCATAGGTTATTATGAAACTAAGAAAAAGAAACCGTGGTTTGATGAAGATTGTTGCATGGTAGTAGAAAGAAGGAAACAGGCAAAATTGAAATTCTTACAGGATCCAGTTGAGGAGAAGAGAGATAATTATTTCAATGAAAGACGGGAAGCAAGTCGTACACTTAGGAATAAAAAGAGAGGTTACTTGAAGGAAAAACTGAATGAGGTAGAAACAAATAGTAAGAATAAAAACATTCGAGATTTATATAAGGGTATAAAGGAATTTAAGAACGGATATCAGCCAAGGGTAAACGTTATCAAGGATGAGAATGGTGACTTGCTTGCAGACTCTCCATCAATCCTAAACAGATGGAAAAACTATTTTGCGCAACTACTAAATGTACATAGGCCAAATAGAAGTGATCGGGACGAAATTGAAATACAAACTGCTGAGCCATTTATACCCGAACCCACGCTTACAGAAGTCGAAATTGCGATAGAAAATCTGAAAAAGTACAAGTCTCCAGGTATCGATCAAATTCCAGCAGAATTAATACAAGAGGGTGGGAGTGCATTATATAGCGAAATTTATAAACTTGTACTTGCTATTTGGGAAAAGGAAATTGTACCAGAACAATGGAAGGAGTCCATAATTGTACCTATTTTTAAAAAGGGGGACAAAACCAACCAACTGTGGTAACTTTCGAGGAATATCACTTTTGTTGACGCTGTACAAAATTTTGTCCAATATTCTTTTGAGAAGATTAACTCCGTACGTAGATGAAATTATTGGGGATCATCAGTGCGGTTTTCGGCGTAATAGATCGACTATTGATCAGATTTTTTGTATTCGACAGATAATGGAGAAAAAATGGGAGTATAAGGGTACAGTACATCAGTTATTCATAGATTTCAAAAAGGCTTATGACTCGGTTAAGAGGGAAGTATTATATGATATTCTTATTGAATTTGGTATTCCCAAGAAACTAGTTCGATTAATTAAAATGTGTCTCAGTGAAACGACAGCAGAGTCCGTATAGGTCAGTTTCTATCTAATGCTTTTCCAATTCACTGCGGGCTAAAGCAAGGAGATGCACTATCACCTTTACTTTTTAACTTCGCTCTAGAATATGCCATTAGGAAAGTTCAGGATAACAGGCAGGGTTTGGAATTGAACGGGTTACATCAGCTTCTTGTCTATGCGGATGACGTGAATATGTTAGGAGAAAATACACAAACGATTAGGAAAACACGGAAATTTTACTTGAAGCAAGTAGAGCAATCGGTTTGGAAGTAAATCCCGAAAAGACAAAGTATATGATTATGTCTCGTGACCAGAATATTGTACGAAATGGAAATATAAAAATTGGAGATTTATCCTTCGAAGAGGTGGAAAAATTCAAATATCTTGGAGCAACAGTAACAAATATAAATGACACTCGGGAGGAAATTAAACGCAGAATAAATATGGGAAATGCGTGTTATTATTCGGTTGAGAAGCTCTTATCATCCAGTCTGCTGTCGAAAAATCTGAAAGTTAGAATTTATAAAACAGTTATATTACCGGTTGTTCTGTATGGTTGTGAAACTTGGACTCTCACTCTGAGAGAGGAACATAGGTTCAGGGTGTTTGAGAATAAGGTGCTAAGGAAAATATTTGGGGCTAAGCGGGATGAAGTTACAGGAGAATGGAGAAAGTTACACAACACAGAACTGCTCGCATTGTATTCTTCACCTGACATAATTAGGAACATAAAATCCAGACGTTTGAGATGGGCAGGGCATGTAGCACGTATGGGCGAATCCAGAAATGCATATAGAGTGTTAGTTGGGAGACCGGAGGGAAAAAGACCTTTAGGGAGGCCGAGACGTAGATGGGAGGATAATATTAAAATGGATCTGAGGGAGGTGGGGTATGATGATAGAGACTGGATTAATCTTGCACAGGATAGGGACCGCTGGCGGGCTTATGTGAGGGCGGCAATGAACCTTCGGGTTCCTTAAAAGCCATTTGTAAGTAAGTAAGTAAGTAAGGAGCCATCCATTAGAAGCCTTGAATTCTGATTTACCTCATTTATTTGCCAGTTCAAGGGTATGCTTTGCAGAATAGGTCCAGAAATTGACATAGTCTTTGAAAGGGTATGAAGAACCACTACCACAACAGTTCATTTATTTCATGCCAAAGTCGAAAATCGAAAAATCGAAGGAGAATTGGGAGGAAAATTTAAAAGGTACGCAAAACGCGTCCTTGCAAGTGGGTTGGGGGCTGTACAAAACTAAATATGTGAGCTCCAAGCCTGTTGGCCACTAGTCTCACTCCGGGTTACGCTGCTCCCCTGAAGGAGCTCTAGAAAATTTTGAAGGGGAAGCCGAAATTGGACGTAACCTCTTTGGTACCACATAGTGAGGGGGGCTGACATTGATCAATTGATCACGGAACGGGGCGAGAGGAGTTGGCTGGTGTTTGCCGTTAGAATGGCAAGACACCGTCATCTGTTGTTCGATGACAAAGCATGTGAAGACCGTCGGAAGAAGCGCCGTGAAATCTAATCTGCAATTTGAGAGGTCCCTGTCCTTTCAATTTGCGACTTATTAAGTGACCTCGTATATTTAATAGACTATTTATGTTATCTGAACTAGGGCATACATCGTTTATAATAAGGGTGGAATATATATGGGGAAGGGCATATAGGTCCGTGGCCCATTTCTTATAGGGCTCATCCCGACATTTGTCTTACGCCTGAGGAAAACCCATGCCAAAGTGAGAAAACAATATTATTTTGAAATGACCAATCTAGGATCAGGGCAAAGACAACAAGGACTATAGTAAGGACCCTAGATCATATATGTAACAGATAGGTCATCGCTATGTTAAAACCGTTTGCACTTTGAAGAGAACAACCGCCAGGATCACCACCCGTCCACCGTAAATGAACACGAGATGGCAGTACAGTCGCTAATGCAATTCAAATGGGAATTATGACGTGACTCCTTATGTAACAACTAGATGGCAGCGTAGTAAACCTGACAAAAGTTGTTAACTTCAAAGCTATAAGGCCGACCTATCTATCTATATATGATCTAGGTTAGGACTAACAATCATAATAAGGACTATGAGAAAGACGACTAGCTGAGAAATGTTAAGGGCCACAACAAAGACAACGAGCACAATAAGGATCACGACAAGGATTGAGACTACAGCAAAGACAATGACCCTTATAAGAACCACACCTTGGACCATGACAAGTGCCATGATGATCACGAAAAGTACCATGACAAACACAACAAGAATCACGATAAGGACCACGACAAGAAAACAAGGATCACAAATAAGCATCATGGCAAAGACCACAAGGGCAATGATAGGACCACAACAAGGATTATGACAAAGACCACAAGGGCAATGACAAGGACCACGAGAAGACAACAAAGATCACAAATAAGGATCATGACAGACAACAAGGACCACAACTATGACAAGGACGAAGACAAGGTCCACAGTAAGCATCATGACATGGACCATGATAAGCATCACAATAAGGATCACGACAAAGACAACAAGGACCACCATAATAAGGATCACGATAAGAATCAATAAGGACCACAATGAGGACTATGACGAGGATCACAGTAAGGACCTTGGTGAAGACCACAAGAACTATGACAATGATAAGGACCACGACGAGGACGAAGATACGGACTACAGCAAGGATCACGATAAGGACCACGATACGAATCACGACAAAGAGAACAAGGATCGTGATAAGGACCATGACAAAGACAATAAGACTATGAAAGGACCACGACAAAGAGAACAAGGATCGTGATAAGGACAATGACAAAGATAACAAGGACTATGAAAGAACCACGACAAAGAGAAGAAGGATCATGATAAGGACCGTGACAAAGACAACAAGACTATGAAAGAACCACGACAAAGAGAACGAGGATCATGATAAGGACAATGACAAAGAAAATCATAAGGACTATGGCAAAGAGAACAAGAATCATGACTTGAAATAATGAGGATGTGGAAAAATAAATTCTAAAACAGAGAATGTACAACCCAGAAACAAAATTTGGGCCACATAAATTTTCCGAGTTTCAGTTATAACTTCTGCACATAGTTAGCAAGTGCTTACTGAGCATGTGCAGTATGCTATAACTGAGACTTGGATAATTCAGGTGCCCAAATGTTGTTTCTGGGTCTGTACATTAATTCATGTAACATCGAACTGATATTGTTTTATATTCTCTTCCAGATCATTTCTGCCTGAGCCGGGGAGTCGACAAGTTCTCCGATACCAACAAGCAGAACTGGTATGAAGAAGTAAAGGACTTGACGGGGATGTCGTCAGCTTAAGGTTGGAATTTGATTGGATGGATTGGAATGCAAAGTATGTTGGAATGGTATAATAAGATCATGTGATTGAAATATGTATACTGTATATACAGATTGATATGGTTACATAGATAGGTTAAATAGAACAAACAAATATTCAGATAAATTTCTGAAAACCTTGAATCATGTAATAATGGCCAGTTTCAACAATGTCTGTTAGTGACATTGCAACCTATTAAAAATATTGCGTTTCTCCATTATCTGTTAGTATTATTTGTTAACGAACAGATAGTCATGTTGATTATGGTGGGTTGTATAATTCTAGAAAGCCTTGACAATATCACTACTCTGAACATTGCTTATGCGTCGCTTTGCATTAGTGTTTTGTTTGCTTTGCGTTGTATCTCAGGAAATTCTGTTACATATTCTTTAAGTTTCAGTTAACATTTTATTGCAGAAATTCTTAAAGAATGTCCTATCATTATACACCCAAAATACTGCGTGACAATATCCTTCATTAATAGATTTGCATTTCATATTGAAAATTGTGCTTTTTGGTGATTGTAAGTGCTGTTTATTGCAACATTGAAATATATCATATGTAGGTTTTTAAGTCTTCGGGTGCATTTTAATCGAGTAAAGAAAGATAACCCATTGCAACTATGAATTTCGTTGTCCCCTGTCATTCAGGAAGTGTAAAATTTGTTAGAATATTTTAATCTGCAACAAATTATTAGTATCAATTCAGAAATGTTAAAGAAAGATATTGTAATATATTGCAAGCTTTTTCAGGCTGTACAAATAGTGTGGCATCCACACCAGAAAGTGTCAAATGATTAATTAAAATAGACAGTACACTATACATTGTTTTAAAAGATAGAGATACGTTAAAAATTTCCTTTCTGCATCATTCTTTGCTAAAACGTTATAAAATTCAGATTAACATTTTAGAAATCAGACTAAACATTTTAAAAAGGTCTAATCTAAGTTACTGGTATTTCTGTCCTAAAATCTGGTATATAACAGAGTTTCTGTGTGTGGGACATTCTCTGTTTCGATTTCTTCCAGCATCTTTGCTAAGATAATTTTTGACAGCCGAATGTATCAATACACTTTTTAAGATAAACTAACATAGTCCACACCTGTGGAGTAACGGTCAGCACGTCTGACCGCGAAACCAGGTGGCCCGGGTTCGAATCCCGGTTGGGGCAAGTTACCTGGTTGAGGTTTTTTCTGGGTTTTTCCCTCAACCCAATACGAGCAAATGCTGGGTACCTTTCGGTGCTGGACCCCGGACTCATTTCACCGGCATTATCATCTTCATTTCATTCAGACGCTAAATAACGTAGATGTTGATACAGCGTCGTAAAATAACCCAATAAAATAAAATAAAATAAAAACTAACATAATTTGTTCAGAGCTCAATTCTTTTATATAATGCAGGAAAATGTTGTCTTGCCTACAACTTAAAAATTTTAGTAACCGATTATATTTAATAAGAGCACAAAATTGAACGTTAAATTAACATGAGGTTTAATAGTTGTTAATTTTAACAGAGATTGATGAAACTGGCCAGGAGTCTTAAGTAAAGCTTTAGTTGCATATCCACTATGTGAGGCAAGCGAGCCGTTCCTCATGAGACAGCATAGATTGTGAAGAGTGGACAGGTTTGCCACGTCTGGCAGGACACTCACATGACAGTCTCAGAGCGATTCATTGTCTGATAGTTTTGTTGTACTGAAAGGCAGATCTGTACGAGTTGTTTGTTCTGTATGAACGGCTATGTGCATTTCTTTGCGTGCTTAAATAATGGACAGTAATAAACGCTGAGAATTGATTAAGTATTATGAGGATAAGTCTTGCGGGATTGATTACCACAACAAAATTTGGAGGAAAGATTCATACAGAGAAATTGGCATTATAGATTAATTTCTTCTGTTCCCAAAATAAAATAAAAAAATTGACTGCTGCTTTGTTGAAGTATTATAAAAGTTAAAACATTCTTTGACAGCTTCTTATGTGTACATTACCAGAGAAAAGTAATGGACTGACTCTTGGAGGTGGTTTCATAGCACAATTCACATAGCAATGTTCGTAAAGTGATCAACATTCTATGTTTTTTTTAAACGAATATCTATACTGTCTATTGTAATTGGGGCTTTGCCCTGTTATAGGCGTAAATAAATAAATAAAACATACCCGTCAAAAGCAAGATCTTCCTTCTCATCTCAGTAGCTCAGACAGCTAGGGCATCTGTGTGTCATGCAGAAGGGAGTAGGTTCGAGTCCTATACTCGTGAGTTTTTATTTTCTGAAAAATGTTAAAATGGAGTTTTGCAGAGTCCTGGGACTGATGTTTCAGTTGGTGTAACAAAAAGTGACATAATTACTACCCAACTGCTACAAGTTATTATTAGACTCAGGGTATCTCTTACCATAGCAAAGAGGTGGATGTTACCATTAAATGAAAGGGAGGTTAGATGATGCCCTATGCACAATTTACATTAAAAACAAGTAATATGCTGGAATAATATTCTTCTCTTTTTAATTTTAAACAGAATGAAAGTTTTCATTGTTGGTAACATTAAGGAGTGCGCCTAATATAGATTACAATTACTGTAACAGAATTGCTTGACTGTGAAGTGGTGAGGAAAAGAAAGGAACATGCCGTGAGCAATCTATCTGAAAATGTCTCTGAGATATAAAATTTATATCTACTTACGCCTAAAAAGATGAAGCCGATGAAATACAGTTCTTAAAAAGGACCAGCAGCCAATCTTCGTTATTCTTTCCTCATCTTCTTCTGCTGGTAGGTGTTCCAATGATTGTGCTGGCATGAGAACTGGCAATGGGAGCTGGTATGAAATTTAAAATTGGACCTGGCATAGGATCTGGCATGTCATCTAACATTGGATCTTCCCTGCGAATTAGACGGATTTCTGGGATGAAATCTGAGCTAAGATCTAGTACTGATATGGAAGCTGCCATGGGTAGTATGGCGTAATTATCAGAGACATCTGTGGCTTTCGAGGAGTGCCTAAAGAGACGACACCCACGAAATACATTTCTTAAAAAGGGACCAGCAGCCTCTTTCCTCGTCTTCTTCTTCTGCTGGTCAATGATGGTGCTGGCATGGGAGCTCGGATGGGAACTGGCATGTCTGATGGATAATCTAGCATGGGGTAATTTTTCAAGCCATCTGTGGTTTCCAACATCTCTTTCCAGGTATAGTATTGGAAGAGATAAAGATTATTTTCCACCATCGCCAGACTCTGCCACCCCTCTATCCAAGCATTCAACTCCCACTCAGTGTACTGGCTGCTGGGTTCAAACAAGTAGTTGCTGCTCGAGGTCCAGGTGGCACCGTGTACCATCATCGGCTTTGGCAGCTTGCCAGTTGTATCATGTCGAGCTGGTAGAAGTGGAGTCTTCATATACCACGTTGCAGTCGATCTTCTTTTCTTCTCTCCGTTGAGTTTCGTCATGATATGCCCTTCCTCAGTATCCCCCTACCAGCTATCCGAATGGGGGGATAGTTTACGTCCGGAATTTTTTACCAGGGAAAGACTCATCATGCATATCTACTTTCTTTATCTTCTTGGGATAAATAAATGCGGGAGCTTCACCGAAATTCAACACGGGTTAAATATCAGTTCCATCAGGGTTTTTGACCCGATCAGAGACCTGGAAATTCCCAATTATCCTTTATGCCCCTTTACTGTATTATAGAAAGGCGATTTGAACAGTAGACGATGCTGTGTAAAGATTAAGGCTTGTAATGAACACTCTAGCAAAAACATAATATTATGTAGAACCTACTGTAATGATGTACCAAACAGTGCTTCATATAAGTTATTTATTTCTGAGGCAAAAAAAAAGAGCGAGAAATAGTCGGATAATCTGCCAATTGGTTAATAGGGTGACAGATAATTGGGGTTCTACTGTAGTTCACTAAAGCAGACAGACCTGAGTTTGTTGACTTACATCTGTATTACGAGAAAAAAGAGCAGTGTGTTAGCAGCAATGTTGCCAGACTGCTGAAACTTTTAACTCAATTTTCTGATTAGCTATGCATTTAATCATAAAATGTAATATACATTTTTCTGTTAATTTAAGTGTACCTTATCGTCTCTTTCAATCTGCAGGACTATATCACTTCCACCCTGTATATATTTATCTATTATTTACAGGAAATTAATTTTCCTCGTGTCTTCTCAAGTGTGTTTCATAATGGGTTATGACAGCACCCAAAATAAAACTAATTTCAGTAACTCCTTTAGCATTTGCTTGTGTACCTGTGCTCTAGGTCTTTGAGCATGTGCAGTATCTTTTATCTGTGACTGAACATTCAAGTGGGCCCTTACTTTTTTCTGATAATGTACATATCCACGTTTGTTATTGATTAATGAGTGAACCAGTAAAATTCATGTAATGCCATGTGTGTACAATTGTGAAAAGTTTCATCAACATCTTCAAATGAATCCTTCATCACTCTACTTTTATATTGTTGCCATTTGTAGTACAATTTCTTCACCTGCCAATGTTTTTGCTTCTTTTTCAAAATGTGATGTATTATAAACACAGAACCACTGGCACACTTTTTACATTTAAAGTTGTGGTTGCCTCACAACGAATTGAGAGTGTGGATAAAATTGGATTACTTGTTTGGTGCATGGGGAATTAGGTGCACACAAAAGAAAACCTTGCAAGACTCTTACAAAGTGGATATGCATTTTTTTTTTTTTTTAACAGTGTAGAAAGTTATGAAATAGGCTGCATTCAGTAGAAAACATCAGGGGTAATTGCTAGGTCATTAGTCATATGTAGAATAACTGTAATTTTATCGAAATTGTATGTAATTTTGTGTCTAGAATATGATCCTTTTGTTTTTCAGTTAGAGTACTTTCTAAGACTAGAGAGATCATGCATATGTATAAAAAAATTGAATAAGATGCCAAATTTACAAGCTTTCTTTTTCTTGTGTAAAATGTAGAAATAACGGTTAGTACCTAAATAATTGTTAGCCCTTCGATTATTTTACTTGCCATTTCAAGATTTGTGACAATTTTTGGCTTCCAATTATGTTATGTACTGTTTGATCATATTAATTTTCAGTTAAACTAAACATCGAACTTGAAAAAAGTGGTGGAAAACATGGTGTCAGATTCCTCTTTAAAATGTTGGCTATTACATGTTGAACAGATGCTAAGTAATTGATGTGTTCTGCTGAATGTGGCCTATACAATTTATGAGAATGTTAAAATGTGCATTTTTTCCAAGGAACCAATGGGATTACAGTTGTATACCTTTGTAACATGACTTGTGCTGCTTAATTAAATGCTCTAATTGAAGAGTATATGTCTTGTGCTTTGTTGTTTCTCCTGGCAATTCCACCTTTCCTAGAGGGACCCCTTTTCGTTTGAAAAAATTTTCCCGCCAAAAAAGATAGTATATATCAGCTATACCCCCTTTTATAGTACCTGTGGATGTGCTCGAGGTAGAGTTGTGGTTATAAATGAAGTCATTTGTTTTTAAAGTCCTCAATTTATAGGCTACACTAGAGAACTCTAGTGTACAAATTGTATACTATATTATGCTAAGTGTATATTATTTTGTACTAAGTTCTTGATTGTAAATTGTTAGAGTTCATTTCATTACAACTGCTACACCAGAGCTCTCTAGTGTAGTAGTTGTAATGAAATGAACTCTAACAATTTACAATCAAGAACTTAGTACAAAATAATATACACTCAGCATAATATAGTATACAATTTGTACACCAGAGTTCTCTAGTGTAGCCTATAAATTGAGGACATTAAAAACAAATGACTTCATTTAAAACCACAACTCTGCCTCAAGCACATCCACAGCCAGTATAAAAGGCGGGGATAGCTGATATATACTATCTTTTTTGGCGGGAAAATTAAAAATTTTTTAGAGGGGGTGTTCTAGGGTCTTACATTCTAGTCCACAAATAAATGCACTCTTTACAATAATCACAATTTATTCATTAAACATATACAACTTACAGAGATAGAATACTTTCACTATAACTTTTTCTCGTTCTTGTTTATATCTACTGTTCATACATTGCACTCAAAGAAAAGTTAAAAACATCTTTCATGAACTGAAGTAGTCTTCAGTGGAGAGAGCATTGTCAACACTTCAAGCTGAATTCTGCTTACAAAACTGCAGTCTTCCAAGTTCGGTTCCAGTGGTGGCAGCAGCAAATCTGCAATGAGTACAGAAACTGGTCAGAAATTCTCCATTCATTTCATAGTACAAAAATAGATACAGCAAAATCACAGAATTGATCACTTGAGGATGAATTTTACAGAGAAAATGGAATTTACTTCACTACCATCTTTGTACAACAAATTTCACTTCTGCTCCCAGAACTTAAACTGTATTTCCAGGACACATACATATTACTGCCCTTCAAGTGGTTATGTTGCAGGTCATCAAAGAAAATCGACAAACATTTTCAGGCCAGTTTTGTCACAATTTCTAACCTACACGACATATTTCATTGAGGTAAATGTTAAGTGACAAAGGCTGAATGTATCCAACATGACGAGTTTGAGCAGTGATATCTAGCAATACACAGGAGGGAGAATTTGAGGCAGAAATTGACATCACACACAGTCAAGGCAATGTAACTCAAGAATGCAAAGTGATAGAATGTTTGCAGTGATATCAAATGATTTGTAACAAACCAGGCTACAATCTCAATTAGCAACAATCAGCAGTCAAGTTAAATTGGAAAAATTCGTGAGTGAATAGGAAATTCAAACTGTCGAGACTTATGCAGCATAAATGAGAGCAGGTATATAAACAAGTTACATTACATTCAAAATCCCATCCCAAGAGACATTCACACATAAATCTTGCAACTCTCTCCAATACAGCCTACCCTGATTTTTTACGTTATTGACTTATTCCATTCATTGTTCCTGCCTTGATATGTTCATTTAGTCATAATGGTACACAAGGAGATTTTACTGATCACCATAAAAACTTGGCAAGTTCCTGCAGTATTTTGCAGGAAAGATCATTTGGATAAATATGTTGGTTAAATTACAAAGCTTTCTTATCAGGAGTATTCAGTCCCAGAAACACTGTACAGGCTATTCCATATGAAATCAATCTGTAAAAAACCTCGCATTTTTTTATACTCTAATTTTTTCCCTGTTTATAGAAGGTGCTGAGGGGAGTGCATTTGCAAAAATATACTATCGAAAGTCAAACCGTTTTCATATTGTTGAGCAACAAATTTAGCATATTTTAGGAAAATAAGCCTCTTTCAGCACTCAGAACTCTGGAACCATTTACTGCAGAACATTGAACAAGAGCTCATTTTGAAGCTGACATTTGGTAGGTTATGATAAGAAGTAATCCTTAATTTTATTGTGTACAGAGAGACAGATAATCTGATTTTACTTACTTTTAGGCTTTTTGCCCATTTGTAAAAATGTAAAAAAATAGAGAAAAAAACCTTGCATTATTAAGAGGGATTCGGCATTGTTTGCTTAGTGGCTCGGCAATAAGTTTTGAGGGTATTAAATAGATTATTTTCACACACCTGGACTTGAACCGTGCAGTACCGCACACACTGGCCAAGAACTGAAGATAAGCGAGCATTGGGCATCATTTTACTCCTGTGTTTATGAAAACTTGTGATAAAGCTAGCACAGCTATGGGCTTCTAGACAAAACATCACGTGTTTGTCTCCTGGGCTAGCTCCCACCTCACAGTCAGCTGGTTAGTTCACATGCATACTATTTATTTTCTTTATTTGATATTTTCAATACTTTCTTATCAACATACCATCAGTAAAAAAATGTGTTTATTTGTACTTTCAATGCTGAATCTAACCATATATTTTAAAAATATTTTTTCGTTGCCAAAGGCATCTTAATGAAGAAAAATCTAAATTTCTCCATTTCCATAAAAAGTAAGAAAAACTGTTTACATGTCAATATAAACTTTAACTTCTCAGCATCAAAATAAACCATGATTTTGATCATTGGGTGAAAGGGTTTCGGAGCCACAACAGTTTAAAGTTGCTAATTTTATGAAAATACGATAAATTTAAATATTATTAATTTAAATACTATGAAGTTCTGATGCCTCAAACTTTGCACAAAGCATTGTATCACAGTTGTCTACAGACAGAAAAAGTTTCATTGTATTTAAAAATTGCAAGGTCAATTTTCTCTATATTTCAGTCGATTTGAGATGGAATAGCCCATATGGTACATTATAGACATATTCAATGTGAAATAAATTCTCAATTTTTTAATACAAAACATAATTTAGCGAGACTTAAATCAGTAACAGCTATGTTCAGCTTGCAGGCATGTTATACCTTCTTGTTAACTTAAAGTTTGTCAGACATGCCAAGATAAAAAAATCAGAAGTTGACTAGTTTCCTGTAATGCTGATGTTATAGAACCTTCCTAACCAACAATCAAAGTAGAAATGAATCTGTTTATTGCAGTATTGTAGGATAGTCTTTCTTACTGAAATGTCTACACAACCTCTCAGATAATGCAGGAGAGAGAAGAGACCAGAAGTTGGCATATTTTACAGGATTTTTACTTCAAGTTGTCAGGCTATAGTGATGATTTTTCAACGATTACATATGGCTAGAATAGTACTTTTTTTTGCAATCATTGCTTCAAGTCACATAGGTGGAATGTTTGTTGAAATAAGATTTCTAGTCAATATCCACTAATAATAGACTTCAGTTTTCCCTGTCAGTGGAACACTGCATTTATGATGTCATGTATTTTATTACCTCATACAAAGTATGAAGAGAAAATATTGTGATGCTGGGAAAAAAGTTTCAGGTGCATAGCTTTACATAGAACTATGTGGGGTGTGACCACCTGTTAACAAGCACGAAGTAGGTCATTAAAAAGTACAGATGGGATTTCAGACTTTTATGGGAACCTGTACTTATGTACAGAAGAAATGTATATTTATATTACATACTTATGGCTTTTAAGAAACCCAGAGGTTCATTGCCACCCTCACATAAGCATACAATCGGTCACTATCCTGAGCAAGATTAATCCAGTCTCTATCATCATATCCCACCTCCCTCAAATCCATTTTAATATTATCCTCCCACCTACATCTGGCCTCCTGAAAGGTCTTTTTCCCTCCAGTCTCTCAACTAACACACTACATGCATTTCTGGATTCGCCCATACATGCTACATGCCCTGCCCACCTCAAACATCTGGATTTAATGTTCCTAATTATGTCAGCTGAAGAATACAATGCGTGCAGTTTTGTGTTGTGTAACTTTCTCCATTCTCCTGTAACTTCATCCCTCTTAGCCCCAAATATTTTCCTAAGAACCTTATTCTCAAACACCCTTAATCTGTTCCTCTCTCAAAGTGAAAGTCCAAGTTTCACAACCATACAGAACAACCGGTAATATAACTGTTTTATAAATTCTAACTTTCAGATTTTTTGATAGCAGACTGGATGACAAAAGCTTCTATTGAAATAAAAGAACAGTTTTTCAATTTCGGTGTTTTTATAGTCTAATACCAACCTTAACATTAATGAATCATGTGTTTTACTCTTAACGTTTGGAAATTATTTTCAATATCCAGGCAGCAACCACAGGAAAGGAAATACTGACCACTGCCTTCTTGAATGTTAATGTCTTTAGTATGAACAGAAATCCCATGTGTATTTTTAACGATCTTTTGTGTACATGACTTGTTCTTCTCGTCTTTCCCTTGTCCTCCTCGTCTTAACTTCATCTTCCTTGCCTTCCTCTCGTCCTTGTATTCCCCTTGCCCTCGTCTTCCCCTGGTTCATGCCTTCCCTTTGTCCTCTTTGTCTTTCTCTGTTCTCGCCTTTCCTTTGTCTTCGTTTTTCCCCTCATCTTCCCCTTGTGTTGTCCTAGTTCTCCTGTCTTCTTCTTGTGCTTCTCGTCTTTCCCTCATTATCTTTGTCCCCTTGTCCTCATTGTCTTCCCCTCGTTATCTTTGTCTCCTTGCTCTCAAATTCTTCCCCTCGTTATCTTTGTCTTCCCCTCATCTTTGTCCCCTTGTCCTCATTGTCTTCCCCTCGTTATCTTTGTCTCCTTGCTCTCAAATTCTTCCCCTCGTTATCTTTGTCTTCCCCTCATCTTTGTCCCCTTGTTCTCATTGTCTTCCCCTCGTTATCTTTGTCTCCTTGCTCTCAAATTCTTCCCCTCGTTATCCTTGTCTTCCCTCATCTTTGTCCCCTTGTTCTCATTGTCTTCCCCCTGTTATCTTTGTCTCCTTGCTCTCAAATTCTTCCCCTCGTTATCTTTGTCTTCCCCTCATCTTTGTCCCCTTGTTCTCATTGTCTTCCCCCCGTTATCTTTGTCTCCTTGCTCTCAAATTCTTCCCCTCGTTATCCTTGTCTTCCCTCATCTTTGTCCCCTTGTTCTCATTGTCTTCCCCTCGTTATCTTTGTCTCCTTGCTCTCAAATTCTTCCTCTCGTTATCTTTGTCTTCCCCTCATCTTTGTCCCCTTGTTCTCATTGTCTTCCCCCCGTTATCTTTGTCTCCTTGCTCTCAAATTCTTCCTCTCGTTATCTTTGTCTTCCCCTCATCTTTGTCCCGTTGTTCTCATTGTTTTCCTCTCGTTATCTTTGTCTCCTTGCTCTCAAATTCTTCCCCTCGTTATCTTTGTCTTCCCCTCATCTTTGTCCCCTTGTTATCATTGTCTTCCCCCCGTTATCTTTGTCTCCTTGCTCTCAAATTCTTCCCCTCGTTATCCTTGTCTTCCCTCATCTTTGTCCCCTTGTTCTCATTGTCTTCCCCCTGTTATCTTTGTCTCCTTGCTCTCAAATTCTTCCCCTCGTTATCTTTGTCCCCTTGTTCTCATTGTCTTCCCCTCGTTATCTTTGTCTCCTTGCTCTCAAATTCTTCCCCTCATTTTTGTCCCCTTGTTCTCATTGTCTTCCCCTCGTTATCCTTGTCTTCCCCTCGTTATCTTTGTCTCCTTGCTCTCAAATTCTTCCCCTCATCTTTGTCCCCTTGTTCTCATTGTCTTCCCCTCGTTATCTTTGTCTCCTTGCTCTCAAATTCTTCCCCTCGTTATCTTTGTCTTCCCCTCATCTTTGTCCCCTTGTTCTCATTGTCTTCCCCTCGTTATCTTTGTCTCCTTGCTCTCAAATTCTTCCCCTCGTTATCTTTGTCTTCCCCTCATCTTTGTCCCCTTGTTCTCATTGTCTTCCCCTCGTTATCTTTGTCTCCTTGCTCTCAAATTCTTCCCCTCGTTATCTTTGTCTTCCCCTCATCTTTGTCCCCTTGTTCTCATTGTCTTCCCCTCGTTATCTTTGTCTCCTTGTTCTCAAATTCTTCCCCTCGTTATCTTTGCCTTCCTGTCATCTTTGTCCCCTTGTTCTCATTGTCTTCCCCTCATCATCCTTGCCTTCCCCTTGTCCTCATAGTCTTCACCTTGTCCTCATTGTCTTCCCCTCGTTCTCTCGTCTTTCCTTTGTCTTCGTTATTCCCTTGTCTTCCTCTTGTGTTGTCCTAATTCTCCTGTCTTCTCCTTTTGCTCCTTGTCTTCCCCTCATTATCATTGCCTCCCTTGTCCTCATTGTCTTCCTCTCGTTATCCTTGCCTTTCCCTTGTGCTCCTCATCTTCCCTTTGCCCTCAATAGAAAGGAGTTGCATTTTCTCATGACTGTCATACTCATCATTCCCAGATAAATTGCCTCAAGATACTGAACATGACCAAAATCCGAACAAGTCAGTGGTAACTCACTGCTGCTCACAAGCAGCTGGCATCAGGGATGCTTAAAAGTGTGTTTTGTGAAAGCCTCTAAATGCAGACTTCTTGCAGCATTATAATACTTTCTCTCTATTCTTTGTATTGGAAAACTAAAAGAAGTTTACTTTTGAATACCCGTCATGTGATCTTAATATTGCAAACAAAAATACTTGCCTCTGTTTCTGTAATTTGTGAAGACCATTCCAAGTCCAATCTAGATGACATCAGCTTCACACCAGTTTTCTTCTAGGCGTAATCAATGACCCATTCATTTTCTTCTGGCTACAAAAATAAACATTTTCCATTACACCAGAGTCAAAACAATGTACCATCACTAACACTAAAAATCATAGACATGTTAGGAAGGAAAATTAGAAGAGTAGAAGAGAAAGGTGAAACATGGGACAAGATCATATGCAGTTTGGTCACTGGTATGGATGAGCCTTTTTATGCGAGAATAAATTTCGGAGTCCTCTCAGTCACATGGTTCTTAAACACACGAAGTCTACAGCATGAAACCCCCAACAGATCCACTCCTTTCTTAGTTTATTCAGATAGACTGCCAACTTTCTTACCTTACTTACAAATGGCTTTTAAGGAACCCGAAGGTTCATTGCCGCCCTCACATAAGCCCGCCATCGGTCCCTATCCTGTGCAAGATTAATCCAGTCTCTATCATCATACCCCACCTCCCTCAAATCCATTTTAATATTATCCTCCCACCTACGTCTCGGCCTCCCTAAAGGTCTTTTTCCCTCCGGTCTCCCAACTAACACTCTATATGCATTTCTGGATTCGCCCATACGTGCTACATGCCCTGCCCATCTCAAACGTCTGGATTTTATGTTCCTAATTATGTCAGGTGAAGAATACAATGCGTGCAGTTCTGTGTTGTGTAACTTTCTCCATTCTCCTGTAACTTCATCCCGCTTAACCCCAAATTCCTTAGCACCTTATTCTCAAACACCCTGAACCTATGTTCCTCTCTCAGAGTGAGAGTCCAAGTTTCACAACCATACAGAACAACCGGTAATATAACTGTTTTATAAATTCTAACTTTCAGATTTTTCGACAGCAGACTGGATGATAAGAGCTTCTCAACCGAATAATAACACGCATTTCCCATATTTATTCTGCATTTAATTTCCTCCCGAGTGTCATTTATATTTGTTACTGTTGCTCCAAGATATTTCAATTTTTCCACCTCTTCGAAGGATAAATCTCCAATTTTTATATTTCCATTTCGTACAATATTCTGGTCATGAGACATAATCATATACTTTGTCTTTTCGGGATTTACTTCCAAACTGATCGCTTTACTTGCTTCAAGTAAAATTTCTGTGTTTTCCCTAATCGTTTGTGTATTTTCTCTTAACATATTCACGTCATCTGCATAGACAAGAAGCTGATGTAACCCGTTCAATTCCAAACCCTGCCTGTTATCCTGAACTTTCCTAATGGCATATTCTAGAGCGAAGTTAAAAAGTAAAGGTGATAGTGCATCTCCCTGCTTTAGCCCGCAGTGAATTGGAAAAGCATCAGATAGAAACTGACCTATACGGACTCTGCTGTATGTTTCACTGAGACACATTTTAATTAATCGAACTAGTTCCTTGGGAATACCAAATTCAATAAGAATATCATATAATACTTCCCTCTTAACCGAGTCATATGCCTTTTTGAAATCTATGAATAACTGATGTACTGTACCCTTATACTCCCATTTTTTCTCCATTATCTGTCGAATACAAAAAATCTGATCAATAGTCGATCTATTACGCCGAAAACCGCACTGATGATCCCCAATACGGAGTTAATCTTCTCAAAAGAATATTGGACAAAGTTTTGTATGACGTCAACAAAAGTGATATTCCTCGAAAGTTACCACAGTTGGTTTTGTCCCCCTTTTTAAAAATAGGTACAATTATGGACTCCTTCCATTGTTCTGGTACAATTTCCTTTTCCCAAATAGCAAGTACAAGTTTATAAATTTCGCTATATAATGCACTTCCACCCTCTTGTATTAATTCTGCTGGAATTTGATCGATACCTGGAGATTTGTACTTTTTCAGATTTTCTATAGCAATTTCGACTTCTGAAAGCGTGGGTTCGGGTATAAATGGCTCAGCAGTTTGTATTTCAATTTCGTCCCGATCATTTCTATTTGGCCTATGTACATTTAGTAGTTGCGCAAAATAGTTTTTCCATCCAACTTTCCTACCTTACATCTTTAACTGATTACTAAGATAAACCCATTTGATTGAATGAACCTCAGCAAATTGTATTTTCAGACACTGACAAGATCTTCGTAACATGTCTATTTCCCTGATTTCATACTAGCGCAGATGCATCACACACAGCAGTAGGCGTTATCTTGTCATAAAAAAATTTAAAATTCGACGAGTGCATAGCTTTGCTATGCTGCATATCAGAGTTGCCAGATTCTCTCATCAGGAATCCAGGACATGATACAGCATTCCTACCTTAATGTGACTACACTTTTAAATTAATTCAGTTTGCAATACAACTGATTTGATTTGTTTTATGTACTTCAACTAATTATACTTACTTACTGGCTTTTAAGGAACCCGGAGGTTCATTGCCGCCCTCACATAAGTCCGCCATTGGTCCCTATCCTGAGCAAGATTAATCCATTCTCTATCATCATATCCCACCTCCCTCAAATCCATTTTAATATTATCTTCCCATCTACGTCTCGGCCTCCCCAAAGGTCTTTTTCCCTCAGGCCTCCCAACTAACACTCTATATGCATTTCTGGATTCGCCCATACGTGCTACATGCTCAGCCCATCTCAAACGTCGTCTTTCTCTTCTGTAGGGGCGTGAGCATTTATAACTATGATGTCGCACCATCTACCCTTAAGTACTAAATATGATAACCTGTCACTGATAAATTCGACCTTTTTTACTGCTGATTTTATTCTTTTATGTATATAGGGCCAGATATATATATATTTGCTAGATTATTTCCTTTGAACTATTGATAAATTATGGAAAAATAATGTCATTACAGCTTGATCTATAATGCAACAGTAATAAAATACAAATGGCTTTTAAGGAACCCAGAGGTTCATTGCCACCCTCACATAAGCCCGCCATCAGTCCCTATCCTGTGCAAGATTAATCTAGTCTCTATCATCATATCCCACCTCACTCAAATGCATTTTAATATCCTCCCATCTATGTCTCGGCCTCCCTAAAGGTCTTTTTCCCTCCGGCCTCCCAACTAACACTCTATATGCATTTCTGGATTCGTGCATATGTGCTACATGCCCTGCTCATTTCAAACATCTGGATTTAATATTCCTAATTATGTTAGGTGAAGAATACAATGCGTGCAGTTCTGCGTTGTGTAACTTTCTCCATTCTCCTGTAACTTCATCCCTCTTTGCCCCAAATATTTTCCTAAGCACCTTATTCTCAAACACCCTTAACCTATGTTCCTCTCTCAAAGTGACAGTCCAAGTTTCACAACCATACAGAAGAACCGGTAATATAACTGTTTCATAAATTCTAACTTTCAGATTTTTTGACAGCAGACTGGATGATAAAAGCTTCTCAACCAAATAATAACAGGCATTTCCCATATTTATTCTAATACAGCCTGATCTATACAGGAAAAATGTATGATACACTGTTTAAATCCTATCAATAATAAATCAACTTCGAAAGAGTAAAGAATAAAGATATAATACTTAATACATACTATAGGAATTTTAAAAATGATTTCATAGTATTGAGCAAAAAATTGTATTTTTTCAATTTGACATTCCGGGACAAATAACTCGATCTAGGACATAGGACACACTATTAAAATCCAGAACAATTCTGAGGAATCCAGAATGTCTGGCAACTCTGCTGCATATCTTTATGTAGCAAGGCATGGATGCCAAGGGAAAGGCAACGAAACAAGAAGAATACCAAGAAAAGATGAGAACAAGTGAAATACAAGGAGAATAATGGGAAGGCGATGAGGAGGGGAATGTGATAAGAAGAAGAACAAAGGAAATATGACAAAGGAAAAACAAGGGAAATACAAGGAGAATAAGGGTAATACAAAGAGAACACTGAAAACACAAGAACAGGGGAACACAAGGAGAAGAAAGGGAACAAAAGAAGAACAAGGGCAATACTAGGATAACCAAGGTAACACAAGAACAGAGAGAATATAAAAAGGCAAGGAAAACAAAGGGGAATAGCAAGCGGGAGAGAGTTGCATTTGTATGTGACAGTTAATTCCTAAGTTAGACCCTCCTTCACCTAGTCAGGAGGAAGACAGCTCCACGTCAAAATAGGCGATGAAAAACATCCAATGTCATATGCATCCAGAGATCCTATCAGGGCACAAAGAAACTACTTCACCACAGAAAGAGAATTGTTTTTGATATAGAGTGTGAAACATTTCTTGAGTTATTTGTACAGTCATAAATTCATAGTTGTAATGGATCACACAGCATTATGGTAGTTAACAGGTCTTAAAGAACCCAGTTCGACACCTCAGTGGGCTCAAGAATGTCCCAAGTTAATATTTCCAAGTTAAATTTTAATCTGGAAGCATCAAAATGCACATGTATAATTGGAATGCAATGTTTCAGAAAAAATCCCTACATACAATTTGTGATCAAAATGGTGAATACTGAGTGCCTAATGTGATTTTTCTAATTAAATTCACAGAAAAACTTTGCAAGCTGTAACGATTGATAAAAAATGTAATATACTCTTAACAATTTGACTTAAGTAGTTCAGATTTGAGTTTGGTAAGTTGTTTCACTTTGAGTACCGCTATGTCTAGACCACTGTGGTCTGGAGGAAGGCCACGATGCCTTAGAGGACAGTCGAGAAAATGAAGAACTGACATGTGGCATGTGAGGTAAATGACACGAGGACAGCAAACAGAAATATTCTCGAGAATAGGTTAGGGGCCAACAGTATGAGAGGAAGGAATAGCATGATCTATCGTAGTTTTATGAGATATAAGGTAAAGTTGCCCAATGCCGCGATACGTTTTTGTCACTGACTATCACAGGATTGGGTGTCTTGCTTGAAAGTTCACCCATGTCTCAAAAGTAGCTGGAAGATGCACTCTTATCGAGAAAGATGTCCGGCACTATGATCGAAAGGCAAAGCTTTGACTGACATTCAGTTTAAAAAAAGTAACACAGGATTAGGCAACTTTACCCTACTGGTATCCCAGATTTTCACTTAAAATATGGCACTCTATAAAATAAAGTAAAATAGGGCACGCTTCCAAACAGGGCCAGCGGAATTTCCTCTAAGGTTAGAGCCCAGTTTAGGTGTGTGTGTATATTAATCGAAAATTAGGGGCTGGAAAATACTGAGAATAGGACGCATGTTTATATGACATTTTTTCTGATTAATACAAACACACCTAAACTGGACTCTAACCTTAGGGGAAATGCCACTGTCCCTGTTCAGAAGCGCACCCGTAAAATATAATGTATGAAGAGCCATCCTCCCCAAGTCTCACCTGTGCATCCTTCAGAGAATGGGCTGCACCAACAGCACCCTCACATGTTCTAGTTGTCCAGGCACAGCACCAACACCAGCAGTACTTGGGACACACCCAGGTGGCACCACATACACCCAGTGGATGGCAGATATCATGTCAGAAGTCGCTTCCTCATGCAGCAATAGCAAAGCATGGATCCTGGTTGAGTTGTGATGGGGGGATCTCTGGTGCAAGCTGCCCCTACTAAGTCCGTGGATGCTGGAGTCGCTCCTGTTGTCCTGTAGAAATTTAGACAATTGTTCATTTCTTTATTTTATTTTTTGTTATATATCTTAATTTTATATATATTTTAATATACCTTTTAATCTATTTCTTCAATTGTCACATACTTTACATATTTTAAATTTTACATTTTATATATGAATAGTCCACTGCAAGAATGATGGATGTCATTTGGAATACATTTTTCAGGAGAAGCAATTGAAAGTTTGAAATGCTTAGCGCTCAAAGCTTAACTGTGATTTTCCGATCATTATTGGACAATGACTAACAGTGTTAATGCCATATAACTCTCTATGTACATTCTATATTTTATTTTAGTGGGTTATTTTACGACGCTGTATTAACATCTAGGTTATTTAGCGTCTGAATGATATGAAGGTGATAATGCCGGTGAAATGAGTCCGGGGTCCAGCACCGAAAGTTACCCAGCATTTGCTCGTATTGGGTTGAGGGAAAACCCCGGAAAAAACCTCAACCAGGTAACTTGCCCCGACCGGGATTCGAACCCGGGCCACCTGGTTTCACAGCCAGACGCGCTGACCGTTACTCCACAGGTGTGGACTACATTCTATATGTCTTAAGCTATGCATTGACAGTCTTGGTTCATTTTCGACAAGAAAGTGACATCCATCATTCTTGCAGTGGACTCTTCATATATTTTTATGACTGTTAGCCACCCTCCCCAAGTCTCACCTGTGTATCCTTCAGAGAATGGGCTGCACCCTCACACGTTCTAGTCGTCCAGGCACAGCACCACCCTTGTGCTGGTCACCAACATCAGCGGTACTGGGGACACACCCAGGTGGCACCACATACACCCAGATGCCGTCATGTCAGCTGTGTCAGAAGTCGCTTCCTCAGGCAGCAATAGCAAAGCATGGATCCTGGTTGAGTTGTGATGAGGGAGATCTCTGATGCAAGCCTGCCCCTACTAAGTCCGTGAATGCTGGAGTCGCTCCTGTTGTCCTGTAGAAATTTAGACAATATTGTTTATTTCCTTATTTTATTTTTTGTTATATATCTTAATTTTATATATATTTTATTATATCTTTTAATCTATTTCTTCAATTGTCTCAACTTTACATATTTTAAATTTTATATTTTATATATATTTTTATGACTACAGATAGCCACTAGGGTGTATCGAAAAAATTTTTTTTTTTTTAAATGAAGGTGGCTAGTGCGGAAAAGTTGCGACTTGTGGCAGAAAGACTGCAGGAGAAAAAAAAATTTAATTTAATCAATATCTTGTGTCTCAGCATCATTACTGAAGATTCGGATTTATAACGCATTCTTGTAAAAATTATAACGACAGTCTGCATACCTGTACAGCTACCCTCGTCAACCAGATCTTTTAAAAGTAAGCAAAGATAGTACAAGAAGAGAAGTATCTGGCACCAGTATCTTCTTGTAGAGTGAGAGAAGAGAAGGATGCTGTGAGCTATAGTAACCCTTCACATAATTTAGTGTGCATAGCTGAGAAATGCCATGCTTCGAAACGAGGTCTGAGTATGCAGTAAATCAATATTTGATACTGGAGTATACTACTAAGGGTGGGTGGAGGGATGGTGCTGGAAGTGCAACCACCTCCTCATAGTGAGCCCTGGGTTATTTTTTAGTGTAAATTTAAAGAAATAGGCGAAGAGTTGCACTACGAAACAAAATTTGAAAGCAGACATAGAGCATTAAGCTTGCAAAACTTTAGAACTGATGCAGAGGCACAGGATATTGTCGAATTACTATTTTTTTTTTCAACGTTCTTTCTGCCACAAATAGCAACTTTTCCACACTAGCCACCTTCATTTTTCAGGAATAGTTTTTTTTTTCGTTACACCCTAATAGCCACCCTCCCCAAGTCTCACCTGTGCATCCTTCAGAGAATGGGCTGCATCCTCACACGTTCTAGTCCTCCAGGCACAGCACCACCCTTGTGCTGGTCACCAACACCAGCGGTACTTGGGACACACCCAGGTGGCACCACATAAACCCAGATGCCGTCATGTCAGCTGTGTCAGAAGTTGCTTCCTCAGGCACCAATAGCAAAGCATGGATCCTGGTTTGGGTTTTGATGGGAGGGATCTTTGGTTCAAGCCTGCCCCTACTAAGTCTGTGGATGCTGGAGTCACTCCTGTTGTCCTGTAGAAATTTAGACAATTGTTCATTTCCTTGTTTTATTTTTTGTTATATACAGTAGAACCCCGATTATCCGTCATCCTATTAACCGATCAGCAGGTTATCCGACTGTCTTCCTCACACTTTTTTTTTTTTTTGCTGAGGAGAAAATACGAAGTTCTGTACATTACGTATTCTTTATAGATAGAGTTATTGCTATCCTTTACCACTAGCGTTACATAGTATATAGTAGGAATGCTTCTGTCTTTGTCGGCAACCATAAACAGTTACTTATGGGAAGGTGTGTTTTCCCAATTTATAAAATAGTCACAATCTGCTTTCAGAAAAATGTCCCCAAGAACTTACACACAACTGCAAACCCGTGCACCATTCAATATTGTCCTTCTGTTCAAGTGGCTGTACTCTATTACTTGTATGCAAAATGTCTTCCACGAATGTCAAAAATAAAAAAATGTACAACTAATTGAGCAGCTTTGGAAAAGGGAAACTGTGGTACATTTTGCATCAGAATACGAGATTGGCGTTACAGCTGTGAGTGATTTAATAGAAAGCAAGGATAAAGAGCTACATATTACTGTACCGGTACTTCATTGTGTTTGTTATTAATTACGAACATAATATGTCTAGTATGAAGACATCAGTGGTTGCAGCATGGCAGGAACTTTAAATTATGTATGAAACTGTACTATACACTTAATTGATGAAAATCATTCGTAGTACAGATTATCCGATTTTTCGATTAACTGTTCAGTTCAGCCCCTTCATTACCACAGATAATAGAGGTTCTACTGTATCTTAATTTTATATATATATTTTATTATATCTTTTAATCTATTTCTTCAATTCTCACATACTTTACATATTTTAAATTGAGGACAGTTTTTGCAAAACTTGCTAACTGCAAAATTTGTAAAATTGAGATTTTGGTGGATTCGTGAACATAAGACAGGCCTCTACACGATGTTAAAGGCATCTTAGTAAAATTGAATTATTTCTCTTCATTGTATTGTGTCAAAGTGTGATCGTTGCACCTATAACCTCTTGTCTCCATTCAGTTTTTTGTCTCTCCTCCTGTAAAATTTACTTTTTTCAGTTAGCAAGTTTTGCAAAAACGGTCCTCAATTTTACATTTTATATATATTTTTATGACTACAGATAGCCACCCTCCCCAAGTCTCACCTTTGCATCCTTCAGAGAATGGGGTGCACCCTCACACGTTCTAGTCGTCTAGGCACAGCACCACTTATGTGCTGGTCACCAACACCAGTGGTACTTAGGAAACACCCAGGAGGTTAGGTGGCACCACATACACCCAGAAGTCATCATGTCAGCTGTGTCAGAAGTCGCTTCCTCAGGCACCAATAGCAAAGCATGGATCCTGGTTGAGTTGTGATGGGGGGGATCTCTGTTGCAAGCCTGAGTCCATGGATGCTGGAGCCGCTCCTATTGTCCTGTAGAGGTTTAGACAATTGTTATAATTTTGTAATTATTTATAAAATAAAATATGCAATGAAGATGTAATGGCAGAATTACAACTAGAACCTGTAATTGATCACGTAAAACATTATCAGAACAACTGGATAAATCATCAGCATCGCATGCATAGAGATAGAATCCCAAAAGTCATGCTCCACTATCGTCCAAACGGGAAGAGATCTCTCAGTCGTCCAAAGAAGCGCTGGATTGAAAATTAAAATGTGAGATCGTAACAGGCCATTTGGCCTAATACTTGAAGGGAAGAAGAAGAGGAATAAAATAAATAAAAATATATTGAAATATAATCAATTAAATGATATCTTGAGAAGGAACTTTGGAAAACAAATGCGAAAAGAGGTCCAAATCCGATTTCACAACATATCAAAACCAGCTCTGTTATGTGGCAGTGAATGTTGGACATTGCGGCAAAAGAAATAAATAGAATCAAAGCATCACAAATGAGATTTCTACGATCACTGACAGGAGTTACCTTGCGGGACCGCATTAGGAGCGAAGACATAAGAAATCAGTGGGAAGTTGAGGTGATGACCGCAGACATCCAACATTATCAACTAAATGGAGAAACCACCTTCTTAGGATGCTTGAAAATCGTTTACCAAAGAGACTATTATATTACCATCCACGAGGACAAAGATTTAGGCAGATCTCACCAACTATGGAGGGACCAATTCCATTTGTAGTTCACAGACGGGAAACAACCCAAAGCTTTGTATTGCAGAAGAAGAACTTTTTTAATTGTTCATTTCCTTATTTTATTTTTTGTTATATATCTTAATTTTATATAGCCTATGTAAATTTTACATTTTATATATTTTTTATTTTATTTTCTATGACTACAGGTAGCATTTCTCCCATAATTCCATAGGTTTTCAAATTGGTGTGAGACACAGCATAGGTAGGGTCCTGATCACATAAATTGATCAGCCTAATGGACTTTCAAGACAACAACTTTTATCAGTTTCACTATGCTGCCATTTCATAACATGGGAATGGCCAATCAGGGAGAATTACTGAAGAATACAATACAACCATATTACATCCCACTGATGAAACAAAGATGGCGACGATGACGTAATATAATAATTATATGAAAGAGCTGTTTTAATAATGGTACAACTCCATTTACGTTGATTTTGAGATATGGAGTCAAAGTTAAATGTGTACAGAAAATTCAGGGGTGAAATATTTTTAAAATAATTGTTCATGCTTTCTTGGCAGAGATTAAGCTTTCTTCCTACGCTTGGAGTTTACGAATAGTGTGGGACATGTCTAACAAAGGAGGTATGTCTCTATTCAAATAAAAAAATGTCAATGTGTGATTCATAAATACAAGGCAACTCTTTGGAGGGATACCAGAATAATGTTTTTATTGAAAAGTTGGATTTCAGTATAAAATGGATATTTTATAATTTGGATCAAGATCTTGATCATCAGTATCATCAGAGTCAGAATCACACATTTTGGCTTAGCATGGAACATAGTTGAGTTATACCATTATTAATATAATTTTCTTGTAAAAAAATGTTATGTTTTATTTAACTGCAGAGGTTATATCAGCGTTGCCGGTGTGCCGCAATTTTGTACCTTAGGAGTTCTCTTACATGCCACTAAATCTACGGGCATGAGCCTATCGCATTTAAGCACACTTAAATACCATCAACCTGGCCTGGGATCTAACCCACAACCTTGGGCATAGAAGACCAGCACTATACCAACTGCGCCAACCAGGCAGACTAATTTTCTTGTAGGATTATCTAAGACGTCTGCATTATGGTGCACTCTTTTAGCAGTAGAAGGAAATTGGAGTTGTACCACTTTCATAATAAAAAAGTAAGTAAGGGTCGATGAGACCTGGTACTTTTAATACAGCATCTTAAAAAAAATGGACATTTGTGAACCTGAAAGTATAGTTAATTCCAATTTGACAAAAAGTGGAGTTGTACCACTATTAAAATAACCCCTCATATATGCAAGGCATACCGAAAGCGCCAAGAAACCTAACCTAACCTGTCACTGATTCTTGGCCTTACAAAAACTCTCATAAAATTCCGTATTGTTTTCTCCAGTAGACCCATCTGGGGTAGGGTTCAGATATTGAGGACCTAAAGTTAAATAGGTTCTGGGTAAGTCTACTATTTAATTAATTGCTACTACGATGTCCAGGGTGAGACAAGTAGCGAACACTCATGATCTCCTCCTTGAGGCAAGCGTTCACTGATCAGCACCGCACAAATCGTAACGTTCAATTATCAGCATCACCTGCATATATATACATTACATTATAAAAATATTTGAAGAAAATGTGAATACACGAATCTTTCGGTATCGTTCAATAATCAGAGTTCGGCTACGTTATCAGCATGCGCCGAAGGAGTTGCTCTGCCGAGGAATCAATCCACATTTTCCAAGAGACAATTCTTGTGGTGTGGGCCAGTGAACGCGTGTCTATTTAAAATGTAAAGATTATGAAAATGCGATTCATGCTGTTCTTTTGGTGCGGATCTCAGTGAATCTTTGGACATCAGACTTCAACAAAATATTACACACTTTAATTGGTTTATTTCACGATGGTTTATCAACTGCTATGGTTATCTAGCGTCTGAGTGAGATGAAGGTGATAATGCCAGCGAAATGAGTCCAGGGTCCTGCACCGAAATTTACCCAGTAGGCTATTTGCTCTTAATGGGTTGAGGGAAAACCCCGAAGAAACTTGAACCAGGGAACTTATACCGACCAGGATTGAACCCAGACCTGCTCATTTCATGGTCAGATAAACTGTTACTCCACAACAGTGAACTGGGGAATCATCTTAAAAATTTCGAGCATAGAATCTTGGTGATATCTCCCCACAATACACACAGGAGAGAAAATTTACCGGTACCGGTACTTGAATCATTGAAACTTTTTCAAATTCTTCGGCCTTGCGTCACTTAGCTAACTCAACTAAAACACTAATCTTGTCGCATACCTCGGCCTCATGTCCTCTCATTTAACCCATCTAACTCATAACGAAACGAAAATCAAGAGTCCATTCCATGTGTGGTGTGGGGAGATATCTAAGATTGGCCTTTGAAACTAGAGATTTATCTGGTGTCTTCTTGGATTTAAGTAGCCTATTCTAAGCACAATATAATGCGAAGCGCAGAAGATCTTACCAACATTGCTTTGATGGAAATGAATTTTTCAATAAGCTGTGTTAATTTTTCAGCAGCAAAAAATCTGAAATCCTCAAAATTCATAGGTACTGGTAGGCCTACTAATTTTACAGCTGGTAAATCTGAATTATTTTATTCTGAATAATGAAATACCGGTACCTCCTGATGATTCATTGGAATGAGCTTATTCTTTTCTCTGTACGCGTGTTACTGAAATTTTATCGTCGGACAAAACAAAATGGTGGCCATTCAGAAGCTCCTAATAATGGTTTTTAAGAGTTTCATTTCCAAGAACAAATAATACGCAATTGTACCGGTAAATACAATGAAATCACTCAAGGACAAAATCTCGTGAATCTTTATATTAATTTACAGCTCTCTACAGTCCCACCTATTAACTCTATCATCATTATACATTTACGATCCCACGAATAGTTACATTAGATTAGATCTTTATTAGCCGATAGAATTATACAAGCATTCATGGCGTCGTCAGTACACAAGAAAAATGACATAACATACAATATAATACAAATAACTTAATTCTAAATAAGCTTAACAAATTAACACTAAATGACATGAAAAAAAAATTCTTAAATATAGGCTATAGGCTCTCCATCTTCAATTTAATATAATCCATGAAGCAATAGGTACACTAAAAATATTTAGCTTATCAGCCATATTAGCATATAATAGGCTATTATTTTAATTTACACTATTAGAAAAAATATATTTAGCCAACAATAATTTTGCTTTTGAGGTAACGGTAACGAGATTTACAGCAAGGGTTTAATGAAAAGGAACTCGCCAGATTATAATATAGCCTACCTACGTATAAAAAAAATCTGAACGATACATCACGATTCTTCAGATATCGTAATAAAATAAATTACATTTTCAAAAGAGACCAACGTATGAACTTCACTAGTAGAATCCATAAGGAAGCAAATATTAAGAATCGTGAAATATAAAAAGGGGGGGGGGGGAAGCTGCACCCATATTAAATTTCAGCGACAATTTCCTTACAATTTTACTCTTTGGAGTTTTACGTTATCTCCTGTAATTCGTAGGAATACCTATATCAAGAATATAAATTTACTGAACAATTAGAACTTGCTAAACGAAATTCTTTAATTTGAAAATTAATCGAACTTTAAAACATAAAATACTAATATTGGTAGTACTTAATATAATTGTATTAATTTTGTTCAAATATAGCCTAAATTAGGAAATTGAATTTAAAACTTTGTAGCCTATCACATTTCCTTCCTATCATATAACATAATTCCGCCTAAACGAATTATTATAAATCATTTCCAATTATATAAAACGAGATTTCAGCAAACATAAAAATTCACTTACCTCCACGAAATCGAGGAGAACTCCGACCTCGTCTGCGGTGAACGCAGAACTAAGCAGAGGCTTGATAGCCACACTCCAATCACCAGGGAGGGTCAAGCAGAAAGAACGTAATAAATTGAGGGTGTCTTAATTCAGCCAATGACGTTGCAGGATATATTGTCTTGTTTTGAAATTGAAGTACAGTACAACACAAAAGAAAACGCACAATTGTCATATTAATATAGAATAATGAGTGGATTTCAATTGAGCACGGCCAATCTTGAAATTAATTTTAAATGCGTCAGTACGAATTGTTTGCATGGCTTCTGAATTCAGCGATAAATTGCAAGAGAGAGGCCAGTTGGAAAAATCAAAGAAATTACCCCTTTAGAATGATGGCTATCTCCCCCATTTACTATGTTCTCTATATCAGTACTTTACAAATAGTGTATCAACATATGCTACACTACATATATTGCAACTATTTTACTTAGTTTTTTGGCTTTAAAACCTCTAATGAAATGGAATTTCCCTAATGAAACAATGTTTTCCTATAACACGCATATGGGTCTAATATATGGTGCGGAGAAGTAAAATAATAATAATAATAATAATAATAATAATAATAATAATAATAATAATAAACTGGAATTGGCATTTTATATAAAAAATCTCCAGGAACTTTATATGCCGCCCTCACAGAAGCCCGCCATTGATCCCTAAATCCTGAAAATAAATTCAACTCTACCATCATATCCCATACTCTGAAATCTTGATTTTAATATTATCTTCCTGTTCGTTAACAGAAACCCACAATTTAAGGTCTTTTTCACGGAGTTAGTGCCTCCCAACTAACACTCTATATGCATCTCTGGTTGTCAGCCCACTTGAGGCCTGTGGATCTCAGAGGGAAAAAATCTGGATTTCGGGTAGAGTTCCTAATTATGTCAGGGTGAAGAGCGTTGGTACGTTAAACCAAAGGTCCCGGGTTCGATGCCCGGCCCCGGAACAATTTTTAACCTGAAGTGCAAAGCATTATTAATCAAAAATTTGAAAGTTATATTCCTGAAAAAAAACCTCTTGATTTGCTGAATTGAAAATAAAGTCCGAATTGAAACACATCACTCTAGAAACAAGATGTGATTGTTGCGAAATTTATATAGGTACCGATAGGCCTACTTAATGAGTAACTCTTCCTCACAGTCCTTCATACAATATATCTGCGATCCTTGGGAAAAGTGACACAAGTCAGTTTCCACAAACCTTTTTTGATAATTTATTGACAACTTACACTGGTTTATGTCGATTTGATTTTTTTCTGTATGAATTATTGTAATGGGAGGAATACCTATGTATTTTTTTTTTTTTTTTCCAAGCGAACAGATGTCCCGTAAGTTGTCAATAAATTATCAAAAAAGGTTTGTGGAAACTGACTTGTGTGTTTTTTCCCGAGCACTACAGATATTTTCTCTTCAAATGAAGGAGTCCACACCTGTGGAGTAACGGTCAGTGCGTCTGGCCACGAAACCAGGTGTCGCGGTTTCGAATCCTGGTCGGAGCAAGTTACCTGGTTGAGGTTTTTTTTCGGGATTTTCCCTCAACCCAATACGAGTAAATGCTGGGTAACTATCGGTGCTGGACCCCGGACTCATTTCACCGGCATTATCACCTTCATTTCATTCAGCCGCTAAATAACCTGAGATGTTGATACAACGTCGTAAAATAACCCAACAAAATAAATAAATTCATATGAAGTAAAGTTTATACCATAATTACTTACGTAATTTGTTGAGTAATTTTTACAATATTTTCCCATATATGTTAGAAGTGAACTCGCAGAAAAAACCACTTTTGTTCAAAGTATGGCTTCCGACTATATAATTCTCATATATATTGTCGGCCTCGGTAGCGTAGTCGGTATATGCTGGCCTTCTGTGCTCAAGGTTATGGGTTCGATCTCGGCCCAGGTCGATGGCATTTAAGTGTGTTTAATTGCGACAGGCTTATGTCAGTAGATTTACTGGCATGTAAAAGAACTTCTGCGGGACAAAATTCCGGCACACCGGCGACGCTGTGCCGCTGATATAACCTCTGCAATTGCGAGCAATTGAATAAAACATTATATATACATACATACAAATGGCTTTTATATAACCACGGTGTTTAAAAAATACCGCCATAATTTCATAAGCCCCACATGCCATCGGTTCATCCATGTGCAAGATTAATCCAGTTATGGCCTTCACAACATCCCACCATTTTTCTTTCCGCAGGTCGTTGTCATTACAGAAGATGTTCAAAATGTCCACCTCCTGCTTGAATACAGACCTCACATCGATGTCTCATTGACCTGCGAACACGATCCCAAACTCCAGGAGTCTTGCGTATGTCCTCAGAACATGCCCAATTCGATTCCGAAGGGTTCCAAATCCCGGCACCAGGTCGAATAAACCAATGATTTTAAATGGCCCCACAATTAGAAATCGAAGATCAGGTGAGCGTGGAGGCTTGGACCACCTCTCCTATCCATCGATATTCCACTGGCACAGATGGTAAAAGAACGCAGGACAAAATTCCTGGCACATTGTCCGGCGACGCTGATATAAACGACGAGCCAGTTGCAGAGCGTCCGTTAAATGAAGTGTAATCTGCCATTGATTTGAATAATATCGCACAGTCTCGCCTCACAACACTCAATGTAACCTTTTCCTCGGTGAACTCCCAAGTGCCCTCTTAATGTCTTTTGACGGCAACGACCTGCGGAAAGAAAAACGTATACTGGTGAATTTCAATGCCCTGCCCATCTCAAACGTCTTTCCGGATTTTAATGTTCCTAATTTGATTGTCAGGTGGGAAATACAATGCCTGAAATTATGCAGTTTTTTAAACTGTCTGTGTATACTTTCTCCATTTTCCTGTAATATATATCCCGCTATATATATATAAATATTTCCCTATATATATACGTATATATTGACGCAGCTATTCAAGAATGACAAAAATGAAATGAATCCGAGGTCCAGCACCGAAAGTTACCCAGCATTTACTCATATTGGGTTGAGGGAAAACCCCGGAAAAAACCTCAACCAGGTAACTTGCCCCGACCGGGAATCGAACCCAGGCCACCTGGTTTCGCGGCCAGACGTGCTGACCGACTTTACTTTAGGAAATATGGTTTTAAATATGGTAATGTTTGCCG
Source organism: Periplaneta americana (assembly GCA_025594305.2). NCBI lineage: Eukaryota > Metazoa > Arthropoda > Insecta > Blattodea > Blattidae > Periplaneta > Periplaneta americana. Next base: position 193,079,074 of record JAJSOF020000003.1, on the reverse strand, counting down.
ATGATCAAGTTCTGTTCACTGATAGCGAGAATAATGTACAAATGGCCACCCAGATGCTTCACAACACAATTTTAAAATAGTGAACTTAGAACTCTCCATTAGAAAATCTAAAACCATCGCTTTTGAAGGAAAAGTGCCTGTTAGATCAAAGAGATAAAAGAGTTGCATATTGAGTTTATTGCTCTAAAGAGCACTTCATGTTGTTCTCTTCAGCCTAATAATAATTCTCAGTTTTTCCATGAGATTTCAGAACAATTTTCATTTGTGTATTGCATTTCGCGCTTGTTACAGAGAAATAAGTGGAAATATGATTTTGTGAGTTGAGCCATTTGTACGCTGAACACCTTATATTATATTTGTATTCTCTAATTTCGTATTTTTTTTCTGTATAAACCTATATACGTTGGCTAAGGAGTGATACCTCGTATCTGTAAATTTGCAGATGAATAAAAAGACTTTTTAAAAAATCAATTTTTCTCAAAATATACAAACTTTTTATATATGCATTTGTTTTGCAAAATCTTCTACTCAAGGACGAAATGTTAGTTAGCTTAACAATTTTGTGAACATAATAACGTAGTTAATATAAATAACAATGTGAGTTAAACTAAATTACCATTTTTGTTTAATTTGATAAATTAGTTCAGTTTTTTCGCAATTATCACATTTAATTTAGAAAGGCTTTCAAAGTCACCTCGGCGTTCAAAGTATTTTACTCTTATCACTTCTTCATAATAAATTGTCCTAGTTGATTGACTACAAAATTATGTAAATTCTTCTCTGTGCTATTATATTATGTGAGGTCATGTTAGTTCTTATTTTATTTTAGTTTCTGCTGCATTTCTATATTCCTCTTCTATTTATATCATTTCTGAACTGTGACCAAACACGAGCACTGCTCATTCGATCCTCAAAATTATTAAACATTATTTGATATCATTTTTTTAGTTATTTACTTATTACTATTTTATTCTACTTGTATTGCTATTCATCTATATTTTGTATTTATGTGTATTTTTGTATATATATATATATATATATATATATATATATATATATATATATATATTTATATATATATATATACAAATTGTAAATTTGCATTTATACAATGTAAATAAATTTGAATTTAAATCAGGAAAAAAGTTGTGCCTTTATTTACAATAGATAACAACCACTAATGTAGCAAAGGATAAATATCTTGGTTTCATTTGAGGGAAGTCATTATCTAGTTCGTCTTTTATTTCTTAAGCATTTAATATTAAAGGTATAGTTCTCACATTTTTTTAAATCAATGTTACTACTACTCAATTATTGACCTTTTTAAATCTTAAACTAGTGGGGGGACAATTTCCCTCTCCCCTCCCCTCCCAAATGACGTCTCTTGAGTATTATATGCGTGTTTACTTGATAGCATGCAATATTTAATACATATTTCATTATCAGTACTGTACCAATGTTTACTTTTATGAATGATCTATCAACTACTGTCTAAATAATTTCATAGGAGATGTTTCTTTTCCTGATGTAAAAAGTTACTAAACATATTACTAGTACATTATCTATGATTCACGTCATAGCTGCGTAGTCTAAGGTGTCATGCTTTGGACTAGTGATACAAAGTGAGTGCTGGTTCGATTCCTCATGAGAAAGAAACTTTGTCATGAAATTTCGGCCAATGTATGAGACAGGTGTCCACCTAACATCTTGATGAATTTGGGTAGCTGCAGTGAGTATCGAAATCTGGTGTCATAAGCCAGATATAACGGCTGGGTGGATCATTATGTTGACCAAACGTTATCCCCATGTTGGCTGAATACTCCTTCACCCCTGCTGAGACATGTGGTCGTGATGCCAGCAGCCAGCTAGTCGGTCCTGATCCTCTAAGGCAGTGACTGGCATGTTCCGTGCTCTGTGACGTCATACCACGGACCCGCCACGCTCTTTGCTCGGCAATCTCTGCATACTGAGCACAGCGAGGAGAGAAGGTTCAACTGAACAGTGGTGGTACGGCGCCTATGCAATGACAGAGCGCGATCCATTCGTCTGAGGTAGTATGGGAACAGCACAATTACAATACATTTGTACGAAAACAAAACTGTACATGCGTGATAAATCAATGTAACAAAATATTTTTGTTTGTAATCAAATTTAATGTACTTATAATAATATGAAATTCATAATACAACCAGCTGCAGAAGTGTTCGCTTTATGTAAATGAGGCTCCGAAACTGCTATAAATATACAAATGTAGAAATAAATAATTTAAGCAGTACTACAACACTTTGTCTACTCGGAAACTTGAAAACAGTTCAAGTGTTTTTAACAGACATTTTCCTACACAATACGAGTATACAGATTGAACTATATAGGCCCTAACTTGGTGAGTAGTATGCAAAGTATATTTCAACTTTTGAAACACACCATCACTTTGTGTTACTACCGTGTCCAAGCTAAATGCTTTGTCGAGATCAAACTGTGTTATGGAGTATGGAGGAATGGCGAAGTGTTTGATTTGTGGCAAGCTGTTTCAGCATGTAAAGAAATTCATTATACAATGCCATTATTCTCTATGCCACACAAATGATTATCGACAAGTACTAGTGCAGCAATTGAAAGATAAATTGTTAAGTGAAGCTAGGGAACACACTGTCAGTGAATCAATGGTAAGCTTAAGGCTTAAGATATAGGATTTCACTAGCCATTGCAAAGAACATGCGTTCTTTTAATGACGGGGAATTTGCCAAGAATGTTGCCATCATGACCGCAGAGTAGTTATTCCCTAGCAAAATACAGGAATGTGATTCCATCAAGTTATCTCCAAGAACTGTCGTATCATTGCTGCACTGACGCCGCTGCGCTGGTGCGTGATAACAGTAATACGACTCAACTGCTCGCTCTTCCAAGCTCTTGAGGCCTGACTGGCTCTTACGTCATAACTGCAGCATCTGCCGGTCACTGCTCTAAGGGCTGTCGTATACGGATCTAATTTTATTTTATGTAATTGGTACATTGTATTATAATTGGTTTATGTAGGATATAATAGGGATAACTTTAGGCAATGTGGGATACGGTTTACATCAGTTTATAATCGTTTTGGATATATTTCTTTAGGGCTGTGGCTCTCAAAGAGTGAGACGCAACCCAACTCTATATTCGATACACAGTGATGTAATTTTCAATTGAGGACCGGTTTTGCAAAACTTGCTAACTGCAAAATTGGCAAAATTGAGATTTTGATGGATTCGTTAGCATAAGGCAGGCCTCTACATGATGTTCAAAGCGTCTTAGTAAAATTGAGTTATTTCTCTTCATTGTAGTGTGTCAAAGTGTGATCGTTTTTTCAAAACTTGCTTTCTGCTATAAGTGAGAGATACAGCAAAACTTGCTTACTATAATGTTTTGTAAAATTTAGTTTTTTCAGTTAGCAAGTTTTGCAAAAACGGTCCTCAATTTCAAGGGGACTTCTCGTTTCTGTCCTGATGGTAATCATAAATGAAAAACTTGTGTTGCATAAATTCGGTATAAGTTTGCAAGTGCTATAATCAATTTAAGGGGTTAGGTACAGCTTACAGCAGTAAAACTTTTGGAAATATTTAACATCTTTTTCCTTTATTACTGTATCTTGTACAAAAATGAAAATTGAAATTATTTTCATCTGGATACCCTCTCATCGTGGCATTACAGGCAACGATGCAGCTGATAGAGAAGCCAAACAAAGCACCAAAGATTCTACCAACTCCGACTATACCTTCTTACTACATCGAGATTTCATTTCCCTCATAGACAATAAATGTAAAGAATAATGGATTACACTTTGGCTCTCAATCCCTCCAGAAAACTTTTCGAAGTCAAATCAACACGCTCTCTCAATATATCAATCCACAAGCTTAATAGAAAAGACCAGGTTTTATTATCAAGATTAAGAATTGGACATACAAAATTAACTCATTCCTAGCTCATATCAACAAATGAACCACCAACCTGTGAAACCTGTCATTGCTTACTCACCGTTAAACACGTCACCATAGAATGCCGAAGATACCACACCTCAAGGAAAAAGTACAACATACCAAATGATATATCTACAGCACTCAACAATACAGATGTTCTTCTACAAGTAATTCAATTCTTTAAAGAATTTTCCTTGTATAATATGATTTGATTGTAAAATTTATACTGTTCACACAATCTGTTTATTAATTTTTTGTTATTTAATTATTATTATTATTTTTTTTTTTTTTACCTCTAGATACATTGTAATATATTGTGTACCTTGTTTGTAATCATCACTGCTTGTCTTGCATTGTTCTGTATATGAATATTGTGGTCGCAAAAAGACCATGCAGTTATGCGACCTAAAATAAATCTTGGGGGAAAAAGATGAAAATTGGTATGTGTAAAACACTGTCCTTCTGCTATATGAAAAAAATATTTTTATGATTTAAAGAAAATTAATTATATCTGTTTTCAAAATTCAAACTGATGGCAGTTCTCTGTGCAGCGTTTCGCTCATAACTCAGAAACTTGTTAACATTTTATGTTCTCTTTTATTTTATTGCTGAAACTCATGTTTACAATATGATGCTCTTTCAACTGCATTCTTTAATAAATAATATATATATATGTATATATATTTTTTAAATTTAAATACTTAATAGTCACAATCATGTTAGAAAGAAAATTTCACAACCCCGAAGGGAATCATTTTGTGAAATGAAAATTTATTTTATGTCACATCAACGACGTTTATACGTCACCAACATCAAAGATGAATATATTTTTTTATTTTGAGAAGTGAGCTTTTTAAATGAATTTATTTTTTTATCAGACAATCTATCAAAGGTAAATGAGCACATCAAAACATAACATGCATAAATACACAGAAAATTTCATCACAGAATTTGGATAGTTTTTGAGTTATGTGGGAAATGCTTCATCACTGCAAAGTGAACTGAATTTTGAAAAAAAAAAAAAAAATGTAAATAACTTCGTTTAAATCGTAAGAATATTTTTCCATATAGCAGAAGGACAGTGTTTTACACATACTAATTTTCATTATTATACAAGATACAGTAATGGAGGAAAAAAAAAATGCTGTATATTTCCAAAATTTTACTGCTGCAAGGAGTACCTAACCTCTTAAAAGCTTCTCTTGTAAACTTGAGATAATTTTGCTTTCTTTTAATCCAAAACTGGTCTACGTTCTGCGAGAGATAGCATAGTTTCAACATTCCATCAGTAGATTTCAATGAGTTTTTCTTTAATATATATATTAATTTTTAATTTCAGCCAGTTGAAAGCAGCTGTCTAAAAACGGATTCAGTGTCCATCTGCACATAAAAAATTTAAGAAAGCTCTTTACAAAATTTTAATCAAAAACTGCTTTTACAGTATGAACGAATTTATTGAAAATTGCCATAACTGAATAGAAAAAGAACACCTTACTTAAAAAATTTTACTTCCTCTTTTCCAGATCCTGACTTCGAGAAGGATGTCGAAATTGACTCCAAACTGCTAAACGAAATGTGATTTATCTTGTAAAGTGTTACATCTGTTCTTGTGGTTGTTATTTGTTAATGCTGAAATTATTTACAATTAATGTTGAAATTTTATATGTTGTATTTTAGTTAATGTACTATGTTATAATTTAATTCTGTTGTAATTTGTATGCATGTATGTGATTTATTCACACTGCAATGGGTATATACCCGGTGACAGTGGTAACTAATTACACTTCAATAAAGACAATAATAAACACAATTAATAATAATACTAGTAATTAATACTAACAATAATTAATAATAATAATAATAATAATAATAATAATAATAACAATGACAAGGAACATCCTAAATTAAATGAAGCACTGATCACTTAAAATAACATTTAAAGTAAATCTAATTTGTACCTTAAACCTATGTTCGAACTAAAACCCACGAGTATGATATGTTCATATCTGCACAAGTACCTTTCAACACTACACTCATTTCGCTGTCAACTCACTCACTGCACTGGAACTACGACACATTTCACTGATTCTATCCTGATTTCACTAACACTACAAAAACATTTCACTGTTCAAATACTTTGCACTGCCACTATAAACTATAAAGCTTCACTGACAGGAACAAGTTTCACTTTCTCAACACACTTCACTGACACAACATAATTCTTCACTGATAGAACACTTCAATAACAAAAAATCAATTACACCCTTTAAATACTGTGTATAATTATCGTCTATTAGTAAAGTCCTTAAGCCTATTTTTAAATACATTTTTGGTTGTTGGTAAAGCCTTTAGTAAGTCTGCAGGTAAAGCATTCCAGTCCCTGAAAGTACGATTGAGAAAAGAAAACTTTCCAGTAATTAGTAATTATGTGTTACTTTTGACATGTCCCATATCATGTATGTGATCAGTTGGATGCAATAAATGAAAATGAATATGAATTAGATATAATGGCTCGATCATCACGTTATCCCCATGATGGTTGAATACTCCTTCACCTCTGCTGAGACATGTTCGTGATGCCAGCAGCCAGCTAGTCGGTCCTGGTCCTCTAAGGGCTGTCTTATACGGATCTAATTTTATTTCAATTGGTACATTGTATTATAATTGGCATATGTATGATATAATAGGGATAACTTTCGGTTGGTTTAGGTAGAGTGGGGTAAGGTTTACATCAGTTTATAATCGTTTTGGATATATTTCTTTAGGGCTGTGGCTCTCAAAGAGTGAGTCACAACCCAACTCTATATTCGATACATATTAGTGACGGCTATTCAAGTGAAGTAGGTGAAGGCCACCTGCACACCTTTTTCGTGCTTTAATAAAATAATAAATTGTATTTTATCAATAAATTAAAATAAAACACATTCCTCACTAAACCATATTTTGCTCTACTTTTTAATCTGTCTTGTTCGGCTTAATCAGCTCAGTTAACCTCCTCCTACAGTACTTCAGAAGAACCCGTCACTAGTCAGACCACGTGGCTAGCAGACTAGGTAGTGAGGGACTTGAATGATGAAGGTTCAAATGAGACTTACCTTTTTGCCTTCAGTAAACAAACCCGGTTGCCATGACAACGAGTTGCTTATTGAACTGCCGATCCTCAGCTCGTCTTTCGCAATTGCCGGTAACGTGAGACTGTTATGAAGGTCTGGTAAAGAGGCATTCACCAAGAATCGCTCTCTCGTACCATCGCCGGCTAGCATCTCTTGCAAACTCGAAACGATTTTGCTTTCTTTTGATCGAAAACGGGTCTATGTTCTGCGAGAGATAACATAGTTTCAACATTCCATCAGTAGATACATATTTCAATGAGTTCTTTAATATATATATATTTTAATTTCATCCAGTCGAAAGCAACTGTCTAAAAACGTGTTCAGTGTCCATCTGTGACTATCATAATTGTTTTGGATTTCTTTCAGAAAATACTCAAAAGCTGTTGTTTAAAATTGTGCAAACTTAATTGCATGTCCGCAAAAACAAACTCAGTATTTGTCATATCACATGACACCTTAAATTTTCACTAGTTCTTTAAGGGACTAAGTACAGTTTACAGCAGTAAAAGTTTGGAAATATTCAACATTTTTTTCTTCCATTACGATTTAAAAAACTTATTTACGTTTCTTTTTTTCAAAATTCAGTTCACTGTGCAGTGATGAAGTGTTTACCACACAACTCAAAAATTATCCAACATTCTGTGATGAAATTTCTTGTGTGTATTATTGCAAGTCATATCTACAATATGATGCAAGATCACTTCTTTATCTTTGATAGATTGTCTGATAAAAATAAATTCATTTTACAAAATGGTCAAATATCACTATTTCCTTCTAACACAAAATAAAAAAAAAAAAAAGTATTATTTATTAAGGAATGTAGTTGAAAGGTAATATTGTAAACATGAGTTTCAGCAATAAAATAAAAGAAAGAGAACATAAAAAAGTTAAGAAGTTTATGAGTTATGAACATTTATGCACATTTTGAATTTTGAAAAATATATATATATATATATAAAATTTTTTAATCGTAAAAATATTTTTTCATATAGTAGAAGGACAGTGTTTTACACATACAAATTTTCATTATTGTACAAGATAAATAATGGAGGAAAAAAATATTGAATATTTCCAAAAATTTTACTGCTGTAAGCTGTACCTAACCTCTTAATACGGTCAGGCACTGAAATCAATCAAATTTATTTTTCGTCAAGTGATGTCAACTAGACATCGTTTCCTTATAAATTAATCGATTTCAACTCTGAATATTATTAGGTTAACATTTTGGCCTTCAAACTACTATTCAAATTATTTAAATGTTCGAAAAATATATCAACAAGGAAGGGCAGTCTAAGAAGCCAAAGAGAATTGGAAAATTAGAAGTTGGACGGTAAAACCACAATCTACTATATACAGTCACGAAGCTTGAGTTTTGAGGGTGCTAGAAACAATAGACTGTGCTGGTACTATTTTGCATTGCCTGTAATGTGGCGATATTACGATCCTAGCGATCCTAGTGGTGAGCAACTATCTAATGTTTGCATATTTACTACTTTGGGCTTCGCGACTGTATATACTAGACTGTGGTAAAACTATTAAAGATAGAGTGATGAATTTTTGTATGCATATACATTTTATGGAGCCCTATACAGTTTTGGGAACAGAGGATTCGCCACCCATTCTCCTAAGAATATTTCCACAAATAAAATTGACGACATTAAAATATGGATCATATGTTCAGACTAAGAGAAAGGCAGAAAATAGAAAAGATTGGAGAATTCTGGGTTTGCAGTGAAAGACCTGCCATTTGGCAGAACACTATATATGAAGAGTCCACTGCAAGAATGATGGATGTCATTTGGAATACATTTTCAGGAGAAGCAATTGAAAGTTTGAAATGCTTAGCGCAAAGCTTAACTGTGATTTTCCAATCATTACTGGACAATGACTATCAGTGTTAATGCCATATAACTCTGTATGTACATTCTATATGTCTTAAGCTATGCATTGACAGTCTTGGTTCATTTTCGACAAGAAAGTGACATCCATCATTCTTGCAGTGGACTCTTCATATGTATGTATGTGTATGTAAAATGTTAGTAGAAGTAAAATTACAAATTCCAGGAGAATATCTCAGCATCCCATATAATTGATGTCAGGCCAGGTAGTTGGGAAATACTGTTCTAGAATATTAACTCACAATATCCAAAAATACTTATTCTTTAATAATTCATAAACGTATAATACGACTATTACTTAAAACCAGTAATCAATATCTAGGTACTTCCAAATGGTAATCAATGGGATGTAGTTTTGCTTAATTGCCAAAAACAAGTCCTTGAATATTGACGAGCTATATGATTCTAGAGGACTCATTTAATAGATTGTAAAAGTTTCAGGGCCTATCTTTAATAGAAGTGAAAATATTAAATTTTAAAGTGATACCGAATTTCATCCACAGAGCGGAATCTGGTGCCCTTAACCCTTTCTTACCTATAGATACCATATGGCAATAATTAACTTTATATTATTTATATACTTGTGTGTTACATATGAAGGTAAATTTTGCTGGATAACTTCTATTTCAATACATTTTCATCCATATTTTTGTTTCAAATGTTGCCACTCCCGTAACTTGGTCACTGAATTGGTCCTAATACAGCTATTTGTTTCAACATGGATTGCTTGAAATTTAATTTACGTTAGAAAGGGTTAAGAGCCGGTATGGTTTTGAAGGGGTCGCAAATAAATGTCTTGCCGAAAAATGGGTCACACCTTCAAAAAGTTTGGGAACCATTGCTTTAGGACAGGTTACACTAGATCAGGCCTGCACAAACAGCGCTCAACAGCACCTCCTTCGGAGCGGGAGCCAGTGTTTACCACTCGCCGAAATGGAGAGGAAGAAAGAATGACATAGACTTGCTATTAGAGTTCCTCCTTCCACCAGTTATCTAGTGGGGTGCAGTGTGTAGGTCTATTCTCAGTAACTTTTTCACGAATTAAATACTATTATAGTCACATACTTTTAGCGACTCTGTTATAGAGTACTGTCCATAGCATCTGATCTAGTCAGCACTGCTTATGGGTTGAAAGAAACTTTACAAATGTAATCTTCATCTTACGATGTTTGGATGACGTTTATACGTCCGTTGATGTGACATATTAATGAATTAAATACTATTATAGTCACAATCATGCCATGGTATGAAAGAAAAATTTTACAACCTCGAGCGGGAATCGAACCTGCGACTTCCTGTATGAAAGGATAATTCCGAGCCTTTGGCACGAGACGAACTCGATAGCTCAGTGGTAGAGCGCCTGACCGGAGAACAGGAAGTCGCAGGTTCGATTCCTGCTTGAGGTTGTGAAATTTTTCTTTCATACCATGGCATGATTGTGACTATAATAGTATTAAATTCATTAATATGTCACATCAACGGACGTATATACGTCACCAAACATCGTAAGATGAAGATTACAACTGTTTCACGTTGCTTACCTACTGCTACAGTACAATATGGTGGAGGAATCTAAAAGACGGAACATAACATTTAACATTTAATGATTTACAGCTCGAACTTATTGATCTTCAATGTGACCTAAGGGCTAAAGATCATTTGAATAATACTACTAGCCTGGTTGAGTTTTACAAGACTAAACATTAGCAATAATATCCACGAATACACAGGCTGGCTGTGAAAATGATTGCTATGTTTGGCTCAACATTTATATTTGTGAGCAACTGTTTTCTATAATCAACTTTAATAAAGGCAGACATCGAACATCTGTAACTGATGTTCCATTACGATCAGTAGGCTACTGTTCCTTTCAGCTTCCAACAGCATAAAACCTCGTTTTGATGTAGTGATAAATAAAAATATAACAAAACGATATTGTACATTTAAGTAGCTATAGAATTTCTATTACTTCTGTAAAATAAATATTTCTTTATTAATTAATAATAGTCCAAGATAGTTTTGCAAACACTGAACGGGAATTCATTTCATAAGCATTCGTAATAGTACTCCCTTTTGTGTATATTTTGTACGAGATCATCCCTTCTTCCAGTCCACCCTTATACAGAGCGCACCTAATATGTGCATTCCGCTCATGAGCTGTGAGCCAGCTCGGAGAGCGCAAACCTTGTGCAGGCCTGCACTAGATAGTTTAGGTGAGGTTAGGTTATGTAAATAGCTTACATTTTGTGCTCGATTCCTTACCTCTTCCACTAATCGTATTTTATTTTGCACAATAATGCTATGAATCAATGATGAAAAATGTTTAGATACTGAAGGAGAAGGTAAGAAAGGTTAAGTTATATAGTAGCCTACATGGTAATGATGTCTATTTATATTAAATGCTTATGTTAAATACATGGACACATCAGATGTATTGTCCTTTGGTCTAAAATATATGAATTACTGGTGATCAGGTTAAATGTATGGAACATAACACTGGGAAGAAACATCACTCCATGCACAGAAACTGAAAGGTTTCTCGGTATACGACACGACAATATTCTATTTAAATTGTAGCCTAATTCCATAAAGAAGCATTAATATTCACAGTGTTTCAAATACTGTACAATACCGTACTAAAGAAATATAGCCATACAGAATAAAAAGCAATTTCTCTTCACAAACTTCTAATATATGGTATGGTGATTCTAAAAATGCTTTGCACATTTATGATGTGTGCTAATATGATTCTAATACCAAAAATGTAATAAGTTAATATTTTGACTGTCAGCTACACAACATAGTGACTGTTTTTTTTTCTGTTCTATAGATTATTATAATCCATGTTGAATCTTTCGTATACTACTTTTAACACTTGAATATAAATAATTGATTAAATGGCGATCTTACTCGTGTTAATTATGTAAGCATGTGCGGCTTACAGCTGTTTCGGAGCTATTCGACATCATCCTCAATCAATTTCACAACACACACACTATTTGACACAACTCTTCATCACATGAATGCACCCACACAACAGGCAGCGAAGTTGAGATAGTGCCGAGATCTAGTAGGCTCTGAGGATGGTGTCGAATAACACCGAAACAGTTGTAAGCCGCAGATGCTTACATAATTAACACGAGTAAGATTGCCATTTAATCGATTATTATAAATCGATGTAATTTCCAGAGATTTTCCCCCCCAAGATTGTTCTCATGCTTGCTAAAGAAGCATCGATGTTACTAGCATATGTTGTTGTTTTCTAATGCCAGGCGTTTGACAATAAAGTCATTTGACCTCTTGCACTCCAATATTTTTCAAAGATATTATCATGGTCAGCCATTGAAGCACAGATTTTGAGGTGTTCTCAATCCATTTCTTGGTTTGAGTTTGGACATTTATATGATCTTTTCATGATTACAAATTATTGCAATCAAAATTCTATTCATATCTTTTAGTGTTATAGATCATCATTATCCTCATCATCATCCTTGCATGTATTGGGCCTAGTGGCCCATTACGGTCTCTTACCAACGCTTGAACGGTCTGCCCAAGGATCTCTTGGATGGTAATTTTAAATTTAGCGTGGAATTCTAGAACGAGGTATTCTGATGACATGTGATCTCCAGTTTTGTCTGTATTTCTGTAGGTATTCTGTAATCAGTTCAATCTGCAGTTCTTTTATAATGTCAAAATTTCTAATGTGATCCATTCTCGTGTATCCCGCTGTACTATGCATAAATCTCATTTCTGCCACCGTTAATCTTTGTGAATCAATATGACGAATTGTCCAAGCTTCACTACCAAAACAGAGTATAGGTCTGGCCAATGTTTTATAAATTCTGGTGAACGTGTGTTTTTGTACTAAGGTTGGTTTGAATATCTGATTAATTATCCCCACTGCTCTGTTGAATTTAATCATTTTCTCATTCAAATCCTTTTCTTCTTCATATGAAATTTGGTAACCGAGATAACTAAAATTTTTGACTTGTTCGATGATCTTATTATTGATGCATATTTTGCTACGGACTGGTTCCTTTCCTAAAAAAGCCATCACTTTAGATTTGTCAGTTGAAATTTCCATATTGAAACTTTCTGCCATTTGATTAAAGTTGTAAACCAAACGTTGTAAATTATCTTCTGAACTTGCCATAAACACAATATCATCAGCAAATAATAAGGTATCTATTTGGTACAAACGACTTATCGGTATACTTCCATGTGGTTTCAATCTCCATTAGTGTTACAGATATAAATAAAAATATAACAGGACTAGAACAATAAGTTTTTAATAATAAGATGAAACATAAAAATCTCTGTACCTTTCAGTTTCTGCAAACATTCTCACAAAAGCATTTACATATAATCACAATCCAGATGAATCCTAAGTATTTTGCAAGTGCCGGGAGTATATTTTGATACAGTAGTAATGACTACAGAACATTTTAATACGTGGATGATTTTTACAATTATCATTTTATTATTATATATGTGGTTCAAGTCCTAATAGTCTCTTTCCTTATAAACAACGTCCTATTTACACAAAATAATCTACTATATGTACACTGAGGTTACAAAAGACAAATTAAATACAGGAAAAAAAAGTAGAAAAACTAAGACAAATTAATGTATCTTAGAAGCTATGACAAAGTATTATACTTAATACAATTAAAAGTATTTAAAAAATTCCCCTTTTTACAACACATTATTAATGCGTACGTACGATTCATTTATATATTAACAAAATGCACATCTCTTGAATTTTCCACTCAAGAAACACATTGGACTGTGCACGAAATTAAAAAACCGTGTAGCTACAGACATACCTAAACAACGAGAGACAATGACACAACTATAAACAGGAGCCATACGATTTTGAGTGCTTGTTAAACAGAAAGGAACAGTGGAGCTGAAATTGTCCTATCTTTGGCTTCTCAGTATTGTATTATTTCATAACTTAGACTTCCTATCCCCTTAGACAAGCTCATTATGCTTCAGAGAAAGTGTTATTGGTAAGATAAAAAGGCCACAAGACAAACCCAAAAAAATAGATGTACATTTTATTTAATTTGTAATATTTTCTAACTCAAGCTAATCCTATAGATATCCTAGCAATTATGAACGGATAGAGGATAGGTACTGATTGAATTCTGTAACGAGATTTGAAGCTATCCAAAACACTAATGAGGAACATCTATTGTACCCTCTTTGCCAGCAAATTTGACAACGTGCACTTAGAAATGTGAGAAACTCCCTAATACATACAGTCCTAACTTGGCTTGAATACAATTCCACTTGAATTACAAGGAACAAACTGTAAACATTTCTATGATCAATGTTAAATAATCAAACAATTTCTTTGATATATTTCTTTATACCATTTGGGGTACCATAAGACAGTTGAACGGGAATACGAAATATTAAGCCATTGAATATTCATTATTTAATTATAGTACACTTTTAACACTTGTATATCACTAATATTTTGTTAACTTTGCTAAATTAATGATTTTTAACTTCACTGTGTTAAATTAATGAAACTATAGGTACTTTACCGAGTGACTAGTTTTATAACATCTTCAGATTTCTAGTGAGGTCTTGTGATTTCTTCCTATTTCTTCCTAGTGGAGTATGTTTATGATTGGTAATGTTCTATCCAAGAGGATGTGTGTTCTGAAATTCAGTTGAGTTCACATCCACAACATTTCGTCGACACTCAACTGAATTTCGGAAAGTATATTCTTTTCGACGCAACATTATCATCACAAACACGCCCTCACACCTACCTACACACACCCCACATGACACCAGAAATAAGAAATCGAAAGAAAGTGCAAGATCTAACTAGAAGTCTGAAGATGGCATAAGTTCCTACAGAAACTCATCACTAGATAAAGTACTACAATTATTTTATTAATTTAACACAATGAAGTAAAACTGTTATTAATTTAACAAGTTTAAAAGAACAATAGTCATTAAGCCATTGATAATATAGTCTGAGAAAATCAAATTTTGCATTAACTGTATCTTAAAATAGATTTCATTTTGCAGTGAGAATGATTAGGCCTGTACAAAATTTCCATAAATTTATATGAAGTTCGAACTGTGTCTAAATATAAACACACAAGATATTTTATAAGGAAATAACAGCATTCTACTTATGGCATTTGATAATGTCAATCAGAAGTAGGTACAAAAAAAATTAAATTGAAACAATATGAGGTCAGCATGCATTGATACCAACTTGATGTTAATTTCTTTCTTTAAACAGTGTTCATTTACACAAACATAACACATTTAACACATTTTGTTACACCTGCCTGTCTAGATATTGCCGCTGTGTTTAGTATACAATAGGCCTATAATGTATTTTCCCTTGAGATTACATTTTTTTGTTTTTAAAGGTATTCTGAAAGACAAGTAATTTAGACAATGTGTTACTACTTTTGATAGTTGTCACCTTTGCTGGAAATGCTGTTAAAGTTAACACTACATTAAACAATTGCTACCAGTACATCACAAAGACATTGGGATGAATATATGTACCCTAGAATATAAATATATCACATACTGTTTTAACAATCATGCTACTCATTCCCACGTATTTGGTCTTCTATTATTTTGGGTTAGTAACACTGATCGGGCGTGGAGATGGGGGCGCAGGAATTGCATACATTGTCGCGTTAGTTGAGTGTCATGATGCACCTGTAATATGACGGCCTTAAGCTGCCTCAAACGTTAGAACTAGAAGCCTTGCATAGAACAAATTCCAGCAGCTGTCACAGGATTAAATGAATTCAGATCTATCATGATTCATTACCTACAAACAAACTGTTTTTATACACCGCATTTGAAAATAGTGGTAACATTCTCATATGATTATCATTTAGTAAGTATTGATGAAAAATCAACATGATACACGTCATTTGATAATCAAACTTTCAAAGTTTCAAGTTCTAAGTTTCAGAAAACATATCATTTTTGTTGCCATGAGAGACATTGCTGAAAAATGGTACCGGTAACTCCACAACAAAAATCGTTTTGCGTTGCATTAAAACAAATTTAGTGACAAGAGTACAAAGGTTGTTTCGTAGATATTTCCGAATTGACCATTTACCACATTATTGGGTTGGACGTGCTACTGCCACTGATATGGCCTATTGCCCTTGGCCTTTCCAGTCACCAGACTTGACATCATGTGACTTTTTTTGGGGGGTTATGTGAAGGATCCAGTTTATATGCCACTTTTACCTCAAGACATCTGATCACTGCTGCGATTTCATCCATAAATAGAGATAGTTGGAGAGAGTGTGGCAACAATTTGCCAATCGTGTTGATGTATGCAGTGTAACAAGAGGTTCTCACATTGAGTGTTTATAATGTATTAATTACAACTTTGAGAGTTTTTCTTTACACAAATTCACCAAGTTATTGTCTCATTAATACTTCTTTAATAATAACTGTATGAAAATGTTACCATAATTCTGAAACTCAGTGTATGTACATATTCTCTTTCTGAAAAAATAATGGTATTATTATATTAAAATCGTTCTGAAACTGTATTGAGATTTGTTATTTGATAAAAAAGCTTTAAATAATAAATAAGTATATGTACCAGTACAGGATCTAAATCATCAATTGGCTTTGTACTTTAAGTAATAACAGCTTAAACATGGAAACAGAAATAAAATCATTCAAAACATGGATGAAACAAAAGAAATATAACACTATGATGATGTTAAGATATGTCATTAATACTTATTATTTAAGAAATATCAGAAGTGGACAGAACTCTTTTTAAGGAAGGAAAATAGTATTGTAAAAATTAATTAAATACATTCAAGTTAATGAACTTCTACAAAGAAAATATGCGAAAATGGTGAAACTTTTAGTTCTGTCTCCTTTTCGTGTTAAAGTTTGACTTGTAGATAATAAACATGAAGATCTGTTTCATACTGGGTTAATTGTAAATGAAGAAGCAAAAAAGTATAGCAACAGATGTTACAAAGATATTGATGATCAGGGACCTAATTTCAATATAGATCATTTTTCTCCAGCAGTCAGGAATGTATTGGTACCTCAATATTAAGTATTGGTTCTAATTATTTACATAAGAAAATGTGGTAATGTATTTTTCATCATCTGTACAGATGTTTTACAGAACAAAATATTTTAACATTATTTAATTAATGGTCAATTTTCAATTGTTTTATAGTCATAATTTTTTTCACAAATATATTTTATGCGCTTCATGAATATGTAAGTTAACTTGAAACTAGCAATATCGAGTTAAAAAAAAACGATTAATACATTCTTTAAATGACGTAAACACTCCAAGGACCGAAGAATATATAATTGTTTATCCACAATGATTATGGGAATGAATTTCTTCACTTATTTGTCATATTATTTATATTTTGACAGAATTTTTTTAATAAACCGATAGTATTTGTAATTATTAGTGTGTATGGAAAATATAAAATTTTCTACAATTTTTTATTTTTGATATTGTCCAAGATGATAAAACAGAATAATGAGGGGAATAGTGTACGTGAAAGAAGGCCAGTGACATGGGCTCCAAGCTTGTAGGTCACTTGTCTCACTCTGAGATTCACTGTCCCAGAGAGACTCAGATAATTTTAAGTGGGTACTTGACTTGCGTCATTCGCCCAACCATTCCCATCTATGAATAATGCAATAAAGCTGTAGTTTTTTTGCTGCCATAGGCGTTGTATTCTGTGCATCATGTGAGGCGAAATATACAGCACTGCATGATGATAATGATTAATGGAGAAATGATGGAATGCCGGTAGGGGAAACGGGAGTTCCCCGCGAAAAACTTACAAACCAAACCTCAAATTTGTCCACAAAAAATTCTACTTGGATCCACGGGGATTCGAACCCGAGAGGATGAAAAGAAGTAAAAATAGTTATCAAGCTACTAGAACACATATGGAAGGAGAAGTCTATTACTAAGCATTAGTACACCAAGTAAAATTTCTTAGGGTGTTGAGCCTCAATGATTGGGAATATAACAATATGGTTGTAACAACTGTTTCTATCTTCTGCCATTCGTTGGAAATTAGAGTCTTTCTTATTTAGTGAGAATGTTATCCAGCGAGTACTCAAAATGTTTAAACACATTACAGTGAAATGCCGCTATTACGAAAACTGTAATTACGAACTTTTCAGAATAACGAAATAAATTTTTAGTCCCAGCCATTTTACTATTCATTTACATGTTAAAAATGTTCAGTTTAAAGAATGCGTAAGTAACAAACTATTCAGTTTAATGTTATAATAATTCATTCCGCTACAAAAAAATGTTATTTTAACGAAATTAGGCCTAATAAGCAGTTAAAAATTACTTAAAATAAATTCGAAAGAAAATAAAATAAATGTGTTATCGCTAGGCATCAGTCACTCTTGATTTCAGGAGTTTTCTGAATGCACTTTCGTAGACGCGATTGTTGTGGTTTGAATTTATATTTAAATGAAACGGTTTAATAAAATCGAACTTTCGAAGGCAGTTTGTTCCTAAACGTTGTTAAGGGAAGAAGTAAAGAAGCAGGTATGGCAGAAAAAAAAGACAAGAAAGCAGTTTTCGCTAGACGAGAAAAGAAAAATCATTGAAGAAGTAGCTAGAGGAGAGAAGAAAAGCCTATTGTAAAATATGCAAGAATAATTATTCAGTTGTTGAATATGCATGATTATCATTATGGTACCGATTCTTATTGAAGTTGCGACATAATATGGATATTACAGTATAACCTAACTCAGGTGTAATATCTTTTATTTCATAATGGGACACAATTTGTTGTTGTTGTTGTCTAGTGCCTTGCATTTGGCAATGAAGCCATTAGCAGTCGTGCTTTCCAATACTTTTGAACTGTAGTTTCTTCTGATCTTAATGCTTCACAGGTCTGCAAGTGTCTTCATTCATTTCTGCTGGATCGTTACACAGGACACATATGGGTGAAGCTGAGATACCTATTCTGTGGAGATGACTTGCTAGACAATCATGATTTGTCAATAGTCTGAAGGCTGCAACTGCTGTTTTCCTTGGTCTCTGGGGGATTATATCTGGGTTGGAAAGTAGTGTAATCCATTTTTTGTCTTTAGCATTTGATTCTATTTCTTGTAGGTATGAATGAGAAAATTTTGTAGTGATCAAGCGTTTTATTGAGGAATATGAGAAATTAAATTTAGACTTTTGTTTTATTGTTGTGCCTTTCTTTGCAAGTGTGTCTGCGGTTTCATTCCCCATGACTCCACAGTGTGCTGGAATCCATTGGAGATGGACAATCTTATTAACTTTTTGGAGTTGTGTTTGTGTTTTTGGTTTTGAAGGACCCGTTGACCAACGACAGGTGCGGTCCCCCTTGCATAATGGGGGTTTACGTCGGGTGATGTAACTGCCACATTGTAAAAACTGGTGCCCATTAAGAAAACAGTTACATGAAAGCCACAATATGCATGAGTATGAGTCCTAAAGATAAATATTCCGGACACAATTTGTAGGCAAATTTAATGAATTTTCGGTTTAAAGAAATTTCATTATAACGAAAATAATTACAATACCCCCTCGAGTTCGTTATATTGGCATTTCACTGTAATTAATTACTTGTTAAATAATTTAATACTCAATCACGTGACACTTATAGAAACTATAACAGAAGGGTTAAAGGGAGCTGGGAGTGGGGTCCACAAGGTATCAACTGGGTATACCTGGCCCATGCAAGCTCAGGTGCAGACAAAGCGCTAGGAGGGTTGAAAGGTGCACATTATAAGTCACCTTACGAAGCCAAAGCTGTTAAAAGAGATGACACACATGCAGCTTTAAGCTCGAAGTGACAACAAACAGATAGGATTACGAGGAAAAAAAAAAGAAAAGAAAAAAGGCAGGGATTATCACATTATTTAGTCAGTCTCGAGAGGTTCTTGACAGCTGAAAGAATTTACTCTTCCTTTCGCAGAGGCTTCTCTTTGTACATAATATCATTTGAAGATCCATTTTTTGCTTTTTTTTTTGTTTTTTTACAGGGAACACAGATTTTTCACGACATATTTCTACATCATAACAAAGAAATATTTTGAGTACAACACAGTACCAAGCTGAGTGAATGCTTATTTTACCAATGTCTGCAGTTACTTAAGCCATAGCTCACTGTCTGTCAACCCACACGCTCTTTCTTTCACACTACTCAGAAACTAACCTTCCTCATTCCCTACACTTTTACCCTGTAACATTCACACATTGTAACCATCTCACAAACAAAACAAAACAAAAAAAGTAATATAATTTGAAGTTTTGGTTTGTGCATAATGTAGTTTCAACGTGGGACAGAAAACTTTATATTTTTTTTTTTGCGTTTTCTTTGCTACCTGGTACATTAAGAGACATTTCATACAAAGATACTGCAGGTTGGGTCACTAACCATAGTCTTTTTATGACATACACTCTGCAAATGTATCGTATTACATAAGATATGTTGCACTTTAGATTAAGCTGAGATTCTAGTCTGTGCATTACACTAGTTAGCCAGATAGGAATCACATAATTAGAGCTAAGTTTCATATAGAATTTTAATACTCTTGTATACAAAAATGTTGTTCCTGGTATGAAATATCTCTTAATGTTGTCTTGGACAGTCTTACGGGCTGGGTATGTGACCCTGTTGTGTTGTCAAGTTGCAGATGTTGATTTAAAATCTCGATGCGTTGTCTTGTACCGCGATCACAGCTGTTCTTGGAACCAGTCCCTTCTGATCTCCTCTGCAACAAAGTAACCACTTCTCGTCCACGTCCAGCACAAGACGCAAGCGTTCACCTTCGTTGAATGAGAGGTGGCCGCTGTCTGATGGCAGGCGGTGGCACAGCGTCTGGACATACCTGCAAGCAAGCCGGCCACCCACAGACAACAGAACTTTGTCATATGTTTCATGTAAAGCTTTTCCCATTACATTACAAAACAGATGTTAGATAAAATGAGTAGTTCTGAAACACAGGCTAAGTCTCAATATAAGTTTGTGTTATCTTTTAGTATGCGTGTGGATATGTAATACATAAATTATTATTTCATATAGACTGTAATATTCTCTTCTCTGTTTTTTTCTGATAATGAAGCCAGCGTAGATGCGTAACTCTGAATGTTTCTGAACCTCAAGGAGTATGGTAAAAAAATAAAAACAAAACAAGGGACTATAAGCACAGAGGAAAGACAAGGCTAACAAGAGGAATACAAGGAGAACAAGGGGAATACTAGAAGAACGGAAATACATGAAAACAAAGGGAATACAAGGAGAACAAGGGGAATACTAGAAGAACGGAAATACATGAAAACAAAGGGAATACAAGGAGAACAAGGGGAATACTAGAAGAACGGAAATACATGAAAACAAATGGAATACAAGGAGAACAAGGGGAATACTAGAAGAACGGAAATACATGAAAACAAAGGGAATACAAGGAGAACAAGGGGAATACTAGAAGAACGGAAATACATGAAAACAAAGGTAATACAAGGAGAACAAGGGGAATACTAGAAGAACGGAAATACATGAAAACAAAGGGAATACAAGGAGAACAAGGGGAATACTAGAAGAACGGAAATACATGAAAACAAAGGGAATACAAGGAGAACAAGGGGAATACTAGAAGAACGGAAATACATGAAAACAAAGGGAATACAAGGAGAACAAGGGGAATAAGTTATAAGGTGAACAAGGAGAAAAGAAAAATACAAAGAAAATAAGCGGAATAAAAGGAGAACAAGGGGAATGTAAAGATAACAAGGGAATACAAGGAGAAGAAGGGAAATGTAAAGAAAACAAGAGGAATATAAGGTGAACAAGGGGAAAGGGGAATACAAAGAAAACAAGGGGAATACAAGGAGAACAAGGGGAATGTATAGAAAACATGGGAATACAAGGAGAACAAGGGAAATATAAAGAAAACAAGAGGAATATAAGATGAACAAGGGGAAAAGGGGAATACAAAGAAAATAAGGGGAATACAAGGAGAACAAAGGGAATGTAAAGAGAACAAGAGGAATATAAGATGAACAAGGGGAAAAGGGGAATACAAAGAAAACAAGGGGAATACAAGGAGAACAAGGGGAATGTAAAGATAACAAGGGAATACAAGCAGAATAAGGGAAATATAAAGAAAACAAGAGGAATATAAGATGAACAAGGGGAAAGGGAAATACAAAGAAAACAAGGGGAATACAAGGAGAACAAGGGGAATGTATAGAAAACATGGGAATACAAGGAGAACACAGGGAATGTAAAGAGAACAAGAGGAATATAAGATGAACAAGGGGAAAAGGGGAATACAAAAAAACAAGGGGAATACAAGGAGAACAAGGGGAATGTAAAAAACATGGGAATACAAGGAGAACACAGGGAATGTAAAGAGAACAAGAGGAATATAAGATGAACAAGGGGAAAAGGGAAATACAAAAAAACAAGGGGAATACAAGGAGAACAAGGGGAATGTATAGAAAACATGGGAATACAAGGAGAACACAGGGAATGTAAAGAGAACAAGAGGAATATAAGATGAACAAGGGGAAAAGGGGAATACAAAAAAACAAGGGGAATACAAGGAGAACAAGGGAATATAAAACATGGGAATACAAGAAACACAGGGAATGGAGAACAAGAGGAATATAAGATGAACAAGGGAAAAGAATACAAAAAAACAAGGGGAATACAAGGAGAACAAGGGGAATGTAAAGATAACAAGGGAATACAAGTAGAACAAGGGAAATATAAAGAAAACAAGAGGAATATAAGATGAACAAGGGGAAAGGGAAATACAAAGAAAACAAGGAATATAGAACAAGGGGAATGTATAGAAAACATGGGAATACAAGGAGAACACAGGGAATGTAAAGAGAACAAGAGGAATATAAGATGAACAAGGGGAAAAGGGAAGAATAATATAGAGAACAAAGGGAAAACAAGTGGAATATAAGGAGAACAAAGGGAAGAAAAGGAGAAAAAGGGGAATATGAGGTGAACAAGTGGAATGTAAGGAGAACAAAGGAAATACAAGGATAACAAGGGGATTATAAGGTGAACAAAGGGAAGAATAGGAGAACAAAGGGAATATAAGGATAACAAAGGGAAGAAAAGGAGAAAAAGGGGAATATGAGGTGAACAAGTGGAATGTAAGGAGAACAAAGGAAATGATAACAAGGGGATTATAAGGTGAACAAAGGAAGAACAAAACAAAGGAATATAAGAGAACAAAGGGAAGAATAACAAAAAAAGGAATAGACAAATGGGAGAACAAAAGGAAGACAAGGAGAACAAAAGGAAGACAAGGAGAACAAAGGAAATACAATGAGAACAAGGGGAATATAAGGTGAACAAAGGAAAAACAAGGAGAACAAGGGGAATATAAGGAGAATAAAGGGAAGAATAGGAGAAGGACGCAGTCAACCAACTTTGAGCGACAGCAACAACCAGTGCTAGTGAAATTGTGGACAAAGATCTAGGAATGTAAATAGACCATCAGGTCGGCTCTTCTGATGGTCAAGACTTGAGCCACCCCTTCCCAAGCAGGAGGCCTTGCCCCACTGGGGATTTACGGCTTTTATTATTATTAATAAATGGAAAATGCAAACAATTTTTTTTTTATTACAGGCTGAATTTCGAAGGAATCAGGAAGATAAAGACACAGAATTCTAAAGTAGTACATGTACAAATCAGGAAAGTTTAGGACGAGCCAAGAAACGATGTATTAAGACCACAACAAATCTCCCAGACTGAGACATGGAAATTTAAGGATGATGATGATTATTATGAAAAAAAAATGAAGACGAATATAATGATGTTTGTGATGGCTCACCACACCTCCCTGCTGAAACAGCACACATTACCTCTGTCCAGCCTGACTGTCGGCATGCCTTTGCCTGTTGAGTGAAGACGATGCCGCTCTCCTCTGCACCTCCGCCTTGCTAGCAGGCTGTCCACCCTTGCTTCCATGCGTCGTGGTGGCAGGCCTGTACGGCAGGCTGCTCGGCCTCGCCACGTGCCCCCGGGACCCACTGCCCTGCTCCTCGCTGTGCAGCTGGTCCACCCTGCTGCAACGCGTCGCTGCCGAGGGCTGCCGCTTCACCACAGGAGTCACATTCGCGCCCGTAGGCTTTCCAGTCTTGGCCGCACTGTCTCTACCATCACTGTTCTCTTTGGAATTCGTTTTAAACTTGGCACTAATATTGCTCGGCCTTCTTAGCTGCGACGAGCTTGTAGGAGTCGGTGGTGTTGTAGCAGTCTTCTTGGTACGATTTGATTGTTGGGGCGACAGCACAGGAATCCCAGAGGCCCTGATAGGCGAGGTCACTAGGCGGGGGATCTTGGATCGACTGCCGCTGTTGACGCTTGTGTTGGTACTACCGGCAGCACTGTCACTAGACTGACCCGGAGATGTTGACCCACCTGGAGAAGTTTTCTCGTTTGTACTAGCTTCTTTACCGCTCAGCATCTCCCACTTCATTTGCAGTCGCCTGAACTTACCTCCCCCTGACATCGGTGCCTGTTTCTTCTCAGCGTCGAACTCTGCTGTGTCATTTGATTTTGACGGCTGCGATTCGGTTTCGGTTGCCGGCAGTGTTGATGCCGCTTCGTCTCTCGTGATATTCTCCACGTAATCATCGCTTGTGGAGTTGTTGGACGAGCTAGACGCCTGTCGCCTCCTTCCCACAGCTCCCTTTAGGTTTGTTTTCCAAGCTGTCTGAGTATTCTTCCTCTGTATCCTCGGCTCCAAGCCGATCGAACGCCTGGAAGAGTTTTGAGCCGAGTTGAATCCCACTCCACCGCTTCTTGACAGTGCTGGCGATGTCTGTGACCAGCGAGAACCCACCCGTCCCTGGACCAGCATTGTCGACACAAGATCTTGGCCGCGGCTTGTCCTCACCCGCCCAAGTCTTGTGTGTACACGAGGAATCCAGCAGGTCTGGCAGAGGGGGACTGTCACTCGATGCAGCTGTGCAGTTGGGATGGTGAGTCGGCTCTTCAGGCCGTGGCAGCATTTCCGTCGAAGGTGCTCTGCGGTGGTACCAACCTCCTTGGTTCTCCTCGTCTGCTGACTGGCTCAAACTGTTCTGAATGGATCGCACGAGTTTCATCAGGGTCCAGGGTTTGCCGCTTGTAGGGGATGTTGACGGAGGTGGCTACGAAAAAGTAAATATAATGTTTAGTATTAAAGAAATAAATTTTCCTACTAAAATAATATTCAATTCAATTCAATTCAATTTATTAAGCCATTAAACATACAGTGATAGGCTTCGTCACAATACAGAAGGGAGGGAAAAAAAAACATACATTTGAAAATACACATATAATTGAAAACAGTAAAGTTTAATTAGAATGAAAACACAAAACATTTTGAAACTCTGAAAATTAAGGCAGAACACTTCACTCTTAAACCAATATTTGAAAAACAAAAACGTTATTTATTATAAAACAAAATTCAGCGAATTTATGTTAAGGAACTCATCTAAGAGTACAAAGGAAATTAAAAGCCAATTATAAAATCTAGCTTTGAAACTATTGGTTGGTAACTTATAATATTGATTGGGAAGCTTAGTATATATTTCATCCCCATGACAGAAAAAGTTGCTAAAAAGTTTTATGTAATCTACAGTATGGGATATTAATTTGTTCACTATTTCTAATTTCATGATCATGTATATTGTATTAATGAGTAATTGTCTATATTTTGATAGAGTGTCAAACAATGTCAATATAAATTTATGACAGTTAATATCTGTGATTGTTTGAAAAGAGGTCGACAATATTCAAGATAGTTTGATTGACATAGAATTCTAATGGCTTTCTTTTGCAAAATCAAGACACTCTCAATTTTGCTACCATTTATCCAAAAAATTAAGTTATACCTAATTATATTATATAGAGAAAATGAGTTAAAGTATTCACTCTAAAATTATCAATAGAGAAAAATAGAGGATTTAATTTGAAACAGATATGTCATTTTTGGGAGTCAGAAAAATACTTTAGCCTGGGAGATCCTACTGTCGATGAACTGATCAATTCATGTAGTCGCAGAATGGGCAAAATATTGTCTACACCTGCAGAGGGCAGAAGAAAAAGACTTTAATAACAGTGATAGGAAAAAGATGTTTGAAATCCTAGAATCAAGAATTACTGTATTACAAACAATAGTATGAAACTAAAATCAAAATAACATTAAATTTTTGCGGAACTGATACTAAATTCTCACAAGAAGAATATAAGGCAGGGTGAAACTTTATTAGAATCAGACGCAGTTATGGTTTTGTCTACCAGCATTACTTTATCGCCCATTGATTTGGGCATTAAGAAAAGATAAAGAATTGTAGCCAATCAGAAATGACGTTCTTAAGGTATGTGGCAGACACATGATAGATAAGAAGATAAATGAAGATGATGCTTGAAGTTCGTCAAAGGAGACTGTCTGATAGCTGCAGTGTACTGCGCAAGTGGTGGCTATGATTGCAACTGGACTTTCATTATCTACAAAAATACTATTGTTGTAACGAAAGCTGCTCTAAAGTATTGCCTAATGGAAGAAGATGTGGATAAATTAGTTATTTTAGTACAGAAATATACAGTTCTGAGGAAATCTTTGAAACAATATCAGAGACAATATTTGTTTGAAAATGATGATGATAACAAATTGCAAATGAGATGAAAACAAAATAACATAAAATGAATAGGTTATCTAATTCTTGGCAACAAGAACGATATAAGTGTTCTTGTAATATTTCTCTGTGAGTGCATCCATGGTAAGATATCACAGGTTAACAGATGATCTTCAGTCAAAATCTTCTTCTTTGTCATTTCTTAGAAAAATTTGGATTTGAGTAATAATGTACAAAATTCAAGTGTTTGGCTCAAATAATCTAATATGTAAACAGTCTGAATTTTGCTAATGCAGATTTACGTGCGATTTCTGGAATAATTTCTGGTTTTTTTATTAAAATGCTCCAAAAATTCAAGAGAAAACATTTTTATCTTTGGCTTTGAACATAGTGCTTGGTTTTGCTTGATTTTATATTTGTTTTTAATTAGTCTTTTGATGGATGTATATAAATACAGAAATTGTATTCTGAATTAAAAATAAAACCTTTTTTGGCAAAAAGTCAAGCAAAACAACCAAGATTCCGAAACAATGTGCAGGTATCCATTGCAATTGAATTTTTTCTGTAGATTTTGACCAGTTGTGGAAATTTTGACATTCTTTAATTTGAATTGACATCATTTTTTGAAATTGCATATAATGCTGCTTTAGAATCATTACTGAATGACAGCATTTTGAAATGTATCTATTCTGCTAAGTAGGAAGATAATAAGGAAAGAGATATGAATTAGCCAAATTTCCGCATCAAAATTTGTTGTAAATGTCCTCAACAATAAAAAAGAATAACAAGGTTTTCCATGTCCTGAGTTGTTATCAGATCAAAACCCATCTGTGTAGATATGTAACCATTCTTCTGGTGGGTATCTGGGATACGATCTAATGACCAGCAGCTTTTAGTATAGGTTTGGAAGTTTCAGATTTTGTAACTGGCATCTGCTAAATCCTAGTTGAATGTGCTGTGGCATGGAAGGTTAGAGGGTTTCTCTGCTTAAAATGATTTCCAGATTTAGGGGATTCAATTCTGTTTTTATTTCCGTGAAATTTGGACAGGAAACTTGTTTGTGTTTATAACTTACGACACACGTAACAGTGAACTTTTTCCCATTTTGTTGTTGTTAACAGCAAGCCATTTTTTCTTGGTGTGTTAGTGCCTGCTTCTCTAGAGTGAGATATATTGGAGGGTTCTGGGTTAGGGCTTGCATTGCCCTGATTGGGGTTGAATTTGCTGCACCAGTTAGTTAGTCGGGGCCTGATTTTGGCATACTTCTAGTCGATTCAGGTTGAAATTATTTGGTAATTAATACCTCCGCATTGTAGAGAAGTATTGGCTTGATGAATGTTTTGTACGTGATGTTCAAAGTCTGCCGATTACTACCCCACTTTGCTCCAGCTAATCTCTTTAAAATTGAAGTATTTTTGTTGATTTGTTTACTACAGTTCAATTGATTTTTCCAAGATAATTTTGAATAAAAAATTGTCCCTAAATATTTCGTTTCAATAACGTCTCAGGTTTGTTTTCTTGAACTGTAAATTTAGTTGTACGGATTTTTTTCTTCAAGCTAAATATTTGAAAGTGACGTTTTATTGTTTTATGGCCATCAAATTGTTACATTCCACTTTTCTAATAGGAAGGTATAATAATATTGATACAAATTAATTTTGATTATTTGCTCTATACTTTCATTCATTATAGATTTAATATACTATTTTTCTTTATGTGAGTCATTACTCATAAACACACAAAATGGCGTTTGTGCACTGTTGAATTAGTAGTATTTAACTGTTTTAAGATTCTTTCAATCCTATAGATTTTTAGGCCTATTAGGCATACTTAGGAAATAATAACCAAAAATACAATAGAATTTCTCATATAGACAATCCTCTTTCATTGACGCATTTTCTAGCTTACGCCAGTTTTCCAAACCCACACGGCCAGCAACATATTAAAAAGCAAAACATAACTCAGATGTCGAAGAAATTGTAACCAAACGATCAGAATGCCCCAGAAAGAATACGTCTCAAAATTCTGTGTGCACCACACCAAGAGGAAGGAGAATAGCTCAGAGTGCAGAGTGGTAAGATATCAACGCTGAACAAGGAAGAAAATATTCCTTTGTCATTTCTTAGAAAATGCTTCATTTGAGTAATAACAAAGAATTAACTAATTAAAATGCATTTACAGTGTAATGGAAATTTAATCATTTTTATGTTTCCTCAACTGCTCCATATGTAAATCATGTGGTCTCTAGATGGTGGATAAGTGGGTATTACCTGCTGACTGGTGATGTCTGGCTGGGGCAGAGACCCCATGCGTCGCAGACTGTGGTGCAGTTGACGCACTTCGAACAGCAGGTCCAGCTTGAACGGCAGCAAGGAGAGTGGCTGCAGGGAGGCCAGCAGCTGGTCTGTGAGGGCCGTTACTGAACCCCCGCCGTGTTGGCCAGCAGCAGCAAGCCCTCTGCGGAGTAGTGCTTGCGCAGAGAATTAGTGCGCAGGTAGCCACCCACGCGTCCAGTGAGCGGACACTGCAAAACAGCCATCAACACTATCACTGCTGTCTAGTGTCCCTGATGGCTATAAAGTTAGGGTTATTGAAATCAGCAACTTCCAGGAGCTCAATGGTTCTTCGATATCAGGATCTAAGTTTATTAAATTTTTATTTCTTAAAAAAGTTTGAGAATGATTTTACTATTAAAATCATATAGTTTCGGGCTGTGGTTTCTGCCAATAACAGAATCTATGAAAACACTTTTTTTTTGTATCTGTAAATGATTTAAATAGCTTCACTTGATGAGAAATCTTGGAAATTAAGATTAAAATATTACTCCATTTTGAATCTTTCGTCACACTACTTTCAACACTTGAATATAAATAATTGATTAAATGACGAACTTACTGTGTCTGGCTGGGGCAGAGACATGCGTCGCTTACAGCTGTTTCGGTGCACTTGACACCATCCTCAGAGCCTTCTGGTCTCAGCGTCATCTCGACGTTCTGCCTGTTGTGTGTGGTGCGTTCGTGTGATGAGGCAAATCAAATGGTCTGTGTTCTGAAACTGATCTGTATGCCCCGAGAATTTGGCCAGGGTGTGTTTTAGCCCTGTGTCTGTATATTTCATATTGTTCTAGTGTGTTGTGTTTTTGGTTTTGGGTTGTATGTGTAGGATTTCCAGTGTCTGTATTTATGTTACTGTATCTCAAAATCACTGCTGTCAGTGGCTAACCATGACAATATCTTTGAAAAATATTGCAGTGCAAGAGGTCAAATGACTTTATATGTCAAATGCTGGCATTTGAAAACAAAACATTTATCTTATTGTATGTTTTAGCATTAGTTATGTGTTCGGCATAATGTAGATGTATTGTGTCCTCTGGTTATTGCTTTAATGTGTTCTTTGTATCGAGTTTGGAAGATCTGCCTGTCTGTCCAATGTAGAAACTGTCGCAACAAATTGCATGTGAGCCTGTTAGGAGGCTGTGTGGTTGTATTTATTTGTTTGTGTTGTTTGTATGTTGAGAAAACATTACTAAAAGACATCTCAACTCAACACATAAAACATAAAGGACATCCCCAAAGTAACATGCCATGAAGGCACTTTGCATGGAATTTTGAAGAATAAAAGCTTTCCAGAAAGGAAACTAAAATGAGATGGTTGGAAAGAACAATTGAACACACTACTCTTTTATATGGAAGACCCGTTGTACTCAAAATAGGAGACTGAGTGAAATCAGGACCGTTCTGAAAGTTTAGCAAAAGAAAAACTCCTGTCACCACCTGGGATCGAACCCCGGACCTTCCAGTCCGTAGCCAGTTGCTCTACCAACTGAGCTACCCGGATAGGACTCAATATATCTACATATGCCGAACACATTAATGATAAAATACAATAACATAAATAAGATTGGAAATTACATGTACAGAAAAACTAAAACTCAACACACTAGAACAATATGAAATATAAACACAAAAACACACCCTGAAAATTCTCAACACACAGATCAATTTCAGAACAAAACTATTTGACTCAACTCATCATCACACGAACGCACCCACACAACAGGCAGGATGTCGAGATGAAGAAGAAGATAAGGCTCTGAGGATGGTTTCAAGCCTTAATGAGCAGAATCTATGAAAACACTTTTTTTTTGTATCTGTAAATGATTTAAATGGCTAGACATGATGAAAGAACTTAGAAATTAAGATTAAAATGTTACTCTGAATTTTTGGACCAGCAAGGAGTCATAAATGTTAAAAAAAAGGGTATTGACACAAAACGAGTTAACTTTGTCATCCTTTGACTCAAATGCATTTCAAGGGCTCAAATGAAAGTTTATGAACTGTGTAACAAATGTAAGTGAGGTAATTTTAACACATCCTTGAGCTGCGGGTTCCCTAGAAGTCATTTGTAAGTAATAAGTAAACAGAATTTTAATAATATCTACCTACATGACACAGGAGATGGATGGAGATGATGAAATAGTCTACCCGAAAGATATAACTACTTACTTCAGTAATCCAAACACAAATGCGTTGAACTTCATGAGACCCTCTGTAAGAACATCTTCACCATTCAACCTCACAACCAGGTCATTTAGAGCCTTTGTCATCGGTCCTGTGGAATAGAACACAGATGTTAAACAACAATTATGTTAAGGCTATGGATCGGTGAAAATAACACAAAAAAAAATGATAATTTTGTTTTTAACTCTAAAAAATTAAATAATGTTTCAGTTTTCTAAATCTGTGCTTATTTTGGCTCTATAACAATTTAAAGCCCCTCAGGACTAATTTAAAGGGACCAGCTCATTTTGTGCATGTGCAACAAAATTTTTTTCACTTGTTGACATTCTGACAGCATCTATTAGATGCTTTTCTAACTAATTTTACTTTTCATTCAGTTCATATTTCAACAATCTTATGTGAAAAATATGTTTGGTTAGACCTGTATAGGAAGAAAATTTGATATCGATAGTATATATCATATACATGCTGTACATTGATACTTGTTTTCTCGACTTTCCAATTTTCAACATTTTGTAACATTCAAAATGCTGTAATGAATCAGTTTTTCCTCCTGATCTCAGTGAGAATTTTGACCAACAGACCAGCAGTAACAAAGGAATTATGTGAGAAATTAAAAAATGTGTTTTCTTTTTGCTATTGAAAGTATTCAAATCACCATATGTTGAGGATGTGATAAGTTTAAAAAAATTTAAAAATTATGGAGTATGGAGTATGTATGGAGGGAGTATTCATCAAGGTCACTCTTTCGGACCTTATGAGGGCTATGTTTTTCATATGCTACAGTCGATTACGTTTTCCCGTTGTTGGTTTTCTATGCAAAATTAACTTACAGTTATTTTGACAACAAATACCAATCAAATTACTTCATAATTTAAAATTTACGACCTATCACGTAAACCTGTATAATATTGAGCTTCCCCATCGAGACTAAATTATATGCAGAATCGCAGACTATTTCCTTATCCAACAACTGCTCTGAAGATGACCAAATATGTGGTGAAATTGTCCTCTTTAATAACACCATTTAAGAACTACGCTAAAAACAGGATTATCAAAGACCACCAATCATTTTTTTTTAGATATGTTTCCAAATTATATTTTTTCTGTTTGTCAAATTTGGCAATTTTTCAATAGGATGATATAATTTATTCATTATTTATTCCTTAAATTAGTAGTCGATTTTTCCAGTTTTTTCTTTGAATTCTTTCTATTTTTTTATTTAAGGACATGCAGTTTTGAATACTTCCATGATTTTGAAACTTCAATTTGAACTTAAAACATATTTTGAAAATTATCTGAATTTGAGTAAATTAAAAAATTCTTCAGCATTTCACTAGATCGAAATAATAAACATTCCAGTTTATCATTTCATTTAATGAATTCTACAGATTTTACATTGGCATTAAAGCTTTAAATTCTTTTTCCTCTTCCAAAATGAAACTACAACAATTTTAGGCTTGAAATGAGTTGAGTTGTAAAGTTAATTTTGCTGGCATTGTTTGCCAGGTGGGTTTTTTTTAATGTAGGAACAAAGAATATTTATGACCTAATTTAAAAAAAAGCTTTCCCTGTTTTTAATATAGAACACAACAAAAATTTTCCATTTTTAGTTGTTTTTAATAGGCTAATACACTGTTTTACGTATATCCTCAATGTTTATATCAAAAACAAATGAGTAACAAGTTGACTGATGTAAGAAACAGACGTTCTGTTGAGCTTATTAAGGCTGAATTACAAATCGTTACAAATTTCAACTTGGCTTGTAGAAAGTTTTTCAAACATGTAAAAGATGATGTAAAATTTTTTAATGAATGCAAAGCAAATGGCAAACATTAATAGTGCTATGATACTCGTGTTTTACGCCTTACCTTGCTGTGCAGATGCCTCCACGACCTGCCACACTGAGTTCTGGATGGAGCCGAATGCAGTGTCCAGAGTGGGGCGCAGTCCGTCACTCAGAACAGCATACAGAGCGGGGCAGAGCTTGGACAGGGCCAGCTGGGCACAAGCCGGTGTGTGACTGGAGTCGCCCAGCATGCTGCAGTGGTTCTGATTTTCAGCCGCTGAGAAGTGGCAGATCATCTGTTCCACGGCATCGCTGACTGCGGTCACCAGTGCTGTGGGCAGTTGAGGGAATAAAGTGAGACACACAAGTACGAACATAAAAGTTAAATCAACTCAGACAATCCAATGATGTGAATTTAAACATTGAGGAAAAAATAGTAAATTTTTTAAAAAAAAAAGGGTCATTTGAAAAAACTGTGTTGTACATATGGAAGATTTAAGTGTAAGAATGCAAGATATTCAACATTTTACTCAGGAATGGATATTTCTGATAATCAATGTTGAACTCCTTCTGTATATAAAGAAAAATCTTTAAACTTCACCAGTAAGATGGATAAACATCATGGATTTTAAAAGCTAACTCGTTGTCTTTCATTGTTGTTTCAAAAATACAGTCTTAAAATAAATAGTAGTCAATTTCAAGTCAGCAGTCGAAGATTTTAGAACATCGTAAGTAACACCAATAAGGCATGACCTTGGTACGTTAAAATATGATTTCACTTTACATATCTCTAACAAATAGACATTACATAACATTTTGTCCCTGTCATTTGAGAAATCACAATATTAGTATCATTACGTATGTTGAGACTGTCTTTTTTTGAACTTCCTTGACAGCAAGGAGTGGTCATTTTTTTTAAATCACACTTTTGTTCGTAAGTCAGTCTTGATAATACAATTGTTAAAATTCAAGTAAATTTGTCAGGAACTTTTTTCGCTCATTATTTATTATAAAAATGCAAATAATTTCTGAACACAACTAAAAAGATAACATGCAACTAAATTTTAAATGTTAAAGCAGCATTCTTTAGACTAGGTAGTTTAAAAGGGATGGAAAATCTTTTCTGGATTACACAGAAGAAACCGGTCTGC
Organism: Periplaneta americana; assembly: GCA_025594305.2. NCBI lineage: Eukaryota > Metazoa > Arthropoda > Insecta > Blattodea > Blattidae > Periplaneta > Periplaneta americana. Next base: position 193,044,997 of record JAJSOF020000003.1, on the reverse strand, counting down.
TTGGAAGCTGGTGTGCAGGCTTTTGTTTAAAAATCACAGATAATCCTGAGTTCACAATGTTTAACGCGTAAATATAAATTCTAAAAAATTAATAAATAATTTTCTCCATAAACTTTTAATTGTTTATTTTAACAAACGTAAAGACTAATGATAAACATGAGTATAATACTCGCAGTGCCAGTAGACAGTTTCTGTCAAGTGGGGCAGAACAATGCCCTAAAAATTAAAAACATATAAAACATTGCACTAAAACTAATTTTTGAGATCTATCTTTTTCGGTTCTTTCTGCGAGCAAAAACCTCTATAACTATTGTTGAAGTTTAGAATGTACCATCTTTCTCTCAGTTGAGAGCACTGCTACGCCCAGAGGAAAGTTTTCTCAATGGAATTCTAAGTGTAATTTGAAATGTGCTGATTCTCACTCGTTCGTACTCACAGATCACGCAACTGCCTGCCTTCTTACTACCGCAGCACTAGAATTGGCGAAACTCAGTTGAAAACTGTTTTTGAAGGCGGCAAAACACCCGCCAAGATTCTCTATTGTCAGATTGTCAGTGACAAAGCTTTTTGAGAACTGCTAAGTTCATACTGTAAACTTTCTTTTGGATACGATGGAAGCAAAAAGTTTAGGAGCAAAAACATAACTTGACAAATGAATATATATACTGTATACCATCCTCTATATATACACACGTGATTTAACAATGAGTGACAAATTAGTAAACTTACATTTAACGCTTTTTCATGTCAATTTATGTAAAATATGTAAACGGCAATTCAACAAAAAATGGCACGCTAATTGTTCCTAAACTGAAGAGGCTTGGTGGGCACGGCAAATATTTGCCCAAAGCACAGGGTCTGAGGCAAAGAGCCCAGTACAACTCACACCCCCATCCCTTCCTCGTCCATCGCTGGGCACGAGAAGAGAGATTTTATTACCTGTTCAGAAAACTTGTTTCGTAATACTACAGATTCTGAAAACAATAGCAATGAAAATGAAACTCTTCTGTTATTATTTCATAATGAAAAAATTGTTTATAATATTCATAATAGGATAATAAAAATCATGGGAGGGCACGTATAATAAAAGCTGCGCAGTGCTATCATGGAACCCATACATCGTATGGGAACCTAGTATGGGAAAAGAAAATTTTGTCTGTATGGAGCCATACGGCATATGAGTGCCTAAGTTTTTGTGCGCAGAGATCTGTACAGATCTTAGATCATCTCTTGCTGTTCCTAATGTATTTTGTTTGAAGTTCATAAACAAAAATTGTCCACCTCTGCAGCACTCGAATCCAGAATTACATAAAATAATGGTTGAAAAACAAGAAGTGCTGCAAATACACACTCCAAGATTCATCGAGACAAGTGTGCATCTATGGTGAGGCTGCATGGTGTATTCTTTAAAACAAGCTGGTTGTACAAGTGAAATGTAAAGCAAAACAATTTCTTTACTTCTTCTTTAATATTAAAAAAATCATTAAATGACAGTCGGAGAGATAGAGAGAGGAGAGTAAAATATATTTAAAGGGAGAAAATAAGGGGTGGGGCGTATGGCCAAGAGAAAAATTACTATGACAGCACTGAATACTCGTAATAAAGTTAAAAGTACTATCTAAAGTTAAAAGTAGTCCTATCTTGAGCTGTAGGACGTTCTACATGTTACCACAAGAAGCACAGGAAGTGTCACTAGACAAATTCAAAGTAAAAGTGAAAACGTGGCTTCTTAGAAACCCATTCTATTCTGTGCAAGAATATTTTGAGTTAGAAAATCAAGCTGTAGAGATTTTTTAGGTTTCTTTCTCACAGTTTTATTATGATTTTTGTAATATATAAAGAATTTCTCAAAAAATTATTACAAAGTTAATTCTTGTCTTACTGTATGTAAATAGAGATTATCAAAATATTATTTGGGATCAGTGTGTCATATTTTCATCAAGATCAGTGGTTGTCAGCACTCACTGAAATGTGCAAAGGGTATTCTAATTTCCATCTACCCACTAGATAATATAGTGCCTTTTCTGCGGGTAAAAGACTTTGCTCTGTGCTGACGACCCTTTATCCTGACTTGACTCGATTGTAAACTCTAAGGAGTATGTGGGATCAATTTGTTTTATCTATAGTGTTTATGTAATAGAATATTTTATATTTTAGTACGATAATTTTACACTTGTATTTTGACAATGTTAATAGCTTCTGCTATAATGACAGCTAATAAATACTATACTATATGTAAAATAACTAGAAAATAAAAGATCTTTAATGATTATTGTAATTACAATCTTTTCCATTAATTTTTTCATCAACAAACAAACATCTGTATTTTTTTAAGTAAGTTTTATGTGTATCATTTCCGATGTCCAGTTTTCCACCTGGTCAGTCCCACTCCATTCTGTATAATAATAAAATGTGCCTCCTTATTACACAAGAAATAGGATTTTTTGTATCACCATGACAACGAATTTGTTTCTTTCTGATTGTTCTGTAGACACTACTGTAACTTGGCCTGCAAGATCGCCAGATATTAACCCACCAGATTATTGGTTGTGGGGCTATCTAAAGGAAATAGGGTTCTTGGGCAAACCTTAATTGAATAGTTGAAGGACCCCATCGCACACACTGTGGCAGATATTCCAGAACACGAACTCTGAGCTGCTGTATACAGACAGCATTAAAGAGAGCCTTTTACTTGTACAAGAACGAAATGGTGGACACATACAACATCCACGATGAAGTTAAGACAATGGGTGGAGATGCAAGAAATCTCATTTCTTGTGTAAAATGTCAGTACCAGAATTTTTAAGGTTGTGTAAAAATGAAGAAAATATAAAAAATTAGAATCACATCTTACTTTAGAAAAATCTTATATCGATGGTGTTTGGGTGAAGGGGGTTAAATAATTTTTTGAATAATTTCGAGGGAAAAATTGTTCCAGGGCCGGGCATCGAACCCGGGACCTTTGGTTAAACGTACCAAAGCTCTACCAACTGAGCTACCCGGGAACTCTACCAGACACCGATCCAATTTTTCCCTCTATATCCACAGACCTCAAAGTGGGCTGACAACCGTCAAGCAACCAACATTGAGTGCACACTCACTCTGTGTGACTTAAATTGTGCTTTTCTGTTAACGAACAGTGACGTACATTATGCAAATCAAGCTTTCAGGTATAACTCCCTGTACAGTTGAATAATTTCGAGGGATAATTGTTCGGTGCCGGGCATCGCCCAGGACCTTTGGTTAAACCCTGGAAACTCTAAGACACTGATTTTCCTATCCACAGACCTCAAAGTGGGCTGACAACCGTCAAGCAACTTTGAGTGCACACTAACTCTGTGTGACTTAAATTGTGATTTTCTGTTAACGAACAGTGACGTGTATTATGCAAATCAAGCTTTCAGGTATAACTCCCTGTAAAGTTGATTTTGAATAATTTCGATGCCCGGCCCTGGAACAATTTTTCCCTCGAAATTATTCAAATCAACTTTACAGGGAGTTATACAAATGGAAGTTTTTGTATAAATAGAGTTTTCTTCTCCAGTTGAATATACAAGTTAAATTCTACAAGTGGATGTGTAAAAAGCAAAAGAATACTAGTATTTGATATATTTTATTTGTGTAGAAAATTGTTTGCAATAAGGGTTCTAAGGTTAATTTTCATTTATCTTAAAACTCATTTTTATGATTTATCTCCCTTTACTCAAATACCATTGATATATTGCTGCAAACGTAAACTGTCCCTGGGTAATTTGTGGTTGATAACACAGCAATACTATCAGTCGGTAGTTGGAGCTGGTTACCTCTCTTCTGCGCCAAGTCCACAGGGATAGGACGCTGGGCCACACTGACGTTCGGCACCACAGCCACTCTCAAGCCTTCAGTTGGCGGGCTGGCGTACCCATCAGGACTCGTTTCGCCTTCTTCTCGGATGGGCATGTCTGCCAAGGGGGGATTGAGCTTGCACTGTTAACATAACATTAAATATTTTTACAAATGCATGTTAATTGACAGTATGTTAGGTACTCATTCTTTCATAAATATTGCATACCCAGAGAAAAAAGAATTAAGTTTTATGTTATACCTTGTGAAATGTAATCTTAATTAATAAATAATAATAATAATAATAATAATAATAATAATAATAATAATCATCATCATCATCATTATCATCATCATCTGTATGCTCTTAAGAGGGTGATGGGTGAAATTTATATTTTATATATTTTTCAAGCTACATCCCTAGTTTTTATTATTTCATCTCAATTCACTCCTCACTCTATGTTAGCTGTAATGGCCTGAAGTTTGGTGGCTTGTTATTCAGAAGGGGTTTTCTTCTTTAAGTACTGGAAGTAATTATTACATTCAATTTATTTTCTTGGTTTATTCCAACATGTGTGGTTTATCTTTAAATACTAGAACAATTTATCGTCATTTATAACACTGACATTAACAAATACATGACCATCTTTAAATTACATAATACTGAGACTATTAATTGATACTGAAATTGCATTGTTAGTTCTAGATTCAGCAACTTATTGATGAAGCTTCAACACAGATTGCAATTGAAGAGTCCACTGCAAGAATGATGGATGTCACTTTCTTGTCGAAAATGAACCAAGACTGTCAATGCATAGCTTAAGACATATAGAATGTTACATAGAGATTAACTTTAACTGATAGTCATTGTCCAGTAATGATCGGAAAATCTCAGTTAAGCTTTGAGCACTAAGCATTTCAAACTTTCAATTGCTTCTCCTGAAAAATGTATTCCAAATGACATCCATCATTCTTGCAGTGGACTCTTCAATTTATAGTGACTTTTTGTACACATAATCACTGTGTGATAGATAATGATGTAGTGAAGTTTCATTTCTACGAGTAAATTAGTTTCTGAGTTATTAATAAAATAATTTTGAAAAATTTGTATACTTCAAACTGAGTCGCTCAGTTTTTCAGTGAAAAGTTTTTTTTTTTTTGCAAGAACAGTGGCATATTTAGAAAATTTCACTCATTATTTTTTCTATATCTTTACTACAAAAGGAGGAAAAAAATTTTTATAACCTCTGCATACCTAAAATTAGAAATTTTCCATTACCATTATAAATATTTAATTTTTTCCATTTTGAATCTTGCGTACACTACTTTTAACACTTGAATATCATAATCTCAAGGGAAAAAATGGAACTCTCTGCATCATAATCCACAGTTGATTAACGATTTACCACGCAAATCGTCTGTAGCTGCATTTAGATTGGCAACAGGCCATGACTGTTTGGCCAAACACCTGCATAGAATTGGAATATATCAGTCTCCTAACTGTCCATTGTGCAACTCAAATCAAGAAATGGATTCAGAACATCTCAAAATCTGTGCGTCAGTAGCTAATCATGACAATATCTTTGAAAAATATTGGAGTGCAAGAGATCAAATGACTTTATTGTCAAATGCCTGGCATTAGAAAACAACAACAAGACTTGAATATAAGTAATTGATTAACTAGCGGACTTACTCGTGTTAATTATGAAGTCTTATAATTAACATGGGTAAGTCCGCTAGTTAATCAATTACTTTAATTTTTTATTTTAAAAACTATTATTTAATTAGAAAACCCAAGTGCTATTTTGTTAACCATACTGTATAGAACATGCAGTACAAATTTCATGTTCCTAGCATCAAAAATTGTAAGAGCCTTTACACTTCGAACCTGACGAAATGTGCTGAAAAAAAAAAGTGTAATAAAACAGCTTGTAAAATTTTCATGGAATTGAAGTTCAAGGATGCAGCTGTTTATAAATTGCGTAATTTTTATGCTTTCGAGCGCCGCAGAGAATTGAAACTTGCTCAACTTATAAATAAGAGATTGCTGATTCATTTTTACAGGAAAACGAAAATTCTATTTTTGACTGAAAATGACCAAAATTACACCCGTCACCCCCTTAAGGGGATGAAAAGGCACTGTAGTGAGACTTAATATAAGACACTACGAGATAAAGAAGTAAAAGCAAGGGGAGAAGGATGAAGTCGAATACCTGGTATGCTGCCCGGTGAGCAGCTGTGTTGGTAGACACGTTGGGGGAGTTAGGCGGCGTGTACAAGAGCGTCCTGTCAGCGGCTGCCTCAGTCGGTGTGCCGGTCTCCCGCACGTGGACGCACACCTTCTCTGCGAAGCTCACAGTCTTCTTCCCCGCGCTCCTCACCCCCGTGCAGCAATCGCAGGCGCTGTGGTGCTCGGGGGTGTTGTTCGGGGTCTTCCCGGGCTTGCCGTCATACTCCTGGGGCGAAGCCTCCTCCTTCTGCTTGGCTGACAGGAACTTGCTCACCTGCTGGCGCACCTTGAGCATGTCTGCCTCGCTCCACTCCTTGATGCTCTCCCCAGAACACACGACGGACAGGCCGCTCATCTGCAGAAACTCCTCCAACTGCAGCACTTCCTGGTCCACGTACTGCTCGTCTGGTTCCTGCTTGAAGCAGCATCTGTCTTCCACCTCGGGAGTTTTCGGTATTGGAGGTGTGGGAGGCCGTACCTGCAATCCAGTACAGCATTATAGTGTGTGTGCTCAGCATACATTACGAGCAAGATGAATGGTGATTACATAATGTGACCAGGGATCTATTTCACGAAAGTACAAATTTACAGGAAATAGTTTCCGTAGCTACAAATTACAATAACGTATAAAATATGTTTCACAAAACATTCGAAAATATTCCTGTAATTGTAACAGTGTCTTATAAAATCAGACCGTGAGTAATTTCTATAATAGGCTTTACTTACATAATGCAGGTCATGCATTTTCTAATAGTACATTATGCAACGAGCCTATAATGGTATTTTATTTTATTGGGTTATTTTACGACGCTCTATCAACATCTAGGTTATTTAGCGTCTGAATGATATGAAGTTGATAATGCCGGTGTAATTAGTCCGGGGTCCAGCACCGAAAGTTACCCAGGATTTGCTCGTATTGGGTTGAGGGAAAACCCCGGAAAAAACCTCAACCAGGTAACTTGCCCCGACCGGGATTCGAACCCGGGCCACCTAGTTTCGCAGCCAGACGCGCTGACCGTTACTCCACAGGTGTGGATCGCCTATAATGGTAGTAATTAAGACGCAACGAGCGCAAGCGAGTTTCATAATTTTCATACGAGCGTCTTAATTACCATTATAGGCAAGTTTCATACGACTTTTTATGCTCGACCACATTTCTAACTTGAAATTATTCATAAGTACCGGTATTCATATTATTCTTATCTGACTGGAGAGCGGAAGTGACCTTGTGCAATCTCCTAAACTCTGAGATGTGCTCAGACGCGAAAGTATTGATTTTTTCCTAGGAACCAATGTCATTGACCTTGATATACTCTAGAGAGTAAAATGAACATTAATCTTGATATAACATTGAAATTGATTTAGACATTGAAAAACGAGATGACAAATAGAATTTATTTGAATGTTATTTACAATTAATGCTAATTATTATAGTAACAGAACTCTCATCTAAATCAAATTGTTGAATTCTTTGTAAGTTCATGCATATGTATATACACTTTTTGCTGGTTGTGTGGAAGAGAAGGCCTTTCCTTAGCCAGCTAAAATAAATCATTATTATTATTATTATTATTATTATTATTATTATTATTATTATTATAGAACATAACCTTCTGTGACAGTTTTGCCTTGACGTTTTGTTAGTTGTCTTTCGATTGCATATCCGAGAATAATCGAAAACCTGAACTTTAATGAATAGGTGTACTTTAATAGAGTCCATTAAAGGGCTACTACCAGGTGTATAATTACTACATTTCTGCATGGTCGAGCATAAAAATCATTGTTGAAGTTAATATCAATAATACGATCAATAACTATGAATGTGATACAATAGAATGTCAACTATAACATAATTAAAAATGATTTCTAGAGAATCCGGAGGTTCACTGTCACCCTTACATAAGCCTACCATTGATCCCTATCCTGAACAAGATTAATCCAGTCTCTATCATCATATCCCACTTCTCGCAAGTCCATTTTAATATTATCCTCCCATCTATGTTTCGGCCTTCCCAAAGGTCTTTTCTCTCCCAGCCAACATTCTATATGCATTTCTGGATTCATCCATACGTGCTACATGCCCGCCAATCTCAAACATCTGACTTAATGTTCATAATTATGTTAGGTGAAGAATACAATGCGTGCAGTTCTGCATTGTGTAATTTTCTCCATTCTCCTGTAACTTTATTCCTCTTAGCCCTAAATATTTTCCTAAGAACCTTAGTCTCAAACATCCTTAATCTCTGTTCCGTTCTCAAAGTGAGAGTCCAAGTTTCACAACCATACAGAACAACCGGTAATATAACTGTTTTATAAATTCTAACTTTCAGCTTTTTTGAGAGCAGACTGGATGATAAAAGCTTCTCAACCGAATAATAACAGGCATTTCCCATATTTATTGTGCGTTTAATTTCCTCCCGAGTGTCATTTATATTTGTTACTGTTTATATTTGAATTTTTCCACCTCTTCAAAGGATAAATTTCCAATTTTTATATTTCCATTTCGTACTATGTTCTGGTCACGAGACATAATCATATAATTCGTCTTTTCGGGATTTACTTTCAAACCTATCTCTCTACTTGCTTTAAGTAAAATTCTCGTGTTTTTCCTAATAGTTTGTGGATTTTCTCCTAACATTTTCACGTCATCCGCATAAACAAGCAGCTGATGTAACCCATTCAGTTCCAAACCCTCTGTCAAGTAGAACACTGTAACTAAATATGATGTACCTAGTAATAAGAATAGCTGTAGAATTTTTGTGTCACTTATACATTTCCTATTGTCTTCAAATCTACCAGTACAGTATATTAACATGAAATGTAAATTCATCTATTGTATATGCCTGTATGTTTATTCTTCATACTTAAACAATTATATCTTCCATCAGTATAATAACTGATCCACAGGATGAATAATAATGCAATATCTATATCATTTAGTTGCAGTGCAAGTTTCTCATGACTCATCATGAATCTCTGATTAAACCCCACTAAACTTTTATTTCTCGAAATGTTTTTCTACGACAATTATGTTGATAAACCTCAACTTCTTCATTACCAGAAGGAAAATATATGAATTTCTTTACAAAACACACCTGAACCAATGTTAAGATATAAAATAATATAACTTTCAATATAGTTGTTTACTCACATAAAGAGTAAATTTTGTAACATACTGCAAAATTGAATAATGTCAAGGGAAAAATTGTTCCAAGGCTGGGTATCGATCCCGGGACCTCTGGTTGAACGTACCAGCGCTCTTACCAACTGAGCTACCCGGGACCTCCACCCGACACTGTCTCAACTTTTCCCTTTATATCCACACAACTCGCATGGGCTGACAAAACGCCAGAGACCCGCATCGAGTGCACACAATCTCTGTGTGACTTGGAATTGTGGTTTTTTTTAACGTACACATTGACGTATATATTATGCAAATCTAGTCTTTCAGGTAAAGCTCCCTGTAAAGCAGATTTGCGAGTTGTGTGGATATAAAGGGAAAAGTTGAAACGGTGTCGGGTGGAGTTCCCGGGTAGCTCATTTGGTAAGAGCGCTGGTACCAGAGGTCCCGGGATCAATACCCGGCTCCGGAACAATTTTTCCCTTGAAATTATTCAAATCTGCTTTAAAGGGAGCTTTACCTGAAAGACTAGATTTGCATACTGCAAAATTGTAAACAAATGACAATTGAATTTGTAGAATCATGGCCTGGAACCTGTTATTTTCTACTTCACTTATAAATTTGCTAGAATATCTTTGAGAAACAGAAACATTTGTAAATATAGTTACCTGGTAACCAAGATGACCTTCCTCCAAGCTGCTGTCAGTCCCTGCATCTACTCCCTCGTCATCATAATCCTCATCTTCCATCTCATCCACGTCTTTCTCCGGCTGGATTCTTCTCCTTACTGCTTCTTCTGCTACTTTACAACTCCCGATGATCTTCCTCTGCGGGACTGTATATTCTGCAAAATCAGCATCCTGCAGAGATCTGCGCTTATTCTGCGCCAACACGGTTTTGCAAGCCTCCGTCCCGTTCCCCAACTCAAACATGCTGTACCGCTTGCTGTTGGCGCTGTTCTTATGAGCCTTGCAGTTGTAGTGCATTGCCGGGTTGTTGTTTTCTAGCGACTTGCGGAGTATTCCACGTGGTAATGGCGGCCTGGGGGGTGTGGGAGGGTTGTGACATGTCTCTCCATGCTTCACAGGGGCTGGTACACCTTTAGTGTCTCCACCGGTTGGAAGAGAGATTGAGCGTTTGGGTAGTGGTGGAGCCGGCACGTGTGGTCCTGCCGGTTTCTGTTGGTTCATCATCAGACTAGACTCAGAACTGACACTGTCATAGCGGTACACAAACAGAGGGTTGTAGTTGCTAGGGTTATGGTTTGACGATGAGTCTGTTAGGATTGTAGATGAGCCACGGTAACCTGAAGATGGCTGCGTTGCGGTGCTAGAGGAAGAAGAGACATTTGTGACGGTGTTTGCAGTTGTTGGAAGGTGCTTCGCTTCTGCAGTCGTTACCACAAGAGAGGCACAATCACAGCTTACAGGCCTCGTCGCCTTGCATTGACGCAGGGGAGGGGAGACACAAAACAAAGGCCGGAGTGAATCTTCGTTCTTTCCCTTCAAGTGATGCACAATTTCTGGAACTTCTGCAAGTATCTGACGATACTCTCGTGGTAAAAGAAATGTCAAAGAATCCCAGTCTCTAATATGAGCAAAACCTTTCTTGCGAAGAGCTTCTACATCGTTACAAGAAAATGGCCGTCTAGTTTTACCAGGATTTTGAGCTTTCTTATTACCAGCTCTGGCATGAGCCTGCTCCTGAGAATGCGGGGGAGAAAATTTTTGCGGCATTAGGAATACTTTAGCAACATCTAAATCTTTTCGTTTATCTTTTAAGAATGCTAGATCAGGCAAAGTGTAATTGGGATAGAATACATATACAGGTTTCTTAGCATCCTCTCCCAGTTTACCGTCTCCCGGCAGACCATGGCCACTAGGTAATATGATCTTGACTAGAGAAGTTCCGTTCGGACTTTCCAGAAGTTTGAACGGTGCAGACTTGAGTGTGTTAACATCGGCATACCCAGAAGTCTGTATACTTCGATGCATCAGATGCACCGGAACTTGAGTCGCCGTGTTCTTGGTGGTTGCGATAGACGCCGGACTCACGCACGCCTTTCTTCTTGTTGGCGACAGGTTTTGCAGCCTTGTAGGCTCAGTTTCTTCACTCGAGCTGCAGTTGCTGATGCTCTCGCCAGATACCGAAGGTGTTGAGCCGGCAAAATTGCTGAGCCTCTTAGTCTGAGTCCCTTGGCATTGTCCTTTGTCCTGCCTCAACCTCCCCAGGATCTGAATGTCCTCTCTCTCAATACTGTTATTGTTGTTGACGTTGAACATCGTTATGTTCTTACTGATGCTATTGCTACACTTTGGCTTCAGTAACTTGTACGTATTGTTTTGACTAGAGTTCGAGCACTGATCTTCCTGCTGATCGCTGACGCAGCTGTTAGCTCCAAGATCCAGAGTGGACTCCTCGATCTTTGACACACTTTCAGACAGCTGTTCGACTGATTCTGACCGATCGGATTCCCGTTCATCTTCCTCTTCGATGAGCTCGTGTTCTCTGTGGATGTAGGAATCCTCCTTCCTACAGGGCTCAACAAGGCTGTCCTCGAAGCAGCAAGTAGAGTAATCAGTTGGAGCATCATCAGCTCTGATCCAGTTATTAGTTGCTCCGTCCAGAGTATCAGCCAGAGTTGTTTTCTGATCGTTTCCATTTTCACTGCCATAATCAGCTCTCATCTTGTTGCCGTTATCACAGGCATTCCCCGTGTCGTGCAGTTCACAGCGACAGTCATTGAGACACCCACAAGCGCCGTTCTCCTGCTCCCTTCCCCCGTGGAAACCCCTGGCACCATTCAGAATACTGGGAGGTGCTGCATTGCTGATAACAGGGCACGTTCTCTGCCTCATTGAATCTTGGTTGTATGAATCACTCTCCCCTTCTGACTGGCTGTTGTTAGACGCCGGCCAACACTCGCTAGCTGATGACTGGTCCATCGCATAACACATCCCTTCATTGCTCACGCTCTTCTGCTTCATGAAAAGCTTCACAAGGCTGAAGTTGTGTTGCTTTCTGCCACCTCCACTGCAGCTACTGGCGCCGTCCACTGAGCTGTTGGTCTCCGAGTGAGCGGACAGCAGGCTGCTGCTGTTGTGCTGGACATCGTACAGCTTGACGCAGCCTCTGACGCCAGCCACGTGGTTCCTGGGTTCCGACTCCATCGAGGAGGACATGGCACTGCTGAGCTTGCTGCTCATGGACGCCAGCAGACATCGGCGCCGCTGTCGCGACAGATTAGGCATGCTCTGGCTCTTGAGGGCGGTGGCGTCCACCGGCTGGAAGCTGGCGATCGTGGTTCCCTCAGGACACGTGGTGTTGTTGTTGCCGGATGGGTGACGTGTGAGCTGCACCTCGCTGGAGCGCTTTTTCAGCTTGCTCCAAGTCGTGTACACGGAGTCGGAGCGCGCCATGGAAGTGTCCAGGGGCCGGCTGCCCCCTCCGGCACGACCACCTGCTGGATGGACAAAGCGCGTACTTGACCAGTTGTTGCTTCCTGAAGTTGTCGCCTCACTCTCTCCTGAAGAAACATCACCAGTCCATGCACAATGTGAGTGACAACATTTAGTGGATTCAGCTGTATGCTCTACTGAGGAGGACACAGGTGTTACAATTATTTACGTATTAACATCAATTTTTAATTATTTACTCAGCTTGTTTATTTTGTCCATTCATTCACTCATTCATTTACCTATTCATCCACATATATTTATGAAATGTATGTATTTGTTTACTAATTCTTTCATTATCGTTCATTTTATTTTTTATTTTAATGGGTTATTTTACGACGCTTTATCAACAGCTTAGGTTATTTAGCATGTGAAGGAAATGAAGGTGATAATACCGGTGAAATGGGTCCGGAGTCCAACACCGATATTTACCCAGCATTTGCTCATATTGGGTTGAGGGAAAACCCCGGAAAAAATCTCAACCAGGTAACTTGCCCAACCAGGAATCGAACCCGGGCCACCTGGTTTCGCGGCCAGACGCGCTAACCGTTACTCCTCAGGTGTGGACCATTTTCGTTCATGAATGCATTCATTCAGTATTGTTTATTTATTTGTTTATTCATTTATCCATTCATTTAATTGTCCACAGGAGAGCCAAATCCTAGCAATTCCTGCCCATAGAACATCCCACTATTCATCCTCTTTTACTGTCTCAGTCCCCCGTGAATGGAATTCTCTACCTCAGAAGATTAGGGCCTGCCAGACAATAACCACTTTCAAGAAAAGGCTAAACGATTTCTTACAAAGGCGCAGTCAAATTGAAGTTATAATTGTGATCGAGTTTAATTTAATAATTTAATTTAATTTTAGGTATTACTATCATTACTATTATTATTATTATTATTATTATTATTATTATTATTATTATTATTATTACATAATTATTTTATTGGTGTTGTGAAGATGAAAAGAATTGTCATTGTATTATATTAATTATGTATTATATTGTATTGTATTGTAGTGTAATATTGTATTGCTTTGTATTGTATTGTATTAATTATGTTATATTCATAGCAATGTAGTAATTTTCTATCATACTGGTTGAGTGGAAGAGAAGTCCGAATGGCCTTAACTCTGCCAGTTAAAATAAACCATTATTATTATTATTATTATTATTATTATTGTTGTTATTATTAAATATATTTATCTGTCTATTCATTTTGTATGTTTTTTTCGTTTGTTTGTTCATTCTTCTTTCGTTCATTCATTCATTTATTTTTACCCATTCAATATTATACTGTAATTTTCTAATAATTCAGTTTTATTCATATATTTTTATTTATCCATTAAATTTGCGTTACTTATTAGCTCATTTAGCTGTTTCGTTATTTATTCACTTATTTAGTTTTATTTATTTTTTGTGGGGGTATTTTACGGCGCTGTATCAACATCTCAAGTTGTTTAGCATCTGAATGAAAAGAAGGTGATAATGCCGTGAAATGAGTCTGGGGTCCAGCACCGATATTGGGTTAAGGGAAAATCCTGGAAAAAACCTCAATCAGGTAACTTGCCCTGACCGGGATTCGAACCCGAGCCACCTGGTTTCGCGGTCAGACGTGCTAAGCGTTACTCCATAGATGTGGACTTCATTTATTTATTTATTTATCTGTCTACATTTTTAGTGGTGATAACGGGGTACCTCAGTTGATAGAGCAATTGACTACAGGGACCAGATGATCCTGGGCTCAATGCCGGATTGTGGAGGGATTTTTCTCGTTGTCAAACTTCCAAAATGGTTCAAGGGTACTCTCAGTCTCATGTCAAATTGAGTACGTACTGAGTCTTTCCCATGGGTAAAAGGTGGTAGTAATAAAAGAGAGACAAAAGATTGTGTTTTATGCAGACCATGCACAACTGATATTTAAAGTTTACGAGTTATTATTTTTTTTTTATATATTCCAGTGTTCTTCCTCTTTTAACAGACAAAAGGCTGAGTCTTGAGTCCTTCGACGAAATGAAGACGGTTGTTTAACTTCCCATAACTCGGAAACCAGTAAAGATTTTGAGTGGCAATAACTTTTAAAAGTAATTTCTATTATTTTTCAACATTTCTCTCACTTTGACCCTCGTCGAACTTGAAAAACAAAAAAGTTTGCCGCCTATCAACTTTTGAAGGTGCAAATGTCTATTTTGAACAAATCACTTTGAAGTTACTATTTTTTCTCTCTGTTTCCAAAAAAAAGGATTTTTATTTCGAATTTTTTTCTATACCTTCCTCAGACATTCGCCTATCAATCATAAAAATTACAGTGTGATTGATTGACTATCTTAGGAGCTACAAGGTGATAAATTATTTAACGCAGCAGGAAACTGATTTCTCCCTCCCTCTGGCTCTGGTATCACCGTCCCTCCCTCACATGAAACGTCATTTTCTCGCACAAGCCATCCTTATTACAATGCCGCAGCGATCTCCGATTGGTTCTCCTCATATGCAGGAAATTTGCCATGGAGAATAGTAATTAATTAAGGTAAAATACTAAATTAGTTTCATGATTATGACAGGGAAATTAAAAAAGTTATTTATTTAACAAACAATCATTATTTTAGAATAATTCTGTGGCCGGGAGAAAAAGGTCTTAAGTAAAAATTTTATACTTTTCAGGAGAGCAGTAGAAAGATTGAAATTGGTGCCAATTATAGAGTTTTTAATTAATAGGTTTTTCCTGGATATTATTTGTTTATATTTCTTCTAAAATAGGTAATGTTGCTCATTTAACAATTTTCTTCATTATTTCCAAAAATAGCCGCACTTAAGCCCTTTTAAGACTACAACCCAAACTGAGTAGAAGGGACTATTTAAACATAAGACCTTTTTCATGTCAAAATAAATGGGAAATGTAAATTATTAGGAATGAAAAATAGATCTTAAACAATACGGTATAGACTGTTTACCTGGTGCTTAAAGTTTTGAAAGGAAAGGGCATCAGTATGTGATAAAATGGCTAAAATACAAGTTAGACCTTTTTAATAGGGAAGCATGAAAGTAAACATGTGATGTTTGTAAGGAATAAAGTATTAAATATTCTTAAGTCCTTTATTCTGTGTGTGCTCGATTCAAAAAGTACTTAAGACATTTGGTAACGCTCTATAAAGGTACAGTCACACGTCGCTACTTTTGCAGCAATGCAGTACAAAAAACTGCGCAACTCTTGTACTGCGACGTGTGAACAACGGTGCAACCCGAAAAGTAGCGGCTGCCGAACCTGCTGCCCGCTACTTTTCCTGCTGCAACTTAAAGTAGCGACGTGTGAACAGGGTTCTCAGGGTTGCAGCCGCAGCATTTTTGATATCGGTTTTGTTGAAACTTTTGCTGCAGTTGCAACCAGTGTTACCACCCAAATGTGCCAATGGTACTTTTATTGTTTGGATATATTTTAATGTTAAATGTGATGAAAATAAATTATTTGTAACAGTTATTAAATACACAACACAGTCTGAGCATAACTGCTGATGATATAATTCATTTTTTTTAATTTTCCGTAGCGTAGTTCCAAACAGGAGGGTTGGCAACACTGATTACGTGAATATGCTGTTGGTTATCATTTAAGTATATAGGCGTTTTTAAAAGCTTTATAGTAAAAATAATGTCAATTTCTGAATACTAGATACGACAGAAAAGCAAATAATAGATAAGTAAGCTTTCGCATGAGTTTCTTAATAATGCGAACATAACCACAAAATGTATATTGAGAAGTCAACACGGAGATGGAAACCTGCAGCATGACTGCGACTGCAAAAGTAGCGCCTTGTGTGTGAACAGACTCGCAACCTCCAGTTGCAACTTTTGCTGCACTCAGGTTGCGCAGCACGAAAAGTACCGTGTAGCACGCTACTTTTGGCTTGCGTGTGAACACGACACGCAACTTTTGCAGCTGCAGTACAAAAGTTGCGCTGCAAAAGTAGTGATGTGTGACCGTACCTTAAATCCAGTCAGGGGTCTTATTTGACTTTATCCGTTTTACGAGATTGTAGAGAATTATTTCCGCTTTCAGAATATATAAAAATCTCACTTTCACAAAAAATTCACTTAAGACCTTTTTCTTCCCGGCCACGGAATTATTCATTCACTTATTATTCATCCATCCATCTATGCAATCTGTAGCGGTGACGGCATCAAATGTCTTACGCGTTCCCATAACATTACCGTACCTGCTTCATGGTAGTCCGAGTCCTCCGAGTACAGAGTCATGCTGCCCTCGAAGGCAATGGTGTAGTTGTCCTTGTTGGCCTGGCAGGTGAGCATGATGTCATGTTCTGTAAGCAGGTCGCAGTCCAGGGAGTCCACGCTGAAGTTTGTGGATGGCAGAGGGCACTCCTTGACAGGTGAGAACAGCAGCTCGGACTTGCAGATGGACATAGTGTCTGTGGAGCCCGCAGAGTCACCACCCTGCCGAACAAACACAGTTTATAAAGCATGCGTCACAACATAAGGGAAGATCTGTGCAATATAGTAAGGCCAAAGATTTATAATGCTTGTCACAAGAAATGTAATATAAATGAGTGTTACTGAACTGGCACTGAATCTTTTGTTTGTTGTCATGTAAACAAATCTATTGGTGTTCTTTGTCCTATATTACCGGTACCTGCTTGATTCTTTCACTGACAGAGTAGGCCTATAAGTGTCTTGCAAATATTTGTGAGCTGTACCTAAAACTGTTGTCCAAAGGGATTGAAGTCTGGTGCTCCAGGAATGCTATTCTGTCAGTATTTCTGCAACATTCTCTAGAGCACCAATGAGAATAAAATATAATATGTGACTCCGTAACATGTACTTTCTGTAAAGGTTGTATTTAATTTTGAGATCCAAATATTTTGGCAGTTTTTATGCTTCCTTCTTGATTGTATTTACTGTATATTCAGCTAGGATAGTTACATCAATAAATCTATTTGTTGGTATAATAATAATAATAATAATAATATGAGGGCCGTCCAGAAAGTAAGTTTCCTGCGGCTGTTTACAGAAAGAAAACACAGTTTCATGGAAAGATTTATTGGAACAGATACAGCAATTGTTTAGCTATTTTTCAACATATTCCCCACTGGAACTGAGGCATTTGTTATACCGTGGGATGAACTTTTGTGCCCCTGTGTCGTAGAAGTCTGCCGCCTGGTATCAGAACCAGTGTGTGATAGCCGTCTGCACCTCTCTGTCGATCTCATGGTACGACAAATGTCTCAATTCCGGTGAAGAATATATTGAAAAATAGCTCAACAATGGCTGTGTCTGTTTCAATAAATATTTCTATGAAACTGTGTTTTCTTTCTGTAAACGGCCCTAGGGAAACTTACTTTTTGGACGCGCCTCGTATGTCTAACATATTATAATTATAATAGTTGTAATGTAACAATTTTATGTAAATATTTCAGTATTTGTTTTTTAGCATATAAGCTACCTGTACTATATATCTTTGTTATACAAAATATTTACCCAATTTATGAAGTATCTAATCTAATCTCATCTAATCATCTCCGTAAAATAACATATTTAAAAAATATAATCCTTTATGAGAAAAGAATGGGCTACACAGAGATCATAGCCTACATCACAATGACAACAATGAGGACACCATTTTATACCTCTCCATGCAGAAACATTTTGACAACATGTAATCAAAGTACAGAATTCGGTATTCTTCATTCAAATTTATTCAGTAGTTTTCCTTAGTTCTCTATGTCTGCTGCTTTGAAATGCTGTGAACTCAGCATTTAGACAGAGAACCATTCTCCTAAAAAATGGGATAAAAAATAATTGGGAAAGTAATAAACAGTGAAGCTTGGCAGCTGGAAGGAAATCTCATTGACAATGAGCTTATTTTGCTGCACTGACTCACATGTTATGGAATAAGTAGCACATGATGTCACAGCTGATGCTAAGATATGTACTTCAACATATGCTGCGATATGTCTATCCTTCAACAGTATGTACTACGAACCTTGCAGCTACTGTATTAATAAATCATAATGCCAGTCTAATCTTGTGAAATATTTATGTTCGTGTTTATTTTCATTCATTGATAATTCTCTGCCCAAGGGAAAGTCTTTCACTGCAAACACAGCATTCTCCAATATTTCATATTTTATAGCTTCGTCTTAATCTCCACATACGATCCATATATCTTACTGTCGTCTGTCATTTGATTTCTTCTTAATCTATACTAATAATAAATCTGTAGCCGAAACTTTTCTGGTAATTTTCGATTTTCCAAAAATAATTGGTCCTAACATATATAATTAACCACACTGAAACCGAAAATCGCATTTTTGAAATTTTTGTTTGTATGTCTGTCTGTATGTTTGTTACCTTTTCACGCGATAATGGCTGAACCGATTTATAGGAAAATTGGAATATAAATTAAGTTCGTTGTAACTTAGATTTTAGCCTATATGACATTCAAAATACTTTATTTAAAAGGGGGTTATAAGGGGGCCTGAATTAAATAAATCGAAATATCTCGCTTATTATTGATTTTTGTGAAAAATGTTACAAAACAAAAGTTTCTTTAAAAATGATTTCCGATAAGTGTTATTCTTTACAAGATTTTGATAGGACTGATATTTAATGAGATAAATGAGTTTTAAAATTAAAATAATGCCATCTAAGACGGTGCAATGAATTAAGAACAAATGACTTCGTCTATAAGGAGCCTTGGACAACAACAATCGAAACAGGGGCCTTGGACATCAACAATCGAAAGCTATTAAACATAGCCTACAGAGAATGTTTCTGTGTTTGTATGAAGTAATATCAGAAGCTAAATTAACCGATTTGTATAATTAATTATTATTTCACCATTGGAAAGTGTAGTTTCTCTAGATGGGCATAATGCTATGATGTTATTACAGTAACGTCTGAGTAAATCGAGGACAGGTAAGATTAAAATAGCTTCTGATGCACAGAAAATTTGATAGGCTATTTTGTATATTCGTTTTCTGTATTTCTTAAATTAATATTTATGTACACTCATTTTAATCTCAGAGAATTAACGAACAGCGAGAGTGTATTGATTTAGTATGCAGTAATAGTACGTTAGCTTAGCAATCCATTATTTTATAATTCAAATTTTAACTATGCTCAATTGAATCGTGTTAAAATGCATAAAATATATATGCAACAAATGCAATGCAAAAAAATTGGGTAATGAGCGAAGCAGATTATCTTGCGCTGTTGTAAAAGTTGTTCCCTGGATCAAACGTCCTATTTTAATTATGTAATTACTTTATTATTATTATTATTATTATTATTATTATTATTATTACTATTATTATTATTATTATTATTATTATTATTATTATTATTATTATTATTACTGGTACTGTACCTTAACAAGGCCTCTTGTACTATTCTACTTTTAGGCAAATAAAGAATATAAATATAAATATTTATTTATTTACTTATTTATTTATTTTTGACCCAGTATAGGGGATACAGTCCAGAAATCTAGATTAATTGCAATAGTTCTGCCAACATACCATCTATCAGTGCATGTAAAATGTTAATGTAATAAAAAGTAAACTTCTGGGGACAAATGTAAACTTTTATTCTCCGGGAACAAAAAATTAGGGACTGCCCCTTTGAAGTTAGGGACGTTAGCTCACTTAGCTACACATTTAAACTGTAAACAACAAATAAGCACTTTCTTATTAACTAACAATACGAATATAATGTTTGTTTAACTTTGGTAGGGTTCTTAGCTGTAAAAAGAAATAAAATTACTAGTTCAAATACAGTACTAACATCATAATTCTATAAATATGTGTGAGAATTACCTTTACATCAATTAGGTATAACAAAACCACCAAATTTAACAGGTCATGCATACCTGGGAGCTGGTGTGAGGGCTTATGGACGAGTCAAAGTCAAACTTGGCCATCATAGAACCCGAAACACTTGCAAACATCTCTCCTTCGCGTTCAGACTGTCAAATAACAAATTAAGGTTAACACACAACACAGGATTTTCCATGCAGCCAGTAACAACATTAGTTTATATCTATTTTGCAATGTCATAGGAAAGGAACTTTTCTGATATATTAGGCATGCTTCAGTTCCATGAGTTTCAATTGCCTCAACTTGCAGGAACGAGGAAAAGAGGTTACATTACACAAGACTGGTGACATACAACTACTGATACGGTTATGTACCTGCTGCTGACATTGGAAGTGAAGTATGATTAAAGAGCTCAGAACACAAAGTGT
Organism: Periplaneta americana; assembly: GCA_025594305.2. Lineage (NCBI taxonomy): Eukaryota > Metazoa > Arthropoda > Insecta > Blattodea > Blattidae > Periplaneta > Periplaneta americana. Next base: position 193,024,114 of record JAJSOF020000003.1, on the reverse strand, counting down.
TCTATCTAATACAGTAAAACTTCTCTCATACATTTGACACTTACCGGTACATGTTTTTTTAAGTCTCGGAAAAATTTCTTATATTTTCATGTTAATTTATTTTAGTTATACATACGTTTTTTACACTTATACGATGTATTTTAAATTCCAGGAAATACGAAACGTCATTTATACATTCTTAATCAATTATGGAATAATTACCACAATTTGAGGACATGGTTTGTTCCTTAGAAGCCAACAGTCCAAAATAACTGACTTTTTGTACAATAATTAATCATATGTTATTAAACAGAGATCACACAACATAGGTCAATGCTGTAACATTTTCTGGATTGGCGGTTGAAATATAATATACCGGTATCAGTCATCTTTAGCTCTAAGCAGCTAAGATTTCTACAAATAATCTCACATTCTTCAAGAATATGTGTTCTAAATTTGAGTACTGTATTATAGACTCAAAGATGGCTTAATTGTGAAGTTCTAAATTTCTCTTCTGAAAATTTTACTAAATTTACTTAATGGGGCATATACAGGTTTGAGGATGAAAAAAAGTCATTTTTAAATTTAATTTTTTATATAAAGTTTGGACATTTATCTTTATGTCAGTGAATTAATTTTTACGACATATACAATATTTTGGTAGATGTGACCATAAACGTGCGAGTGTGCGCTTGTTTACCTCTCCACACATAAGATATATTTAACACTCATTTCCCGTAAATTGTATTTTTCAAAACTGTTTTTGTGATAACTCGGTAAGTTTTTGAGATACAGCAGTAAAAATTTTCATGCAGCTGTCTTTCATACTTGTGAACAAGATGAAGTACAATTGTTGCTGCAACATTTATAGTTTATTAAAAAAAATTACTTAAAAACATTAAAAATATAACTTCTCATATGAAATTAAAAAAAAAATTCTATTGTAGATATTTCAAAGGCTGTAGTTCATATTGTTCATTTTTAGTGTCTATATCTTTTTCGTTAATGTTGCCTTTTCGTTTTAATTCTTGGTATTTAAATGTACTACCCAATGAGACATGGGATTTATTCTTTTTAGCCTCATTATTTATATTACAGAGAATGAATTTTGCTTCTGCATTGGACTGACACCATACTTCAATCCTTTTGGTATTATATTTGCCTCTTTGTCTCATTAAAATCATCAGTACCAGTTGCAGGAGACACAGCCCTGCAGTATATATTGACTACACCCCAACTCTGGCTACTAGCAACAGGCATCTATAATGAACACCGATCAAAATACTCCTCATTTCTCGTGAAAAACAACAACTGAATAGACTACAGTGGACTATAGTGGACTTTATGTTGTCAGCAAACAGCTGGATACATTAAGAAGATTGATTGATATTGTTCATTTCACATTCAGGAATAAGTAGAAAAAAGAATGGCTCAGAAATATTCATATTTGTGGACATTATCATAAAAAGGGCACATCAGTGCACAAAAACGGCCACTTTTTTATTGTGATAATTACTCATAATGGTGAAACTTTTAGTAAATCTGAAAATAATCTATAATTGCAGAAGCAGCGAATACTGAGCATGTCAAATTACAAGGTGAAAGAGTCATTAGCTGCTGAGAAAAAAAATATTGAATTTACTTAATTTTTTAGTGCTCAAACCTATATATATGAATCCTATAGATTCAAAATGCCCTATATCCACTTTCACAAATTAAAGGTTTTGGACAGTGAAGTTACATCTTAGAATTTCATTTAATCGATTCTTTTGAAGTTATTAAGAAAACAAAATAGTTGTTAGTGCATTTCGATGTATTTTTAATCTCTTAACATTTTTCCTTAGATGCCACACCGTAGTACTATTTACAAATAACTGTCTTGTACTTTGATCTCCACACTGTATGTCTCTATATATTTCTATTCCTTATTATGACCTGAGATATTTCGAATTTTATTTCATCTGATTGAAGCTACACTTAGGAATTCTTCTGTCTAAAATTTATATTGCCCTTGACCTGAATTTTGAATAAATTAAGAAATGTTTTGTTAATATATTTTCCCCAAATACTTTTAGCTGCCAGTATTCAACTTTAAGGGTAGATACAGAAATAACAAGACCAAAATTGAGTTCAAAAGAGGATAGCCTGATGAATGCAGAGCATACGACGTTGCTGACATGATGTAAAAGAATTGTGGGAAAGAAAATGTGAACGGAGGTTTCTTTCTCTCGACACAAATCTCACAAAAGAGGACGACATTCAAGAACTCCTTTCACAGAAGACCGCCAAGATATACACAGCAGACTGATCTGTACCCGAACAAAGGTCAAAGAACGTGTATACTCATTACAAAAAGGTACACTCATTTTGATGAGCAAGGCAGACAGTATACATTCGTTATCATGAGGTGGTGTGAAATTTCACAACAGCATGCTCTCCTATTCTATTTCTCCAAGCAACTAAACATGAAAGGACCACAAAATCGGGGCATTGAAATGAATATTTTTTTCTGAATAATTGTTACACTGGATGAGTGTTCAGAAGTGAAAATAAAAAATGTTTTCATAATATTTTATACAATGACTATTTCAGACTGTTTTCACCAGAGAAGAGAGATGAAAATACATGGGCAATAAAGTACCAGTACTGGGTGAGTTAATAATATAATTTCAAAAACGATGCTTTTCACTTAATTTAAGAGTTACAATTGTTATAAATAATTGATTGCATGGCGATCTTACTCGTGTTAATTATATAAGCATGTGCGGCTTACAGCTGTTTCGGTGCTATTCGACACCATCCTCAGAGCCTACTAGATCTCTGCGTTATCTCGAACTTCGCTGCCTGTTGTGTGGGTGCATTCATGTGATGAAGAGTTGTGTCAAATAGTGTGTGTGTTCTGAAATTGGTCTGTGTGTTGAGAATTTGATTGGGGTGTGTTTTAGTGTGTCTGTATATTTCATATTGTTCTAGTGTGTTGAGTTTTTAGTTTTTGGGTTGTATGTGTAGGATTTCCATGTCTGTATTTATGTTATTGTATGTGTGGTTAGCATTAGTTATGTGTTCGGCATACATAGATGTATTGTGTCCTCTGGTTATTGCTTTAATGTGTTCTTTGTATCGAGTTTGGAATGATCTGCCTGTCTGTCCAATGTAGAAACTGTCGCAATTATTGCATGTGAGTTTGTACTATTGTTATTATTATTGTTACCAGTAAAGGTAAAGGTACCCCCATAACATACCATGAAGGCACTTGGGGGGCATGGAGATGAGTTTGACCTACTAGAATGAGGTGGTGTGGTCGGCACCACGCTCTGACCGCCTTACCCCCGGGAAAGACCCGGTACTCAATTTTATAGCAGGCTGAGTGAACCTCGGGGCCATTCTGTTTGGCAGTACCACCTGTAACCCCGGACCTTCCAGTCCGTAGCCAAGTAGTAGTCATAATAGTAGCAGTTATAGTGGTGGTGGTAATATGTAATGGTAATAATAGTTATATGGAACTGATATTAGTCGTACTGGTGGTGGTGCTGGTGGTGGTTTATTTTTTTAATTTTAGTTGGTTATTTAATAACGACGTCTTAGATTGGTGATCAGATGAGGCTTCGCCACTTGTATTCACATTACGGTTAAAACCTTTAGCGTCGAACCAGTGAAATCAGACTGGCAGGCAAGCGCCTGATGAGCCACGCTGGTGATGGCGGTGGTTTATTTTTTATTTTAGTTGGTTATTTAATGACGCTATTTGGTTATTTAGCGAGATGATAGGAGATGATATTTGGCCGAGGATTCGCCATAGATTACCTTGTATTCACATTACGGTTGGGGAAAACCTCGGAAAAAACCCAACCAGGTAATCAGCCCAAGTGGAGATCGAACACGTGCCCGAACTCAACTTCAGACCGGCAGGCAAGCGCCTTAACCGACTGAGCTATGCCGGTGGTGGTGGTGGTAGTGGATTTAGTACCCTCTTCAAAGGAAAGGTCCACACCTGTGGAGTAACGGTCAGCGCGTCTGGCTGCGAAACCAGGTGGCCCGGGTTCGAATCCCGGTCTGGGCAAGTTACCTGGTTGAGGTTTTTTTCCGGGGTTTTCCCTCAACCCAATAGGAGCAAATGCTGGGTAACTTTCGGTGCTGGACCCCGGACTCATTTCACCGGCATTATCACCTTCATAGCATTCAGATGCTAAATAACCTAGATGTTGATAAAGAATCGTAAAATAACCTACTAAAATAAAAATAAAAATAAATTCAAAGGAAAACGCTTCTTTGACACAGCTGGGCATTAATTGAATGCTGGAACTACGCTAAGAGTTTCTTTATTGATTACGTTTACCAGATGCCACTTCAATCACAGGGAGCTGTAACATATATCTATTAATGGTGTCGATGGTGTTCAGGTAAAAGAGCTTATCCCATAAAAGAAACGTTTTTCAGAAACATCTATAATTAAATTTTAGCACAGTAGGTCTAAAAAGATTTGACCTGTGTGAGAGAGTCACTATTGCTTATACTGATCTACATTATGGTGAAAAAAAAAAGAGTTGGTTATTTTTAATGGAGTTTTTTGAAGTTAAACTAATCGAAGATAGTTCAGAATTAGAGTCAGATTGTTTATATGCATATGACATTGTCGAGGGGAGGGGGAAATTTTTATCTATGAAAGAAATTTCTCTCTTTGGCAACTCTCTGAATCCATCACTGTTACGAAAACTCATCTTAAATTCTGTGGCCGGGAGGGAAAAGGTCTTAAGTCAATTTTTTGTGAAAATGAGATTTTTATATATTCTGAAAGCGGAAACAATTCTCTACAATCTGGTAAAATGTCTAAAGTCAAATAAGACTCCTGACTGGATTTATAGAGCGTTACCAAATGTCCTAAGTACTTTTTGAATCGAGCATAAACAGAATAAAGGACTTAAGAATATTTAGTACTTTATTCCTTACAAACCATCACATGTTTAATTTCCATGCTTCTCTATTAAGAAGGTCTAACTTGTATTTTAGCTATTTTATCATATACTGATGCCCTTTCCTTTTAAGGGGAGAGGATGGTATTTTTTTGGTGAAAAATGAGTAAATTAAAAAAATTCTTTAAAATACTCTGTGATATGTGTGGAATGCATTGCATAACATTTCGTGGGTATTTGTGCCCTTATCGGAAGTTGAGACGCCATTTTTAAACTTCCTGCTCTATGGATTTTTAAATCACTGCCCCTTTTATCAGTTTCCAGTAACTTCATTTTTTTGCTGCATTGCCAAACAAAAATGGATATAATTTCTGAACTATTAAAGATACATGCATGAAATTTAGAACACACATTCTTTAGACTATTAGGAAACTTTTCTCTGTAACAGAATTTTGTTAATTGATTTCATTTTAAAACTACGTCCATTTGTTTGCAAGAAAGGAAATCAGAAAATTGTTATTAAATTTTAATTGTTTATTTTACAAACGTAGGGACAAATATCAAAATTCTGTTACAGACAGTTTGTAGAGCATGCTTTTGCAAGTACATTGCAAAAAACTGTATGAATCTACCTTTAAAAATGGTTTAGATATATCGGTTTTAGTGAAATCCTGCATTGGGAATATTTTTGTCAAATCTGAGCTCCCAAATATATATATTTTTTTCAAAATATTTATTTTTGGTTGAGTTGCTACAGCTATGAGCTCTTTACACCAAATAGGAAAAAAGTTTAAAAAAATACCATCCTCTCCCCTTAAAACTTTAAGCACCAGGGTAAACAGTACTATAATTATTTAAGACCCATTTTGAATTCCTAATAATTTACATTTCTCATTTATTTTGACATAAAATATGTTTAATAGTCCCTTCTACTCAGTTTGGCTTCTAGTCTTAAAAGGGCTTAAGTGCGGCTATTTTTGGAAATAATCAAGAAAATTGTTAAATGAGCAACATTACCTATTTTAGAAGAAATATAAACAAATAATATCCAGAAAAAACCTCTTAATTAAAAACTCTATAATTGACATCAATTTCAATCTTTCTACTGCTCTCCTGAAAAGTATAAAATTTTTACTTAAGACCTTTTTCCTCTCTGCCACAGAATTATTTTCGCTATTGATTACATAGAGTAAACTTTTCTATAATAGATACTTCCAAATTAAGTCGATAATATTGCAAAGCAGGCAACATATTTGCAACCAAGACCTCTTCAAGTGATATCTCTATCCAATGCTTTTGCTTCAGTAAAGTCTGATTTTACAAACCTATGTATCAACAATTGAAGCGTCGGCTGGAACAACGTTATAAGTTACATTTGGTAAAATTTACAGGAGCTGCAAAAATGTGTATGCATACAGTATTGTTCTTATAGGCTAGCAAACTTTTGAGTGAACAAATTTCACGTACTGCATTGATGGACAGTTGCAAGCCAAGGAGTATAGCAAAGTAACATGACATACAACATTATTACATGGAAACACACCGAATGAAAATTTTGTAACTTACAACGTTGTTCCAGCTGACGCTTCAATTATTGGCTCTCTTTTGACAAAGGAAAAATTTTATAGTCTGTACAAAAGAAACCAAATGACCTGGAAATGTACAAAAACTTGCCCAGACATGTTCAAACATGTTTAACAAGAGCCAGAGCAGGTCACATTGTCACTCAATTGTACCTACACCGATTTCACATTTCTGATAAGTGGTGTAATAATCATGATGAAGATCTGGAACACATTCTTCTATACTGTCCATCCATAAACCACAAAAGAAGTAAATTAAAATCATCAGTACCAGTTGCAAAAGACACAGCCCTGCAGTATATATTGACTACACCCCAACTCTGGCTACTAGCAACAGGCATCTATAATGAACACCGATCAAAATACCCCTCATTTCTCGTGAAAAACAACAAATGAATAGACTACAGTGGACTTTATGTTGTCAGCAAACAGCTCGATACATTAAGAAGATTGATTCAATCAAGATCTTCCTAAATTCTTAATGATGCTAGGTCCTCTGAATATTCATTCCATGGTTTCCTCAGGATGTTTATATTAGCACAAACTGAATTTTAGGACACATTTTCAGGTATAAAGGCAAGTATTAGGGGAGAAATAAAGTCTGGAAACATTTACCAATTCCCGCATGCTACTTGCCTGTAGTTCGCCGCAGCACATGGCTGGGAGTGTAGTGAGGATCGAGTGGATGTCCTCAGTACGGAAGTCCTCCATATCCACCTCAGCCAAGTTGGCGTCCAGATTCCTGGCCATGTCTTCGTAGTAGCTGAGATCGTCGCACGCGTATGACGTCGCTAGAGATGACAGCACGCTGGCAGGGTGGTGGGCGGCGGACGATCCGTCCCTATACCTGAAAACATACACGATTTTTTAATCGATAATTTAACAACACTGTATCAACTACACGATTATTTATCATCGATGAAATTGGTGATAATGAGATAATGTTTTGACGAGATGAATCTGAATATCTTCAATTCACCATGTAATTCAGAAAACCTTGGAAAAATATCAAGTAGTAATCGAACCCACAACTAAGCACAGCCTCGGAGTATGGGTCCCACTCATTACCCCATTTAATTTAGTTATCTTCATTGGTTTTTGTAAAAATAGTACATAAATAAATTGAAAATTAATAAAATTCTTTCAGTCACTCTTGCCTAGAAATTCTAGAATACTTGTTCAATTTTCATAAACATTGTCATACATGCTTCACATGTTGCTATAATGCATCATATTCAAATTTCATAATTCTATGGCAGAAACTAAGGGACTTCTGACATTTTTTTAGCAATGTAGGCCTATTCCACTTTCATTGACATCTCCCCTTAAATAAAATAACTAAATTCTTAAGTGATACAAAGTGTTGAAAGTGTGTAATCAAGTTGTATCAAATAACTACCACTGAATAAGATGACTTCAGGAAAAATTTACCGGCCAAGATCCAAATTTTGAGGTAGGAGAGTAAACCAGTCAGTAACCTCTATCTCGAATAGGGTGGAGTGAATTTATACATGAAATTGTTTTTTATCTGTTTTCTAAATGTAATAGTTGCAAAAATCTGTTTGAATCCATCTTTAAAAACGGTTTAAATATATCGGTTTTAGTACAATCCTGCATTGGGTATATTTTTTTCAAATTTGGGCCCCCCCCCTAATAATTTTTTTTTCAAAATATTTTTATTTGGTTGAGTTGCCACAGCTAAGAGATCTCTACATACAAAATATTAATATTTTACACCAAATAGGAAAAAAGTTAAAAAATACCATCCTTCTCCTTAAACCACTGGAGAATGTTTTCTCGCTACAAAATCTAAACCTCCAGATTTCGTGAAAATTTGAAAGTATGGCGCTCTTGGGGCATCTCTAAATATTAAGGTAGAGAAAAAATATTTTGCATTGCTCTTTATGATATCACCCCACATCTTTTCCCTGGTATTACATTTTGATTCCATAAACTTTATATTTTCACTCCACCCTAATCTCCAACCTGTACTACACCCCGTCAATATTAAGAAGGGCAGACTCACCCATAGTCAAGAAACCACTGGTAGTCTGAGTTGTCTTGGATGAAGTCCACGTCCTGGGAAGAGGCATTGCTAATATAGCTGGCCGTAGTCTCGCCATTTTTGTCAGCTGCGACAACGATATTGCTGGTGTGGTTTGAGTTGCAGTCAGATCCAGGGCTGTGGGCTGCAACACTCTTTGTCTTGGTGATCTCCTCAGTCATTCCTCTCTGGTGGCCACTGGATTGGAAACCTGCAACAACCAGATTTATTTATTGCTTAATATGAGGAATTAGTGACTGAAGTGACTGAAGTTGAAAATGTTGCGCATCAATTTAAAAGATGGTGCCATAAAATAATAATAATAATAATAATAATAATAATAATAATAATAATAATAATACTTCATTGCCAGAACAAAGATACATATTTCTTTTTTATGTAAAACACTCTAGAAAGAGTAAGTTACATACTCGTGCTCAGGGGGCATTCCACATAATGTTAAGACATTTTATTGAATAACAGAGTAAAAAGTAAAAAAAGAAAAAGGAAGAAGCAAAAACACATATCAGAATAATTGAACTTTAAATTTTTTCTCTAATCAGCAATTCTTTAATTGATTTTATGCTCGACCATGCCAAAATGTAGTAATTATACACCTGGTAGCAGACCTTTAATGCATGTCATTAAAGTACACCTACTCATTAAAGGTCAGGTCTTTCAGCCAATGACGACTCAGGTTATAACTGTTCAGCCAATGACAGGTCAGCTTTCTACCGTTATAAAACCACAAGTATCGATTATTCTCGGATATGCAATCGAAAGAGAATTAGCGAAAAGTCACGGAGGCTGGAAATCCAATACTGTCGCAGAAGGTTATGTTCTGTTACTATAATAATTAGCGTTAATTGTAAATAATATTCAAATAAATTCAATTTGTCATCTCGTTTTTCAATGTCTAATTTAATTTCAATGTTATCTCTGTAGGTTCTTATGGACTAGCAAGGTCAATGTGAACATCTGTTCCTCGGAAAAAATCAATACTTTCGCGTCTGCGCATATCTCACAACATACGGGACATTGGCCAAGGTCAGACACAAAGAAAATTAATAATATCAAGTTAGAAATATGGTCGAGCATAAAAAGTCGTATGAAACTCTCCTATAATGGTAATTAAGAAGCTCGTATGAAAATTATGAAACTCGCTTGCGCTCGTTTCATAAATATCCATACTCGCTTCTTAATTACCTTCATTATAGGCTTGTTGCATAACGTACAATTTTGAAATATGGAGCATTAGAAAATTGTATGTTTGGGAATTTAGCTATTATCATGTTATAAAGCCTTGGACCGAAGTTGCTACTGTGATTATATGCTACAGTTGTGGTAGATTTGGGTATTGTCAAACAGACATTGTCTGATCTTTTGGTTTTATATTTATGTGAATATAAATTAAATATATTTCGGTTTTTATGTACGAAATTCAATAATACATTATTATAAATTTGATGGAAGTCAAATACCGTACTTTAAATTCTGAATATAACACTTCTGAAGGATAATCAAGGGGTTTATTAAGGCATATTTTTATTATTCTTTTCTGTAGCAGAGTTATTGGTATGAGGGAGGTACTATAAGCACTACCCCATCCTATAACGCCGTATTATAATACAGCTTGTACTAATGCGAGGTAATAAAATAAGTGAATAAGAAAGCATGGGTGAACAGGAATGAATTTGTATTGTTTTTTTATTTCTTGTTAGTGCCGAAGAGTACATAATTATAATAATAAGTGCATAATATAATGAAAATATTTATTTATTTATTTATTTATTTATTTATTCACTCATTACGTTTTATTTCTTAAGAGCAAGGAGTACATATAATAATAATAATAATAATAATAATAATAATAATAATAATAATAATAGTTAATTCAGTATTGAAAAATAATCCAGACCTAAGCAATTTACACATTCTTAAGTTTAAAAATAAAGTGAAAATGTTTGTATAATTTTGATAAATTTCATTATTATTTTAAGTGTTACTAGCATTATATGTTACCGGTACTAATATTTATTGTATTTATCTGATGCATGTACCCTATAAGATAAAACATTGTAATAAATATAAATAGATAATTTTCTTAATTAATAACAGTGTATATCTCCAATAAATGATTCCTTAGCATCGCCACAGATACACTTGATTGTACTTGTCAGTATATCTTGTCACTAGAAAGTTATTGAAATTTATATTTTCCCCGCCATTCATAAAATATTTTGATATGATACCTCTTGCACAAAAGGAGAGATCTATAACTGAAACTCGATTAATATATTTCAGTATTATTTATATTTATCCTGGTAATAATGAACAGTTTGACTCGTAGACATTTTGTTTTTTCAGCATTAACTTCCCATGATTTTACGAGAACATTCGAAGAGAACGGCAGTTACGTAGACTTTCAGCTTCCCACTACTACCATTAATGCACAACACAATGTCAATACGGCGGTTGCTGTCGTCTGCGATACAAAGAACTTTTCTGTTGATTTTCGAGTTTGGCATTTTTTCCGGTTATTATATGCTTATTTAAGTTATGTTAACTCTCGCTAGTGGTTTTATATTTTATTTTATCCGTCTTAGTATTTATTTTATTATTGTAAATATTTTTGTTTTATCACTTTTATTATATTATTATTATTATTATTATTATTATTATTATTATTATTATTATTGTTATTATTATTAATGAATTATTTTGTATTACAATCTTTGTATCATTTCTATCACGATTATTATATTATTATTACTATTATTATTATTATTATTATTATTATTATTATTATTATTATTATTGTTGTTGTTACTATTATTTATATCATCAGCATTATTATTTGAACCCTGTAAAATTTATGTAGACTACTGGACTGTACCCGAGCACGAGCATTATGCTCATTTCGGGTATCTATTCATATGTATTCAATTCAAATGTAAATTGTAAATAAATTTGAAAATTTGAAAAATTTGAAATTTTTAATATGTTGATATGTCACCGGAAATTGTAAACAAAAGTCTGATAACCTTATCTTAAAAACCTCAGTTGTGATGTACGTCGCTCATACAGATTTTTCTGACAATATTTCTTTCTTTACTTGGTTATTTAACGACGCTGTATCAACTACGAGGTTATTTAGCGTCGATGGTATTGGTGATAGCGAGATGGTATTCGGCGAGATGAGGCCGAAGATTCGCCCTAGATTACCTGACATTTGCCTTACGGTTGGGGAAAAGCTTGGAAAAAACCCAACCAGGTAATCAGCCCAAGCGGGAATCGAACGCAACTCCGGATCGGCAGGCAAGCGCCTTAGCCGACAGAGCTACGCCGGTGGCTGCTGGCAATATTTTCTTTAGATTCTACATGTACTGTTAAGAGTAGATCAATGCTACGTAAATAATTTTTGTTACTCAGAAGTAGATTTTTGGGTATTCCAACATGTTCCAGAACTTTGTATTTCCAACGTTTCGGAACTATAACGTATTGGTGCCATCATCAGGGCATTTAGAGACGACCGGATTAGTCGTGCACATGAATAAACTACATTCTTTATAAATGAGGGTGTTTTATGTGAGTTTTACTTCATAAATTTTAAGTGAATTAAAAAAAGTCATCATAATCTGTATCTATGTCAATCACCAAATTAGATTTATATGGATTATTTCTGTACACAAATAATTTCGACCACCAGTCTCTTTAGACTCTATTTTTGGTTTATACTGTAGCATTTTATGAGGTTTCCTCACTCATTTATCTCATATTCAGCCATTTTCTATAAAACTGGACTGAACTGAATGAAGCTCTCTATGATGTATTTCATCAATCATTTTACAGTCCAACAAGGCGTAACACGTTCTGTTGCGGAAGAACTTCAACTCCGTTGAGAGTCATTTTTTTTTTTTTTAAGAAAACAATATCCTAGGTAACAGTTCTTTTATTTTATTTTCGAGGTCCCTCCCATATCCGCATACTTTTTTATTATATTGCAAATCTCTCTATACATTTTAGACATGGAATCTACTTCAAACGAGAGCTTTTCCCTGTACCTAATATTGTCATTGTTGACTGGCTCTTTGTTTTTATTTCGAGATGTTCTTGAAAGATTCTATACATGCCATGGGAGAGATTCAGAGATGCGAGTCAGTGTTCTGGTTTATATTATTACATCAGCTTGTGGGAACACAAACAATTAAGTTATAGTCTAGGTTCGAACCAAGAAATGCCAGTGCTGCCCACTGCTCCGTGACGCGGAATTGTTCTATTGTTAAGCTGGCGACACCCTCAGAATGGCGACCTTGGGATGAGGTCTTTACAATATTCTATTAACGATTGGGATCTTTAATTGGAACAGCGCACGTGCGCTCAGCACACAATGAAGTAGTGGCTGCATGCATTTTTCTGGAGACTGGTAACAATGACACAATTGTTACGAAATGGAAATTAGTGTACATTATAATCAAGTAGTTCCGTAATGTTATAGAATACTTACAGATTCGTGTCTGAGATATCTAGGTGACAAATTTCTCATACATACGTTTGTTTTTTATGTTTAGTGTTACATCTCTGCTATGTTCGAAACAGTAGCGCTTCTAGAAGACAATCTGTTATGGAACAATTATTGATGCATAAATGTATAAATGGAAAATTCATAACACATGTAAGTAATATTAGCAATTTGTTTTATGTGCAACTCTAAAACAACAATTAGTTTTTCGCTGTCTTCAAAGCTGTAGCTCTTCTAGAAGTCAATTTTTAATAGGGAAATGGAAATGTATTTTTGTCTCCTGTCTTGCAATGATCCATGTTGTCTAAAATGGCGACTCTTTGCCATATTGATCACATGAATACATAGTTAATTGCTCAGGATCCACATAAGAGTAACGACTAGGGCTAGAATTTCCATGATTTAGCACATTTTTTGTATCAGGTCAATGACCTATACAGAAATCCATTTTATGAAGAAAAAAAATAATTTAGGTACTTTGTTATAGCATATTTGGCAATTTGATCCTAATTGAGCATATTTAATGATCTATGTTCAACATATTTTAATCTTTTGAAGCTTTTTATACACATGTCTATATCCAAGTTGGTTTCCTTCATTCTTTGAATTTCTTAGAATTTTTTTTCCCTCTGGTAAAAGTTTAATATTTCCTTCCTCCCCTATTCTGTTGAATGTGTAAAATGGACTTGACCCTAAATTATCACGAGTCACGATATGGAAGTAGGAAAAACACTTTTTCTTTTTGCCAAATTTTAGAAAGAGGAGAGTGTGTGTGTGAGACAGCGAGAGAATTAGTCAAGTGATGTTGTTAATTTTAAATTTGCTTCCATTTTATCAGTAGAAGTAGGAAAAGCTTTTCTATGTACAGCAGTGGGGGGGGGGAACCGGACCGACCCTTGTAGCTGATTTCAGAGCCTTGTTCACTCCAGAGCACGATAGACTGGTAACTAAGACTTTCGTCTGCCTGGTAAGGAAACTTTATTTTGTTCCTTATTCAAATTTATTCTCAATACTTTTCGATTGCAGCGATATTTTACTACTTAATTAACTTATTATTCCCGGAACATGAATTTTACCAGCAATAGAAAAGTATTGGGAATAAATATGAATAAGGAACAAAAAAATGTTTCCTTTCATTTCATTCAGACGCTAAGTAACAATAAAAAAATAATAAGGAACAAAAAAGTTTCCTTCCCAGGCAGGATTCGAACCACGAAAGTCTTAGTTACCAGCCCATCGTGCTCTGGAGTGAACAAGGCCCTGAAATCAGCTACAAGAGTTGGTCTGGTTTTTTTTTTTGCCACTACTGTACAAAGGTTTGTTAGCTGACAACAGACAATCATTTTTATTTGAAAATTTGCACAAGGTAGGTACCGTATTCATTGTACGTTGCAACTTAGGTCTTATAATACAGATACAATGAAAGTGTATGAAAATAAGTTCGCATTTTCTGTTTTGAATAAAATGTATACATATGCCTTGAAATCCCATAAATTTCACTTTTTTCTCTTCTGGTTGTCCTTCTAAGTATAGTTTATACGTCCAAAGTAAACTATAAAAATATTTAAATTTGTAATGGCATATTTCTGAAATGTTTAGGTCATAAGTGCATATTTTATACTACATATTCTGACGAATTTTAGGGCACGAAAATTCTAGCCCTAGTAATGACGAAACAAGCTAAGGGCATTAAATGATGGTGCTAAAGGCAAAATTTACCATCCCTCCGTATAAAGTTGCTTGTTTTCAGAGCGATTACTTTGTCGTCCATCTCATATGAGATACAGCTTCTTACTCTAGGACAAATTCTAGTGAGACCACAGAGGCCTCTGACGGACAAAGCAGAGAACAATGTCGCAACATAAATAGGGACATATTAAAACAAATAGGTTACAATTTATTCGGAAGGGGTGGCGTGGATAGCGGGCATGCTCTCGAAATAAAAGGGGCCTGATTTCAATAACCAGTAATTAGATCTGGGCAAAATAAATATTGGCACTTCCGTTTTCCTGTCATCCACATGTCATCGACCCAACACTTCAAATACCTTTTCATTTGAAACAGTCATTATGTAAAGATCTATGAACACAACAATAATAGAAATGAAATCTCTTAAAGTCAAATGTAAATAACAGGAGACCGGAAGTGAAAGCGTTACATCACAATAAACGTCACAAGTGACGTCACAGCCACAACAGTCACGCCTTGATCGGTTTGTGGAACCATTTTACGCATGAACAATGACATCTGTTCCAAACAATACAATAGTGACTCGGTCTAGGTTTCTTGAGTTTCGAATTAAACAATCTGAAACTTTCAATCACGGGATGAAGCATCAATATGACTTAAAATAAGTTCACAGAAATGTGAGAGTAATGCGGGAAAAAATTAAATACCAGAGACTCGGGTTTAAATCCTTGTGAGCCTATGGATAATGAATTCTGATTTGTTGAACGAATAACCAATAAACCATTGCTTACTTTAAACATGCCATATTTAATCTTCAAATCTATTTACAGGCGTCGTTTATTTTGTTTTTACTAGTCTTATAGGACAGAAAAAACGCATTGTTGTGTTGTTCTTCAGTTTTATAATAAAAGCATAGTGCAGTAACTTAAAACGCCACCTGTGAATTAATTTAAACGATTAATATGGTATAGTTAAAGTAAGCAATGCCTTTCGCACTCTGTCTAACCAATCAAAACTGATTGAAGCCATGTCTCAATTCCTTCTTAGTATATAGGAATTCAATATGAAATGAGAGTCCTTACATACAGAGTTGAGACACTTATAAAAGGCACGTGATAATCAAGTAAACAATGTCATATTGCTGATAAATTCTGATTAGTTGTTTTTTAATCGGTTATTTTAAGACGCTTTATCAACTGCTACGGTTATCTAGCGTCTGAGTGAGACGAAAGTGATAGCCTAAGTTAATGCTACCGAAATGAGTCCAGGGTCTAGCGCCGAAAGTTATCCAGTATTTTCTCTTATGGGTTGAGGGAAAACCTCACCCAAGTAACTTGTCCCAATTTTGATTGGTTAGACAAAAAATAACTGTTTAACTATTCTGTATATTTTAATCTTCAGATCAAATCACAGATGCTTTTAATCTATTATTTTTTGTTACAGGGCAGGAAAAGAAAATGTTACGTTATTTTTTTTTGTTTTGTAATAAGATCAGAATGTATAATTTAAAAAGCTACATATGAATTAATTTGATGATTAAACCTGGAATGTTACAAGTTAAAGTACACTGGCAGTTTTTATAGTACAAATTAACATTTTTTTCCCACATTATTGAGGATTCCACGTTAAGAAAAAAGCATTGGTTTTATGGGCCTTGCCTAATACATTGTATATAAGCTATGTGGTAGGTAGGCGTTCCTATGACAACTAGACATTTGATAGAACAGCCCCATATGTCCAATGCTTTTTTCTTAACCTGAAATCCTCTATAAAAATGTGCGATTTCGCTTCATTTATTTTTAGGCCTATTATGTACAGACATTATTTACGTTTCAGAAAAATAAATAAGCTTTCTATTACAACCCTAACTTATATTTCTAGTTTTCTGTTTTGTTCTAAATTTTCAAAACATTCACGTACTGTACCTGCTCTTTGTCGACGAAATAATTTTTTCATTACATCAGCTCTGGAAGTTCGGTAAGCCATTTCCGTACAAGATCAATTTTAAATGACTTTTCCGCCGGCGATACAAATAATTCTGTCGTGATATTATTACAAAACACGCGTATTCTAAGAACTAAATTTCAAGCAACAATCTGAACAAACAGTTGTACATTGTTCTGGAAAGAAAGACGGTGTCAGTGACGCCAACAGAGAGGAATTACCAACATAATTTATAAATATTTAAAATGGGTCTTAAAATACAAACCAAATAAATAAAGATATTAAACTGAATTAATGTTAACTGTTTTATGAAACGGAAACCATTTCATTATCTTATGTGTATTCATTGCTAGAGGAAAAACAAAGAGGCAGTTGCTCAATTTATTCTTCAGCGCCAAGCCGCGAAAATTATTTCTGTATTCGAAGTTTCATGATATACGTCATAGATACAAATGACAATCACAGATAAAACACTATCATTATTAAATAGTTGTTCTTTTGTCTCCGTTTCGCGCGGTTTACTAAAACGCGAAATTAGTCTGTAATTATACAAATTGTGCTTAATATAAACGCCTATAGAACGAAAAAAGGACAAGAAATGTTATAAACTATTTTTAGTTATAATTCGTAAGAAGTGGTTGTGTCGGTGTATAACTATATAGTGGTTTTGTGTTGTAGAAAGGCTTGCCATTGTCGACCTTGAACTGATAAACTATGAAGATTCTATTAATATACTACCTAAATATATAAATCTTTGTGCCGCGAAAATACGTTATGAATACTAATTTCCTTTGTTGCTGCAACATGACTGTATCTCTAATTCTTGCTCAGGAAACTGTAATGAAATTACTCAGATTCTGTAGCCCCTTGTTAGGTTATAGACTGACTAGGGTCTCGGTGTGGTGTCGGATTGATGCGTGTACAAGCCAAAAAAACATACGGTTGCTATTCTACGGAGCTATCAACATAAACTATAAACGAATGAGGGTTACGTTACTACATAGCATAATAACGTAGCATATGGTTTAGATAGCTGCTTAAGTTAGTAGATTCTGAATTGGTTAGTAGTTTTAGTATGTTTAGCTGTTATTTACTCTAGTATTAGTTTCTTTACGCCAGTTTACATTTAGTTAGGTTGGGTTTGGTTTCCTAGGTCAGTTTTAGATTTTTTTGTGATTCTGGAGGCTTCATGCTTCCCCCCGTTATTTTACTTTATCTTATTTTCCTAGTCCCCAATTCCAATTTTTTATAACCGCTCACAGTCTTATTCACCAATCACAATTTTCCAGCGCTATGACGTCCACCTATAATCTTACAGCATATATGTTGTCTGGCTGGTGTAACAACTGCTTAAGTCGTTCGGATCCTATACGTGTGCGTAGTATTCTAGTAATCATTATTCAATATGTCATACCTGACATTAATAGAAAGATATTATGTGGTTTATTAATTGTCCTTGTTTAAGAACTAGTTGTATTTCCCATTTCATGCAGTCATACAAATTCGAGAACGAATTGGATCTGTGCAGTGAAATGACATAATACTACTCGTATTACACGTAATAGCAGTTTTGTGTATTTAACGAAGTTATTTTATGAGACTTTTATGCTAGTGACAGTGATATTGGAGACAGTATTCAGATAAAAGTGGATTGAAAGTGATAATGGCCAACTTTACTGGTGACTCTAACTTCTGTTCAATGGGGAAGTACAATGCATGGATTATTACCAACAGTCAGCTGTTCTTGCGGAGCAGAAAAGCTGAAAACTACGTAAAGGTCAGTAACACTCATTTTGTCTATTGGTAGAAATATTACTGTTGGCTTATTTGAGAGAGTTTAGCATTAATTTTTGTATCTAGAGATTGCATATGTAAATACAGTCCCATTATTGAAAATTTAAAAAAGAGATTAGCATTTTTTATCCAGATTTTGCATATGGAAATAACGCATTATTGAAAATTTTAAGAGAGTTTAGCATTTCTTTTGCTTTGTCCAGATTTAGCACAATATAGAACTATCATATTATTGCACATTTTAAGAGTTTAGCATTTATTTTATTTTATTCAGATTTAGTATAATAAGTCACATTATTCAACATTTTAAAAGTTTAGCATTTATTTTGCTTTATCCAGATTTAACAAAATATGGAACTATTATATTATTGCACATTTTAAGAGTTTAGCATTTATTTTATTTTATTCAGATTTAGTATAATAAGTCACGTTATTCAACATTTTAAAAGTTTAGCATTTATTTTGCTTTATCAGATTTAACAAATAAATCATATTATTCAACATTTTAAGAGTTTAGATTTATTTTAATTCAGATTTAGTATAATAAATCACATTATTCAACATTTTAAAAGTTTAGCATTTATTTTGCTTTATTCAGATTTAGTATAATAAATCACATTATTCAACATTTTAAAAGTTTAGCATTTATTTTGCTTTATTCAAATTTAATATAATAAATCACATTATTCAACATTTTAAAAAGTTTAGCTATTTACAGGATGGAGAAAGTTCACACAACGCAGAGCTGCTTTATTCAAATTTAGATATAATAAATCACATTATTCAACATTTTAAAAATGTTTAGCATTTATTTTGCTTTATTCAATGATTTAATAATAAATAATTATTCAACATTTTAAAAGTTTAGCATTTATTTTGCTTTATTCAAATTTAATAAATAAATCACATTATTCAACATTTTAAAAGTTTAGCATTTATTTTGCTTTATTCAGATTTAGTATAATAAATCACATTATTCAACATTTTAAAAGTTTAGCATTTATTTTGCTTTATTCAAATTTAATATAATAAATCACATTATTCAAAATTTTAAAAGTTTAGCATTTATTTTGCTTTATTCAGATTTAGTATAATAAATCACATTATTCAACATTTTAAAAGTTAAGCATTTATTTTGCTTTATTCAAATTTAATATAATAAATCACATTATTCAACATATTAAAAGTTTAGCATTTATTTTGCTTTATTCAGATTTAGTATAATAAATCACATTAACTTATTCAACATTTTAAAAGTTTAGCATTTATTTTGCTTTATTCAGATTTAGTATAATAAATTACATTATTCAACATTTTAAAAATTTAGCATTTATTTTGCTATATTCATATTTAGCGCAATATAGAACTATCACAGTATTGCACATTTTTAGGAGTTTGACATTTTATTTTTCTTTATCCAGATTTAGCAAAATATGGAACTATCATATTATTGCACATTTTAAGAGTTTAGCATTTATTTTTCTTTATCCATATTTAGCACAATATGGAACTATCACATTATTGCATATTTTAAAATTTTAGTATTTATTTTTCTTTATCCAGATTTTTCATATGGAAATATAACATTAGCCTATTGCAAATTTTAAGAAAGTTACGCATTTATTTTTCTTTATCCAGATTTTGCATATGAAGAACACAAAGAAAGAATGTGCTTTGTCCAGTTTTTTTTTTGTCCAAAATGAGTTATGCATGTTGTGTGTAGTAGGATTCCATGCTGTTTAATGCTATGAATCAAACACTGTGATAATATGAACAGTCCAAGCACAATGACAGATTTTAGATTTTGCATACAGGGAAAGAGCGTGCTAAAGTCAAACTTTAAATAGCTCTCCTGAATAATTTGCCGAAGTGGTCAGAGCACGTTCTTTTCTTGTACTCTTCATATGGAAGAATCACATTATTACAAATTTTAAGAGAGTTTAACATTTATTATTATTTTTTTTTAATGTTGCATAGGTAAACTAATATAACATTGTTGACTATTTTAGTGGTCCAAATTAACTTGAGTGGCATATCTTTATACATTGAAGAATAAAATAGATAAAATAGCTTAGAATCGTGAGTAGTGTCATTTTTAAAGTGTAAGAATTCAATGCATGTCAATAGGTCATCATATTTTATGTTTTTTATGTGCTCCAACTTCAACAATTGAAAGCAGTTAAATTCTTTCATAGGTTTTCACCATTTGTTTAGATGTTCTATGCATAATATCGCATATTATTCAATATTCATATTAATTCTAGTTGAAATGCGAAATGCCGGACATTTTAATTTTTTTAAATGCCTAGCGGACGGGATAAAATGATTAAAAAAGAGGACATGTTCTCCTTTTGCCGGACGAATGGTAACCCTATGCTAACATTATTATTATTATTTTTTTTAATGTCTGGCCGTAATGAAAAATATGAAGTTCCCTTCCCCACTCCACGGACTTTCGACACATTATTTTATATTCATAGTGTTGTTCACACATATAGCGGATAAATGGAGTTACCCTCCACATTTTATGAAACCACACAAATCTCTTCATATCTATAATATAGACTGAAAGGAAAATACATCCCCACCTCACAGATTTCTTGCAGATGTCACACGCATCTTCCTAAAGAACGCTGGCTCCATTTCTCGCACTCTTAAAACACAAAACTGCTAATAACCTGCAGATGGCAATTGTGCCGAGACACTTGTGATGATGACGGGTATTCTTGGTCACATGACATGACTCTCCTGTGGTTACGGAACTTTGTAGTGATAACGAAACCAAGAAATACAAGACTTGTCAAGGAAAGAGGATGTAGGGACATGCGTAACAAGCACCACCTACAAAGAACAGAACTGTGTACTGGGTTTCACTTCATTTAACTAGTTTGACTTTCTCATTTTAATAAATATAGACAAATTAAAGCGTTATAGCCACCGGTGTAGCTCAGTCGGCTAAGACGCTTGCCTGCTGGTCCAAAGTTGCGCTCAGGCGCGGGTTTGATTCCCGCTTGCGCTGATTACCTAGTTAGGTTTTTTCCGAGGTTTTCCTCGACTGTAAGGCAAATGTCAGGTAATCTATTGCCTCAGCTCGCCAAATATCATCTTGATATCATCAATTCCATCGACGCTAACGGAGATACTATCTGCTAAATTGGACTTAATTGATAGCGGAACGTATCTAATAATTTCACTCCAGAGTTTTCATTAACTCCCATCACTATAGTACACAATCGTAATTGTTTTTAAAACAACACACTTTTTAATTTTAATGGATTCGGTCCTGAAATATGAAAATCCTACAAATTTTAACCTATATTTCTGAAAATTTTACCAGTCACTTGTAATGGTATTAATATAAAAAGATGAAGTCAACCCCATGACAAGTCAAAACGTTCCATAGGGTGGCGAGAGGTTGAAACTCCCGCCTTTACAGACAATCGGCATTTAATAGCAGTAGGGATGTCAGTCCTACGTGCCCGCCGCCTTTATCCTCAAGGAAATGCTCCTAGTATTAATTTCTGAGTAGATCCCAGGGCCACAGTGCGGCTGGAAGGAATAGATCAATGGAAAAATCCATGACCCCCTCGGGACTCGAATCCGTGACCTTCCGGCTTGCAGCATTAAGCCTTAATCGCGACGCTACTCCCCGCTCCCCAATGGCATTACTGTATTAATTACAAAATTTCAGTTTTCTTTCATAATTATTACCCATCATGTAAGTTAATGGAGATTTTAGTATTTTTGAACAGTAACTGAATAAGAATACTGTACTCCAGCAGTTAAAAATTTCGTTTTTGAACATTAAAATTATTATAGAAGTTACCTTACTAATATATGTGTAGGTCTTATTAATTATTGTTTTCGTTTTATGAAGAAATCTCAGACAAAAAATGCTCTACTCATTTTACGTATCAATTTCTTTTCAAACAAAAAAAATTCTCTGCTCATTTTATTTTGAGACAAAAAAATGCTCAACTCATTTTACGTATCAATTTCTTTACAGACAAAAAAAATGCTCTACTCATTTTACGTATCAATTTTTTTTTCAGACAAAAAAATGCTCTATTCATTTTACGTATCAATTTCTTTTCAGACAAAAAATGCTCTACTCATTTTAGGTATCAATTTCTTTTCAGACAAAAAAAAAATGCTCTACTCATTTTACGGTATCAATTTCTTTTCAGACAAAAAATGCTCTACTCATTTTACGTATCAATTTCTTTTCAGACAGAAAAATCTTCCATTCATTTTACGTATCAATTTCTTTTGAGACAAAAAAATTCTCTATTCATTTTACGTATCAATTTTTTTCAGACAAAAAATGCTCTACTCATTTTAGGTACAATTTCTTTTCAGACAAAAAAAATGTTCTACTCATTTTAGGTGTCAATTCCTTTTCAGACAAAAAAATGCTCTACTCACTTTAGGTATCAATTTCTTTTCAGGCAAAAAAAAATGCTCTACTCATTTTACGTATCAATTTCTTTCCAGACAAAAAAATGCTCTACTCATTCTACGTATCAATTTCTTTCCAGACAAAAAAATGCTCTACTCATTCTACGTATCAATTTCTTTTCAGACAAAAAAAATGCTCTACTCATTTTACGTATCAATTTCTTTTCAGACAAAAAAATGCTCTACTCATTTTACGTGTCAATTTCTTTTCGGACAAAAAAAAATGCTCTACTCATTTTACGTATCAATTTATTTTCAGACAAAAAAATGTTACAACACCCATGCCCGAGGCGGAAATCGAACTCACAGCCCTTTGGGCCAAATGGTAGAGACAGTCCGTGCCTCTACCGCTTGCGTCAGTAAGTTCGGCTCATAAAAAATAATCTCTTCTGTAGAGATGCAGTGTCCGAATTTCCATTCCATAGACATGCTTTTAGGAAACCAATTTTTTTTATAAGCAGATGAAAATCTTCTATAATGTGTATACAGCAGGACTTATTATGTTGCTGAAAATCAGACTAATAAGAAATTCCCAACAAAAATAAAGACAAAACAGACAACTGCATCCGTTGCCTGGAAACCAGCCCACGCTCATCTGTTACTGTCGCTGAAATATCGATACTTGGAACACAGCCCACGGTCCGCATTTTATTTGCAAATTCGCAGTACCAATGTTTCCGCATGCATTTTTCAGCTGAAGGATAAACTTAAGATTGCTTAGTATTAAAAAAAATTTAATCTTACTTTCAATATTTATTCATATTGTCACGTCATGGTCTTCTATTTATTATGATTTATTCCCGATATCAATTTTACAAAAGTGAGCACTTCAATAATGTGTTGTGGTTACGACAAATTTAATCCGTAAAGCGTTGTCATGACGACTTCATAGGACTTATTGCACTGCAGTGAGTATGAAACTTTACCACATGTGCTTGGGAGTTGCCCATAGGGAGAAGTACTCAGAATAAAACGTCACAACATCATACGTTCTATGATCGCAGATGCACTTCGATCCAAAAATCTAGACGCTCACGAGGAAGTTCATTGTATTGCTGATGGTGGGAGCAATCGTAGGATCGATATCATAGCTATAAATAGGAATAAACAGACAGCCGAAATAATTTATCCTACGATCAGATATGAAATCTCAGTCACTCAACCATATGAAGTGAACGAAGAGAAAAAGAAAATCTACGAGCCCACGATTCAGTACCTATCAGCGAAATACAACACTGAAAAAATCACAGTTACCGGTCTCTTCTTTGGAGCGAGAGACACCATCCCGAAAACCTTTGTAAAGTGAAGGGAAAAATACAAGCTGACGAGAGATCTTCAAGAAGCCATCGTCACCACCATTATAAAATTTTCTGTTGCGATATTTCGTCAGCATCTTTATGGTGTACATTCAATTTAAATTATACTTGGTTCTATTTTTTTTCTTTTGTCTGAGACCTGTTTATATGATTTTTCATTTTAAATTATATTGTGAGCTATTCTGTGTCGCAGGGCAAACCCAAAATATTGGGTCAGACCAATAAATATTATAGTTCATTTTACGGACTGTTACCTGTCTCCAAAACAACCACTTTATGGAATGAGTACCAAAATAGGTTTTAAAGTTTAGAAAATACGCTCTAAAATTGAAAAATACGCTCTAACATAATTTTTTTTTAACTTGTTACAAATTAGGTGAATTGTTTTCGCATTGCTTTCGTTTTTCATTTAACTAAACACAACTTGGATGCGTTCAGCTGTTTTAAACAAGTGAAGATGGATGAAACTACATTTTTAACGTTGATTTATGGAGCGATTCTTTTGTTTTGTTCACTCTTGGCAACCACACAGCAGCAATCGATAGCTTGCATCAGTTCACAATAAATCACGTTCCCGCGTACGCGTTTAAAACAGATTTGAATCGCAATTTGCTGTTGCAGTCCGACCTCAATTCCTGAAAGCCTTTGCTAGTCGGGACGAGTTCTGCGGAGACATCCTTATTGGACACTGCAATGTCCTCTACTTATGTCACTGTCGCCAGCTTTTTATGGTGGCAAGCTTAGTTCACGAGACGGTCAGCTTGATTGAGACTACTTCCTTCACAATCTGTCCATTGCCATTCAGCTTCCCTATAAGATTTACAATGCTTGTTATTTAGAGGTGGGAAGCTCATATATTCTTGAAACTAAGAAAGGGCACGTTTCAAGGCATAATAATGAATTTGAGGTAACGTTAGGTTTACATAACATGGATATTTAGCGTATTTTATGGTTTCTTATCATAATAATCTAATACAATTTGGAATTGAACGGGTTACATTAGCTGCTTGTCTATGCGGATGACGTAAATATGTTAGGAGAAAATCCACAAACGATTAGGGAAAACACGGGAATTTTACTGGAAGCAAGTAAAGAGATAGATTTGGAAGTAAATCCCGAAAAGACAAAGTGTATGATTATGTCTCGTGACGAGAATATTCTACGAAATGGAAATATAAAAATTGGAAATTTATCTTTTGAAGAGGTGGAGAAGTTCAAATATCTTGGAGCAACAGTAACAAATATAAATGATACTCGGGAGGAAATTAAACACAGAATAAATATGGGAAATGCCTGTTATTATTCGGTTGAGAAGCTTTGATCATCCAGTCTGCTGTCAAAAAATCTGGAAGTTTGAATTTATAAAACAGTTATATTACCGGTTGTTCTTTATAGTTGTGGAACTTGGACTCTCACTTTGACAGAGGAACATAGGTTAAGGGTGTTGAGAATAAGGTTCTTAGGAAAATATTTGGGGCTGAGAGGGATGAAGTTACAGGAGAATGGAGAAAGTTACACAACACAGAACTGCACGCATTGTATTCTTCACCTGACATAATTAGGAACATTAAATCCAGACGTTTGAGATGGGCAGGGCATGTAGCACGTATGGGCAACAAATATAAATTATATTCGGGAGGAAATTAAACACAGAATAAATATGGGAAATGCCTGTTATTATTCGATTGCGAAGCTTTTATCATCCAGTCTGCTGTCAAAATATCTGAAAATTAGAATAAAACAGTTATATTACCGGTTGTTTTTATGGTTGTGAAACTTGGACTCTCACTTTGAGAGAGGAACATAGGTTAAGGGTGTTTGAGAATAAGGTTCTTAGGAAAATATTTGGGGCTAAGAGGGATAAAGTTACAGGAGAATGGAGAAAGTTACACAACACAGAACTGCACGCATTGTATTCTTCACCTGACATAATTAGGAACATTAAATTCAGACGTTTGAGATGGGCAAGGCATGTAGCACGTATGGGCGAATCCAGAAATGCATATAGAGTGTTAGTTGGGAGGCCGGAGGGAAAAAGAACTTTAGGGAGGCCGAGACGTAGTGGGAATACAATATTAAAATGGATTTGAGGGAGGTGGGATATGATGATAGAGAATGGATTAATCTTGCTCAGCTATCACATCTAAGGAACTGCATTGAACATTATGGTGATGATTAATCTGAAATGTGACTTTTTTTCGAAAATTATTTGGTTAAAATTATGTGTTTTTATGTGAAATAAACTTTAAAATAAACGTACCTTGTCTGAAACTTAAAACACAATTACGAGTTTCTATTACAGTTCAAATAAAATATTTATTTATCTAAGAATCTAGCCCTAGTGATGATTATAGCAACCTTTTCGCCATAATTTCGATAATCCTCCATTACCAGACTCCCTTTGTCCTATTTAGGCCGTGATGTTTATAATAGAGAAACCATTCTCACGGCCGTCGCACATATTCTGTCTCTGTGATTTATTCTGTGTAAGGAAACTCCCACAAGCCAGCGACACACT
Source organism: Periplaneta americana (assembly GCA_025594305.2). Lineage (NCBI taxonomy): Eukaryota > Metazoa > Arthropoda > Insecta > Blattodea > Blattidae > Periplaneta > Periplaneta americana. The sequence continues at coordinate 192,997,357 of JAJSOF020000003.1, read as the reverse complement.
TAATCCGAGAGTTGACGCACTTGACGGTGATGCAACCCGCTCCGAATTAGTCATCGCTGAGAATGCAGCAGAACGTCCACAGTCGCAGTGGAAAGAGGGTCAGGTTCGATCCCGGACTCATCTTACGAGTTGAGGCTGTGGCAGGACTTCTCAGAGTAATTCGGTTTCGTCTGCTGCTCTGATTTCGCCGTTACGCAATAATTATCATCATTTTACTGACGGACGGCTCTGAAATTTTATTGAAGTGTGTGATTTAAAAACTCGCTCAGTCCATTTGGTCATTTGTATGATTTTTAATACGAGACCTCTGTCATATTTTAAGATTATTTCCTTCCAAAACAACGCCAATCCTAGTCTAAAAGTTTGTGTTTTTGTGAATGTCACTTGAAAATTCGCTCAGTTTGTAGACCGATGGATAAAAAAAACTAGTCCAATCTTTTCATAAAAATGGACTTAAAGCGTTTTGGAATCGCACTCTCCATTTGGAAAGGGACGGTAAATAAATCACACTAATTAGCGCCCAGCCGTAGGATATCAGTCGTCTCTCAGAAAAAATATGAAAATAAAGAATCAGGGAAAAGTGAGAAATTTCTGTAAGTATTATTGAGATGATATATGAATAAAGCAATTGCTGTCCACCGCTGTGGAATAATGGTGAGCAAGTCTGCCCATGAAACGAGAGGGCCCGGGTTCAAAACCTGGTTGAGGCTTTGAGTGACTTCCGCCGAATTTGGAATAGACACCGACTGACTTGAACTGCCAACATAGAAAACAAAAAAATCACTACCTGTTCAATCGCTTTCACCTTCATCTTGACGATAATAAAAGCCTGAACTAACCTAGCCTACCCTGTCACTAAAATACTAAACTAACCTAACCTGTCACATACTCGCCTCTACAAGGCATAACAAAAGTCTAAACTATCCTAACCCAACCTGTCGTATATGCAAAGCATAATAAAAGCCTAAACTAACCTAACCTACCCTGTCACTAAAATACTAAACTAACCTAACCTGTCACATATTCGCCTCTACAAGGCATAACAAAAGTCTAAACTATCCTAACCCAACCTGTCGTATATGCAAAGCATAATAAAAGCCTAAACTAACCTAACCTACCCTGTCACTAAAATACTAAACTAACCTAACCTGTCACATATTCGCCTCTACAAGGCATAACAAAGGTCTAAACTATCCTAACCCAACCTGTCGTATATGCAAAGCATTATAAAAGCCTAAACTAACCTAACCTAACCTGTCACTAAAATCCTAACCTAACCTGTCAGATTTGCCTATACAAGGCATAACAAAACCCTAAACTACCGTACCTAACCTGTCACAGATTAAGTATGTAAGACATAATAAAAGCCTAAACTAACCTAACCTGTCATAACAATCCATTTTCTTACCCCTACACACTTCCCTGAGGTATGAAAATGGCCGAATTTCTATCCCGCTGGAACATTGCAAACTAGCGCGAAATGTTCGTAATGTCTCGTAAGTTATGTTGGTACGACATGTAAGACGGCTGAAGATGCATATATCCGCAATTGGAAAAGAAGTCACTCAACGCTCGTTTATCCGGGGGTTTTTCCGAGGTTTTCCCTCAATCGAAGCAGAATTGCTGGGTAATTTTCGGTGTTGGATCTCGGACTCATTGCATCATCATTAATTCACACATCATCATCATCATAATCATCATCATCATCATCATCATCATCATCATCATCATCATAATCATCATCATCATCACCACCACCATTCATAAAATAGCCCGGTGCGACGTGTTGTACTTGTACAAGAGGGAAGCCGTTCGGCTACCCAATCATTCGCAAGAATAGGAGCGGTAAGCACAATAAGCCTGAGGCTGCATATAGACAGGCAGGCAGGCAGGCAGGCAGGCAGACAGACAGACAGACAGACAGACAGACAGACAGACAGACAGACAGACAGACAGACAGACAGATAGATAGATAGATAGATAGATAGATAGATAGATAGATAGATAGATAGATAGATAGATAGATAGATAGATAGATAGATAGATAGATAGATAGAATATACTGATTTGTACCACCACCAACGACAGTGAATAAATTTTAAGCTATAAGATGACTTTTAATTAAAATTGAAATCAAAATTACCATTCTTATTGAATTTGGTATTCCCAAGAAACTAGTTCGATTAATTAAAATGTGTCTCAGTGAAACTTACAGCAGAGTCCGTATAGGTCAGTTTCTGTCAGATGCTTTTCCAGTTCACTACGGGCTAAAGCAAGGAGATGCACTATCACCTTTACTTTTTAACTTTGCTCTAGAATACGCCGTTAGGAAAGTTCAGGATAACAGAGAAGGTTTGGAATTGAACGGGTTACATCAGCTTCTTGTTTATACGGATGACGTGAATGCGTTAGGAGAAAATCCACAAACGATTACGGAAAACACTGAAATTTTACTTGAAGCAAGTAAAGCGACAGGTTTGGAAGTAAACCCCGAAAAGACTAAGTATATGATTATGTCTCATGACCAGAATATTCTACGAAATGGAAATATAAAAATTGGAGATTTATCTTTCGAAGAGGTTAAACAAGTCAAATATCTGGGAGCAACAGTAACAAATATAAATGACACTCGGGAGGAAATTAAACGCAGAATAATATGGGTAATGCCTGTTATTATTCGGTTGAGAAGCTTTTGTCATCTAGTTTGCTGTCAAAAAATCTAAAAGTTAGAATTTATAAAGCAGTTATATAACCGATTGTTCTGTATGGTTGTGAAACTTGGACTCTCACTTTGAGAGAGGTACAGAAATTAAGGGTGTTTGAGAATAAGGTTCTTAGGAAAATATTTGGGGCTAAAAGAGATGAAGTTACAGGAGAATGGAGAAAGTTACACAACGCAGAACTGCACGCATTGTACTCTTCACCTAACATTATTAGAAACATTAAATCCAGACGTTTGAGATGGGCAGGGCATGTAGCACGTATGGGCGAATCCAGAAATGCATATAGAGTGTTAGTTGGGAGGCCGAAGGGAAAAAGACCTTTGGGGATACCGAAACGTAGTTGGGAGGATAATATTAAAATGGATTTGAGGGAGGTGGGATATGATGATAGAGACTGGATTAATCTTGCTCAGGATAGGGACCGATGGCGGGCTTATGTGAGGGCGGCAATGAACCTCCGAGTTCCTTAAAAGCCATTTGTAAGTATGTAAACATTGGTAGACGCGTGTTACCGCTTCTTGTGATTGAAGCGGCATCTGTAAGGTCTATTCAATAAACAAACTCTTATATTATTATCTCTCCAAACGAAAGCGTCCGTTTTAACAGCGGCTGGGTACTAATTGAACGAGGATATTATACAACCGTCCGTGACTAATTAATGTAGACTGCATAGCCTACACATAAGGGGCGCCTCGGGTCCTCGTTTGTCACTAAAAAAAAAAAAAAGAAACGCGATCTGGCCGCGTGCAGATAATCGTACGGTAGACATAACAGTCGCGTACGATGCCGCGCCGCTAATGACCTTGAGACTATTGCGAACATCCTGTCGCGCACCACTCCGCTAATAATGGCTTTACATGCAACATTGGGTCACATTAATTGCAAGACGTGTGGGAACAGCTTTTAAACGTTATACGTAACGGTCCGGCACGAAGCAGAAGCGTTGGGAAATTTTAAGATCTGGTAGTTTAGGGGGCCGTGGAATAGTGATTGTCATGGTGAACATTTTATTTATAGGTGCAAGCAAATGTCCTTTCGCTTTGTGAAAATTTAAAGATCTGGTGGAGAGAGCGAAACAAAAAAGGTGTTTTTGCACGGCCTAAACGTTCAAATTGCGGGAGAATTTATCTTAACATTAGAATAATTTATGCAGATAACTAGAAATAGGAGGATAAAAGTCAGCATTTGGCAAAAATACACTACATGCCAAAAAAAAAAAACATACATTGCCAAAAAAAAAAAAAAAAACCGGAACAAATGATACGTTGCTTCAGAAGACAAAAATGGTTAATGACAGAAATGTCAGACCGGAACAAACGTAGTTTTAACAAGTGAAGATTTATGATTTCGATTATTAAAAGCTATTGAATTGTTCGACAGTTCGGAAAGAGTTTGAATTTGAAGTCCATAAAAAGTAATCGAATAGAAACGATTAAATAATTCGATTGTTTAACCTACCGAATTATTCGTTAGCTTGAAAACGATCGATCTTTATAAATTCAGGATTAAAACTATCGAATTAATTATTCAGTGTCCCGTTTTATATGTTATTTATGGTAAATGTTTATTTTCTTTCAACACACAACTCTATATGAGTTTAAAAATGTAGTTATGTGCTTTGAATGAAATTTTGCTTAGTAACATACAAATGGTGTCAAATTAATATACAGTAATTTGCACTTTCTATTCAACTAATAATTTATGTATTTCCTATAACCACTCAAAGCATTTATTACCGAAAATATTGTTGTATGCTTATAAAGCAGTAGAATAGAAATAACTTATCAGTCAATCACATTCCAAAATGCTTATACAGGGACATCATTTTATTTTTACTTCAATTTTTATTGTACCTGAGTTTTTTAATGTACTTCACTCCCACCCCCTCTACTAGTAAACTTCCAACCGTTCTCCACACAGAACCAAGCGTATACAGTCAAAGTCGCCTTACGGTCATAGTAAACACAAGCAGTACTGAAATAGTGAGTATAGTACGTTCCAGAAATATGTTCGCGTTTTCCTGTGACGAAAGAACTTTCAATATTGAATCATATTCTCGCACAGGTACTGTCGTCCGTTTGCCTATGTCACATCTCGGTTCCCCCACCTGCTTCTGCTCGCCCCTCTGTAAAGGCTAGTGGCTTGGCTGTCTTAGCACTTTTCTGAAAACATTAATTTCTGTTAGAAATTGGACGTCTACGTAATATTATACAACTGTTTAAAATAGCTTAAATGAAAGGATCTCGTTAATTAATTGTCACGTGATTTTCCACCTTTCTACGACCCTGCGACATAACCACTTGGACGGACAGTAGATAGCATGTCTGAGTAATTTTTATCTTTTCGGACCGGGCAGAAGTGAAGACTGAATTTAAGTAAGTAAGGTAATTTTTTATAGAGCAGGTACAGAATTATTTCAACATGAGTTACTAGTACGAAGGACAAAACTAGTAATCGGAATTGGGTACAATAGTTTGTAGTGCGATAATATGCAAAAAAGAACTGAAGTCTGTATCGAAATGAACGGCCACCATTTTCAAAATTGTGTTTAAATATCCATATTAATTTTCATTTCAATTTAACTTCATTCTCTATAGTTTTGGTTATTTAACGACGCTATATTGTTATTTAGCGTCGATGAATTGGTGATAGCGAGATGATAATATTCGCCATAGATTACCTTGCATTCACTGCATAAAACCTGAAAAAACCCAACGAGGTAATCGTCCGAATGACTGGCATAGCTGAGCCACGTTCGTACGCTAATGTAAAATAATATACACTGCATAATGAATAAGTCCGAAAGGATAGTTCAGTTCGTAAGTAAAAACACTTATTGTTAATACAGTATTGTATTTCGATTAAAGAAAAACCTAATGAAAATTATCAAACTCAAAATCGCAATATTTCCTAGTTTACGTAAATGGATGAACTACTTTTCTTCCCTCCTATACCTAATAAAGTGATTTGTTTGTATTTTACGCCAGTATCATCGAACTCCAGTCGTGGAAAGGGATACCAGTGGTATTTCCGGTTCTCAACCGTTAATTCAAAGGTATAGCCAGGTTAATATTAGAAGAGTTAGTAAAAATAAAATGATGTCCCTGTATAATGTAGAATTGCGTATGACTAGCTAACTTTCGACGACTTAAATACTATTCATCGTAAATCTTCGAAAGTTTAAGTACGTTAGACAGACAATGATACGTAATTACAGTTTAGGATTACTGTATCAATCAATTCTGTAAAGAAGCCCGTTTTTCTTCCACTATAAATCTCTTCTCTCACTTGCATTGAAAGCTTACATTTCATTGTACTGTACAAGTCATGTCAAACTGTGAAGTGAAGGAAGCACTAATACACATAGGCCTAATATCAAATTGTTTATAAAATAAAACTTTTGAATGGCATTGTTTACAAATTTATCTACTCACCAAAATCAACCATCTTAACTCGTAACTTATGTGTACGTCGGAAGCCGAATACTAGATAGTTTTGTTGTGACTAAATATGAAAGTGACCAGTTCCATTTGTTTACATAACATTGCTGGTCTGTGATAATAGTTGTGGACAGAAGCATTATCTTTAAGTTCACATACTGTTTGCTTTAAAATGAAGACTTTATCTGATTTAAATATGCCTTTTCGAAGGTCGAGATGGAACAGCAGTGCTGGCCCATAGTGGCCCCTCCCGAAAATTCAATTCCATTTCTTTCCAAGCCAACTTCATTAAGAAATGGTTCACAATTTATCCTATTACCAATTTGACAGGAGGCTTGAGTTGATAGCGAGGCCATTCTGGAGGTTTTAGCAATAAGAGAAATCCCGCCACCACCTGACCTTTGGTTCGTGGCTATTGAACCTACTGGCCGCCTTTAGGATGATTTTATTATTATTATTGTTATATTGTCACATCTGTTAACGGTCAGCTCTGGCTGCGAAACCAGTTTCGATTCTTTACCTGGTTGAGGTTTTTTCCAAACCCAATGAGCTGCTAGGTAACTTTCGGTGCTGGACTCCGGACTCATTTCACCGGCATTATCACCTTATCATTCAGACGCTAAATAACCTAGATGTTGATACAGCGTCGTAAAATTAAAAAATTATTATTATTATTATTATTATCAATTTTCATTTATATCTTTTGTTTAAATATATTTTAATATTATTCTCGCTATTTTATATCATTTTGTTATTTATTAATTTAGATTCCATTTTCTTATCAAATACAATTACTTTTATCTCATGCTATGGTTTAGTCATCCATTTTATCCTGTCCATTCATTGTCATTATTGTCGTTGTATTATAATCTTGTATATCTTTTAATACTTTTTATATGATTCCATTCTTCATTTAATTCTTTTTCATTTGTATATCATTTTAATTTTGCCATTTTTATTTTCTTTGTTTTAAAATTATTGCGATCGTTTGTGTTGAACTATAATTGGCGGCTGTTGTACATTAAATATAAGTAAATAAATATAAATTATTATTATTATTATTGTATAATAGATTCTTTCAATGTCACGTTTTCCACAAGGTTTGTAACTTCATTTGTTTTCTTTTTTCCTTAATTCTTTCACTACGTTCTTTCCATTTATTTCTGTTTTAAGCGATCGACCGCATGTACGTTTTGAAATTCAGATTCAGTCGGAGAACAATGTATCCTTCATGAAAACACGTTTCGCATCAGAGAACGCGGGTGCTCGTTTACAGTATTATCGATCAATCGAAACGCTATTGTTGTTGGACTCTAAATGTAACATCGTTTACTAACTACCGTAATAGTTTGTTTCGTTTATTCTACAAACAGTGGGAGGATTTTGTTTCATGCTCTTATTTAGCAGCAATATTTTTGAACTGGGAAACTGGAGAAACCAAACTATCAAATTAATTGCGTGTATTTGATGTAGGAAATAGTTTATTATTTATTACTTCTTAATCTGTAGTTATTTTTTTATTATCCAAATTAATAAATCCTATTTCACCCTGAGGTATATTAGAGTTATAGTTGGCATCAAAATACATATTTTATAACCAATAAACAATAGTAAAAATCTGTAGTTATTTAGATTCTACTTACTTCAGGGATTCGTTTGATTTGGTAAGGTAGTTTTAATGAGACATGAAACTTTATTATTGTAATAATGTGTAATTAGTACAGGGACATCTTTACTTCAATTTTTATTGTACCTGAGTTTTTGAGTATACTTCACTCCCAACCCCCTCTACTAGTAAACTTCCAACCGTACTCCATACAGAACCAAGGCCGCGTATGCAGTCAGAGTTGCCTTACGGTCATAGTAAGCAGTACTGAGTTAGTGAGTATAGTACGTTCCAGAAATATGTTCGCGTTTTCCAGTGATGAAACAGCTTTCAATATTGAATCATATTTTCGCACAGGTACTGTCGTCCGTTTGCCTATGTCGCATCCCGCCACCCGCTTCTGCTCGCCCCTCTGTAAAGACTAGTAGCTGGGCAGTCTTAGCTCTTTTCTGAAAACATTAATTTCTGTTAGGAATTGGACGTCTACGTAATATTATACAACTGTTTAATATAACTTAAATAAAAGGGCGTCGTTAAGCACTTAACTGTCACGTGATTTTCCTCCTTTCTACGACCCTGCGACAAAACCAGTTGGACGGACAGTAGATAGCATATTTGAGTAATCTTCTTTTCGGATCGAGCAGAAGTGAAGATAGAACTTACAGGACGTAAGATACGTACTCTTTTATAGAGTAGGTACAGAATTATTTCAACATGAGTTACTCGTACGAAGGACGAAACTGGTAATTGGAATTAGGTACAGTAGTCTATAGTGCGATAATATGCACAAAAGAACTGAAGCCTGTATCGAAATGAACGCTCACCATTTTGAAAATGTCTTTAAATATCCATATTGTGATTATTCCTAAATTTAACTTCATTCTCTATATTGTACGCTAATGTGTTGTAGACAGTATAATATACACTGCATAATGAATACGTCCGAATGGATAACTCAGTTCGTGAGTGAAAACACTCATTGTTAATACGGTACTGTGTTTTGATTAAACAAAACCTAATGAAAATTATCAAACTCAAAATCGCGATATTTCCTAGTTTACGTAAATGGATGAACTACTTTTCTTCCCTCCTATACCTAGTAAAGTGATTTATTTGCATTTTACGCCAGTATCATCGAACTCCAGTCGTGGAAGGGGGTAAGTTAATCCAAAGGTATAGCCAGGTTAATATCAGAAATGTTAGTAAAAATAAAATGATGTCCCTGTATATTACGATACAAGTTTGAGAAGTGCTTCTACAAAATCGAGCAATTTCCGAAATTTAGTAATACACTTCACAGATGTGTATTGTACAATTTTTTTTGCACGATAATATTTTTAAAATTGCAGATACAATACATTTTGTATTGGAAATTTAGAGCAATATTATTCCAAAGCCTTCGCAATCCTGCACTGTAATGGTAACTAAGTAACAATAAGTGCACTGTAATGGATCTATTTCAGTATAGTTTTATGTTATGGAGAATGGTTTCCCTAGCAACAAGTTTTTGTGTGGGAATTATAACTTTCAAGGCCTAACAACAACAGCTGTAAATACAACAAAAAACGCGACAGTGCAAAAATGATTTAAAAACATTTTATGATCTGAAATGAAAACGCGAAATTTCCCTGAATAACTTGATCAAAGCTATGCAGGGCAGAAGTAATATAGGCCTAACTGTGCTTATTCCTTGGGTAGGATTCAACAAAAAATTCTAATACTATATTAGTTCCAAATGAATATTTTTCTAAAAAAAAAAAAAATAAATAATTTTCTCATAAATGTTAACACTGTTTTACTCGATTTGCAATGTCCATACTATTCTGATTTTTACTCTTATCATTAGATAAAGTGATAAGGAATGATTTATCTCTTTGCAGTTTTTAAATAAAATGAATGGTTCTCTTGCAAATTAAATAAAAAAGAAATCTATTGCTCGGCAGGTTACATGTTAAATTTTCTCGTTGGAAGAAATTCACATTTTTAGCTTCAGATACATTAACTCAACCGTACCTGACCTCATCTAACCTGACCTAAATACGAGTATGTTCTGATGTAACCCACGCAATTGAAATGGAAAATTTTTATAAAGCTGATATTGTGTTTAGATGAAAACGGTGGTAGTTAATAATTTATTAAGTTTTTAATTACTCGACGCTATGTTTTCCTCACTTTGGTAATTTCTGGAACTCGATATGCAAATAATAAGATTGTTAATACTTTGAATTTGATGATTTCAAATCATGCGTAACTACACAAATTTAATTTATATAACGATTTTAAGCAATTATCTTAGAAGGTAAACTAACTAACTAACTAACTAACTAACTAACTAACTAACTAACTAACTAACTAACTAACTAACTAACTAACTAACTAACTAACTAACTAACTAACTAACTAACTAACTAACTAACTAACTAACTAACTAACTAACTAACATAATTCAATTTAAATCCTGTCCAAATTCAACGTCGCAAATTTCTAGCGCAATAATTAACAATAGATCCCTATTAGAAACAACAACAGCCAAATTTCTTGGCTTAAAAATCGATAATGTGTTAAATTGGAAAAATCATATTAAAGAAATTACCCCAAACTAAATTCAGCTTGTTTTGCTATTAGATCTATGCAAAAGATAGTAAATATCAGTACCTTAAAAACAATATACTTTGCATACTTCCACTCGGTAATGAGTTTCGGAATAATATTCTGGGAAATTCCACAGATAGTAACAATATATTTCTATTACAAAAAGAGTAATTAGAATAATAGTAGGTGCCAAATCTAGGGAATCGTGTAGGTCTATTTTCAAAAATTACAAATAATGCCCATGGCTTGTCAGTATATCTTTTCATTAATAGTCTTCCTCGTATGTAATCGTGAAAACTTTGTAACTAATTCAACAGTTCATAGCATAAATACACGTCAAAAATGACTTTCATACTCCAACGGCAAGTCTATCGTGCTATCAAAAAGGAGTGCGTTATATGGCAGTAAAAATTTTTAATAGCCTTCCTATAGATATAAAAAATGAAACTCAAAACATAAAATTATTTGGGGCCAAATTAAAGAAGTACCTAATTTCTCACGCCTTCTATTCTGTAGGTGAATTCATGACATTCAATTAACACTTCATGAAATTGATACTAAAACTTTGTGTTGTACTAGTAGACTATATTGTAAATCTCGTCTGTATATATTTCATCTAGACTGTGACTATAAATTAAGATTTTATAATAGTGTTAAGTTTTTGACTTGTTCCATATTCTAGCTGTAAGCATGTATGAATACCATGGAATGTTAATAAATACAATACAAAGGTACCATTCCAGATAACAGTAACAAGATAAACCTCCAATATAAATCTAAAATTTCTTTTAAAGTGTCGTGCTGTGAAGGAGGGCTTAAATAAAAAAAATGCTTCTACGAGTTGCAGTATAGAAAAAAAACAGCTTCCAAAAATAACATAAAACCTGTATTTGAGTAACACCTTTGTTAGACTTTTGAAATACATGTGCTTAACACGACTCTTTATGAACCTTCACCTTTTCCCACTGGTAGGCCTGCAGACTAAATTTAAACATTCTGTCTTCGACCTTATTTTTCATACTGGCTGTATACTGACATTAGTTGGGAAATATCTAACAAGTGTTCAACGTTAGTGTAACACACAGTTCATACTAGAAATCGATCTAATTAAATCCTGATTTTAAAGTTAGCACTCTGCTTCTCATGTAGTGTTAAGTTGTGACGTAGCTGGTTTGTCTTCGTTAACGACAGTGGCGTAACTTTTAAGGTAGCCCCTCCCACCACTTTTTGAGCTTTACAAAGTGATAGCCTTACATATTTTATATTTGAATAAATGTATACACGACGCATATTATAAACATGTAACTACAAATAATGTTCATAAGCATACAAAATAGGTATTAGAAATTTATTTCTAGTTAAATTTAATAAATGAATGAGATAGTCCAAAAGCCGCACTTTTAACAAAAATAGATTTTTGTCGAGTTCATTTCTTATACTTGAGGAGCTTGGTATCTAAGTTGAACGATTCCATTTTTTTTTTTACAGGAGAGGTGAAAAACTAGATCCTCGGAAACCAATGTCACCGTTATACGTACATTTTTTTTAAATATTCTCATAGGTCATAGAAACATTTTTTCAGTCTCAAAATGTGATTAAAATTAATATGCAGGTCGAAATTTAAGTTTAAAAAGTGGAGTTGTCTATCTCTGAAACTAAGTCACCCCCTTTTTTGCAGTAGGGGAGACTGTTGTACCTTTAGTATAGTATACCTTTGAACATTTTTTTTTTTTATTTTTGCTACAACCTAGAGGACTGAAACTGAAGTAGATTGCAGGGAAAGCCGCTAAGTAGCTCTGGTCGTAATTTCGGTTTGATTTATTGCAAAGTGTGAGTTCTGTGGGAAAAATAAGTTTTTTTTTTAGTACCAAAAGTAAATATTTCGTTCATTGGTATATGTTATCTAACATAAAACCAGATTGTATTTGTTACCATCCATTAAGTACAATGTGTTCCGTATCATCTGGTGAGTAACAACACATTTTTAATTTCCATTATTTATTCGAATCTCAGTTTTGGTAGCCACATTTGTTTAAACGTGCACCCTCTTGTATCTTTGAACACAGAACATCTTGCACCACGGAACATGTTCCAAGGTACATAATACTATTGGTTTTTGTTTTTATTTTATTTTAAGATCATGCCACGAACTAAATCTGGAATTAAGAGGTCCCCCAATTGATCCGGATGCCTTGAAGAAAGCTGTTGAAGCCGTTATTGCTCCTCCAGGAAATAAAATCCCAATCAGAGCAGCCTTCTCTGGTTTAAGATTGCAAATACATTTTAAATATGATTGTCAGTTCTTACAACTACAGAGTGTTTATATAGAACTGACACATTTCTTTCTTTCTTTATTTCAAAACGAATAATGCTAGCCACAATTTGTTATACCTCAAATTTAGAGTATCTTTGGGAGATTACTAACCTCTATAGCAAATGTTGAAAATTCTTTATTTATTCGGCTGGAAATTCACTTCATGACCAGTTTTTAACGTCAAATTAAGCAGGAGTTTTCATTCCCTGTCACGAGATGCGCAGATGTTTATTTTTATTCTGTATATTTGTCATATTCTTTTAGAGATCCAGTTGTTTCCAATTTGTTTACCAGTCCCAGTATTGTGTTTCTTTTGGGGGGATTACGAACACCAAATTCTCTCTGGTATGCCCTTTGAGTAGCTGTAATTGAATTCGTAATCCAGTATTGCTTCACAAGGTAGAGCTTTTAATTTAATGTGTACTGCATTTTCTGTGACTAAAACAAAATGTCGAAAACAGATGCCAACAATAAGGAATAAAGAATAAACATCTGCCCATCTCGTGAAAGGGAATCAAAACTCCTGCTTAATTTGACGTTAAAAACTGGTCATTAAGTGAATTTCAGCCGAATAAATAAAGCATTTTCAACATTTGCTATAGAGGTTAGTAATCTCCCAAAGATACTCTACATTTGAGGCATAACAAACTATGGCTAGCATCCTTCGTTTTGAAATAAATAAAGAAAGAAAAGCGTCAGTTCTATATAAATCACTCTGTATATTCCCACCTATATTACATGTGTTCCAACTTACAAGAGGGTGTGTTCTAAGGTACATGAACCTGTTGTACCTTTGAACATATTACATTTTATTTTCTCCATCCTTAATAGATATGTAGAACAGTAAAATATATACACGAAGTTGTAAAGGAATCTTCAATAATTATTTAAAGTATTTTTTATTTAAAAATATAATTTCCCAAAATTAAAAAAAATAAATAAATGAAATGTGAAAAGTGTTTAAAGGTACAACAGTCTCCCCTATAGCATCATCATCATTATCATCATCATCATCATCATCATCATCATCATCATCATCATCATCATCAATGGTTCCACAACCTTGTGTGGGCTCTTTCTCTATTCATAGGCTTACACTAAAGGTAACACACAAAAAATACACAGTTTAAACATATTATAGATGAAAAATTACACTTTTTTTGTCCCGTGGTCGTACCTGTAACTCCAAAGAAATGTCTGAGAGAACATAGTAAGAGACCCATGGCACACAGAAGTAAATCATGGCTCCCTACCTCTGACTGGTATGAGCAGCGCTCCAACAGACTGCTCGATGGTGCTCCCAACATGGCGCTTCACCCTGATAAGTCTCATTGCTCGCAGGGTCAAGACCAACCAACACTTATCACTTCACATCCCAGCTGATCTCTCTTTACGCACGCACCGTCAGTCCCGTTATCACCGCAGCTACACAACTGTCTTCATGTTGCTGTACAAAGAGGGAACGCCCATTCATCCTCACGCTCACATTCTTTCATACAAAGCAACTAAAAATAATCGGTGTCATGGAGGAGAGATGTTTTTATTATTTTTTACGCTGTTTGCATTGTGTTCATTTCCAGATAAGATGCCCTGTGGATGTGAACAAAATCCATCAGACAGGTTTGGGAAAATAGATGTGTTTTTTTCATTCTATTGGGTTATTTTACGACGCTGTATCAACATCTCAGGTTATTTAGCGTCTGAATGAAATGAAGGTGATAATGCCGGTGAAATGAGTCCAGGGTCCAGCACCGAAAGTTACCCAGCATTTGCTCGTATTTGGGTTGAGGGAAAATCCCGGAAAAAACCTCAACCAGGTAACTTGCCCCGACCAGGATTCGAACCCGGGCCGCCTGGTTTCGCGGCCAGACGCGCTGACCACTACGCCACAGGTGTAGACGGGAAAAATAGATGTACAAACAGAAAAATGGTATTATTGCGATATACCGAAGTACATAATATGTACTTCGGTATATCCTGCACGGAAATATCATATATTTTGTCTGATTGTTACAAAGAAATTACTGTTTGATTGTCGAGTGTGTATTTTTAACCCTTAAATTGTCAAAACTTCATTTCTCACACTAATTTATTAAACCGTGTCGGACTGTAAAGAAAACAACTATCGCAATGTCCATATTTTACATGTTGTACAATATTATAGTATTGTGAAATTTTAATTTTCCTATCAATTTTTTTTCTATTGTTCTATTAAAATTATAGCATATAGCCTATTAACCTGTTGTATCCTATAGGATACTTTGCGAATTTAAGGATTAATTGCCTAACATACCTTATTTAATAGATCGATTAGCAAGAAAGCTGTTTTTGTTGTTTTATATAAAAGTAGAACAATTTTTTCCCCAACCCTATCGTTGACGTTGATCACCGGCAATATTCCTCCAGCGATCAGCGCCGAAACAAACCGATGTTTAATGTCTGCCGCTGAAATCTTTAGAAATTGAAATAAGGATTTTGTTACGAGTACCAGAAAAAAAAAGTCCGCTACACAGACGCCATCGTCCATAAATTCGCACGTCTCTTTTATCCGAGCAGCAGCAGGCCTTGTTAGTCGATGACGCGGCCGCATCTGGGTCTGTATCGAACGAACGAACCCCAAGACGTGAGGTCAATACGTGTGTGGACCAGATTGAGGGTGCGAGGGCTGATGGATCGCCAAGTGGGGGTGTGTTGTGTATGGAACGTGTTCCTTGCTCACCGGACAATGAGTTTTCATTTTTCAATCCTCCCCGTCTTATTTCGGAAACGTTCCTACGGGTACCGCAATGCTGTCGGAGTTTATTATACATTGGCAACGTAGTATGTCAAAGATTACGTAGTCAACTTGTCCAACTTTGTAAGACGGGAAAACTGTATATGGGCTATTCCATATGAAATCGACCAGTAAAAAAAACTCGCATTTTTTATAGTCTAATTTTTTCCCTATTTATACAAGGTGCTGAGGGGAGTGTATTTTCAAAAATATACTATCGAAAGTCAAAAGGTTTTCGTATTATTGGGCGACAAATTTAGCGTATTTTATAAAAACAAGCCTCTTTCAGCGCTCAAAACTCTGGAACCATTTACTGCAGAACATTGAACGGGAGCTCATTTGAAGCTGACATTTGGTAGATTATTTTTATTGTATACAGAGAGACAGATAATCAGATTTTACTTACTTTTAGGCTTTTTGATCCTTTGTAAAAATGTAAAAAATATTGAGAAAAAACCTTGCATTATTAAGAGGGATTCGGCATTGTTTGCTTAGTGGTTCGGCAATAAGTTTCGAGGGTATTAAATAAATTATTTTCACACGCCTAGACTTGAACGGCGCAATACCACAAGCACTGGCCGAGAGGTGAAGATAAGCGAGCGTTGGGCGTCATTTTACTCCTGTGTTTATGAAAACTTGTGATAAAGTTAGCCCAGCTATGCGCTACTAGACGACACATCACGTGTTTGTCTCCTGGCCTTGCTTACCTCTGCTAGCTCCCGCCTCACAGTCAGCTGGTTAGTTCACGCGCGTACTATATATTTTCTTTATTTGATATTTTCAATACTTTCTTATCAACGTGTCATCAGTAAAAAATATGTGTTTATTTGTACTTTCAATGTGGAATCTAACTATATATTTTTAAAATAGTTTTTCCTTGGCAAAGGCGTCTTAATGAGGAAAAATCTAAATTTCTCCATTTCCATAAAAAGTAAGAAAATCTGTTTATATGTCAATATAAACTTTAATTTCTCAGCATCAAAATAAACCATGATTTTGATCATTGGGTGAAAGGGTTTCGGAGCCACAACAGTTTAAAATTGCAAATTTTATGAAAATACGATAAATTTAAATATTTTAAATTTAAACACTATGAAGTTCTCATGCCTCAAACTTTGCACAAAGCATTGTATCACAGTTCTCTACGTACAAAAAAGGTTTTATTGTATTTAGAAATTGTAAGGTCAATTTCTCTATATTTCGGTCGATTTGAGATGGAATAGCTCGTATGTATGTCTGTATGTATGTATGTAGGCCTACGTAGCGTAATTATTTATATTCCGCATTTATAATACAGGGTGATGATGATGATGATGATGATGATGTGTCATCATAAAATGTTTAATAATTGCATGTATTATTGTTGCGTCTCGTCCACAATAGCGGTTTCATGAACTTTTGTCATAGAAATTTCTCTTATTGACATCGTCAGCAATACATTAATAAACTTTCGAAAATTAGATAAAGAAATGATGTTCATTAGAGAAATGACGTTGCCCCGATGAGTCCATCCGTTAGAAAATCATTAACTCATAAATGGCATGTATACAGCTGATGTACTAACACGCAAGACGACCATCAGGGAAAATACTCTTTCTGCACCGCGTGAATAGCACATGAAGTAGCATCGGCAAGGGATATAGGCCTACTACAATATAATATGAGCGACACTCAATGAATGCAATAATAAAATATGCGTGAAAACTATTTTCAATCTCGTTTTAATTTCCCATTCAGTATCAACGTAAAATGGAGGCCGGGTGATTAGTTGGTACAGCGACTTCGGATTGGAAGGTCCAGAGTTCAATCCCCGGTGATGGCCAAACTTCCAAAATTGTCCCTCAATCCATTTAATCCATTAAGTACGGGGTCTTTCCCGGAGGTAAAAAAGCGGTACCTACGTCCATCGCTATAGAATAACAGTTAGCATGCCCGACCGTGAAACAGGTTCAGATACTGCTCGGGGCAAGTTATCTGGTTGAGATTTTTTCGGGGTTTTTCCTCATCCCGTTAAAAGCAAATGCTGGGTAATTTTCGGCGCTGGACCCTGGACTGATTTTGCTGGAATTATCACCTTCATCTCATTCAGACGCTAGATAACCACAGCAGTTGATAAAGCGTTGTAAAATAAACCACACTTCATGGCGAAGTGCATCAACATCGGTTAAAAACGCAGTAATCATAGATTACGAAACGACGGTTAAACAGTAACCGTGGTTAAAATGTAATTTCTGTGCACCATTCATAATCACCGATTACTTAAACATAGTTAGCTGACACTTCATTTAACCAGAGCAAAGTCTATGATGGTACATTGTTTCTACAAAATGACTAAAGGAAAGCATTCATACCACAGCAAAGATAATAGTCAACATCTAAAAACGACTGCGCTCACTCCGTTCTACATTGTAGTGAACATGTCCTACATTTTCGCGTTGCATTTGTTTGCCTTTGGGCGCTGTTATATTTGCGAGTTGCATTTCTTTGTTTTTCATTGCTGTTAGGTTAAAATCGTACGAAATAGAAAATTGAATGCAAAAATGATTATATCCCAATGTGAGGTTAAGTATCGATAGACTTACTTAATAGATTTAAATATATTATATAATAAAGAAGGAATATCCATAAAGGAAAAGGATGCAGAAGATTAGTAGAAATGTGTGTAAGACCCAAGATCCCATTTACACCAGGTTACTGTTCATTATCCTAAGATCCATCCATAACCTCTCTTTGTTCAGCCAGTGACAGAGAAAGAGATATTCAAGTATTCCCTCTTAAAATACAGAAAATAACAGTTACATAGAATCTTAACATAAGGAGCTGATCAACAGAAGAAATATGACTGTTTTTGAGTTATTGCAAGTGAGCCATTT
Source organism: Periplaneta americana (assembly GCA_025594305.2). Lineage (NCBI taxonomy): Eukaryota > Metazoa > Arthropoda > Insecta > Blattodea > Blattidae > Periplaneta > Periplaneta americana. The sequence continues at coordinate 192,979,036 of JAJSOF020000003.1, read as the reverse complement.
GTAGATTTTGATAAACAAAATCCCTCCTGAAATTTTCTGTCACCTAATTCCTCGTAAAGATTCTCTCTTTCCACTAAAGAAACTTCACGCCCACGCTCTATCCAAGTAATTCAAGTACTGTACAATAATAATCGTCTTCGAAGTAAACATCTGTGGCTCTGGCCGCCATTTTGCTTTACTTGCTCTACTAATCACTGGTTATCTCCTTTAACCGCTCGAAAATGGCCGGTTATAGATTACTGTGGTTAACCTCCTATTTAAGTCGTAACCGAGGTCGATCCACTGTAAAAAATGCTTAACCAGAGGTTAGATGACAATTTTAACTGGTGGTTACACTAACCGACGTTGATGCACGTGGGCATCAGTCTAATGCCGAGATCATGGATATTTCCAGAGAGACACTTCTACATACAGTATCACTGTAAAACGACAAAAAAAGAGTTTTTTTTTCCTCGCTGTTATTTATACTCGCTTTAACATCTTTGGTCATATCGCGAGTTAATCTTTGGTTGAAATCCGAAGGCCTGTGTACCATTGTTGAGACTGGTTCTGTTGTTGTGAACTAGATGGCGACTGTATATGTATTACTGATTTGTTATGAATATGATTTCGGTGATGAATGAGGCCGGTGATTTTCAGGGATGTTGTGGCCCGAATTTCCTGGCATTTGCCTTACGGTTGAGGAAAAACCTGAAAACCTCAACCAGGAAATTCAACCCCACCGGGAATTGAACCCGGGCCCTCTGCGTAAGAGACCAGCATGCTGACCCCAACACCACAGAGGTGGTAAAAAAAAGAGTTGTTTTGTTGAAAGAGCGTCCAAATCTTCAATTCGAAATTTTGCGTTTAATTGAAATGTGTGTTTTGCTAGTTTCACTGTTATGTTATCTAATGGAAAAAGTTTCCCTGATCTGTTTTTCGATAAGTTTTGTGTAATTTGCTTCAACTTGTATTTTAATTCTCTTTCAACAAGTTATAAATTCAGGATCGATCGGGATTTGAGCTCGAGCCCTCTGGGTTATAAGCCCAGCGCGCTAGTACTGACCGACCGTGGCGGTTTATTATTATTATTATTATTATTATTATTATTATTATTATTATTATTATTATTGTTGTTGTTGAGATTTGGATTAGATGATTAACTATATCTTCCTATTTCCTTCTCTTTTAAATGATTTTTGACCAAAAATTAGACACAAGCAAAGTAATTACCATGACAGACCAGATTTTCTCCTCACTCCTAGAGGAAGGCGTGATTCGTGTCTTTGTATCCTTGTATCGCCTAACACTCCTCTTGCAACGAAAAAAATACTAAAATAATCATAAAACTTATTTCAATTTTTAACTTAAAGATATTAAATAAGTAAGGTTGACAGGAAACGAAAATAAATTTTGAGATTACTGGAGTGTTTTTGATAGACAGAAAATGTAAACAATGATTGAAATTGCAAGTGTGTACATTGATAGGGAATGTAAACAAAAATTTAATTTTTATGTGTGCGAATTGATAGAAAATATGTCGATTATACAGAGTGTTTCATTATTCCCATTACAAACATCTAGGGGTTGTAGAGGTAACTAAGTACAGAGTGTAACAAAAGTTTCTGGTACAGTGAAAATTTTAGTTTTTTTTTTTTTTTTTTTTTCAAATATTTTATGGTAAAAATCACAGTTTCCGCAAGTTATTAATAAAGGATTGCATCACACCACAATCAAGTAGTACCAACTCCTACACCATAAAATTTGGTCATGGTTCCTGAGAAAATGGAAACTATAAAAGAGAATAATTTTAACATATTGTTACAGAAACTTTTGTTACACTCTGTAGATAAAATTTTGATTAGAAGCCCATGCTCGCAAATGTATCGTTTCGATGCAAAATTAGTTTGAATATCGAATCGATTTTACATCTCCCTCTTCATTAGAGACAACGAGCTCTTGCCAGTGTGCACTACAAGAGTGGTTCCACGTATCGCCTAACGAGTCCCAGGTACTTGACCTTCCTGCAAGGGGTACTGGTAGAGTTATGTGAAGATTTGCCACTGGCACTACGTCAGAAAATGTGGTTCCAACATGATGGCGCACCCGCGCACTTTTCATTTGCCGTCCACGAACATCTCCACCAAACATTCGGGGAAAGGTGGTGGATAGGTCGAGGTAGTCCAGCTCCTTGGTCGCCGAATTTAACTTCTCTCGACTTTTTCCTTTGGGCTACATGAAGAACCTTGTTTATGAGACTCCTATAGAGTCAGAGAAAGATCTTCACTGTCTCTATGGAAGTGAGAGATGTGAAATCGATTCGATCTTCAAACTTATTTTGCATCGAAACGATACATTTCCGGACATGTGTTCCTAATCAAAACTGTGTCTACTTAGTTCCCTCTAAAACTCCTAGAAGTTTGTAATAGGAATTACGAAACACCCTGTATTAGTAGCAACGTTTCATAACATGTTTATGCATGTAAATATACAACCACTATATTTGTATAATTTTTTGTATCTTGTTTATATTTAAATAAAAAAATGATAGTTTAAAATTGCCATGTAATGGCTGAAGACAACATAGAACAAACGTGAAGCAAAGGATATAGAAGAAAAAAGGAAGATATATCTCTACTTTCCTGCCGATAATCGAACAACTTTTCATGTATTTGTAGTCGGAGATGAGCCAGACTATTACATCGAACTCCCTGTACGATTTACCTTCCGTTTAACGAATGTCGCCGTGATCATAAAATTGAAACGTTGGCTTATACAAACAACTTGCTGAGTCGTGGTGTTAATTGTGACCTGATGCCCTGCACACATGGCTGTCAGCCTAGAGGGGATTAAAGTTGTTGTTAAACCCGGGATAATATTTAATACGATCCAGTGAAAGTCGGAACGAGAAAGTTGTGCTTTATTCTAAGCAATTATCTGAGCAATTACACAGGAGTGAAGATAGCAGCCATCAGCTTTAAGCGGCACACAGCTACGCCCGTTTTAACATGCGATGTTACAAGTTGCAGCAATCATTGTCATGGGAATGACACGTACTTTCTCGTTACACGTTTTATGCATTTCAGGACGATTGTGTTGCCAAAGGGTATCTCCGGTTATAGTTTGTCTTGAACTGTCACTTCTATCTCGGTGTTTCTCTACGTATTGGACATAGCGACTTTATAATACCGTTTAAAATCTAGCCTACATATAAAAATTTAAATGTGTGGCTTATATGGTAGGTCATTTTTAAGAATTTTGTAGCCTAGGAAACCAATAGAACAACTCTTCTGTCTAATGTTTTGTGATTTTCGTTATTTCTAGGTATGGTTTTCTTAAACAGAATGTCATAACCAATTTCATCTTTAGTTTTCTTTTCATGATAAGTAATATATAATTTTTAAAAGCAATATCGATTAAACTAGCTCTGAGTTCGTTCCCTTCTACTCCGCTTATGCACCTTCAACTGTCTTACCAGTCATACCAGCATAAATTTGGTGACATTACGAAAGTTTCACGCTAGTGTACACTCACGCTATGTCTTGCATATATGAATCTGTGACAGGTTAGGTTAGTTTAGTTTGAGCTTTTGTTATGCCTTGCATATTATAAAAATCTGTGTCAGTTAGGTTATTTCATGCTTTTGTTATGCCTTGCATATACGAATCTGGGACAGGTTAGGTTATTTCAGGCTTTTATTATGCCTTGCATATACGAATCTGTGACAGGTTAGGTTATTTCAGGCTTTTGTTATGCCTTGCATATACGAATCTGGGACAGGTTAGGTTATTTCATGCTTTTGTTATGCCTTGCATATACGAATCTGGGACAGGTTAGGTTATTTCAGGCTTTTATTATGCCTTGCATATACGAATCTGTGACAGGTTAGGTTATTTCAGGCTTTTGTTATGCCTTGCATATACGAATCTGTGACAGGTTAGGTTATTTCAGGCTTTTGTTATGCCTTGCATATACGAATCTGGGACAGGTTAGGTTATTTCATGCTTTTGTTATGCCTTGCATATACGAATCTGTGACAGGTTAGGTTATTTCAGGCTTTTATTATGCCTTGCATATACGAATCTGTGACAGGTTAGGTTATTTCAGGCTTTTGTTATGCCTTGCATATACGAATCTGGGACAGGTTAGGTTATTTCATGCTTTTGTTATGCCTTGCATATACGAATCTGGGACAGGTTAGGTTATTTCAGGCTTTTATTATGCCTTGCATATACGAATCTGTGACAGGTTAGGTTATTTCAGGCTTTTGTTATGCCTTGCATATACGAATCTGGGACAGGTTAGGTTATTTCATGATTTTGTTATGCCTTGCATATACGAATCTGGGACAGGTTAGGTTATTTCAGGCTTTTATTATGCCTTGCATATACGAATCTGTGACAGGTTAGGTTATTTCATGCTTTTGTTATGCCTTGCATATACGAATCTGGGACAGGTTAGGTTATTTCAGGCTTTTATTATGCCTTGCATATACGAATCTGTGACAGGTTAGGTTATTTCATGCTTTTGTTATGCCTTGCATATACGAATCTGGGACAGGTTAGGTTATTTCAGGCTTTTATTATGCCTTGCATATACGAATCTGTGACAGGTTAGGTTATTTCATGCTTTTGTTATGCCTTGCATATACGAATCTGGGACAGGTTAGGTTATTTCAGGCTTTTATTATGCCTTGCATATACGAATCTGTGACAGGTTAGGTTATTTCAGGCTTTTGTTATGCCTTGCATATACGAATCTGGGACAGGTTAGGTTATTTCATGCTTTTGTTATGCCTTGCATATACGAATCTGGGACAGGTTAGGTTATTTCAGGCTTTTATTATGCCTTGCATATACGAATCTGTGACAGGTTAGGTTATTTCAGGCTTTTGTTATGCCTTGCATATACGAATCTGTGACAGGTTAGGTTATTTCAGGCTTTTGTTATGCCTTGCATATACGAATCTGGGACAGGTTAGGTTATTTCATGCTTTTGTTATGCCTTGCATATACGAATCTGGGACAGGTTAGGTTATTTCAGGCTTTTATTATGCCTTGCATATACGAATCTGTGACAGGTTAGGTTATTTCAGGCTTTTGTTATGCCTTGCATATACGAATCTGTGACAGGTTAGGTTATTTCATGCTTTTGTTATGCCTTGCATATACGAATCTGTGACAGGTTAGGTTATTTCATGCTTTTGTTATGCCTTGCATATACGAATCTGTGACAGGTTAGGTTATTTCAGGCTTTTGTTATGCCTTGCATATACGAATCTGGGACAGGTTAGGTTATTTCATGCTTTTGTTATGCCTTGCATATACGAATCTGGGACAGGTTAGGTTATTTCAGGCTTTTATTATGCCTTGCATATACGAATCTGTGACAGGTTAGGTTATTTCATGCTTTTGTTATGCCTTGCATATACGAATCTGGGACAGGTTAGGTTATTTCAGGCTTTTATTATGCCTTGCATATACGAATCTGTGACAGGTTAGGTTATTTCATGCTTTTGTTATGCCTTGCATATACGAATCTGGGACAGGTTAGGTTATTTCAGGCTTTTATTATGCCTTGCATATACGAATCTGTGACAGGTTAGGTTATTTCAGGCTTTTGTTATGCCTTGCATATACGAATCTGGGACAGGTTAGGTTATTTCATGCTTTTGTTATGCCTTGCATATACGAATCTGGGACAGGTTAGGTTATTTCAGGCTTTTATTATGCCTTGCATATACGAATCTGTGACAGGTTAGGTTATTTCAGGCTTTTGTTATGCCTTGCATATACGAATCTGTGACAGGTTAGGTTATTTCAGGCTTTTGTTATGCCTTGCATATACGAATCTGGGACAGGTTAGGTTATTTCATGCTTTTGTTATGCCTTGCATATACGAATCTGGGACAGGTTAGGTTATTTCAGGCTTTTATTATGCCTTGCATATACGAATCTGTGACAGGTTAGGTTATTTCAGGCTTTTGTTATGCCTTGCATATACGAATCTGGGACAGGTTAGGTTATTTCATGCTTTTGTTATGCCTTGCATATACGAATCTGGGACAGGTTAGGTTATTTCAGGCTTTTATTATGCCTTGCATATACGAATCTGTGACAGGTTAGGTTATTTCAGGCTTTTGTTATGCCTTGCATATACGAATCTGGGACAGGTTAGGTTATTTCATGCTTTTGTTATGCCTTGCATATACGAATCTGGGACAGGTTAGGTTATTTCAGGCTTTTATTATGCCTTGCATATACGAATCTGTGACAGGTTAGGTTATTTCATGCTTTTGTTATGCCTTGCATATACGAATCTGGGACAGGTTAGGTTATTTCAGGCTTTTATTATGCCTTGCATATACGAATCTGTGACAGGTTAGGTTATTTCATGCTTTTGTTATGCCTTGCATATACGAATCTGTGACAGGTTAGGTTATTTCAGGCTTTTATTATGCCTTGCATATACGAATCTGTGACAGGTTAGGTTATTTCAGGCTTTTATTATGCCTTGCATATACGAATCTGTGACAGGTTAGGTTATTTCAGGCTTTTGTTATGCCTTGCATATACTAATCTGTGACAGGTTAGGTTATTTCAGGCTTTTTTTATGCCTTGCATATACGAATCTGTGACAGGTTAGGTTATTTCAGGTTTTTGTTATGCCTTGCATATACTAATCTGTGACAGGTTAGGTTATTTCAGGCTTTTGTTATATCTTGCATATACGAATCTGTGACAGGTTAGGATATTTCAGGCTTTTGTTATGCCTTGCATATACTCTTCTGTGACAGGTTAGGTTATTTCAGGCTTTTTATGCCTTGCATATACGAATCTGTGACAGGTTAGGTTATTTCAGGCTTTTGTTATACCTTGCATATACGAATCTGTGACAGGTTAGGTTATTTCAGGCTTTTGTTATACCTTGCATATACTAATCTGTGACAGGTTAGGTTATTTTAGGCTTTTATTATGCCTTGCATATACGAATCTGTGACAGGTTAGGTTAGCTCAGACTTTTGTTATGCCTTGACTATACGAATCTCTGACAGGTTAGTTTATTTCAGGCTTTTGCTATGCCTTGCATATACGAATTTGTGCAGAACATTCAAATCCTGGTGATTTTCGTTTAGTGATGTTGTCAGTACTGGCTAGCGTAATGGCGGACGTAGAAACGAAGTTACATTACGGAAACTGTGTGTTTATTTCATTATTAATAAAATTGTTGTGCTTGACTGTTTTTCAGTAGTAATTGCGTTCTTCACATTACAGCGTATCGTGTGTTTTATATCCCTATATTTCTTTCCTTCACTAGAAATCACCACGCTTGCACTTCCATCACCACGCACATCTCATTTCGTCAGTGGCGTATACTGGTTAAAGGGTTTGGGCTACCGCTGACCCTATTATTACACAAAATATATCTAACAATTACTTTAATTTTAATTACTATGGTAAAACTAATAATACAAAATTATTACATTATGTTATATTATAAACTTTTTCTTTTGTAATTTCCTTGGGCTACCGCCGGTAGCCCCGGTAGCCCAAAATACGCCCCTGCATTTCGTACGTAATTTACTATATTTCCGAGCAATTTCCTTTTCTTCAAATATTTCCCTATAAAATCCTTAACTTTTCAAATCCATCTTTACAAATTCAACCACTTTCACTTCCAAAATCACCGGAACTACATCAGCGCTAGTTTCTAACAAACAATACAAATGAAATTTCCAAATCTGGCTGTCAGGTATATCGCCTTGTGAAGCTGATTTGAATAGTTTCAAGGGACCGGGGCCGGGTATCGAACCCGGGACCTTTGACTGAGTGCGCTAACGCTCTACCGACTGAGCTACCCAGGAGCTGTACCTAAAATCCAGATTTTCATAATATACGTCACTGTTGTCAACAGAAAACCACAATTTACACAGAGTTGTGTGCTCTAAATGTTGGGTCTTGATGTCATGTCAGTCCATTTGAGGTATGTTGATATAAGTAAAGGGAAGAATTATTCAAAATGAAACTTATCCAATTACTTCAAAATGTGCATAAACGTGCCAACGTCTGTAGCGAATATCTCCCTTACCGCTCTCAGGGAATTTCCCGCATAGTACAGATTGACGAGCAAAATATTTTCCTTTATGATATAATAATCCATTACTTCTCGTTGTTTAAAATATTAACAGCAGAACAACTTTTCAAAGTCTTAGTATAATTATTAAAGGATGACTATAGTGAGGAAATGTTCTATTCTGTTTCTAAGCCTACGAAGTTCATAACAGAAGGTCAAAAGAATTAGCGTAGCAGTAGCTTGGGATCCGTACAGACAAAACAAAATCGATTCTATAGAAAAGGTCCAAGGCAGACAGCAATATGTCAAAATGGGAAAGGGATATGGCGAAGAGATAGTAAAAGACTTAGGGTGGGAATTTCTCAAATCAAGGCGACGAAAAACCAGACTGAGTGCATTGTTTAAGGCACAAATGGGACACAAAGCATGGACCGATATCAGTGCTAGATCAGTGACACCATCATACTTAGGCAGAGCTGATCATATTATGAAGTTTAAATGCAGAAAACAAAGAACGGACGTGACAAAATTTTCCTTTGTTAACCGCACAATAGTAGACTGGAACAGCTTACCTGCGGCAATCTTTCAGGGTGGTCCTCTCAAAATCAATACATTTAAGGAAAGGTTGAGAAGATTAGACTGAAAATTTAATTGTAAGTGCAGTGTAATTATCTAAGTTGTGTCATGTAAATAATTAAGATGATATTTGAGTAGCTTAATATCAAAGACGGACATCTGTCTCCTCCATAGTTTTGATCTAGAGGCAATTTTTAATTCACAGCGTTCTTTGTAATATTTAACACAATTTATTTTATAAATATAGTGTTAGAGTTTGCATATGGTTTCACTATAACTGGAAACAGCATGAAAATTGTATAAAAACCACAGCTATCTGAATTTCGATTGAGGTCACTTGTCCGTCTTTGATATTAAGTACTCATTTGATTAAGTTGATATGTAATTAATTAAGGTGACTTATAATGACTTAAGTTGATAATAGTTGGGTTTAATGGAAGTACTTATAAGTTAGGCGTTATTATAGCACAGTTTTTATTTATAGTCCTAGGTTTATTGCATTTATTTATTTACAGTTAGAAATAAATTTACGTTTATTTTATTTTTTATTACTGTAATTATTGTAATCTTATTACTGTAATTATTGTAATGTTATTATTGCATATTATATATCACTGCCACCGGTTGTATACCGAATTGTAGTGTTAATAAATACATATACATACATACAAATATGACCCACCGTATAAGCCATACATTTAATTTTTTAATACTGGGTACATAGTTTTTAAACGGCAACGTTAATTTTCTATGTTGCCTACTCACTTAAGCACGTGGTTTAAATGAAATCAGTCACTATACATCTAAATAAGAAGATAAATTTTCGTTTTTCGGATCGTACACACACAAAAAAGCATTCTAATGCCGAAATATCCAACTTAATTTATAACTTGTGCAGTTTATGTAAACGTATGCAATGAATTTGAATAATTTCACATAAAATAGATATTCACACATTGTAAACATTTCTGATGTTAAAAAAAATAACGTTTAAATATATTGTGGCTCATAATGAGATCCCAAGCACTTTTTTTGCAATAATAACATTCAGATCGGTGTAGCCCACAGTTACCTTTTTCATATAGCACAAAAAACCACGAGGGAAATCGTTGGCTTTCATTTGGGATAAAAAAAATCGCACCTGTACAACTGTTAAATAATGTATTTAGTAAGAGAACTTTTATTTTTCTTCTTGTTATCTGACTAAGTTGATCGTATTACTACAGTTTGTCATCGTGTAATTGGCTCTGTAAAATTCTCACGATATGTTAAATATATTTAAAAAATATCTGAAAAGTAAGGCTTCCGTTCCGAGAAAGTTCCCGACCACACTGGAGAATCGTTGGTCCGTAGCTGTAACGTTTTTATTCCTCTTAGCTTCAAACGAACTCACGCCTTCCCTGGGCAGTGTTACTTTTACGACGAAATTGGTGGTTGTAAACAAAAGTCTACGAGTCCGTCTTGTGCGATAAAGCTGTGAATTTTGACCATCGTATTGTGTTACAAAGCGTGTCTGTAACTTCTACAAACAAGAACAAAACCCCAACAATTGATTAAACTCTATCACAGAACACACACGACTATTTCAGAAACGAAACTCATAGGGGAATATACACTGTAATTTCTACTTGACAATATAAAGTGTGTTTAAAAATATTTTGTTGATGGTAATAATAGTTATCAACAATACTACGCATCAGCTACAAGCCTGTTAGCAGATTAGGTTATTGAACTCAGTCAGCAATGAAGTTGGGCTCACATGTGCAGAGGGACGTAAGGGCTATTCCATCTCAAATCGACCGAAATACAGAGAAAATTGAACTTGCAATTTTTAAATACAATGAAACTTTTTCTGTCCGTTGAAAACTGTGATACAAAGCTTTGTGCAAAGTTTGAGGCATCAGAACTTCATAGTGTTTAAATTAAAATATTTTATGCTCGACCATGCCGAAACGTAGTAATTATTCAACTGGTAGCAGACCTTTAATGCATGTCATTAAAGTACACCTACTCATTAAAGGTCAGGTCTTTCAGCCAATGACGACTCAGGTTACAACTGTTCAGCCAATGACAGGTCAGCTTTCTACCGTTATAAAACCGCAAGTATCGATTATTCTCGGATATGCAATCGAAAGAGAATTAGCGAAAAGTCACGGAGGCTGGAAATCCAATACTGTCGCAGAAGGTTATGTTCTGCTACTATAATAATTAGCGTTAATTGTAAATAATATTCAAATAAATTCAATTTGTCATCTCGTTTTTCAATGTCTAATTTCATTGTTATCTCTGTAGGTTCTTATGGCCTAGCAAGGTCAATGTGAACATCTGTTCCTCGGAAAAAATCAATACTGTCGCGTCTGCGCACATCTCACAACATACGGAACATTGCTGAAGGTCAGATACAATTAAAATTAATAATATCAAGTTAGAAATATGGTCGAGCATAAAAAGTCGTATGAAACTCGCCTATAATGGTAATTAAGAAGCTCGTTTCATAAATATCCATACTCACTTCTTAATTACCTTCATTATAGGCTCGTTGCATAATGTATATAAATTTATCGTATTTTCATAAAATTAGAAACTTTAAACTGTTGTGGCTCCGAAACCCTTTCACCCAGTGATCAAAATCATGGTTTATTTTGTTGCTGAGAAGTTAAAGTTTATATTGACATGTAAACAGTTTATCTTACTTTTTATGGAAATGGAGAAATTTAGATTTTTCTTCATTAAGACGCCTTTGCCCACGAAAAATATTTTTAAAATATATAGTTAGATTCCGCATTGAAAGTACAAATAAACATATTTTTTACTGGTGCACCGTTGATAAGAAAGTATTGAAAATATCAAATAAAGAAAATAAATAGTACGCGTGTGAACTAATAAGCTGACTGTGAGACGGGAGCTACCCTAGGCAAGCAGGGCCAGAAGACATAAACACGTGATGTTTCGTCTAGTAGCGCATAGCTGGGCTAGCTTTATCACAAGTTTTCATAAACACAGGAGTAAAATGACGCCCAACGCTCGCTTATCTTCAGCTCTCCGCCATTTCGTGCGGTACTGCGCCGTTCAAGTCTAGGCGTGTGAATATAATTTATTTAATACCCTCGAAACTTATTGCCGAGCCACTAAGCAAACAATGCCGAATCCCTCTTAATACTGCAAGGTTTTTTCTTAATATTTTTTACATTTTTACAAATGGGCAAAAAGCCTAAAAGTAACTAAAATCAGATTATCTGTCTCTCTGCATGCAATAAAAATAAGTATTACTTCTTATCATAATCTACCAAATGTCAGCTTCAAAATGAGCTCCCGTTAAATGTTCTGCAGTAAATGGTTCCAGAGTTCTGAGCGCTGAAAGAGGCTTGTTTTTATAAAATACGCTAAATTTGTCGCTCAATAGTACAAAAAATTTGAATTTCGATAGTATATTTTTCAAAATGCACTTTCCTCAGAACCTTGTATAAATAGGGAAAAATTAGAGTATTAAAAAATGCGATTTCATATGGAATAGCCCGTACGGTTTCAGTAAAGGCAATAAAATGGCAATATTTTAAGTCACTGTACTGGAGATTCTTGGAGTAAAGATTGGAACTTGTAGTGAATATATTATGCTGTAGCTATTTTGATAGTCCGTGAAAATATATTATGCACTAGCTATTTTGATAGTCCGTGATGCCTTTTTTTTTTTTTTTTTTTTAAGACACCACACGAAACATCAGCATATTAGGGAAAATATTCTATTATTTTTATGGTCCACGGTAAACTACTAATTTTTACTCCATTTTTATTGTATTTTTGGTCCAGTGAAAATACTCGTATTTTAGGAAAATTTAATAGTGAAACATGATAAAATAGACGAGCCTCATGGTCTAGTCGTCAGAGCTTCTGGCCATAGTTCATGAGGTCCCGGGTTCGATTCCCTGTTAGAGCACAGGAATTTTAAAGGGGATTATTTCTGTGTTCGTCCATGGTCTGGAATTTAGGTTAACTTTAGATTTAAGACCTCTCCTGGCACCACATTATCATAATCATCCTATCACATCATCGGGGTAATGTAACTTCCCTTCCAGGCACCCCAACCTCAGAAGTGAGTTACAACTAAGCCACTGCCAAGAGAGAAGACCAGAAATGTCAAAAAGACAATCTGGTGGCATTGGATTAAAAATAAACATGATAAAATATGATATAAAACCTTTTAAATTGGTTTTAGCGACGCTGTGGTTATTTAACGACGCTGTATCAAGTACTACATTATTTAGCGTCGATAGAATTGGTGATAGCGAGATAGTTTTTGGCGATGTGAGGCCGAGTAATCGCCATATATTACCTGATATTCGTCTTACGGTGCGGGAAAACCTCGAAAAAACCCAACCAGGTAATCAGCCCAAGCAGGAATCGAACCCGCGCCCAAGCACAACTCCGGATCGACAGGCAAGCGCCATTAGCCGACAGAGCTACGCCGGTGGCCATATAAAACATTAATTAAAAAAAGGAATTAGGTACAAATGGCATTGTAGCCTTCGAAGTGTATACGCCGCAAATTATATCTTTTGGGAATACTAAGTTTATGTCATTTTGGTCCACGGTAAAATACTAATTTTTACTCAATTTACATTCAATTTTTGGTCCAGGGAAAATACTCGTCTTTTGGCAACACTTTCGTTTATACTAAATTGTTCATAAACGGGACGAGCAAGTCAGCTAGAAATGGTCTAAAGCAGTGTTTCTCAAACGTTTTCCAAAGCGGAACCCCTTGCAACCTATAGTGCAACAACGAAACTCTTTTAATCAATTTTTTTGTTGTGCTGTTATTATTATTATTATTATTATTATTATTGACAATGTTTCATGTTATTATTGATTCATATTTATTTTCCTTACTTTTGTATAGGGGAAACTCGGCTAATTCCGCAGTACGGGTAATTTCGCAGTAGTGCATATATGATTTTACTGCGGCTTTACAATAGCGTGAACGTAAGTTTTGAGAGGCTGTAAACAGGATACATGTCCTCTGCAGTGCTATAGAAAAAAATCAAGGATATTGGTCGACACCTCTGTCGGCAATACAGTGAAACATCAAAAGTTGGCTGTTTTTCGTGTTTTGCTACACAGCTGTAAAGAAAGTGAGCATTGTTACATATAAATTGTTCCTCTTATGTTACTTTCATAATGTATTTCATAATTATTTACTACTGCTGAATTAGCCAAGTCCTATTGCGGATTTATCCGCACTGTTGCGGAATTACCCGAGTTGCTCTTTTTCAACTGTAATGTATGTAGCCTACAACTAAATATAGTTGCATTTTAATAGGTCTCTTTATCTCATTTGGTAATGAAAGGTTTCGTCCATGTCTGCATACCTTGATAATATTTTTCAATAAACATTTTGATAAAAAATATGATAGATTTATTTCTTAATATTGCGGAATTAGCCGAGTCTCCCCTATATTTTTAATATCACCTGAGTATAAAATATAATTTAAAAACCATTTAGAACTTACGGAACCCCTAGGATTTGCTCGCGGACCCTTGGGATTCTGCGGAACATACTCTGAGAAACTCTGGTCTAAAGAATACCCGAAATTACTTCCACAGTGGAATCGGAAAGACGAGAGAAACAAAATTGCTCGGAGAAAACCAGCTTTGTGGATTGCATAATCTCTCAGAATCTGTCCGGGATCGGACATGGTCCTCCTCAGAGAGAATCTGCCAGATGGCCGAGTTGCAGCTGGAGTCAACTCCAGAATTGCACAAGGATCCGTTTGCATAATAACCGTCATTTTCTCTTACCCCCGAAATTTAAGCTCAAATAACTGTAATACAGCATCAGTCAGTCGAAATGTGTACGAATCCAATTATATGAAATGACTACGGAGCTTTCAAGCAATCAAATGACGTTCAGGCTGGAATGTAAATTACACGGTGATGCCGAATAAAGTAAACGCTTGCAACATGACGTATCTAGTAACACAGATAAACAGGCACATTATGATGTAAAAGGACATCAGTCACTAAATTCCAGCTGGCATAAATACAAAACAGATTCTGTAGTCTCCTTGGGTTGTAATTTCTGTTGTTCAGCTACAAATTCTCTTGAATTCGACATGCATCGCTTAGGGATGGAGAAACACTGCTTCACCTCGCCTTTGGTGGTCTAGTAGTTACCAAGTTTGCCATTGAATCCAAGAGTCGCAGGTTCAAATCCTGCCGAGCATAGAATTGCATTTTTCAAAAGGTAAATAAAGGTTTTTCCAGGAGAGATTAAGCTTGAATTTTTCTCCTTTGCTGATGAGGAATATAGGAATTTACGTCGTTTCGAAGGTTAGCTCTACTTTAGCCTTCAGGTGAAAAAAGGAGCAAATAGGATACCGTTTTCTCTCCCATGCGTCATAAAGTTATGTTATTACAGTCCCGTCGCTCTAATTTCCGGCAGCTACATTTAAACGTGTGCGTCTTGTGATTCGCTGATGAAGACGTTACGCATTTCCTAAGGCTGGATAAATACTTAATATAATCGCTCGCCATTTTGGCTCTTTCGTTGGCGTTCGCAGAAAGCACACGAGGACGTTATTTGCCACTCAATTATTTGCTGAATTACAGTGCGTTTGATTTATTATCATAGGAGCTACGACATGATAATGTTTAACGGTGTGGCAAATAGATCCCTCGTCTGGTAGCTCGGCAACGAAAGAACAAAAATGGCGAACGATACTACCTACTTAGACTTTATAGAGCTTTGACTTCCTAAGACGTAAGCAAAGAGGAGGAGTCACGCCTGGAATAACAGCGTGGCGACTATAGTTCTGTCAATTGTAGATTAATTCTCATTTCGTATAGCATATCTCTCAACTTCGCTTTAAAAATTGAATCATGCGCCTTTTCCAGCTCGATAGCTGCCAGATGCAATTTATTCTTCGTTTACTGTTAGTCAATAGGAAACGTTAAGGGCAGAGGATGGTATAAATTGATTCCCTAATTGATGCACGTTTTTCATTTGTTGGCCAAAAAGAAAATTCACCCCAAAAAATTCGCCCAAAAATATTAATCCAATAATATTCGCCCAAAGTGATTACACCCAACGATTTTCATTTTCACCCTCATTCACGAAAAATTCACTCAATGCGATAAAGTTTAGTTCATTTCATAGTAAATATATTTTTAGCAATTCGTTTCTGTGGTAACATTTGTAAGTGTATATGAATATCTATTTCATTTTAAAAATAAAGAGCGTAAGATTTGTTGATGATGTGTCGTTGTTAGCAGACAAGGAGACATGCCATTGGAGCTAAATGACAGCTGTAAGAAGAATGAGATGAAGATAAATGCAAAGAAGATTAAAACCATGGTCATAAGAAGAAAAATAAAGAAGGTAAATGTACGAATTCTAAACGAGGCAGTAGAGCAAGAGGACAGCTTCAAATCCAGGAGTTGGATCTAGGACGAAGAGTAAAAGAACCACAAAAACGAAAATATAAAAGCTACACAATATTTCACAAAGGTATGATGAATTCAAAGACGAAGGACGTGTCGTTGAATATTTGCGTGCCAGTGGTTACAACATTCAGATCTGAAGAAATCCATCCAAGACTCGATTTCTACAATAAAATAGGCCTACAGTTTTTCAGGAGATATGTAAACTATTAAAAACTTCGTTCCACCTAAATTATTGCATTATCAACTGAAATAAAAATATTAACATATGTGAATTTTCTTTGTTCTAATTTTGTTTTGGGTCAATTTATTTGATGCATTCTCCGGTGCGTCAGTTGTCCATGGGTCAAATTTCATTGGGTGAACTAGCACCGAACCATTTTTTGGTCCTCGTGTGTTTACACTCGTACCAAAAAGAGAACGTTTACGAACTCGTCTCATAGATACCCATTTTTAATTACTGCTTATTGTTATTTAAAACCATCCCTCGCTTAACTTGATACATTAAATGTCAGTATTTGATCAATTACTTGTCTGTTTATTGCTGTTTAACTTTCACATGTCCCGAAAAGACAAAGTATATGATTATGTCTCGTGACGAGAATATTGTACAAAATGGAAATATGAAAAGTGGAAATTTATCTTTTGAAGAGATGGAGAAGTTCAAATATCTTGAAGCAACAGTAACAAATATAAATGACACTCGGGAGGAAATTAAACAACAGAATAAATATGGAAAATGGCTGTTATTATTCGGTTGAGAAGTTTTTATCATCCAGTCTGCTGTCAAAAAATCTGAAAGTTAGAATTTATAAAACAGTTATATTACCGGTTGTTCTTTATGGTTGTGAAACTTGGACTCTCACTTTGAGAGAGGAACATAGGTTAAAGGTGTTTGAGAATAAGGTTCTTAGGAAAACATTTGGGGCTAAGAGGGATGAAGTTACATGAGAATGGAGAAAGTTACACAACACAGAACTGCACGCATAATTAGGAACATTAAATCCAGACGTTTGAGATGGGCAGGGCATGTAGCACGTATGAGCGAATCCAGAAATGCGTATAGAATGTTAGTTGGGAGGCCGGAGGGAAAAGGACCTTTAGGGAGGCCGAGACGTAGATGGGAGGATGATATTAAAATGGATTTGAGGGAGGTGGGATATGATGATAGAGAATGGATTAATCTTGCTCAGGATAGGGACCAATGGCGGGCTTATGTGAGGGCGGTAATGAACCTCCGGGTTCCTTAAAGGCCAGTAAGTAAGTAAGTATGTCTTTTTCATGAAGAGTAATGAATGGTTTTAGTCCGTTTAACATATATTTTACTGTATATTAAATTCTCACAGTATTTTCTCAAGATGGTTACTGCAGTTTGTAATGCATCTTCCGAGTCACTACAGATCCCTGATCATCAGCAAATAAAACATTTCTCCTAATCAATAGGTCGACTAAAATCAAGCAAGAGTTTCTGAACATCAATACCACTTAAAGCATACTATAATACACGAAGCTGTTGCGGTGTACCGCAGGCCAGCACATGTTTTGAAACTTAATTTCGGTAAGCGGGTCCAGATCATACAGATTGGTATCATTAACATCGCATTCCCCTCCCCTCTCCCGCTCCATTCATCTGTTTCCCTCTCGCCGGCGCGCAGGCGATCTCTTGTTTCTGCAGACGAAGTGGTTGCCACGGCAACGGGCCGGACCGAGGAGAGAATCGATTCCGGAGCTAGAGGATCCCGGTCGCTATGGAAACGAGAGACGTGCGGAGGTGTGGGGAGCGGAGTGGCAGTGTATCAGAAGTACTGCAGCATCATAATGCAGGAAACTGCTGAGATCAGCCATGTGACCCCGGGGTCACGTAAAATTAATTGCGAGATGAGATCTTCCTGAAAAACTGCAGTAAAATATTTCATAGCCTCTTCTGTCAAAGCCCTTGTCTGCGATATCGTAATTCCGAGGCGTTGCAGATGCAGTATGGTTTTCGGTACTGGACCTTGCTGTTGTGAAAGTAACAGGTTTAGTGTGCTGAGCGAGAAATGAGTTTATAGTCAGCGATATATCTTGATGGCTGGTACAATTTATCTGCTGCATACAGGCCTAAGATTCGACTGGAGTTTCTGCATTAAACGTGTACAAAATCGTTAGGTCGTATTTCTAGTAAAAAGTTTTCCAGTGTTTATTTTTACTTTCTCTCAATGCGAAGTATAGAGGAAGTGTTGTGACTTACTTACTTACTGGCTTTTAAGGAACCCGGAGGTTCATTATCGCCCTCACATAAGCTCACCATTGGTCCCTATCTTGAGCAAGATTAATCCAGTCTCTACCATCATATCCTACCTCCCTCAAATCCATTTTAATATTATTTTCCCATCTACGTTTCGGCCTCCCCAAAGGTCTTTTGCCCTCCGGCCTCCCAACTAACACTCTATATGCATTTCTGGATTCGCCCATACGTGCTACATTTCCTGCCCATCTCAAACGTCTGGATTTAATGTTCCTAATTATGTCAGGTGAAGAATACAATGCGTGCAGCTCTGCGTTGTGTAACTTTCTCCATTCTCCTGTAACTTCATCCCGCTTAGCCCCAAATATTTTCCTAAGAACCTTATTCTCAAACACCCTTAATCTCTGTTCCTCTCTCAAAGTGAGAGTCCAAGTTTCACAACCATACAGAACAACAGGTAATATAACTGTTTTATAAATTCTAACTTTCAGATTTTTGACAGAAGACTAGATGACAAAAGCTTCTCAACCAAATAATAACAGGCATTTCCCATATTTATTCGGCGTTTAATTTCCTCCCGAGTGTCATTTATGTTTGTTACTGTTGCTCCAAGATATTTGAATTTTTCCACCTCTTCGAAAGATAAATCTCCAATTTTTATAGTTCCAGGAAGTGTTTTGATGCTGGGAAAAATCGATTCCGAGATTTTATTGAAAAACACGTTTTCAATAGGCTATCTCTGATGCCTAGGGCCTGATTTTTTGGTAACAACGATAAACGCGAAAAAAGTCCAAATGACAATTTAGCAGTATTCCGTATTTTATACACGTAGGGTAAAGGTTGGTAATATTGTGATACTAATAATATTATAGTAGTACTTTTTGAGAATTTTATTACAATTTTACTGAGCGAGAGAAGGACGGGTTTTGTGCAGAAACTTGTCCACGAACATTCCCTTAATATGTTGACGCAAAAACCGATCTTCCTCTCGCTCAGTAAAATTGTAAAAAATTCCTCCAAAAAAACTGTCATAATATTATTAGTATCACAATATTACCAACCTTTACCTATACAGTGAAACTTCTCTTCACGGGCGTCTCTTAAATAGCTATTTATTTTACGAAATACTCACCGAAATCAGCAGTTTCATTTCATAAAGAAATCAGGTCCCTAATAAGATCGAAATAGTATATTACGATACAAGGTTAGGAAGTACTTTTTACAAAATCGAGGAAAAGTTTGAAAAAGAGCACAGCGAGTTTTCAATTTCCGAGATGCACTTCACAAGCAACATTTTTTTGCATGATTATTTTTTTAAATTAAAAATATATTTTACACTGAAAATTTAGAGCAATATTATTCCAAAGCCTTCGGAAAACTGCACTGTAACGGTAACTAAGTAACAGTAAGTCCACTGTAATGGGTCTATTTCAGTATAGTTTTATGTTATGGAGAATGGGTTTTCCCATAAGTTTAATGCACGGATTTCTGGGACACTCTGTATATTCGACCTGACAAGAGGATCCAACTTGTAAGAAATGTGGGTACGTTTTGGAGTCATCACCTCTTATTCTGCTGAATTGCCAGTTTTAAGCCATATCAGTCATCGATAACTCGGAAACACATGTCTACCGGGAAGATTCAAGAAATCACACCCAGGAGCATCGTGTAGCTGATCTTTCACTGCAATCTTTTGAGATGATTTCTAGTCTACGAAGCGCACAGTGGATCATTCGTGTCTATTTCAGTAATCTAAGGGGAAAGAAGAGGAAGTGGCCAAGTGATATGTTGATAATGGTGAAAATGATACGTTGATGGATTTGGTGATGGTAATGGTAACAATGATGTCGTTGGTGGTGACTATTACACTCTTTTACTACGTCATACTACTTTGACCAATAAAACGGTACGAAAGGACGTCTTTCAAACAATCATGGCTGCTTATCGCACAATTTTATCGCTTCCCCAGCATTTGTTTAATTTTATCGCTTCCTAGCATTTGTTTGTTTTTATCACTACACTAGCATTTGTTTCTTTGTTTGCCAACATTTCAAACTGCAAATCCTTTATGGTACTACTGTTCTCCAACCAGGAGATTAACCGTGAAAGGAATGTGCTTACTATTGCGTCATCTGTTGGAGCGAAGTAGATGGATAATATTATCGTTATAACGTCAGTTTAAAAAAACATGCGCTCTCCTGCATATGTTATTTCCTGTATGGAGGGATTAAAAGGCCAGGAGATTAACCGTGATCTAATTTTGTAACTAGGGTAGTATAAATAATATGTGTGTATCAATGTTATCGTTTGTGCTTTGAGAGTTAGCCAATGGAGATGCGTGTACCCACGTGTGTGATCTTATGACATCAACTTTCATTAACAGCATTGCCCCGCAGCGTCTCATTCCCCTGAGTCTTTCTCCTGGTTGGAAACATGTTTTGCGATTGTAATTTGTTTCCCGCATAGATAGTCGACAGAAAATGGTGTCTCCGTTCAGACATTTTAGTAAAGATAACATTAGTGAAAGAGAATTTTAGTAAGTCAATTAATATCAATTTTATTGTGTTAGAATACTTTATTTCTTCTAATCTTTATATACTTTCTCCTGTTTTTATCACCTCTACCATTTGTTTCTTTGTTTGCCAATATTTCAAACTGTAATTTTTTTAGGGTATTATAAAACATGCTTTGCGATCGTCATTTGTTTACAGTATAGACAGTCAACTGAAAATGGCGGCTCCGTTCAAACTTTTTGGTGAAGCTAACATTAGTGAAGCAGAATTTCAGTAAGTTAATATATATATATATATATATATATATATATATATATATATATATATATATTTTCTTTATTCAATCTCCAAGTTTATAGAACCCTATTTTAGCCGAAGGTATATTAGGGCTGTAATTAAATCATACATATTATAGTTACATAAAATATATACATAATTATGACATAAAATACACTAAGTTAATATAGGGTAAATTAGGGTATGTTGGACAATCGGGCATGTTGGACACTTTGTACTTTAACGTATTACCTCGTCGCCACTTGTGGGAACCATATTCTGCTACTTCCGTCATTGACTTCTAGCAGAATATGGTGCCCACAAGTGGCGAGGTAACACGTTAAAGTACGGAGTGTCCAACATGCCCGACTGTCCAACATACCCTAATTTACCCTATATATTATTGTATTAGAGTACTTTATTTCTTCTTCCTAATCTTTATATACTTTCTTCTAATCGTGTAATAGTGAATTCAATTCCACTCGATTTTTCATTTTCTCTAGATAATTCAAAACCTCTAGTGAGATTACTGATGATAATGAAGCTGATAGGGAGGCTAAGGCTAAACTACAAGGGCCGTAATGCCAATGATGATGATGAGGGTAATACAGTAAAGATGACTGCAGTATGACAGTGAAGACTATGAGTTCAACGACGATAATAATAATGATGCTAAAACTGGAACGAAATGCATTCCAGTTTCATGCAGTTACGGCTTGTGTGACATTTCCTCCACACATACACAAAAAGCGATTCGGCATTAGGACAGAAAATCTGAAAGGCCAGTCGCTTCCCAATCCTGAACTCTGACCTTTGGCACAGAAGTGTGTGACTCACAGAACGATGTGTTTTAAAGACAGACGGTTTCTTTACACCAACTCGAACATAGTGAAAAGTTGAACGATTATGCAGTTTCCTTGAGCTGCGAGCAAAACAGTTCTTCCTTGACTGCAAAGAGACAGACGCTGCAAACAGGTTGGAAGTCCTGTCAGCTTTCAGGTTTACGATTGTAATTGCATGGTGATTGTGCATAAATCTGCGGGACCAACGAGAAATTCTATTGAAAGCGAACGTCTGTTTCCTTATCGCGATTTATACCACACTTCGCGAATTAATGCAGCTCTGGTGTTCAAATGATTTGTATGGATTAGCTGCACCTGTCATTCGAGATTTGATTTAGGTGGCTGATGGACGAAAACTTGTGAATGCACATACATACACTAATAGTAATAATAATAATAATAATAATAATAATAATAATAATAATAATAATAATAATAATCGGAGGAAATTAAACGCAGAATATGCAAATCTAGCTTTCAGGTAATAGCTCCCTCTAAAGCAGGTTTCAATAATTTCAAGGAAAAATTGTTCCGGAGCCGGGTATCGATCGCGGGACTCTTCGCTTAGCGCACGAATGCTCTCCCGACTGAACTACCCCAGGAACTACACACACCACCTTCACAATTTTTCGCTTATATCCACACAACTCAAATGGGCTGACAAGACGCCAGAACCCAACTCTGAATGCACACAAATACTGTGTGACTTAAATTGTGGCTTACTGTTAACGTACCTCCAGTAACGAATATATTATGCACATCTGGCTTTCAGGTAGTAGCTTCCTGTAAAGCACGTTTGAATAATTTCAAGGAAAAATTGTTCTAGGGCCGGGTATCGATCCCGGGACCCTTCGCTTAGCGCACAAATGCTCTCTCGACTGATCTACCCCAGGAACTATACACGCCACCGTCACAAGGGTCCAGGGATCGATAACCGGCCCCGGTACAATTTTTCTTGAAATTATTAAACGCAGAACAAATATGGGAAATGCGTGTTACTATTCGGTTGAAAAGCTTTTGTCATCCAGTCTGCTGTCAAAAAATCTGAAAGTTAGAATTTATAAAACAGTTATATTACCGGTTGTTCTGTATGGTTGTGAAATTTGGACTCTCACTTTGAGAGAGGAACAGAGATTAGTGGTGTTTGAGAATAAGGTTCTTAGGGACATATTTGGGACTAAGAGGGATGAAGTTACAGGAGAATGGAGAAAGTTACACAACACAGAACTGCACGCATTGTATTCTTCACCTGACATAATTAGGAACATTAAATTCAGACGTTTGGGATGGGCAGGGCATGTAGCACGTATGGGTGAATCCAGAAATGCATAGACCTATAGAGTGTTAGTTGGGAGACCGGATGGAAATAGACCTTTGGGGAGGCCGAAACGTAGATGGGAGGATAATATTAAAATGGATTTGAGGGATATGATGGTAGGGAATGGATTAATCTTGCACAGGATAGGGACCGATGGCGGGCTTATGTGAGGGCGGCAATGAACCTCCAGGTTGCTTAAAAGCCATTTGTAAGTACGTAAGTAATAATAATAATAATAATAATAATAATAATAATAATAATAATAATAATAATAACAATAATAACAATTTCTATGATCATGTTTCTGGAAACATAAGCCTACTGACTAACATTTCATTAATCACACTGGCTTATGTAAGAAAGAAATTACGAAAAGAATCGTTAGAGCCTATTTTGAGCCATTCGCCGTTTTCAATTGTTTTATCAAGTACCAATTAAATTTTTTAGTAATAATAATTGTATTGTACTTCATGTGAATTATTCCCGATTGAATTAACGCGCACAAAGAAAAAAAAAAAACAAAATATATGCAGGAGTTCAGGAGAAATTGCTACGGAGAGACAGACACTTGTCAAAATCGCTATTAGGTTTCCTGATTAAACTACTTAGAAATTGTATTTTCGCGAAAATCTTGAAAACGACAAATTGCAGAATCATAATGCTTGCTCTCTGTATTTTGTATAATCAGAGAGTGGACAGGTATGAAAATCGCACTTGCCAAGTTGTACAAGAGATCTTGTCTATATGTCTGCACTTCCATAGCTATGCATAAGTAACCCGATCTCTTTACATAAATTGTTTTTCTCGCAGACCCTTGAATTGTCCGTGACTGAAACGAGGTCTAGGCAGGTAACCATGTAAATGATCTTATGACTGACTTATCGACATTGAGAAAGCTGATCGACAGCATAAATTTCTTGTTCTAGATGATTTATCTTGAGTTACAAATGAATTGATTTATTAGTAAGAAGCATTGGTGACTTACTAATGAGGAAGTATTTAGGTTGGCCTTTTGCATTATACTGAAGTCATACAAGAAAACACAGAGTTTCGTATGTTGGATCAGTTTTGATCGAAAACATATGAGTAGTTTTTGAAGTGGAACTTCTTTAGGCGGGGTATGAGTATAGCAATGTTAAATTTAACCCTAATTTATAGTCTCTCATTGCACATACATTAAAAAAAAAAACTCATTTACTCGGTCAATCTAAGTAGAGATATTTTATGGTTTCTCTCAGTTACAGAGGCAAATGCGAGGTTGGAAATTTACATACTATGATTCATCACCGCCTTAATCATCATTATCATAAACATCAAAACAAAATCCAAAATCAATTAAAGGAACAAAAGCCATCTACTTATAACACACGGTAGTAGAAACAGAAACTGATATACCCAAAGATCCTACACACGCAGCATGACCATAGATATTAAACACGTGTAAAAATCTATGTCCGGGAAGAAAAATGTCTTAAGTCAATTTTTTGTGAAAATGAGATTTTTATATATTCTGAAAGAGGAAACAATTCTCTACAATCTGGTAAAACGGTTAGGCCTAAAATCAAATCAGACTCCTGACTGGATTTATAGGGCGTTACCAAATGTCCTAAGTACTTTTTGAATCGAGCACACACAGAATAAAGGACTTAAGAATATTTAATACCTTATTCCTTACAAACATTGCATGTTTACTTTCCATGTTTCCCTATTAAAAAGGTCTAACTTGTATTTTAGCCATTTTATCACATACTGATACCCTTTCCTTTTAAAACTTCAAGCACCAGGGTA
This sequence comes from Periplaneta americana, assembly GCA_025594305.2. Lineage (NCBI taxonomy): Eukaryota > Metazoa > Arthropoda > Insecta > Blattodea > Blattidae > Periplaneta > Periplaneta americana. Next base: position 192,954,010 of record JAJSOF020000003.1, on the reverse strand, counting down.
AACAGTACTATAATTGTTTAAGACACTTTTGCATTCCTAATAATTTACATTTCTCATTTATTTTAACATGAAAAAGGTTTTATGTTTAAATAGTCCCTTCTTCTCAGTTTGGGTTGTAGTCTTAAAAGGGCTTAAGTGCGGCTATTTTTGGAAATAATCAAGAAAATTGTTAAATGAGCAACATTACCTATTTTAGAAGAAATATAAACAAATAATATCCAGGAAAAACCTCTTAATTAAAAGAAATCTATAATTGACACCAATTTCAATCTTTCTACTGCTCTCCTGAAAAGTATAAAATTTTTACCTAGGACCTTTTTCTCCCGGCCACAGAAATAAACTTAAGAAAAATGATCTTCTCTTGTTTCTTGTAATTGCGGAAAAAATTATTATTACTCAATGTGAGACTTCAGTTGCCATAGTAATGAGTTATCGGGAATACGTAGTTATTTTAAGTAAACTGTTGACATTATAAAGGCTGTGTTTTACCAACGAGATAGGTTAGTCGTAAAATAGGTTAGTCGTAAAACACTAGACTAGCATTCTCGAGGTCCCGGGTTTGTATGAATAAACAAATTCAATGAAAATATTCCAGCGTAGAAGAATCCCAAGACAAAATAATATAAACACAAGAAAAGAAATGCTAACCTAATCTCGATTGCAGGGAGGTAAATTCTTTACTTTCCCCTCGGGAAGCGAACCCGATTGCTTTGGATTTATAGCCGGAAATGCAACCACTCCACACATGGCGGAGGACTCGTTGCATGGTTTTAGTTTAATTACTCAGCCTTGCCAGACCTTTCACCGCGATGTCATACCTTGAGACTAATGACTCTAATTCATAACCCGGACCAAGGCTGCGGGCGGCAACAATGGGCAATTGTTTGGCATGCGTGGCTCGTCCTACGCCCGGAAGTACCGCAACCGTGGGTGCGCACATGGGAGTTCACTACACTGTGGCCTCACCTGCTACAGTAGTCGGGGAAATAATAAATTTTAGACACCCAAATTCAAGTTTAAAACTGTATTTTGACCTGACAGGACTTGGAACACAAAATTTTTTACTTTTATCTGCTGAAAAACCTTATTTCGCGAATTTGTGGTTTGCGAAGAGTAGGGAATTTTACTGGAAGCAAGTAAAGAGATAGGTTTGGAAGTAAATCCCGAAAAGACAAAGTATATGATTATGTCTCGTGACCAGAATATTGTACGAAATGGAAATATAACAATTGGAAATTTATCTTTTGAAGAGGTAGAGAAGTTCAAATATCTTGGAGCAACAGTCACAAATATAAATGATGCTCGGGAGGAAATTAAACACAGAACAAATATGGGAAATGTCTGTTATTATTCGGTTGAGAAGTTTTTATCATCCAGTCTGCCGACAAAAAATCTTAAAGTTAGAATTTATAAAACAGTTATATTACCGGTTGTTCTGTATGGTTGTGAAACTTAACATAGGTTAAGGGTGTTTGAGAATAAGGTGCTTAGGAAAATATTTGGGGCTAAGCGGGATGAAGTTACAGGAGAATGGAGAAAGTTACACAACACAGAACTGCACGCATTATATTCTTCACCTGACATAATTAGGAACTTAAAATCCAGACGTTTGAGATGGGCAGGGCATGTAGCACGTATGGGCGAATCCAGAAATGCATATAGAGTGTTAGTTGGGAGACCGGAGGGAAAAAGACCTTTAGGGAGGCCGAGACGTAGATGGAAGGATAATATTAAAATGGATTTGAGGGAGGTGGGATATGATGATAGAGACTGGATTAATCTTGCACAGGATAGGGACCGATGGCGGGCTTATGTGAGGGCGGCAATGAACCTTGGGGTTCCTTAAAAGCCATTTGTAAGTATGTAAGTAAGTATTAAAAAATTAGTAAAAGTCAGACATGTTTCGGAGATGCTTCTCCATCCTCAGTGACTTTACCACGACGGCTGGTTCAGGTGATCGAACCGCGTTGTTGCTAGGCTTAAAGGAGACTGACAGTCAGCCGTCGTGGTAAAGTCACTGAGGATGGAGAAGCATCTCAAAACATGTCTGACTTTACTAATTTTTAATAATTATATTGTATTTATTAGTGTTCATATAACTGTAATATATAATTTTTTACGTTTCTTATCAAATCTATGAACACTGTATAATTGGCCCAACATTTGTGGTTTATCTTTGAATATGAAAAACCTCATTTCGCTAATTCATGGTTTGCGAAGACTAGGTATCTCTTATACAGTGGACTCTCCTAAATTCGACTGAACAGAATTGAGAGTTCAGTCCAATAAGGGTAGTGGGTGTGGCAGCTGAAATGAATACACATTCTTATTGGTTATCCATCAACGAATACAGTACTGTACTTGCATTTCCTGCCCGCCCCGAGACTTGTGTATGCGCTTCTAGTACCACAGTGGGTTTCGACAGTTCCGTCTCACAAAAGGCAAAATTCTCAAATAGAAAAAGAAGAGTTCATTAATATAAAATCAGTCATTAAATATGGATGTCTTAATCAATAAAATATTATGTTTTCTTTTAACAAAAGTATCACTACAAGACACAGAACCAATTCCCATTCAAATGGCAAACCCATTTCTTAGTGCACGTATAGGGGCGTGTCTAATTCTCCTACGTAAGCAGTCGAACTATAGGATGTCGAACTTAAGAGCTTCCACTGTAATCATGAAAAACAACAGTAATTTCCTTTGCACCACATCGGCAAAATGGCTTTGGTTTTAGAACTGTACTGTAAAGAAAGGATTAAGAACAGAAGAAAGGAGTTTGTACACATGTATTATTTATGAAGAGATTTTGTGCAATTTGCTTGTACCGTAGTTTTAAAGTACAGTATTTAGTAAAAGGAAGGCAAAGGAAAACAATAAAGTAAATGTAATAGTGGCATAATAGATAGACTAGACAGAGGAAAATTTAAGAAATAAATATGCAGAAGAATGAAGCGTAAGAAAGACAGAATTAAAAGAGAGGAACCGAGAAGTGAAGAGAGGAAGAGTATATAATTTGTGAGATTAAGGAATGATATCTTCATACTACGGCCGAAATTTATCCACTATGAAGAACCTGAATCTCTGTCTTTCCATAACATTTTCAGCTTTTTCTACACAGTGACTCGTATTAAAGTTATCTAAATTAAAAGGAATTGTAACTGCTTATGGTAGATATTCTGAACGTGTATGAATTATTTTGGCTAAAGAAAAAAATCAGGAAAATAATTTATTGTTCAGTGCTGGTGCTTTAGAAAGAAGGATAAAAAAATGTTTTAAGGGTTGCATACACCTTCCACCAAGGTTTTAAAATTTGTTTTGTGTTATTTTTTTGCCTTAAAAGTAACATTCATATTAACAATCCCTAAATCAATTGTTAGAATATCTGCACTGAAAAAGGGAGAAACAATTTTTTATTCATAAATTTACAATTTTATGAAATTTGTCATTGAACAGGTTAAATATTGAGCTAAAGTTCGTTGATCTTACTAAGGAAATGTCCATGCAAAATTTCATGCTATGAACTAAGAAATTTTAAACATTATGATTTAAACTGTTTTGAAAAATGCAGTTTTGAGATGATGATAAAATTACATATTATTGTTAGCTGTAGTTGTGTTTGCTTGGCAAGACAATTTAATGCATAACGTGGTCAATTTTATAGATATATTAAAATTTCTTTCACAGATATAAAACTAAGAGCTCATATTAAATTAATATAATAAAGGTAAAGGTATCCCGGTAACATGCCATGAAGACACTTGGGTGGCATGGAGGTAGAGCACCATGCTTTCCATGACCTCGGCACTAGAATGAGGTGGTGTGGTCGGCACCACGCTCTGACCGCCTTTTACCCCCGGGAAGGACCCGGTACTCAATTTTACAGGAGGCTGAGTGAACCTCGGGGCCGTTCTGAAAGTTTGGAAGCGAGAAAAAATCTTGTCACCACCTGGGATCGAACCCCGGACCTACCAGTCCGTAGCCAGCTGCCCTTCCAACTGAGCTACCCGGTCGCCAAATTAATATAATAAAAATGAAAAATCAGTTTCTTTTTACCCTGGAAGGTATATGTAGCCACTTAAAGTTACGATCAAAACAAACTTTTTGCGAGTGGCCGGAATCTAGTGCGAAGGCTGCCCTCCTCCCACTCCGTGAACTTGATAGAAATTCGCGAGTGGTCGCCCCACGCACGCGGAACACAATGCTGGGTGCGAGGCGCGCCCCTCGGCCTGCAGGACGCCTCCGCGAACCACACAAATCTTTTGTTGTTTAATTAATTTGATTATAATGTAACGTCTCGCTAATCCTCCGTTTTGGGGCTAGAGCCATGTGGGGAAGTTGACACCTCGACGGATCCGCCTCTCGTGTTGGGTGTGGCCCACGCCAGTTTAAAATTAGTCGTGCAACAAGACATCCATCTCCAGCATCACATCACTTGTTGCTCCTCTTCCTCATTCACCTGCGCCTATTTATGCCCCTTTTTCTTCTCGAATTTGTTCTTAATACTTCTCCTTATCCTTATCTTCGCTTTAATTTGACATGAATACTTACTTACTTATTTACAAATGGCTTTTAAGGAACCCGGAGGTTCATTGCCGCCCTCACATAATCCTGCCATTGATCCCTATCCTGAGCAAGATTAATCCAGTCTCTATCATCATATCCCATCTCCCTCAAATCCATTTTAATATTATCTTCTCATCTACGTCTCGGCCTCCCCAAAGGTCTTTTTCCCTCCGGCCTCCCAACTAACACTCTATATCCATTTCTGAATTCGCCCATAGGTGCTACATGCCCTGCCCATCTCAAACGTCTGGATTTAATATTCCTAATTATATCAGGTGAAGAATATAATGCGTGAAGTTCTGCGTTGTGTAACTTTCTCCATTCTCCTATAACTTCATCCCTCTAAGCCCCAAATATTTTCCTAAGAACCTTATTCTCAAACATCCTTAACCTATTTTCCTCTCTCAAAGTGAGAGTCCAAGTTTCACAACCATACAGAACAACCGGTAATATAACTGTTTTATAAATTCTAACTTTCAGATTTTTGACAGCAGACTAGATGACAAAACCTTCTCAACCGAATAATAACAGGCATTTCCCATATTTATTCTACGTTTAATTTCCTCCCGAGTGTTATTTATATTTATTACTGTTGCTCCAAGATATTTGAATTTTTCCACCTCTTCGAAGGATAAATCTCCAATTTTTATATTTCCATTTCGTACAATATTCTGGTCACGAGACATAATCATATACTTTGTCTTTTCGGGATTTACTTTCAAACCGATCGCTTTACTTGCTTCAAATAAAATGTCCGTGTTTTCCCTAATCGTTTGAGGATTTTCTCCTAACATATCTACGTCATCCGCATAGCTGATGTAACCCGTTCAATTCCAAACACTCTCTGTTATCCTGAACTTTCCTAATGGCATATTCTAGAGCGAAGTTAAAAAGTAAAGGTGATAGTGCATATCCTTGCTTTAGCCTGCAGTGAATTGGAAAAGCATCAGATAGAAACTGGCCTATACGGACTCTGCTGTAAGTTTCACTAAGACACATTTTAATTAAGCGAACTAGTTTCTTGGGAATACCAAATTCAATAAGAATATCATATAATACTTCCCTCTTAACCGAGTCATATGCCTTTTTGAAATCTATGAATAACTTATGTACTGTACCGTTATACTCTCATTTTTAATTTGACGTGAATACGTCTTTAAAATCAAAAACTTGAATGTAATAATGTAGGTACGTTTGCAGGATGATCCATTCCGACACCATAACGTCATGACTAATAATAATAATAATAATAATAATAATAATAATAATAATAATAACACGATTCAGATAAATGTGGTCTCGTTCGATCGGGTATATTATAACGATGCGAGCATGAACTTGTGGAAGCTCGCAGCGACTGGCGGCCATTTTCGTCACGCGAAAATTTCAGGGCAGTAGGCCTACATCTCGCAACTCCGACGTGCTAGCGTCCTCATTTTGGTGTCAAATCTGTCTAGATCTGTCGATAGGTATTCACGCAAAACCCATGGACACAGCCACACCCATTTTCTATTCTTACGTCTCTAATATTTTTTATACTTTCTGCTTATACAATTTCTCCTCCCTGTCGCCGTTCCTTTTTTTTTTTTTTTTTTTTGCTTCTTATTAAAAATAGCACGATTAATTTCATTTCTGAAGTGTCAACAATACCCATGCCAGATAGTTTTTTTGTTTCTCCTGAAAATTTATGTTTTTGGACTATGGTTGTTTTTCCAAAAAAAAAAAAAAAAAAAAAAAAAAAACTCTCCAATTACACCCATGTGTTAATATTTTGTTTTGTTTTTTTAATGTACAGTTTTACGTTATTAATTTCAGTTTTTGTTAACTAATTATGGTTTGTTAAAATAACTTAATACATGAATTATAATTCTGTTGCAAGTAAAGTTAAAAGTGAGATTATAAAACATAAATAGTTTTCAAGTAAAAACAGAGGTCAGTTAAATGTTGAGAAGTAAATTTTTATTAGCATTTGTATTAAATATTTTATCACGTTCCTTCGGCCCATATTCATATCGCACTTGGATTAAAATATGCTGTAATGGTAAATTTATGAAATTTAAACATTTGTTGTCTTTCTCTATTTAGACTGAGTTCAAAAAGTTAATTAAGTTTTATTCTCAAGACTATTTTAAAGTTTTTGAGCAAATATTAACTTTGACGCAAGGAGCCCTTTTAGTGAAGTCAATATAAAATAAGTCAGTTATACTAATTTATGAAATATTCTAGTTTTTTTCAATCATATGACATCTTTCAGTTAAGTAAATTAATATATATTGTATTATACGTATATAAAACTAAATACAATATTTACACACAGAATACTTAATAAATTTTACAGGAGAAAAAGTTCGTCCAAAGGGCTGGACTCTGGAAGAGTATCTAAAACGCTCATTGCATTTCCGCGTTGAATAGCAATACTTAAGCGTTGACGCAAATAAGTAGTGCAACGGCGATCACCAGTAATGGAGATCAAAATCTGACCGATTTGAGTTACCAAAACTTTAGCGTCATGACTCCAAGGACCGAAGGTCTCCACAGCAAAGGGGACAAAGATATAATTATCTAAAAGATGAGCATATTTATTGACTTTTTTCTTCAAAAAGTAAAAATAATTAACATTCTTTATCTTGTGAACAATTGGTTTCTTATCTCTAGAACTCCTGGAAGTTTGTCGGTTAAATTTATATTCTCCCTGTACATTTACAAATATTGCCTATGAAAATTCATCCGCCACGTCATATTAAAGTTCTCATGGACTCGTATCTTTAGAGTATGACGACTTAATCATTGGGCAGCACGTGCTATAGTTATGGAATGAATTATTTGAACCGTTTTCAGGGGGATTGGAATATCACTCAATAGCTACAATCTCCTATAACGCACCACGATGGACATATCTATCGCAGAAACTATTTTTTGTGAGGTCATCCCAAATTAATAATGATAAAGCTGAAGTCGCTCTTGCGTACGAACTGATAGTGCAAGGCGGGATGCCTATTTGGGGGGGTCGCTGACCGGGGTGATATCCGGGATGTCGGGGTGCAATGCGGTGGTGAATTCAATAAGCGTTATGAAGCATTCACTTACGTAAGTGACGCAGGCAATAATGATAATATTGTAGGAAATGGAGTGTGTATGAAAGAAGATGGTGCAGCTGCATCGTGTGGAAGAGTTATCAGTAAAAGTGGATTAGAGGAGAAATATTATTATTATTATTATTATTATTATTATTATTATTATTATTATCATTATTAATATTATCATCATTATTTCCGAAGATGATAGGTATAAGCCTAGGGTTAGAAAATGGTGGAGACATTTGATACCTACGTGAAACGCATGGTTATGAACCGAGTGCCGCTTAAGGCAGTGATGTCTCTCTTCTACCAACGTATTTACTGCTGTTTCTTATAAGTAATTACCTACCAAACTTGTTTATAGTTTTGCAAACGTCGTCAGAACTTCATAAAACTGTTAAGTGTACAAGGAAATTAAAGACAGACTTAGGCAGCACAAACCATGCTTGAATGATACAATTTTATAACTGTGTGAGTGATGAATCATTGTAATGACGGAAGACTAAACTGGAGACAAATAAAGACAGCGAAAGTGGAGCTTCTATAGGTAAGCCTACATATTTCAAATTCTACGATGAAATAACTCTTCGCATGCCGATGAAATGGACCACAACTCCAGATTTATATTATGGTTTATTTAACGACGTACGTACGTACGTACGTATATATATATATATATATATATATATATATATATATATATATATATATATATATGCCGTGTATTTTTCTGTGTATATATGGCATAGGAATTTAACATTGCCTAAGAAAAAAAAAAGTTACGTTTTATTTAACGACGCTCGCAACTGCATAGGTTATATCAGCGTCGCCGGATGTGCCGGAATTTAATTATTATTATTAATATTATCATACTTAAATGCCATCGACCTGGCCCAGGATCGAACCCGCAACCTTGGGCATAGAAGGCCAGCGCTATACCAACTCGCCAACCAGGTCGACGTTGCCCTAAGAAATCTATGTATAAAAACAATGAAGAAATACCATAATAAGAGTTATGTTTAGGAATTAGCAGGCTTTGACAATTTGTAAAACAAGAGAACGTCATTAAATATTATTCAGTCAGAGCCTGTTTTACTCGATAAGTACAATCCGTACGATTATTATTTTTACTCTTATTATTGGAGGAAGTGTTAAGAAATGATATTTATCCTTTGCAGTTTTTAAATAAAATAAACAGTTTCCCTGCAAATCAAATCAAGTATTAACACGGGTATCGTTAATTCCTGTCATTAGGAAGTGTGGCAACGCTACTGCAGTGACTAAGGGACGGAATTCTGCAATTAAGACGGAGTTCGTGTGTGTATCCGTGAGCCGGCAATGCGGTGTTGTCAAATTACACAAACGCATAAAGGCCTAATAGAGATCTTATTTATTTTAATGTATTCTATTGCTCCCTTCATTATATACAGGTATATCACTTCCACCTTGTATATTTGTTTTTTTTTTTTTTTTCAAATTATGGTTTATTTAACGACGCTCGCAACTGCAGAGGTTATATCAGCGTGTCCACACCTGTGGAGTAACGGTCAGCGCGTCTGGCCGCGAAACCAGGTGGCCCGGGTTCGAATCCCGGTCGGGGCAAGTTACCTGGTTAACGTTTTTTCCGGGGTTTTCCCTCAACCCAATACGAGCAAATGCTGGGTAACTTTTGGTGCTGGACCCCGGACTCATTTCACCGGCATTATCACCTTCATTTCATTCAGACGCTAAATAACCTAGATGTTGATACAGCGATAATAATAATAATAATAATAATAATAATAATAATAATAATAATAATAATAATAATAATAATAATAATATCAGCTTCGCCTGTCTGCCGGAATTTCGTCCCACAGGAGTTCTTTTACATGCCAGTAAATCTACTGACATCAGCCTGTCGCGTTTAAACATATTTAAATCCCATCGACCTGGGCCAGGATCAAACCCGCAACCTCGAGCACAGAAGGCCAGCGCTATACCGACTACGCTACCCAGGCCGGCTGTACATTTATTCAATTTGAATAAAAAACGTGATAAAACATCTTCATTATCATGTTCTTGCAGTTTTTTCTATTTTCCATCACTTTACTGTATTTAAAGTACTGTACATTATCTCCTGTTCTTATGAGAATTTTGAAATCATGTGCAGAGCAAGGAGGGAAATTTACTTACTTACAAATGGCTTTTAAGGAACCCGCAGGTTCATTGCCGCCCTCACATAAGCCCGCCATCGATCTCTATCCTGTGCAAGATTAATCCAGTCTCTATCATCATATCCCACCTCCCTCAAATCCATTTTAATATTATCCTCGTATCTACGTCTCGGCCTCTCCAAAGGTCTTTTTTTCCTCTGGTCTCCCAACTAACACTCTATATGCATTTCTGGATTCGACCTGGGCCAGGATCGAACCCACAACCTCGAGCACAGAAGGCCAGCGTTATACCGACTACGCTACCTAGGCCGACTGTACATTTGCTCAATTTGAATAAAACGTGATTTAGTATATCATAATACATCATTTAAAACATCTTCATTATCATGTTCTTGCAGTGTTTTCTATTTTCCATCACTTTACTGCATTTAAAGTACTGTACATTATCTCTTGTTCTTATGAGAATTTTGAAATCATGTGCAGAGCAAGGAGAGAAATTTACTTACTTACTTACTGGCTTTTAAGGAACCCGGAGGTTCATTGCCGCCCTCGCATAAGCCCGCCATCGATCCCTATCCTGAGCAAGATTAATCCAGTCTCTATTATCATATCCCACGTCTCTCAAATCCATTTTAATATTATCCTCCTATCTACGTCTCGGCCACCCCAAAAGTATTTTTCCCTCCGGTCTCCCAACTAAAACTATATATGCTAGGGGGGAAATAACAGTTAAAAATAACAGAGTACAAGACCTAGACAAGGGGGATATATATTTTCAATTTATTTTCGCGGAATCAAACCCAGATCATCTAAATTGAAAGCCGAACACGCTACCACTCAGTCATAGTAGACAACTTCCTGTTTCTCGTGATACTAATGGCCAGTTCCCCTGTACTTGGGAAGTGTATGTGTGCTCATGCAAGCCAACAGCTTCTGGAGCAATTGGTGTGTGGGAACCGATACAATACATCAAAACGATGACGTCTCTGCGGAAGTGGTCCAAGACTGGACTTTAATTGCTGCTTCAAATGATTCTGAGAACGTGACCACATCTCCTACCGACATGCGAGTCCTGGGAATTCACGAGTGTGTCGCCAGGAAGAGCGAGTTGGCAGACGACTGACTTCCTGTGAAATCAGTACCAATTTTGTCATCTTCTCCCTTTTTTATGTTTTTCAATGTCCTCCTCATTATATGTTTCTCTTTGACAAGCTAAATATTCTGCGCTTTTTGTTTTTTCTTCTGTTTCCCTTTCTTGATTTTGTTTTGCTCTCTTCGTCGTCCACGTTCATCTCTCCTCAGCCTTCTCATTAACATATTATTTCTCCGTTATTCCCTTTCGTAGTTATGTTTCTTCTCCCGCCCTGTTATTAATCTCTATTTTATGTTGTTTGTTCTTTCACTCCCTTCTCCCGAAAACTTTTTTTTCACGGTAGTAGTTCTTTTTAATTATTTTTACTCTCATTTTTACGCCTTTTCACAAATTTTGCATCTTGTCATCGTATGTACATTGTTTCCTGCTACTGGCATCTTACTCTTATTTTACACTGACTCTTTGCGACATCCATGTTTATTTTATTTTTTTCTTTTGAATTCCATTTTCTATTTTGCACTACTCTTTTCCATGTTTATTTTCATTTTTTTCTTTTGAATTCCATTTTCTATCTACCCTTCTCCCATCTACTACAACTACACAATACAGCAAACTACTCGTATTTTTCCTTCTCTGTTCACTCTCCTTTTCTTTAATTCTTGTCTCCCTTTCTGATTAATTTCTCCAATCATTCTTCTTCCCTACACTTTACTCACCTCTTCTTCCCTCTCCAATTCTTTTTCTTTCTTCTCAAATTTTTCTCTCTTCTCTCTCAGTTTTCTCTCTTCTCCTTCTCTCTCTCTATTCTACCTTCCTTATTCTTTCTCAACTCTTTCTTTATTTCTTCCTCTCTTCTCTCTAATTCTCTCTCCTCTCCAACTCCCTCTTTTCTTTCTTTATTCAAAATCTCTCTCCTTCTCTCCAACTCTTTTTTTCTCTCTTCTCCAACTCTTTCTTTATTTATCCTCTCTTCTCTCTAATTCTCTCTCTTCTCTCCAACTCTTTTTTCTCTCTTTCTTCTTTTTCTCCCAAATTCTCTTTTCTCCTCTCTCCAACTCTCTTTCTTTATTCTGTCATATCCTCTCTTTCTCCTCTCAAATTCTCTCTCTCATCTTTCTTTATTCTCTCAATTCTCTTCTCTCTCTACTTCTTTCTCCTCTCAAATTCTCTGTCCATCTCTTCAATTCTCTCTCCTTCTCTTCAATTTTCTCATTTTCTCCATTTCTCTCTCTTCTTTCCAGTTCTCCCCCTTTTCTCTCTTCTTATTTGTACTCCTCTCTTCTCTTTATTTATCTTGTTTAACACTGTTCTGATTTTTATCGTCTTCCTTTCATTCATTTTTCTCTTCTTATGAATCCTTTCTCATTTTAATTTCATTATTCTCAGCTCATTTGCATCAACCTGTTGTCTTAATTTTCGTTTCTTCCAATTATTTTCCCTCTTTTTGTATTACTCCTCTCTTATCCCTCCTATAGGTAGGCCACTTTTTCCTCTCCTTTTTATTTGTAAAGTATTCCTTCTTTATTCTTCTTGTTCACATTCCTCTTATTCTTTTTTATCTCTCTCTTTTAAATCCATAATTCGTCTGTCTGCTTTTAGTCCTGCTCATTCTTCTTTCCCTCCTCATGTTTCATTTACTGTCTTCTTTATTCTTCGACTCCTCATCTCTTCGACTTTACAGCATCTTCTCTGTCTACCCCTCTTTCTTATCATCCCGTTTTTTCTTTCTCTTATTTCCTGTTTCGTCCGTATTTTTATTCTATTATCTTTTCATCGTTACCTTTTCTCTTACTTTTTCTTCTTATTCTCAGTTATTTTTCTATTATTATTATTATTATTATTATTATTATTATTATTATTATTATTATTATTATTATTTATTATTATTTTATTATTACAACATTATTTAACATTATTAAATGCAACAGTGTCAGTCTATTAACTGTGGGAATTCTTCGATTCCCGGTTGGGGCATTAAGGTTTTTTCCGGGGTTTTCCCTCAACAACAGTGTCTATTTGACCATTCCACTGTGTTCTTTTGCTAAATAACTAAACTTATTTCTCAGTTTTCTTCCATACTTTTGCTACTAAACTTATTTCTCAGTTTTCTCCATACTCTAATACTGCATTTTCTTCTCAATGTATTTAAAGCACTTAAATTTCAGGAAGCGAAGTATAAAGTCTAAGAGCTCCTTCCGATGACGAGAAAGCCAGCAAAATCAGAAACCTCTGTATAGGGGGAACACACTAGCGTTCTTCGCTAATATAACTTTTTTTACTTTGTCTCCTTAATTAGAGAGAGTGGTTTGTAAAATTTGCAGACTGATAATAAAGCAGATCTTCCTTGTCGTGGCTTCAGCTTTTATTAAGAAATGAAAGTAGTCCGCGATGTCTGATGATGTCGTATCATTAATTCTGGATGTGCTTGCGGCGATACTAGGCAGATTAACGAGTCCAACTTGATTAAGTAATTTGTTATCCGCCTACCTATATTATGTCAAAAAGTTACTTCGCAGTTTGAAAGTTTGTATTTCCTAGTACAGAAGATGAAGCTTGTAACTAATAAATCTTCCAAAAGGAAGCGCGCGACTGGCTGCGAACCGGAAGGACGCGAGATCGATCTTGAACAGATGAAAAGGGTTTTCCCTTTCAAATTATTTTGGTAAATTGATGATTTCGTGTTTAACTACGCGGACTGTTTTCTATTCCGGAATAAAGAGGTTTTAAAAGAAAAGATTTAATACAATCTGTTATTCCATGGCCTTCCCCGATTGTATCTCTAAACCAGAATAAAAGGTTTAAAAAGAAAGATTTATGACAATATAATATGTTATTCCATGGCCCTCGTCGACTGTATCTTTAAACAAGAATAAAAGGTTTAAAAGGAAAGATTTAATACAATATTTATTTATTCGAATGACAGGTACATAGATAACTTATCTTTGACCTAAATTTAATACAATGTAATATGTTATTCCATGGCCCTCCCTGATTGTATCTCTAAACCAGAATAAGAGGTTTAAAAGGAAAGATTTAATACAATATAATTATGTTATTTCATGGTCCTCCACGATTGCAGCTCCAAACCAGAATAAACGTTTAAAGGGAAAGATTTATAAATATATTTTATTCCATAGCCCTCCACGATTGCAGCTCCAAACCAGAATAAAAGTTTAAAAGGAAAGATTTAATACAATATATGTTATTCCAGGGCTCTCCACGATTGCAGCTCCAAACCAGAATAAAAGTTTAAAAGGAAAGATTTAATACAATATACGTTATTCCAGGGCCCTCCACGATTGCATCTCCAAACCAGAATAAAAGTTTGAAAGGAAAGATTTAATACAATATACGTTATTCTAGGGCCCTATACGATTGCATCTCGAAACCAGAATAAAAGTTTAAAAGGAAAGATTTAATACAATATACGTTATTCCAGGGCCCTCCAAGATTGCATCTCCAAACCAGAATAAAAGTTTGAAAGGAAAGATTTAATACAATATACGTTATTCCAGGGCCCTCTACGATTGCATCTCGAAACCAGAATAAAAGTTTAAAAGGAAAGATTTAATACAATATACGTTATTCTAGGGCCCTATACGATTGCATCTCCAAACCAGAATAAAAGTTTAAAAGGAAAGATTTAATATAATATACGTTATTCCAGGGCCCTCTACGATTGCATCTCGAAACCAGAATAAAAGTTTAAAAGGAAAGATTTAATACAATATACGTTATTCCAGGGCCCTCCACGATTGCATCTCAAACCAGAATAAAAGTTTGAAAGGAAAGATTTAATACAATATACGTTATTCCAGGGCCCTCTACGATTGCATCTCGAAACCAGAATAAAATTTTAAAAGGAAAGATTTAATACAATATACGTTATTCCAAGGCCCTCTACGATTGCATCTCGAAACCAGAATAAAAGTTTAAAAGGAAAGATTTAATACAATATACGTTATTCCAGGGCCCTCACGAATCTCAAACCAGAATAAAAGTTTGAAAGGAAAGATTTAATACAATATACGTTATTCCAGGGCCCTCTACGATTGCATCTCGAAACCAGAGTAAAAGTTTAAAAGGAAAGATTTAATACAATATACGTTATTCCAGGGCCCTCTACGATTGCATCTCGAAACCAGAATAAAAGTTTAAAAGGAAAGATTTAATACAATATACGTTATTCTAGGGCCCTATAATTGCATCTCCAAACCAGAATAAAAGTTTAAAAGGAAAGATTTAATACAATATACGTTATTCCAGGGCCCTCTACGATTGCATCTCGAAACCAGAATAAAAGTTTAAAAGGAAAGATTTAATACAATATACGTTATTCCAGGGCCCTCCACGATTGCATCTCCAAACCAGAATAAAAGTTTGAAAGGAAAGATTTAATACAATATACGTTATTCCAGGGCCCTCTACGATTGCATCTCGAAACCAGAATAAAAGTTTAAAAGGAAAGATTTAATACAATATACGTTATTCCAGGGCCCTCTACGATTGCATCTCGAAACCAGAATAAAAGTTTAAAAGGAAAGATTTAATACAATATACGTTATTCCAGGGCCCTCCACGATTGCATCCCCAAACCAGAATAAAAGTTTAAAAGGAAAGATTTATTCCATGGCCCTCCACGATTGCATCCCCAAACCAGAATAAAAGTTTAAAAGGAAAGATTTATTCCATGGCCTTCCACGATTGTATTTCCAAACCAGAATAAAAGTTTGAAAGGAAAGATTTAATACAATATATGTTAGTCCAGGGCTCTCTACGATTGCATTTCCAAACCAGAATAAAAGTTAAAAAAAAAAAGGTTTATTCCATGGCCCTCCACAATTGTGTCTCCAAACCAGAATAAAAGTTTGAAAGGAAAGATTTAATGAATTATGACGTATCATTTCACAGCCTTTCCGAATTGTAATCCTAAACCAGAATAGAAACTTTAAAAGGAAAGTTTTTAATATAATATGACTTTATGTTATTTTATGGCCATGCGCACAATATATATTTTATTATTTCAAAGCCTCGTGTGTAATGTGCGAAGTTATTTCAAGGTTGTGTAATATGTATTATGTTACTTCATGACCTCTTGTACAATGGGTACGATATTGTCTCTTGGTATCCTATACAACATGCATTGTTACTTCATGATCTCTTGTATAATATTTACTATGTTTCTCCAGGACTCTGTGTGTAACATATCTGAGATTCTAATTCATACTTATACAGCATAGCCTATATAGGGATTTTCAAAAGTAAGAAGTAAATTTAAATACTCATATTTTCTTCATTTTCTACATAATCTTGAGTCTTTAATTCATTAATTGTCATTGGTTTGCTCAAGAATACTCTTTTCTTCACATAGCCTCACAAACAATAATTTTCTGGGTTAGTATCTGGCGATCTTGCAGGCCAAATTACAGGAAAGTACCTACTGATAACACGACCATCAGAAAAAAAAAACTCGTTGTCATGGTGATGCAAAAATTTCATTTCTTATGTAATAAGCCAGTACTACCAGAAATTTTAAGATTGTTTAGAAAATGAAGCAAATATGGACTATTAAAATTACCTCTTACTTTAGAAGACGCTATATTACTCTATTTCATGACCTCCTGTGCAATATTATGCGATTTTTCATAGTCTTCTGCGCAATATTTGCAATGTTTCAAGTGTCTCCTATGCAATGTTACACAAGAACACAAAATAAATGCCGTCATTAAAAGATAATTTAGCATAATGCCAAATCATGCCCTTCCTGCATCCTGTAAAACTCTTAGCACAGTCCTGATTTGCATACAATTTTGGGATGTAATAAGGTGGGAACGGTACACGTTCTGCAGCACATTGTTTCGTATTCTGAGGTGGGAGTTCCGAACAGAGCTAAGCGAATGAAGACAAGTAGGCAATAAACATGTCCCATGAGGATCACAATGATTAGCGTGAACGTCCATATCCTCCGCTGTGGCTCGAGTGGTAGCGTTTCCTGCTATAAATTTTGCGTATCTGGGTTCAACTCCCGGCAAAGAAGTGGAGATTTATCGCGGTTGCATAAAGACTGGGTGTGTTACTTGTGTCAAGTTTCTTGTTATATTACGCGACAATCTTACGTCCTGCTGCATGCAAATATCTCACATTTGTTCATAATCCACACGGGGAAGAATAAGTAAGTAACAGCCTACAAGTCTCTGTTCTTCAAAGCCGTTCGTGATATCCAACACTAGTTATTTCTAGGTTCATAAACTGGTCATCAGTTCTTGCAATTGGATAGTTATAACTATGGCCAGAGTTTTCATGTGTCGAAAATGCTGGAAATATTTATGTATTTATGCGCTTTAAATCCGAAAATAGGTGCTAAAAACTAGAAAATATGTGTTAATATAGTAATAATTGAGGGCTTTGCCGGAAGAAAGGCGGATAGACCTATACGACCTTCTTCGGGAAAACGGTTTAAAATGTAGTGAATAATTATAGTAGCGAAATTTTGCTTTGATTGTACTGTACATACCTGCAGGACAGGGCTGCGTTTGTGTGTAAAATTTTATTCAGGTGCGTTTTAAAATCTTAGATTGCATGTATCTCAATTCGCCATATTGACGTATACGCCCTTTTTCCGGCAAACCCTTCAATTATATGGAAGATAGTTCAATAATATCAATCTGCATTATAATGTTAAACTTTATCTCTGGGCCGTACGTTACGAAGACAATTTTCAATGCTGGTGTACCACAAGGCTCTATCTTAGGTCCGATATCATTCAATGTATATAGGCCTACTGCGGACATTCCTGCAACATCAAATGCACAAATTGCTATGCATGCAGACGATACAGCTATTTATGCAACCCATCCCAACATTAACATAGCCTCAAATCACCTTCAGGAAGCCTTCAACATCATATGCCCTTGGCTTGAAAATTGGCGCATCGCATTGAACTACAATAAATGCGAAGCAATGATATTTACTTCGTGTCGTCCTGCTAACCCTCCATGCATAAATCTTTCAACCAACGTGATACCGTGGAAACCAAAGGATGAAGCTGTAAAATATCTTGGAGTGCACTTAGATCGCCGTCTATCATGGAAACATCACATCAACAACAAACTTAAATTGGCCTACTCAAGACTCGCTAAATTATATCCGCTCCTCAACAAGAAATCATCTCTAAAGCTACAAAATTGCATGCTACTTTAGGTATAGTTTTATGTTAGCAAGAAGCTTCTGTGTGTGAATTCTAACTTTCAAGGCCTAACAGCTATAGCTGTAAATGCAGCAAAAAGCACAATCGTGAACAAAATATTTCTTTACCAAAGTAGATATATTTATCGTAACTTCATATTACAACACTCGACTGGTTATCAAACTCGTATTGTAATAAGAAACCTTACGATCCTCATATCGTAAATAGCTCTTATACTGTTAGTTTGTAATTTTAAGGTTAAATTTAGCTGCCTGAAGCATGGTCGAGAAAAATTTACAATAAAATTAATGTCAGAAAACATTATGGTTATTTTTTTATTTTATTGGGTTATTTTACGACGCTGTATCAACATCTAAGTTATTTAGCGTCTGAATGAAATGAAGGTGATAATGCCGGTGAAATGAGTCCGGGGTCCAACACCGAAAGTTACCTAGCATTTGCTCATATTGGGTTGAGGGAAAACCCCGGAAAAAACCTCAACCAGGTAACTTGCCCCGACCGGGATTCGAACCCGGGCCACCTGGTTTCGCGGCCAGACTCGCTGACCGTTACTCCACAGATGTGGACATTATGGTTATTCCACTTCATTATTGTCGAAGTGATAAACTTCCTTTGTAACCTAAGGAGACTTAATCTTTAGATGGGCTACGAGGAAACAAAACGACTCTGCAGGAAGTCAGTTCCCTCCTGACCAGTCAGCAGTTCTGAGAGTCGTGAATTGTGCTGATACAGCTCATAGGATGAGCGTGTGCCAAAGTGCGACTCCCCGTTCCCAAGGTCCATTTCTATCCGGCTGTTGTCGCCTTCTTGCCATTTCTAGAGTCTAGATTCACATACTCTATTCCATTTAATGTACAGTTCTTACTTACTTACAAATGGCTTTTAAGGAATCCGGAGGTTCATTGCCGCCCTCACATAAGCCCGCCATCGGTCCCTATCCTGAGCAAGATTAATCCAGTCTCTATCATCATATCCCACCTCCCTCAAATCCATTTTAATATTATCCTCCCATCTACGTCTCGGCCTTCCCAAAGGTCTTTTTCCCTCCGGTCTCCCAACTAATATTCCATATGCATTTCTGGATTCGCCCATATGTGCTACATGCCCTGCCCATCTCAAACGTCTGGATTTAATGTTCCTAATTATGTCAGGTGAAGAATACAATGCGTGTAGTTCTATGTTGTGTGACTTTCTCCATTCTCCTGTAACTTCATCTCTCTTAGCCCCAAATATTTTCCTTAGAATCTTTTTTCAAACACCCTTAATCTCTGTTTCTCTCTCAAAGTGAGAGTCCAAGTTTCACAACCATACAGAACAACCGGTAATATAACTGTTTTATAAATTCTTACTTTCAGCTTTTTCGAAAGCAGACTAGATGGTAAAAGCTTCTCAACCGAATAATAACAGGCATTTCCCATGTTTATTCTGCGTTTAATTTCCTCTCGAGTGTCAGTTTTATTTTGTTACTGTTGCTCCAAGGTACTTGAATTTTTCACCTTTCCAAAGGATAAATTTCCAATTTTTATATTTCCATTTCGTACTATGTTCTAGTCACGAGACATAATCACATACTTTCTTTTTTTCGGGGTTTACTTCTAAACCTATCTCCTTACTTGCTTCAAGTAAAATAATAATAATAATGATAATAATAATAATAATAATAATAAATAAATAATAATAATAATAATAATAAATAGTAAAAGAAAAAATGGACTACAAGAGTTCTGCAGTTGCACTATGGAATAAAAAAGATTCCGCTTTAGAATGAGTCTGAGAAACTACTACTACTACTACTACTACTACTACTACTACTACTACTACTAGTGTAGTAGTACTGTCATAAGGTACTATTGAGAAAATAGTTGAAATACGCCCTAAAAGAAAATGGATCATGGAACTATACAGCCCTCTATAAAACACTTTCGATCTTTTACAAATTTGATAGCGTTCACTTCTCGAGTATGCAGCTTACAGTAGGTGTTACTTTGCACAGACTTCTTACATAGCTGGAGTTCATTCCCAGAAATAGTGAAGATTGCCCTCCTACACATCGCTGTCAACATCCAAGAATCTCTCCACACTTTCGGTCTTTTACTTTTAAAGTGTTCAAAGTTTAATTGTGGAATACTGATCTATGAAAAGAAACAACCAACTGACTTTGAGCTCACTTCCTTTATTAAATCCCCGCAACACGACTTCTTGGAAGGACGTGTGTTCTTATAAATTTTAGAATATCTTCGCTCGTCCCTTTGGTTTATAATTTCTAATAAATAAATTGTTTTAATTAGAAAACGATTTCACAGTTCTCTGCCTTTCTACCTCTCTCCCTTGTGTAAAACTGGATAAGATCTGGCAACACTGTCTTTGTTTTCTCGTTAAACGAAATATCGCATACAAGACAATAGGCGACGGATCTCGTTTTTTCTCCTTCCTCGTCTGTTCGGACGTGACAAGTTAATTAAGGTCACAGGCACGCTGCACGATTGGGCACGTTGGGTTTATTTTTGTATCCCAGTAATTTCCTGCGAGCACTCCAAACTTAAATCAATGAGATTACTGGCGGAATTTAACGCAATTTCCACAGCATTATGGCGCTAAAACGATAAAGTCCAAATACTCGACAACGAAAGTGTTTAATTATATTGCCAACGAGTTTACTGTCCGTGATTAAATATTGTTGAACAGTTGTATAGGGCGAGAATGATGGGTAGATATCAGTGATATGTAAACCTTTAGAGGTTATATATTACACGTGCATTAAACATTTCCGTGTTTTTAATATGCGTTTTGAATACTCCATGTATTAGTGGGTTCCTTTCATAGTATTAATAACACTAAAATTTCAAGGCTTATCAGTTATCACTAGGATCTCGGATGTTCAGGTAAATGCCTATTTTTTCCTGGGATAAAAAATAAAAATAAAAAAAACATAAATAGTAATATGCGTTACAAGAGCGGTATGTTGAAGTTTTCATGTTCGAGGAAAAGTTTGAAAAAGCGAAACGTAGTTGAGCTTTTTAATTTCGAGAATTGAAAGAAAACATATCGCTCGTGTATCGTACATTATTTTGTGCGAAGATCGTTTATTACATACCGAAACAGGAATTTCTAATTAGTTGCAATGAAATCTCCATCTTGGTTTCTGTTCAATGACGGCAAACTTGAAAAACAAAAATATCTATCTTCAACATTATTGCTTTAAAATGTTTTCTGTGTTTACTATACCCCAGCAGGCAGTGATATATACGTCTGTCTTTTTTCCCCAGTCTATAAATGCGAACTTAAAACAAACGTTAAGGTAATATAATGATTTATTTTTCATTTTCATATTTTAACAATATTATTTATATAACATATTGCAGTAATAACATCGGCATCTGAATCTGTTGATTTTTTCACGGCTTCCTTAATGTTACTTGCATCACGAATGCAGTAAATTTAGTGGAGTTGTAGAGTTTACTTAATTTTTGCAAAATTAAAAACAATAATCAACATTGCAATTTAGGTGAAATTGCAGTGGTAAGTTTGAAATTTATAATTATTATTATATTGAACGTCTCTAAAAATAATATGTTAAAAGCCTAAAGCAGTAAAATCAATATGTCACTTAAGCGGTAAGAAGAGGGAAATTGTTATGTGTGTTAGGTTGGGAATACTGAATGTGGAATTTTAGACTTTCCGCGTACCTACTGGTTTTGTGCGGAAACCAAGCAAATACGCACGATCTCGCACAAAAATGTTTATATACCACAGGGGATCAATTTGGCCAAATTTTATATTGACTAAAAATGTCTATTTGACCGTTGATGCCTATTTCTGTACTATTATGCCTTGAAGTGCCTATTTTAGAGATTTTTATACTGTATGTTATTTTTAATTCTTATTTTTTTCTCAATGTATTGTCAACTTGCGCTAAATTTCTCTCATAGAGAAAAAATAGAAAACAACATGCAACACCACAAGATGTGAAACTTTGCAGTATTTTATTTTTAGTAAGTTTTTAGACCTTCATGTCTCCGATTATTAAATTTGTGTTTAAGAAACATGGGGTTGAATTGCAATTTTTTTAAATATTTAAACATCTCAATTATCTTGGTAATTTTGGGCAATTTCAAACAAATCGGTTTTGGATAATATTGTGATTTTTTTTCGACACATAATTTAAAAACACACTTTAAATTTTAAAGGCTCATTATTTTGTTGACAAACGATGTTGATCTTTGAGAAGTGATCTGCACAACAAAGAAAATTTTGTAAGCTTATTAAAACCCAATTTATACTCATTGAAAGAAATCCTAGCCAAAACCGGGCTTTCACCTTATGTTGTTGTTTAGTCAACTGTCCGAAGACAGTCTGAACCTCACAAGTGATACCAAGAAGGCACCACTTATGAGACAACTAGGCCAGGAGATAATGGGGAAGGGTGGCCACTTCATTTCCTCCTTTTACCTTATGTAGAACAATATGTCAGAATATAGACTTTACACATTTCAGAAAGAAAAATAATATATATGCCCATATAATTGCTATTCTTCCCTTTAAGTCCACACCTGTGGAGTAACGGTTAGCGCGTCTGGCCGCGAAACCAGGTGACCCGTGTTCGAATCCCGGTCGGGGAAAGTTACCTGGTTGAGATTTTTTCCGGAGTTTTCCCTCAATCCAATTTCAGCAAATGCTGGGTAACTTTCGGTGCTGGACCTTGGACTCATTTCACCCGCATTATCACCTTCTTCTCATTCAGACGCTAAATAACCTAAGATGTTGATACAGCGTCTTAAAATAACCCACTTCTCCTTCTCCTCCTTCTTCCCTTTAATGTCGCTTTGAGACTATATAGGGTAATATTGGGATATTGGAGCAATAGTGTAATGTGAGGGATACTATTGAGAACTTTTTTCACAAATTTCACAGAATCAGAACGGATTCAAACTCTGGGTCCCTAAGTGAGAATCAGTGAGCTGACTGATTTATTGCGCTGCTGTGAAATATATATGCAGTCAAATGTATCTGAATTAAAATATGAGCCTGAACATGGTCGCCAAGTTTGAAACAATGCTAAACGACTTCCGGTCAATTTATATAGTGGGTAATATTCTTAAGGATAATTTGAGAATGGTCACACCCACAAGCTTTCAGATGTTTGCGATGAAAGTTTCATAAGATGTTTATAATATTGAAATGAACCCGGGATTGCTTGCTATGCGACTCTACGAGCGGTCCAATTTGTTCGCATTATAAATATTCAATGAGCAGTCTTCAACCATTTATGATGATTAAATTTTGATCTTGATTTAGTGCTGAATTATTCAGAAGTCTGGTACCATGTCGTTCAGAATGTGCATGTTGCTCGTTGAATTATGGGCAAATTCAGTGAATTGTCGTAATATAATTCTATATGCACGTAACAGCCTGTTGTTGAGGCATTATAAAAATCTTGCATTCACAGCCTCAAGCTTGTCTGTGTTAGATTATTCATTCCGACTTTAATTAGACAAATCGTTGTGGAAATAATATTTCATTGAAGTTCGCCCTGGTTTATTGAAATCCGTAGTAGACAAGCGATCATTAGAAATGCCAATAACATTTATTCCCTAGTAAATTTTTATAATTTCACGGAAACTTCGACAAATAAACAAAAAAAAAATAGAGAACAATTGGTATTGGCGCCGAGAATCAAACCCAGGACTCTCACCTTGGCACGCTGAGTGCTCTTACCATCTGAGCTACGCCGGGATTCGATCCACAGTGCCGCCGAACTCTCCTCCTTTCTATCGTCAATGGCCTACTACCTGCATTTTAGACATATATGTAATAATATAACAGGAGCGCATATTTTAATGACTTTATAGCGATTTTCAACAACAGTTTTTAAGTCACTGTTTTTAGTAGGTTATTTTACGACGCCTTATAAACATCTTAGGTTATTAAGCGTCTGAATGAGATGAAGGTGATAATGCCGTTGAAATGAACCCGTGGTCCAGCACCGAAAGTTACCCAGCATTTGCTTATATTGGGTTGAGGGAAAACCCCGGCTAAAACTTCAACCAGGTAACTTGTTCCGACCGGAAATCGAACCCGGACCATCTGGTTTCGCAGCCAGATGCGCTAACCGTTACTCCACAGGTGTGGACAAGTCACTGTTAACATTCATATACAAGGAAATCATTTTATTTTTACTTTAATTTTTATTATACCTGAGTTTTTGAATGTACTTCACCCCCACCCGTTCTACTAATGTAGTTCCAACTGTCCTCCATACAGAACCAAGGCCGCATATAGTAAACAGTACTGAGTTAGTGAGTATAGTTTCGCGTTTTCCAGTGACGAAAGAGTTTTCAATATTGAATCATACTTTCGCATAGGTATTGTCGTCCGTTTGCCTACGTCGCATCCCGATTTCCCACACCTGCTTCTGCTCGCCCCTCTGTAAAGGCTAGTGGCTTGGCTGTCTTAGGTCTTTTCTGAAAACATTAATTTCTGTTGGGAATTAGGCGTCTACGTAATATTATATAACTGTTTAAAATAACTTAAATAAAAGGGCCTCGTTAAGAAATTAACTGTCACGTGATTTCCCCCCTTTCTACGACCCTGCGGCATAACCACTTGGACGGACAGTAGATAGCATATCTGAGTAATTTTATCTGTGCGGGTCGGGCAGAAGTGAAGATTGAATTTACAGTACGTAAGGTACTCTTTTATAGAGTAGGTACAGAATTATTTCAACATGAGTTACTAAGTATGAAGGACGAAACTGGTAATTGGAATTAGATGCAATAGTCCATAATAATAATAAAAATAGTCGACGTCCAAGTTCAGAACCTCAGACCTTGTAGTAGCACTGTGATTGATATAGCAATGAAGCTTGGATTATGCTCGATCCTTTATGAGAGGCTGGAGTGAATCAAACAGCTCTCTGTAGGCCACTCTCATACAGCTGTGTCCACCCCATTCATGAACAGATGGGTGACGCATCCCCGCCCTATTAATAGGGTGCAGGAGTGTGCGGGTTGACGTCAGGAAGTAGTCGAGCGTGGTTCGTTGCCGTGTCATCTGATACTCGAAAAACGCTCTGAAGGGAGAACACGCCATTGTGCTATAACGATGTGCCTGAAGAGACTGTTTTTCCAGCTGCAAATAGTAGATATTTATGGGCGTGTGTCCTTTGCCCTTGACACATGCACATCACATACTCAAAGGGCGCCGCTTTTTGCGAATTTCTAGTTTTGGTTCTGAACATTATAAGAGGGCGTGTCTGTAGGAGGTAAGGAAGGAAAAAGATCATTAGAGCTCGGACTTACATGTAATTTCGCATTATATTTCCTGCTAATTTGCGCTTTATTTATTCAGTTAAAATAAGGAATTACGAATCAAACCAACAAAGACATAAACAATGTAAAAATAGGAGCAAAATAATAACACAGATAATTAGACAAAAAAGGAAATGTCTGCTCCCGGCATTTATATTAATAAAATAAAAACTGAAAAGATAGAAATATAAATAATAATATATGAATTAAATTCATTTCTTGAAAAACCAGAAACCATTGAAGCCGAATGTTAACTCACTGCTAACATGTAAGACTGAAATGAAAGCGAACCCAGATCAAACTCCGGCCTAGTCTATACCTTGACCAAAACTACTTTCGACTTGACAGCTTATAGAGTTGGGGGAGCAGTGTTGTCATGTTGCCCATCTTTCGTGTAAGCGAGCGCGCTCCCGATAGAGTGCAGTAATGAACGGCTGACATGAACGCATACAATTCTAACTAATTTGT
Organism: Periplaneta americana; assembly: GCA_025594305.2. Lineage (NCBI taxonomy): Eukaryota > Metazoa > Arthropoda > Insecta > Blattodea > Blattidae > Periplaneta > Periplaneta americana. Next base: position 192,928,136 of record JAJSOF020000003.1, on the reverse strand, counting down.
TGAATACTACGAATTAAAATTTGTGTACATTATTATTTTTATTAGCCAATAATAATAATAATAATAATAATAATAATAATAATAATAATAATAATAATAATAATAGTAGTAGTAGTAGTAGTAGTAGTAGTAGTAGTAGTAGTAGCAGTAGTAGTAGTAGTAGTAGTACCGGTATTCTTCAATGTAAATACCGTTAGAAAAGCGTCGAAAGGACTGTAAACTGTAAAAACAGTTTTAATTTAATACGAAGCCTCTACTTTTACGAGTGTCGGTATTCTTCAATGTAATATTGTTAGAAAGGCGTTGAAAAATTGTAAACTCTAAAAATATTTATAATTAAAAATCTGCACGACCTTTTTCTTTTCAAATATTGGTAACAGTGCTCTTATTAATTTTAACACAAGAAAGAGTTCTCATTACGACTTGCGCCAAAGGTAAAAGAGGCCCGCCATTATCTTTTCTCCTCTCAAAATACTCTCCTACATTACACACCATCTCTCGCGCTTGACTCTTTAACGGGACACCTTGTCCAATATTCTTTGTTCTCCGCCTGCCTTTCCTTCCTTCCGACATTGCACAAGTCACCTGTTTAAAAACTCTAGCAAAACTAGAAAACACACACTCCACCAATGACAAAAGATAATAGTGTAATATAATTTAAAACAATAATTATCGATACAATAAAACAATAATACAACTAAATAATATTTTTTATTCACACAAAGCACGCGTTAACCAGCCAACTCAGTCATTCCGGGCACTGTATTCACCACTAGGCCCTGGTATTCATGTGCAACTTGTAAACATAGACAAGGCAACACCGTCCCGTTACCATGGTTACGCGTCTCTTGTGATTGGTTGACTTGAATGGTTGCCATGGTAACATCCTAAAGGCGCCATTTGTCAGGTCGGAAGTTGTTTTGGACAGACCATAACATCACATTCGTGAATGGAGCAAAGATAGCGTGGGCTTTTCTTGAGGTTCCCCCATTTTTCCCTCGTTATTCCATCAACACTGTTAAAATTCCTCATTGCCATCTTCGAGTTCAAAATACAGCATTCCCTATCGCTGAATCGTCTGTTAGCCGAGATACAGATTACCCTGTTGGTGTGTTCAAAGACAGATAGTAGTAGCTGTTATTGTTGTTGCTGGTAATCGTGCCTGGCTGGCTTAACTTCCCAGCAAGTCGCGACGCTGTTATTCCCGGCGTGACTCCTCCTCTTTGCTTACGTCTTAGGAAGTGAAGGCTCTATAAAGTCTAGGTAAGCAGTATCGTTCGCCATTTTTGTTCTTTCGTTGCCGAGCTACCATACGAGGAATCTATTTGCCACACCGTTAAACATTATCATGTCGTAGCTCCTATGATAATAAATCAAACGCACTGTAATTCAGCAAATAATTGAGCGGCAAATAACGTCTTCGTGTGCTTTCTGTGAACTCCAACGAAAGAGCGAAAATGGCGGCCGGTTATATTAAGTATTTATCGAGCCTTAAGAAATGAATAACGTCTTCATAAGCGAATCACAAGACGCACACGTTTAAATGTAGCCGACCTGCAACGCGATTGGCTGCCGGAAATTGGAGCGACGGGACTATAACTTATAATAGTTGACGGTTTTGTCGACTTTATCCCCTGCAAAATTTACTCATGTCCCTTCAGTAGGACAGTGTGACCGAAGTGAGACAAATGACCTTCAGGCTAGGAGCTCACATAAAGATTAATGTGTCCCCAAGAGCCCTTGCATGGACGTGATTTTTGTTGCGTATCTTTTAAATGTTTCTCCTACCATTCATTCATTGCATAGCACCATCGGTGACATCAGAGTTTACAGAAAACCTTTCACGTCAAAAGTTACAATTTTTCTCTCCTTGTAGGTCGATCTTTAATAAACCTTAGAGCATTCGTCACCTCATCATGATCATGGATCATGGTTGGTAAAACTGGTCGGATATCGTTTCTAATTTCAAGCCACACAGACCGTTCATAACTCAGTTAATTATATAATGGAATTAACTGCCCATTAGTGTCCAAAAACTTGCCCTCGTGTCGCTGTCAAGATAATTTACGTCCTTGCGGGAAGCGTTCTCCCTTGATCTAAAATCCGAGCTGGCTGCACGGGGCGATAATCCTTCCACACGTCTTGCTCCCTAATGCGTTATTCAAGGCTCGAGCTGGGACCTAATCGAGAGCGAACTTGACCAGTTCCTGACCCCGTTTACTGCGACTCAACAGCATCTAACTCAGAGTGTCATTTGCATTGTAGGGCACAAGACTGCCTGCCTGCCTGCTCCCAATACGAGTCTTGCCAGTTCGACTTTCTTCTCCTGTGGTTCGTTACACATTACTGGAGACAATATCGCTCTCCGCGCACCTCATAAAAATGATCAAACAATATCGCTTTCTATACTCTATAAAAATATCAGTCTCTTGTCAATGCATGTAGTCTATTGAAGTAGTGAAATCTATCTTAATTTACTTCAGTTCACTTAAAGGGAGGAGATAGTGAAATTTGACATTTTTTCCCCGAATTGATGTACAATTTTTATTTGTCGTATGTATAAATATTATTGCTACAGCAACTTAAATTCGATATTTGTTTTTGAAAAGAAAATTTGAGGCTCAGATTTTAAGAAAAGAAACAGTAATTTACTAAAATGAATATATATAAGCTATTTTTAAAGATAAATTCAAAATTTGTATACACTTTATTCCTAAAAGCAGATTTTTTAAAAATGTATTTAGCATAATTTTGATATTGGCTTCCATAATTCTAAAATAAATAATTATATTTTAATAATGTGATGTTCCTTGGCAATTTGCATTGTTCTAGTGCAATATACATATATTTTAATTTTGGTACTTAGCACCTTTCTATTGTTAAGTATCCAATTGGACTGAATCTCTGTAATGTGTAAGGTTTTAGAAGTTGATTATTAATGTCCGTAATCTGAAGTAGTGTTAAGTACTTACATACGCAATTGATATCTTACGGGTACGTTTTTCTTTTGCAAGTTAGCTGTTGTGATGTTATCTCTAAACTTGCATATTATTTTTCTGTATTGTATTTGTACTTTTATTTATTTTTTTATTTATTTCCTATTTCTGCATTTGTCTTTTTTTATATTTGTATTTCTGGTGGTATTGGAGAGAAGGCCTGATACCATAATTCTATCTGATTAAATAAAGACATAAATAAATGTATGAATGGAAAAACAAATGAATGAATAAATAAATAAATAAATAAGTAAATGTATGAATGGAAAAACAAATGAATGAATGAATAAATAAATAAATAAATAAATGTATGAATGGAAAAACAAATGAATGAATGAATAAATAAATAAATAAATGAATGGAAAAACAAATGAATGAATGAATGAATAAATAAATAAATAAATGTATGAATGGAAAAACAAATGAATAAATAAATGTATGAATGGAAAAAGAAATGAACGAATAAATAAATGTATGAATGAAAAAAAAAATGAATAAATAAATAAATAAATGTATGAATGGAAAAACAAATGAATGAATGAATGAATGAATGAATAAATAAATAAATAAATAAATCTATGAATGGAAAAACAAATGAATAAATAAATAAATGTATGAATGGAAAAACAAATGAATGAATAAATAAATAAATAAATAAATAAACAAACAAATGTATGAATGGAAAAAAATGAATGAATGAATGAATAAATAAATAAATGTATGAATGGAAAAACAAATGAATAAATAAATAAATAAATGTATGAATGGAAAAACAAATGACTTACTGAATAAATAAATAAATAAATAAATAATTAAATATATGAATGGAAAAACAAATGAATAAATAAATAAATAAGTAAATAAATAAATGTATGAATGGAAAAACAAATGAATGAATAAGTAAATAAATAAATAAATGAATGGAAAAAATGAATGAATGAATAAATAAATAAATAAATAAAAATAAATAAATAAATAAAGTCTTCATTTTCCGTGTCTTACGGACGAAGTACAACGCACACATGTGGAGAGAGCCGTATTTTCATTGCAGTGCAGTGTAGAATTTCACAGGCTGTTTATGAGTCCCATTAGCGGGCAGTGAAACTGACCGGTCCCCCCGGGCCGGCCCCAGGCGTGCTCTTCATTACATCTCAATTATGTCGCGCTTTCGACGGTTATCAGCGCTTTCCCAACTTATTTTTGCACCCAGTTTGATTTCTCTTAAAAGTCCGAACTCTCTTGCCTCGGCCTAACACAAAGGTTCCACCGTCTAGTGTTACATTTATACGTACAGACATGGTTCGCAGCTTTAAAACTGTGGTTGAGGGGGAATGAAAGACCTCATATGACAGGAGTATTACCGGGTGTGTTTGCATTGTCAGGTCAAACAAGGCTGAGAAATGAATGTGAAATATGACCGATAGAATCTGAAAACTATGATGATGATGATGATGATGATGATGATGATGAAAGGGATTATATGATTACGAAGTAATGCTGATAACGGTGATAGTGAAAACGATGATGGTGAAAATTATAATTTTTAACGAACATTTGGAGGGAAATAAATTTATACATCTTGATTAGACAACTTTTAACACTACATCACTTCGGAATATGTATTACATGTCTTTCTCGTGTTTAATTCTATCGTACCTGGTTAACATGTCTCAGCCTGTTATGAGCCTTCTTCAGAACTAGTTGTTGCTGGTCTTAGCGCCTTTTGTTTTATTTCCTGTGAGGGTGTGTTTGTGTAGTGTAATGTGGAGTCAAAGAGTGTGTGTGTTCTGAAATTGAGTTGTGTATTGAGAATTTCATTTGGATGTGTTTTTGTGTGTACGAGTATGTATATTTCGTATTGGTCTAGTGTGTTTAGTTTCTGGCTTTTTGGTTGGATGTGTAGAATTTCCATGTCTGTGTTGATGTCTCTGTAGGTGTAGTTAGTATTTGTGACGTGTTCTGCATTTGTGGATGTGTTTTATAATTTTGTTATGGCTGTGATGTGTTCTTTGTAACGTGTTTGAAATGATCTGCCTGCCTGTCCTATGTAGAAGTTGTTGCAGGTGTTACATTTGAGTTTGTATGCGCCTGTGTGGTTGTATTTGTTTGTGTTGTTTGTGTGTTGAGATGTTTTTGTAGAGTATTATTTGTTGTGTATGCGATCTTGTAATTTAATTTCTTGAATGCAATGTAATTTAATTTCAAGATTGCAACCTCATTCAAGAAATTAAATTACAACATCGCATACACAACAAATAATATTCTACAAAACATCTCAACACACAAACAATACAAATAAATACAACCACACAGGCGTGTACAAACTCAAATGTAACACCTGCAACAACGTCTACATAGGACAGACAGGCAGATCGTTTCAAACACGTTACAAAGAACACATCACAGTCATAACAAAATTACAAAACACATCCACATATGCAGAACACGTTACAAATGCTAACCACACCTACAGAGACATCAATACAGACATGGAAATTCTACACATCCAACCAAAAATCCAGAAACTAACACACTAGAACAATAAGAAATATACAAACACACAAAAACACATCCAAATGAAATTCTCAACACACAACTCAATTTCAGAACACACACACACTTTGACTCTACATTACACTACATAAATACACCCCCACAGGAAACAAAACAAAAGGCGCCAAGACCAGCAACAACCAGTTCTGAAGAAGGCTCATAACAGGCCGAAACATGTTAACCAGGTACGATAGAATTTAACACGAGTAAGACATATAATAGATATTCCGAAATAAATTCAATATTGAATTTAACATATTTAACATAAATCTTTTTAGTCATTTACGACGCACGGAAGATTCCTTTGCGGCTCCGTAATTGAATCCATGCATTTCCAGTCTCGACTCAGCCACTCTATGTAAAGAGAAACTATCTTTTATATTGTTTTATGTCTTCTTTGGTACCGCTTTCAGAGTGAGGGATTCTGGATATTTGCAAAAAAATTACGAATACACATTTTTAACACGTTTTACAGAGTTTTTATTCTGTAATACGTTTACTATAGAAAAATTCTCTGTCTAATACTATAAAGTAAAGAACCATAACTGGCACTAATGTGCGGTCACGCGCTGTTCGCCGTAAGAGTGACTGAGTTTGTACGGGAGGAGGTAGCTTAAGTGCCGGTAAATTATCGCGTCAGTGTGCTTTGTAAACTACTCTCAAGTTACAGATGGATTTCTCTGTAGAAACTAAGGCAGTTTAGGGGAGTATATAGGTGATTCACAAAGTTCTCCCCCGGTTTATGGAGGTGATTCCTGAGGTTATTTGGAACCAAACATTTTAATAAATTAAAGGGATCACATTCATAATTACGGAGTTACGATAATTGAAAACGACAGAAAAAAATTATTTAATGATTTCACTAACAAAAATAAAAAAATTATTAAAATACAAACAATTGATTGTTAATGTATCAATCTCTTTCATTTTATTTTAAATCACTTTTTTAAAACGCCTCCCTAATCTCAAACGGTCCGCATTTGTGAACCGCTCGTTAGCATTTAGCTTTATTTTTCGTTTGTTATTTTCGCTTATTTGCATCCAAAATGCGTTTAAGCAACTCTTCGAGTATTTTACCTTTTGATACACGATGTTTTTCATCCACTCCGAGATGCGACTATCAACAACGTTATGGCAACGAATATGCCTATTTATTCACTATGACGCGTTTCGAAATGTATAGTAACTCCGTGACTATGAATGTGATCCCAAATTTGTTTACATTTTTAGTACCATATAACCTTAGGAATCATCTCCATAAACTGGATCTTTAATCACCCTGTATTTATTTTAGTAGGGATTTTACGACGCTTTATCAACAGCTTAGGTTATTTAAAATGAGATGAAAATACATAATGCAAATGAGTCCGGGGTCCAACACCGAAAGTTACCCAGCATTTGCTCATATTTGAGGAAAACCCCGGAAAAACCTTTAAATAACTTGCCCGACCGGGAATCGAACCTCCACCTGGTTTCGCGGCTAGACGCAACCGTTACCCACAGGTGTGAACCACCCTGTATATCCTTGGACCAGCTGCAAGATATGCATAATGCGGAGCTCCATGACCATGTGATCAGCATTTTGTAAGGTCACTCTTGAGACAATACGTGTTTCCATCTCAAATCGACCGAAATATAGAGAAAATTGACCTTGCAATTTTTAAATACAATGAAACTTTTTCTGTCTGTTGACAACTGTGATACAATGCTTTGTGCAAAGTTTGAGACATCAGAACTTCATAGTGTTTAAATTAAAAATATTTAAATTTATCGTATTTCCATAAAATTAGCAACTTTAAACTGTTGTGGCTCCGAAACCCTTTCACCCAATGATCAAAATCATGGTTTATTTTGATGCTGAGAAATTATAGTTTATATTGATATATAAACAGATTTTCTTACTTTTATGGAAATGAGAAATTTAGATTTTTCTTCATTAAGATACCTTTGCCCACGAATATTTTTAAAATATATGGTTAGATTCCGCATTAAAAGTACAAATAAACACACATTTTTACCGGTGCACCGTTGATAAGAAAGTATGAAAATATCAAATAAAGAAAATAAATAGTACGCAACTAACCATCTGACTGTACGAGACAAGCAAGGCCAGGAGACAAACACGTGATGTGTCGTCTAGCAGTCATGGCTGGGCTAACTTTATCACAAGTTTTCATAAACACAGGAGTAAATACGCCCAATGCTCGCTTATCTTCAGCTCTCGGCCAGTGTGTGTGGGGTACTGCGCCGTTCAAGTCTAGGCGTGTGAAAATAATTTATTTAATACCCTCCAAACTTATTGCCGAGCCATAACAACAATGCCGAATCCCTCTTAATAATGCAAGGTTTTTTCTCAATATTTTTTTACATTTTTACAAATGGCAAAAAGCCTAAAAGTAAGTAAAATCAGATTATCTGTCTCTCTGTATACAATAAAATATGTTTACTTTTTATCATACCCTACTAAATGTCAGCTTCAAAATGAGCTCCCGTTCAATGTTCTGCAGTAAATGGTTCCAGAGTTCTGAGCTCTGAAAGAGGCTTGTTTTTATAAAATACGCCAAATTTGTCGCTCAATAATACGAAATCCGTTTGACTTTCGATAGTATATTTTTGAAAATGCACTCCCTCAGCACCTTGTATAAATAGGGGAAAATTAGAGTATAAAAAAATGCGAGTTTTTTACCGATCGATTTCATATGGAATAGAAGAATGCAAGGGATAACCAATAACCGTCGAAAAATAAATTTCCAGTGCTTACGCCCGGAATCGAACTACGAACCGATTAGATGGAAAGAGCGTAAGATATTCATAGTCAAAGCGACGGATCTATACTTCGTTCTAAAATGTATAAATTTACCCGATTCCTCTGCGGTTGCCAGTTCCCTTCAGTATCAGTCCTGTCCGTGAAGATCATCGAGTCTTTCCGGGGAAGATAAGCGAGATGTTATCTCAAGGCTTTATGAATGATCCACAGGCACGAGGCGCTGGGAATTCCAGAAGGCAAGCCGTCTTGACAGGCGGAAATTATGAGCACGCAACTCCATCAATCTTTCTTCACGCACACACGCACAAACGCATGCAGGGAACCTGGCTGGCTCCGGAGAGTCTAAATGCAATATTCAGAATATCTCTCGCCTGTCTCTACTTGGTCCAGCCACGTATAATTTTATTTCATCCTCGGTGTGCTATGGTTACCGTCCCTCCTTATGGAGTTATGAACTTAAATGTCACGGGTTCGAGTCCTACCTAACGAAATGGATTTTAAAGCAATGAATGACGAAGTATGTGATATTAATGGTGGTCTTATGTAGTATATATTTACTCAATATAAATGATCCCTTTTCAGTGTCACCAATTTAGTGACTATTTCGCTATTGAGGGTTTCGGGAGTAAAACACTATAAGTGGCGTTTTAGTGTTTTGAAGCTTTTAGGTAGGTAAACATTTAAACATGCACCAGTTTGTATAGATACTAGAAAAATAAAATCTGTATACTTCTGCCATCTGTTGAGGTGTTGGAAAACTACTGCATTAGACGCAGAATGTAAGATACCATATTATACGCTACATATCTCATTTTTGACCAAAATGTCAGTTACCATGTTGTACGCCCGAGGCCCCCCAAATTCTTTTAACTTTTGTATTGCTTATGGATAAACTGAGGTGAAATTTTGTCAGTTTTGGTGACCATAATATATATATTTTTTTGTTTTTTAACATTAAAATACTGCAAGCTTACACAGTTCAGGGAACCTCTCCAAAAAATTTTTATGCAGGTAGGACACTTCAATTAGCTGATTCGGACCGCCATTTTCAGACGCGGAGTGTAAGATATATTATACTCAACGTATCTCATTTTTGACCGAAATATCAGTTACCATGTTTTACGCCCGAGATCCTAAAATTCTTTTAACTTTTCTATTCCTTATGGATAAACTGAGGTGAAATTTTGTCAGTTTTGGTGAACATAATATTTTTCTTTTTTAACATTAAAATACTGCAAGCTTATACAGTTCAGGAAACCTGTCCAAAAAGTTTTATTCAGATAGGACCCTTCAATCATTTGATTCGGACCGCCATTTTCAGAAGATTACGCATTCTGGGTAGCCCTTTAAACGCACTTCGTCTCTAAATGCTGAAATCCATTTTTCTTACTATTGCTTTACTAAAAATGCTATTCCTCCTTAAGATTTTGTACTATGTACATGATTTTTTTTTCTGAGAGTCTTCTTAAAATTATGCGCCGGCGTAGCTCAGTTGGCTGCCGGTCCAGACTTGCGCTCCGCCGTGGGTTCGATCCCCGCTTGGGCTGATTACCTGGTTGGTTTTTTTCCGACGTTTTTCCCAACCGTACGGCGAATCAGTTTCTCTCAGCCCCAAACTCCATTCGCAAGGACGATTTTCGCGTTCATTTAAAATTTATCCTCTCTTTTCCCCTCTCTTTCACTTCAATTCAATCATCCCATCTTCTTTCGAGCAGCAATTCGGGTACGATCATACAAAGACAGTCTTGTCGCTATGGTTACGGCTTCAAGATTTATTTCTTCATACAATAGTAATATACGTTACAAAAGCGGTATGTTGACGTTTTCATGTTCGAGGAAAAGATTGAAAAAGCGAAACGTAGTTGAGCTTTTTTAATTTCCGAGAACATGAAAACAAACATACCGCTCGTGTATCGTACATTATTTTGTGCGAAGATCGTTTATTACATACCTGAAGGACGAATTTGTAATTAGTTGCAATGAAATCTCCATCTTGGTTTCTGTTTAATGACGGCAACTTCGGAAAACCAAAATAGCTTTCTTCAACATTGTTGCTATAAAATGTTTTCTGTGTTTACTATACTCCAGCAGGCCGTGATATACGTCTGTCTTTTTTTTCCCCCGTCTATAAATGCGAACTTAAAACAAACGGTAAGGTTATGTAATGATTTATTTTTCATTTTAATATTTTAACAATATTATTTATAAAACATATTGCAGTAATAACATCGGCATCTGGAATCTTGTTGATTTTTTCACGGCTTCCTTAATGTTACTTGTATCAGGAATGCAATAAGTTTCGTGGAGTAGTAGACTTTACTTAATTTTTGCAAATATTTAAAAACAATAATTAACAATGCAATTTAGGTGAAATTGCACTGGTAAGTTTCCAATTTCTAATTATTACTATGTTAAACGTCTCTAAAAATAATATGTTAAAAGCCTAAAGCAGTAAAATGAATGTCGCGCTTAAGCGGTAAGAAGAGGGAAATTGTTATGTGTGTTACGTTGGGAATACTGAATGTGGGATTTCACACTTACCGCGTATTGGTTCTGTGCGGAAAACAAGCAAATACGCACGATCTCGCACAAAACATTTTCCAGTTAATTTCTGATTAAATCCGCATGTTGCGGACCGCACTGAGAATAAAATAAAATAATCTGACTGCTTACGCTACTACAATGTACAAAATATGAGTCGCCCCTATCAGTTGAATTTCAGTGTGAGATCTTTTAGCATACACACGTCCCTTTCTAATGCATTATTGATTTCTCCACTCAGCTGTGAATATAGGAAGATAAAGCTACCAGAAAGTGTGTCTCCCCATGCTCCCAAGTTCTGGCACAATAGGAAGTGCTCCGAAAGCTCCAGGCCGGATGTGGGGTAGAATATAGTCTACAGGGTTCAGCGGCAGCTGCTGTGTAATTCTAAAGAACTCGCTGGTGCTCGTGATTTTCATATCACTTAGCCAAAGATGTATTTTAGTCAGCAGTGTGCTGCTTTGTGTCACAGTTGTAGATATGAATGCTAAGCTTCTACTCCCACTGCGACGGTTTTAGCAGGCCGACTCAGAAATCTGAAATAAACTGTTTTCATTGAAAAGAAGTGTAACATGCACTCCTTCGCTTTCTAGTGAAATGTACCGGTATGCAGAATAGTGGCACGGGATTCAAGGAAATCCCAATGATTGCGTGAAATGTCTGTATTCGAATTAAAGTGACAAAATACAGGGTCTGGCGAAAAGATCTGAAGGTTTTTATTCTTTTATCGAAAAGAGGCATTATTGCCATTTATTGATGCAAAAGAATCAAAATTTAGCTTTTACAGAATCTTTAAAATTGCCGGCAAATAGTGACAAATAGTACAACATGTAAGAGACTGTCGGACATTATCTAGTTTCAAAAATAAACTAAAATTACACTTTTTCAATTCGGATTCCTTTCAATTATAAGTCCTTTTCTCTGCGATAGTTTAGTAAAATATATATATATATATATATATATATATATATCTTTTCTTCCTTTTCCTTTTCTTTTTGTTCACTTCATCCCCAGATGAATTTATTATCACAGGTTTTTTTATTGTGGATTTTATTTAAATTCTGTGTCCACACATGTGGAGTAACGGTCAGCACGTCTGGCCGCGAAACCAGGTGGCACGGGTTCGAATCCCGGTCGGGGCAAGTTACCTAGTTGAGGTTTATCCGGGGTTTTCCCTCAACCCAATACGAGCTGGGTAACTTTCGGTTCTGGACCCCGGACTCATTTCACCGGCATTATCACCTTCATTTCATTCAGACGCTAAATAACCTGAGATGTTGATACAGCGTCGTAAAACAACCCAATAAAGTAAAATTAAATACAAATTTTTTTATTATCTTATTACATTTCATTTGTTGTATTTTTCGTTACGTTTTCCCTGTTAACTATTTGTACTAACTGGTTGCTTTTATTATATTCCAATCTTTAGATCTGTATTTTACTCTCTTTTTTCTATTATGGTATTATTTTCATGTTGTTTAGTGTCGATTTTGTTATGCTATTATTTTCTGTAATATGTTTGTATTCTGTTCTTTAACTTTTTGTTAAATTTCACTGCTTGTATACTTTGTGACCTGGTAGATTGCAAGAGAAGGCCCTATGGCCTTAACTCTGCCGGTATAAATATATACATAATTTGGCTGCGACAAATACTGCTCAAATAAGTCTGCCTATTGCAATTAATAATGAATTTGTTGATTTCATTAATGAAGACGAATTTATAACCCTAGAACTTCTATAAAGGTATTTACTTCCTTTGATCCTCGTCATCCAATAGATTTAACTAGGACTATTTTTGTGTAATAGACCTACTTCATCATTGGCCAATTGTAACGTTAATATACTCGTAAATGTGGGCGTTGTCTCATATTTCGCTTTTTTAGATTAGGTTTCTATCCTTGGATGGTGTATGCTCTGTATAGTAGGCTATAGTTAAACAGTAGCTCCATTAATATCAAGAAGACTAGCATTTTTTAGATGTCTAGTATACGATCAAAAGAATCTTCCTAACCTACTGGCAGTGATGTAGAGGTCGAATAAGAGGGAGGTTAAGCAGAGTAAGAAAGAAATAAAGTTCATAATAAAATAAATATAATATGTTTTCGTGGGATATCAGCCGAGTTAAGATTTTGGAATGCTCCAAGCTTTCGACTGCTATCTCTGCAGCCATCTTCAGGGAAGTGATGTCCGAACAGAAAGTCGAAAGGTAATATAGATGTTAGGCTGTCTCAGGTGAAACGGGATTGGTTGGCGGATCGGCCAATCCGGGGCCGGGAATTGTCATCTCTCGTAAGCTCCGCCCCTCCCGGGATTCCTGTGTGAAGTTTGGCGGGCGGCGAGCCCTGTTCCGCCGGCCGGTTGGAATCGGTTGCCGTCCTCGGTCCGTGATCTTCATGACCTTGATTGTAAGAGGCCCAAGTTGGTCCAAGGCCGGTGTCCATGCCTGACTGAGCTGTAGTCCACTGTCTCTGTTAAAGTTGTTTTTCTCCAGCTTGATCTCTATGGCCTCCTTGATTGTACGATCCCAGTAGTGGCTTGATTTGTTAATGACCTTGGTGTTGTCAAACAGTATTTTATGCTCCTTTTCTATGCTGTGTTGCACCACTGCAGATTTTTCCGGGTAATACAGCCTCAGGTTCCTCTTATGTTCTTTGATTCTGTCTTCTATTGTGCGGCCAGTCTGCCCTATGTATACTTCGCCGCACTTACAGGGAATCTTGTAAATCCCTGGAGTCCTTAAGCCCTGACTGTCTTTAACGTGACGTAGATGACTCCGGATTTTCCTCTGTGGTTTAAGGATGGTTTTGATATTTACCTTCTGGAGGATTCTGCTTATTTTGTGTGACACGCTCCCGCAGAATGGAATGTTCGGACATCACTTCCCTGAAGATGGCTGAAGAGATAGCAGTCGAAAGCTTGGAGCATTCCAAAATCTTAACTCGGCTGATATCCCGCGAAAACATATTAGCGAACCAACGCCGAGAAAGCCTCAAATCATACAAAATAAATATAGCTGCTGCATGTTTCGTGAACTACATTGAAATGTAGAGGGTAGAATCATTTTATCCTGCTAAGAGATCTTGCTGAAATGATCGGGAGACTACAAAATCCTGTAGGCCTCTTATTTTATCAGTAATATCTTTTGGTCTTTCTTTAGGAACTGTAATTTTTGCGCTCTCTCCAGACAATATGGAGTGAATCACGCATATAAATACTGTATATACAGCCATCACTCAGCAAATCATAGAAATGAAGATCTAATTTGAGATATTCTCTACGTCTACTTATATGACCCCAAAAGGTTTGAGTTTCATATCATCAATAGGCTATATCAATATATTAGTGACTTGTTTTAGTAAGTCTTAAAAGTTTTTAATAACCAATTATAGAGACGTTATAAAAATTACATAAATGAAGATCGACATATTGTTGTCATTATGATGTCACAGAATTTGTTCTGATTTGCTCTAAATATGTCAGAAATCCTGCAGGCTATGGGCTTCGTGTAATATTGCTTATTGTAGTGTATGTGTTTTGTTTTAGTATGAAAAGCCATTAGTTCTCAAAACTGACGACAGATGGATTTTGAAAAATAGGAAAATTATGTAGGAAAATTGACATTTCACTGAAAACTACTATTTTTCTGAAAATGTTTGGGTTACAAGCTTCAAAATGAGGAGTCATTCATTAAAATCCGTTCAGCCGTTTTCCCGTAATTTCCATTACCAGTTCAAATTACATATATATATATATATATATATATATATATATATATATAGATTTATTATAGAAGCACTCTGTATATGCCATGACGACAGTATTATTTAGAGAAACACTCCGTATATGTAATGATGATTCATTTAATAATATTATAACTTAGTTTAAATTTTATGACTGATATGAATGGGCATGTTTAGAGCAGAGGGAAGTGGAGTGAAGTTGTTTGAAGAAGCCGACCAGAAGCTCCGGGGAGGCGACTGCATAATTTATGCCGTCAGGTGTGATAGCAAATCGGATTGCAGTCGGTAATTCGAGCATTCAAGATACTATCACGCTGGAAGCCTTCCAAGCCGCAAGCCAGCCTGTTTTCGAGTTGCAGTTCAATCGTAAATAATATTTTGACAAATGCAGTTTCAAACTCGTTATTGCTTCACCGCCTTCTAAACACAAGGAAAGGGCGTTTCGTTCGCCCGTTTACACATAACTTGTCGCAATGTGGGTCTGCTGTTTCTCATACCGAGGACTGAATTTAAACTTTACCCTGTACATATTTATTTGTTTTAAAATATGGTCTTTTCATTCCAGCCAATTCTTCCATTCATCTTTGCAGTTTTGTAAGCATGTGAAATATAGAAATTCTGTAATTACAAATTGAATAAACTATAGGGCATTAAACTTAATCATCATTTTCCATCGCAGGTGAGAAATACACGTAATAACCTGCCTATGATAGTGATTCTGTATTAGATGTTTCATTCTTACCGAGTAAAATTTTTTGAAAATAAATTTATACACCGCAATCCGTATTTTAGTGTCTATAATAATGTTATATTATAAAGAATATCTTATCCATATTTTCGTTTCTATGGTGATTATATGTGCTTTATTAAATTTTCGTTTCTATGGTAACGGTTTAGTTTCATTACATTTTCGTTTCTATGGTAAAGATTTTAGTTTTATTAAATTTTCGTTTCTGTGATAATGATTTAACTTTATTAAATTTTCGTTTCTATGGTAAAGATTTTAGTTTTATTAAATTTTCGTTTCTGTGGTAATGATTTTAATTTCAATAAATATTCATTTCTATGGTAAAGATTTTAGTTTTATTAAATTTTCGTTTCTATGGTAAAGATTTTAATTTTATTAAATTTTCGTTTCTGTGGTAATGATTTTAGTTTCATTAAATTTTCGTTTCTATGGTAGAGATTTTAGTTTCATTAAATTTTCGTTTCTATGGCAGAGATTTTAGTTTTATTAAATTTTCGTTTCTATGGTAATGATTTTAGTTTCATTAAATTTTCGTTTCTGTGGTAGAGATTTTAGTTTTATTAAATTTTCGTTTCTGTGATAATAATTTAACAATATTAAATTTTCGTTTCTATGATAAAGATTTTAGTTTTATTAAATTTTCGTTTCTGTGGTAATGATTTTAGTTTCATTAAATTTTCGTTTCTATGGTAAAGATTTTAGTTTCATTAAATTTTCATATCTGTGGTAATGATTTTAGTTTCATTAAAATTTCGTTTCTATGGTAAAGATTGTAGTTTTATTAAATTTTCATTTCTATTTTAAAGTTTTGTTTTATTAAATTTTCGTTTCTGTGGTAATGATTTTGGTTACATTTAATTTTCGTTTCTATGGTAAAGATTTTAAGTTTATTAAATTTTCGTTTCTGTGGTAATGATTTTAGTTTCATTAAATTTTCGTTTCTGTGGTAATGATTTAGTTTCATTAAATTTTTGTTTCTATGGTAAAGATTTTAGTTTCATTAAATTTTCGTTTCTGTGGTAATGATTTTAATTTCAATAATTTTTCGTTTCTATGGTAAAGATTTTAGTTTCATTAAATTTTAGTTTCTGTGGTAAAGATTTTAATTTTATTAAATTTTCGTTTCTATGGTAATAATTTTAGTTTAATTAAATTTTCGTTTCTATGGTAAAGATTTTAATTTTATTAAATTTTCGTTTCTATGGTAAAGATTTTAATTTCATTAAATTTTCGTTTCTATGGTAAAGATTTTAGTTTCATTAAATTTTCGTTTCTGTGGTAATGATTTTAGTTTCATTAAATTTTTGTTTCTATGGTAAAGATTTTAGTTTCATTAAATTTTCGTTTCTGTGGTAATGATTTTAATTTCAATAATTTTTCGTTTCTATGGTAAAGATTTTAGTTTCATTAAATTTTAGTTTCTGTAGTAAAGATTTTAATTTTATTAAATTTTCGTTTCTATGGTAATAATTTTAGTTTAATTAAATTTTCGTTTCTATGGTAAAGATTTAAATTTTATTAAATTTTCGTTTCTATGGTAAAGATTTTAATTTCATTAAATTTTCGTTTCTATGGTAATAATTTTAGTTTAATTAAATTTTCGTTTCTATGGTAAAGATTTAAATTTTATTAAATTTTCGTTTCTATGGTAAAGATTTTAATTTCATTAAATTTTCGTTTCTATGGTAAAGATTTTAGTTTTATTAAATTTTCGTTTCTATGGTAAAGATTTTAATTTTATTAAATTGTCGTTTCTGTGGTAATGATTTTAATTTCATTAAATTTTCGTTTCTATGGTAAAGATTTTAGTTTCATTAAATTTTCGTTTCTATGGTAAAGATTTTAATTTTTATTAAATTGTCGTTTCTGTGGTAATGATTTTAGTTTCATTAAATTTTCGTTTCCATGGAAAAGATTTTAGTTTTATTAAGTTACCGTATCTGTGGTAATGATTTTAGTTTCATTAAATTTTCGTTTCTATGGTAAAGATTTTAGTTTTATTAGATTTTGTTTTGTGTGCTAATGATTTCAGTTTTATTAAATTTTCGTTTCCATGGTAAAGATTTTCGTTTATTAAATTTTCGTATCTGTGGTAATGATTTTAGTTTCTTCTGTACACTTTTATATAAATTGCAGTAATTTTTATGTTAGGCAGATATTTCGTTGTTGTTCTGCGCACCTTTCCGCAAACATCTTTACTTAGAATTCGTATTATTTTGGTACGTGTGGGAATTATTGTAGGGGTAGCTGTTCACTGTTGCAGTGCCCAACTTTTCTTAAACAAATTTGCGCTGGATTTCTTCCGTATATTTTCGCCCTATGGTTGTGAATTTCATGTTCGACATTCCTTTCGGAAACCTGCACGTACCGGAAGCAAGTAAGTACCCCGATTACATAACGTTATAGGCATTGTTTCAGACTGACATATAACTTTATCACTTCCTTAGTTCTCACAATCTGACATCTTTATTGAGTGTCGATGTCACAGCTCGTCATTGTTTGGCGTGTGACAGTACATTTCCTGAACCAATTCTTCAGTTCACACGCATAACCCCACCCATCCAAGGCAAGAATATCTTATCTAACAGGCAACGAGTTATGATAATATGTAGTATGTATTTATTTTATTTATGATAGCGTATCTAGCATCAAATGCGTCCACGCCTGTGGAGTAACGGTCAGCGCGTCTGGCAGCGAAACCAAGTGGCCCGGGTTCGAATCGCAGTCGGGGAAAGTTATCTGGTTGAGGTTTTTTCCGGGGTTTTCCCTCAACCCAAAAAGAGCAAATGCTGGGTAACTTTCGGCGTTGGACCCCGGACTCATTTCACCGGCATTATCACCTTAATATTATTCAGACGCTAAATAACCGAGATGTTGGTACAGCGTCGTAAAATAACACAATAAAATAAAATAAAATGAAAATAAAAGCATAAAATGCAAGGGACCGGATTCTAGCCTCATATTCTAAACCAGCCATTTTCAACCAGTGTGCTGCAAGAAAGTGAAAATAGTAAAGGTTGTAGCAAAAATTGGCAAAGTAAAAGTGAAAGAATGTTTGGCCTTAGCAAAGCAAATGAACTCTAAATTAATATACGCACATTGTTATCTTCATAAAGAAGCAATTGTTTCAAAATCACTAGTTTCTGAGTCTGCAGTATTGCAGCAAGTGATGAAAATTGTTAATTACACAAAAAGAAGGCCACTAAAAACAAGATTATTTCATATCTTCGTCCTGCAATGGATTCTAAATACACTCGGCCGGCCTCTAGTTATTTTCTTTCATTGGGGAGCTGGTGTGTCCCCATGTGTTATTCTGTGTTGTTTCAAACGGTTGTCTTGCAACATATCAACAAAAAAGGCGTAGGAAAAGAAAAAGAGAATGTGACAGAAATAAATAAATGTGGAAGAAAGAAACGTGAAACAAGAAAGAAATACATCAGTATAATAGAAAAAAAAAGAAAGAAAGAGGATTCGTAACTAAGGAGAAAAGATTAAGAGAAGGAAAGAAAGATAATAGAAAGAAATTTGTCAGTAAAACTAAGAAAGAAAGAATCAATGAAAAGAAAGACTCAGGTAGAAGTGAATAAAGATTGGAAGAAGGAAAGGAAAATGAAAGTAAATAGTACGTCAATAAGTATAGAGTACGAAGTAATGGATTGAGGTACAAAAAAGTACAGAGAAAAAAAGGAAAAACAGAGAAAGAAAAACGTAAAAAATATATCTAAATTACAATACAAGGAAAATAAGAATGACAAAACAAACAGAAGACAGGAAATAAGGAAGTGAAAATAAAAGAGATTACAAAACAGAGTAAAGAAAAGAAACAGAAGAAACGAAGGAAAGAGAATAACGAAAATAAATGGAGAAAACAAAAGAGAAGATAAAAAATGAAAAAGAGAACAAACAAAAGAGGAAGAAAACAAAAGAAAGGAAAATAAAAGGGAACAGAAACAAGCGAAGGACAGAACAAAAGAAAGAGGAAATAAAGAAGAAAAACAAAAGAGGGTGAAACCAAATATAGAAATGAAACAATAAAACATTCCGCTAGTTGTTAATATGTGGGTGAGGGCATAACGGATCAAAGAAATCAATTCATGGAGGCAGATGAAGAATTCTGACATGAATTAACGGGAAATCTTTTTGAATTTTCGACATGCTTAGGCATTGCATCAATGTTTCAAGCACTGCGACGTTCTCTTTATTGGCATCGTAGCCGTGTCAGACGAGGGGAGAGTTCTGGAGGCAGTAACGGTGTCGTCCTATTTAACCGTTTTCTCGGCGACAATCTACTGGAGAGAAAATCAATGAATTCCCGTCGGTATGTCAGCTCATCGCCGACAGCGGCGTACGCATCGTGTCAGGCTCGGCCTCGACGTTGCGTGGAGGCCGCCACGGCTGAGTTCGAATCTTGCCACGGTCATGAATGTTCTTCCGTTGTTTAGGTAATGTTCTGTGTTGTTTGAGTGAAGAGTTAGCTGAATTCAAATCACAGGCCTCGTCAATCTATGTGTGTTTAATGTGTAAGCTAAATTAAACACAGAAGATCTAGGCAAAGAAAGTAGAGAAAAATCTATTAACGAAAGCAACAAATCAATAAAAAAGCGTAGGAAAAGAAAGAAATGAATGAATGAATGAATGAATAAATAAATAAATAAATAAATAAATAAATAAATAAATAAATAAATAAATAAATAAATAAATGGGAAAGAAGGAAACGTGAAAGAAGAAAAAAATACATCAATATGACAGAAGAAAAGAAAGAAAGAGGATTGGTATACAAAGGAGAAAAGATTAAGACTAGGAAAGAAAGATAATACAAAGAAGTTGTCAGTAAAACTAAGAAAGAAAGAATCAGTGAAAATAAAGACTTAGGCCTAGATAGAAGTGAATAAAGAGTGGAAAAAGGAAAGGAAACTGAAAGTAAATAGTACGTCAGTAAGTAGAGAGTGAGAAATAATTGAATGAGGTATAAAAACGGAAGAGAAAAAAATAAAAAAACAGAGAAAGAAAGAAAGACGTAAAAAAAAAGATACCTAAACTACGAAATAAGGAAATAAAAATTACAAAACAAATAGAAGACAGGAAACAGAAAAGTGAAAGTAAAAAAGATTACAAAACAGAGTACAGAAAAGAAATAAGAAAAGAAACAGAGAAAACAAAGGAAAGAGAATAACGAAAATAAATGGAGAAAACAAAAGAGAAGATAGAGAAGAAAAATTAAAAAGAGAACAAACAAAAGAGGGAGAAAACAAAAGAAAAAGAAAAATAAAGGGGAGAAAAGAAAAAACGAAAGAGAACAGAAACAAACGAGGAACAGAACAAGAGAAAGAGGGAAAACAAAAGAGGGAGGAAACAAAGAAGAAAAACAAAAGAGGAAGTGAACGGATGGGATAAAACAAAATAGAAAAATAAAACAATAAAAATAACAGATGAAGAATTAGTCTGTGAAAAAATAGAGGAAGCAACAAAGAAACAGGCAACAAAAAAAAAGAAAAAGAATGCGACATAAGAATACGAAAACAAATTAGAAAAGAAGAAAAAAGGAAATAGGGAAAGGTTAAAAGAGAGAAAGAGACATGAATAATGAAACTGAGGAATAAAATCGCTTCTTCAACCGAGTTTCGAATGTGGTACCTACGAGTTGCTGGAGTTGGATGTGGGAAGTGTACTGGATTCAATAAAAGAGTAACAAAAGTAAGAAACTTCCCTGAAGTAATTTACGGCTGAACTTGAATCGTCTAGCGACAAGACCACTTTTATAATTGCTCCTCAAACTTAACATGCAATTATAAGATGTAACAGACCTGTCAGGCTGTGCATGCAAAGAAGTTGGTTAGCATTAATCACGGTTACAAAATAATTAATTACAAATTACTGCGAAACGAGTAGATGATACTACAGGTTTGCAGGCTTGGGCAGCAAGATGAAATACTAAACGTTACCACATAATCACCATTATTCTCAATTTTCCTTCACCAATTTAGATTTATGTATAGAGTCTGGTCTGTTTCTGTTCACAGATGAGTTTCGTCTGTTAGTCTTTTCAGAAGTCTGTCAGTTAACTTAGTTTTCCACTCGTTTGTAAAATTTTGAGATAGAATCTTTCCTCATTTCTCCTTGTGTAATTTTGTAGTCACTTTTCTTTTTTGCTTATAACTAGAGTCTGAAAGTTAAACAATTTTTTTTTAACTGGTTAGCTTTACGAAAGAGTTTAATATAGGAAAACATGTTTCCGCATACTTCGGAACGATAGGGCCAGTTTTTATTTTGCTTTTTTTGTTTTGCCTATTTTACTTCCATTGCCTATTTTAAGGTTTAGTGTCTTTTGTCTTTTTTTTTTTTTGCTATTATGTACATATTAAGTAATCGGTATACACACACACACTCTGAGTCTATACGCCTGGACAGCAGGCCACATACCAACACGGACAAGGCAGAGAAGTTGCCTACAGAGCATGGCGTTGACACATAATGTTCCGATACTTTCTGACTCTACTAGTATTGTAATTGGAATGGAATGCAACTGTTTTAACAAAAATGAAACTGAATCAACAAAGTCTTCTTGACTTGTAATCGTCCATAGAGTTCAATTAAGAGTGTGTAGTTGGCACAACTGGTAATAACAAGAGAACAGCTTATAATACACTACTACCATTTAGGGGAATATTTGTATTGATGGGATGGTACAATAATACATTTTCAAGACAGTTTAATATTTTAATAAGTCAATATTTCATTTTATTAGAGCACATTATTTCTTCTAATATTTATATAATTTCTTCTAATCGAGTAGCAGTCAATTAAATCCCACTCGAGTTTTGACTTTTTCTAGATAAATTAAAACCTCTAATGAGATCAAATAGATAAATATTTATAAAATACATTAAAATTAAAATTTATTTGCGAATGAAATTCCGTTTACTGACACGATTAAACTTTGGTAAATAAACTTTACATAAAAGTGAAGATAGAATTTCATTCATAAAGGAATGCTACGATACAAATATTTTGATATTAGTTTCAGAAAAATACATATAAAACAACACTTTATTTTTTTTTCCTCGCGTTAATGGTTTTTCCACAAAAATGTGTTATGTTTTTTTACGGTCTGATGTTTTCTGAACATTCGTACTATAAAACGCCTGTCAATTTAGACTATACGCACGTCTTACGATCTCTCATGTATTCCAGTATAAACATTGTCTTAATTAAGGGTTGCAGACTCTCGCCATTTAATATAATGAAAGAATTCACTAAAACTAAATTAACTGATGTCCATTTACAAATCATACAGAGCAGTAGGATAATCTGAAAACGAGGCAAGGGAGTTCTAGTGCCAAAGATTTCCAAATAATCTGATTCCAAATAGACAAATGCTCTTTGCTACGCACCAAAAACTCCGGGATACAGGATCTCTTCGTCCTGGTGCTGTAAGTATTAACAAACATCAAAACGCACGGTATTTTTCATCCTAAATAATAACTTCGAAGATCGAGATTTCTTTTTACATAATGTGGTTCCGTAAATTATCCACTATTACCTTTAAAAATATTTTCATATATACCTGTTACACACTGTGTAAGACTACAAATATATGATGTCATTAAAATTTACAACATATTGAATGTCATTTCATTGAAACATTATTAAAAGTATGGATTTTTTTTTAATTTCTTACTTCTAGATTTTTAAACCAATTAATCTGAAACTTTTACAACATATTTCTTATAATATGGACATGTAATACACAAATTTTCACTTTAATATTCCGATTAGTTTACTTATAATTAATTTTTGTTTTGATTTTTAAATACTGAATTATAATTATTGTCCCAATTTTCAAAGTTTACATAACTTTTCTTTAAATTTATATTAAAATTAATTCCTGATAGATGTAAGGTAAATGTTACACATGCTTTTCATATTTTTTCTATTACTCTATGAGAAAAAAAATTAGCCTTTTATTTGTTAATTTAATTTTTTTTTTTTAACTTATCACATCCTCAACACATGGTGATTTGAATACTTTCAATAGCAGAAGAAAACACATTTGTCAGTTTACTTCACACACTTTTGTGTATTTCTGTGCAAAATTTCACTGAGATTGGAGAAAAATTGCATTCATTAGAGCATTTTGAATGTTACAAAATGTTGAAAATTAGAAAGTCCAGAAAACGAGTATCAAAGCACAGCATGTATATGATATACACTATCGATATCCTTCCTTCCTATACAAGTCTATCACACACATTTTTCTCCTATAGCGCGAAATATGAACTAAATGAAAAGTAAAATTAGTTAGAATTAAAAAAAAAAAAAAAATTTTTGTCAGAATGACAGCTGAGTGTCAGTTTAAAGGGCTGCAGCTCTACGCACGAGCTTCATCCTGAGGGACTTTAAATTGTCATAGGACCAAAATAAGTACAGATTTAGAAAACTGAAACATTATTTTATTTTTTAGAGTTAGAAATAAAATTTCCATTTTTTTAAGGTTTTTTTTTTTTAAGTTATTTTCACCGATCCATAGCGTAAAAGTACGTTTTACATGTTAATGACAACATATCATGAATGAAAGAACGTGCTTTCTTTAAATGTACAAACTGACTTGTATAGAATTAATATATTGCCGCCATTTTGTTCTGCAATCATTAACGGCTTCCGGATCAAGACAGATTACAGCGCCAACATCTCAAAAATCTTTAGCGTGGCTTATTCAAAAGAATGTAAAGCTGATCCCACATCAAAATTTAGAGGTAAATATAATTGCTTCATATCCTTAAATATTCGTGGTCATGTCCCCCACAGGTTAGCTTTGATATTGCGAGCGTCGTCAGAGCAACCGAATTGAAAACAAGTGACTGAATATTGTTTTGTTTTATGGGAACGTTACATTTGGCAAAGTTTTAACGATTTTAAAAGAATCATGACTTTAGTTGGATTCCACGCACTCTACCGGATCCATGTTCCTAGTACAGGGCCAACGAAGAGAGCAACCGACCGTCAACACAGAAATCAATAACACCTGGTCATCCCCTCCAATCATGACACTTTAACCCTGGCCACGAGTGCCGTCTCTTGGGATCTTGCCTCAGCAGAGAAAGTGTACAACTAAAGGTATTTTACCCACGCTATCTGATCTGTGTGATACAGTTTCTGTTTTAAGAATGAACTACTTTCTGCTGGCCTTTAGCCCACAATGCCATTTCCACATAAAATCATTCGGTAAAATTAATGACATCAGGAAAAGATTATGTTTATACTAATAGTAGTAATACATACATTATTATTATTATTATTATTATTATTATTATTATTATTATTGTCCCGTGTCGTACTTGCGTGATCTAAGGTATCATACCTGAGGCTAAGCGGTGAGAAATGTACGCTTGTTCAACGAGGTAAAAATTTTCTCAAGAAATTTCAACCAGTTTATGGGACCGGTGCCCACCTAGCATCGTGATGAATTTGGGGAGCTACAATAATTAGCGAAATCAGATTCCTTAAGCTAGCTATGACGGCTACAGGGATCAATATTCTGATCACACTTAACCCTTGTAGAAGTTGTAAGATGGATTGCATCTGCTGAGGTACGTGGGGATCAGATATTATGGCATAAAGAGAAAGTTTTTTTTTACTTCAATACTGATACGGAGTCTTGAAAAAGTTCGAAATACTGTATTGTTAAAATCTTTAAAGAAACTGACAAAATCCATGTTGTAATCAAGATACAAAATTGTTATAATAGGACTTGGATTGCTATAGAAACAGCGATTGTTTTATCTTTTTTCCAAATATTATAAATAGTATGAATAGTGTGTAATTTTATGTTTATAAAACGCATGCACAATGACGTTCATTAAAAATACAGGAGGAAGTTTGTATCGTTTTCAGAGAACTTAAAGAAATATGATGAGAAACAGAGGATTATTTATCCTATGAGCAATTATGAAAAATTAGCCTAAATGATATTGATATGACAGTTTAAATTAATTTTCATTAATTTTTTGTATTTTTACAAAAAACAATTGCATAAACATATTTGTATTTATTAACATAATATCCATATACTACCGTGAAAGGATTCATATGCACATATCGTCTATTTAGAATATAAAGAAATATTGTAAAAATTATCACTCCAAAATCAATCAATACAAATATTAAAACTGATCATGACCTTATCACAAAAATTACTATATTATTATTGTATAATATTAAATTATGATTTTTTTCTCAGAATAATATAAAATAGATCTAGTTATGAACACAACACTCGCAATTAAAACAAGTACATTTTACCCTCAAAATTAGTAAATAATTATGGAAAAATATGTCGAAATTACGATGTGCCTTGGATTTTTAATGGAACTCCAAACTTCGGAAATTTTAGGGATATAAAATTATTATAAAATGTTGATATCAGAGTTGAAGGTATCTACAGATTAAGAAATTTTATCTCAGATACTCATAATTAATTTGAAGAACTAATTACCGGTATAACTAATTATGTAAATGGTTATATATTTTTTCTAACGTAAATTTGTTGCCGTAAAATTAATTGTATCACAGTGACATCTGCTTTCAAAACCATGCTTAACGGACCACAAGTTTTTAATAAAAATAAAAAGTAATAAAACCTGGGACTTGAACTAAAGATGATACAATAATATCAACAGAAATGGAACTTGACTTTCGACTGTTTATTTCAACTATTTAAAAATATACCAACACAAGAAATGAACGTAATAACTAATTTACTAAAATATGACACATTATTTTAAAAAGATAACAGCACACTGTTGCATAGACCTAAGCATCACTGCTTAATGTTATGTTATCATATTATGTATATCTGTATTTCGTTTGTTTCTCGCCTAAAATGATAAGACGGAAATTCCTCGTAAAACGATAATAATTGAAGTTTATTTCCACTTCCCAGATTTTTAATTAGGCCTAACTCTATTCACACATTAAGCCTATATAGGCCTAACCATTTTGGATGATGACATTAATAACAATAGTGTAACACTAATGATTATAGTTTTGCATACTATAGGTTATTCTGTATCCAAAAATTACAAGAAAACCTTAAAGAATAACAAATAGTCTGTTTTTTTATGATCATTTACTTCATTTTAATTTTGGCGAGGGATTCTGTTTTATCTGTGATCCTTCTGAATGTGAGAACCAGTTTTCATTCATTTAAAATATTTAATTACACAAAAAGATAAGTTTTGCAGATGTGGGCAGAACTTCATAAATTGCATTCTATCTCATGAATATTCCACATTCCTTAATGATAAAAGATTCCATTAAATTTTTAATTGCTAATTTTAATGTTGTTCGTAAAAGTGACAGGCCTTGTGCGAGTTCATCTTTCCTATATATATTACATCCCTAAACATCGCAGACGGTATGAATCATAAATCTTGAGTTCAGGGACGTAACCCCAATAATTATAATCACATCTCAATTACAGTTAATGTAGCTTCCTTTCCTTGTATTCAGTATGATTAATATTAAGTTGCCTAAACCGAATGAATGTGCTTGAATTAAATCTGTAACAATATAAAAGCAAAGATTTTATTATCTATTTACTCATTTCATTAGTTACGTACTTTAGAGGGAGAGAAAAAGAACAATATATAAGAAAAACAAGCAAATGTACAGACTTCTTCATATAAAATTCTCTTGGTAGCACCATAAGAGAGTGAAATTTCTCTGTCTTATATTACTGTTTGTAAATATTTTACTATTATTTGTAAATGAATATGAAATATAAAACATTTGGTATACGATTTACACTATCTACAGTCTTTTTTTTTTTTAAGAAAACGTGACAAATGATTATCGCCTTCCGCAACAATTGAAAACATGCATGTTAACCAATACAGCAGAGACTTTGTTTGTCTTTACGACTTATTATTAATCCTTTAATCAATTAAAACTTGATGTAGATGAGCATCTCCCACACAAAATAATGTCACTCTTAGAGATGGCATTAATTCGTATCTTTCGGAATCACAAAAGTAAAGCTGTGTTGTTGTGGGTCAGAATTAATTCTTTACCAAATGAATCTAAAGTGATTTACGCTTTTTTGTGTTGTACACGTACGTCGAAAACAAAAATAAAAACTAATAAATAAGAGACTAGAATTACCCTTTACACTGAAAATACACTTTACCTTTAATGATATCATAAATTTTCAGCTCTTAAAATCACAAAACATAAAGCTCTTTTGTTGTGGGTTGGAATGAAGTCGTACAGAAATATTCACCGAATGAATCAACAATGATTTACGCTTTTGTTTGTTCATTTTTCGATAAACAAAAAGGTAGTGATAAAAAATAATGAGAATTACCCCTTCCACTCGAAATAGCCTACGTTTTACCCTGAGGTCTACAGATACCATTCTTTTAGAATCGCAACACATGAAGCTGTGTTGTGGGTCGGAATGAATTATTTGCCAAACAAAATCATCAAATGAATCAACAGTTATTTACGCCTTTCTTTGCTCATTTTTGCCGCAAAGAGAAGACAATTTATAAATAAGTGATAAAAATTACCCTTTACACTCAAAATACACGTTCATCGAATAAATCAACAACGATTTACACTTCTGTTTGTTCATGTTTGCGGTAAATTAATCATATGAATCAACAGTGATTCTACTTTGCTCATATTTTCCGAAAAAAAAAAAAAAGAAAACTGATAAATAAGATGGTAAAAAATACTGTTTACACTCAAAATACACGTTCACCGAATAAATCAACAATGATTTACGCTTCTGTTTGTCCATATTTGCGGTAAATAAAAGGGTACTGATAAGTAAATAATGAGAATTATCCCCTCTACTCAAAATACATGTTGCCCTTACAGATACCGTAAATATTATTACCTTAGAATCACAATACATGAAGCTGATTTGTCGGTCAAAAGAATGAATTCCTTGGCAAACAAAATCATCAAATGAATCAACAGTTATTCACCCTTTTCTTTGCTCAATTTTTGTCCGAAAAGAAAAGAAAATTGGTAAATAAGTGATAAAAATACCATTTACACTCAAAATACACGTTCACCGCATAAATCAACAATGATTTATGCAGTAAATGAAAGGGTATAGATAAGTAAATAATGAGAATTACCCCTTCCGCTCAAAATATATGGTACCCTTACAGATACCGTAAATATTAATCTCTTAGAATCACAATACATGAAGCTGAGTTGTCGGTCAAAAGAATGAATTCCTTGCCAAACAAAATCATCAAATGAATCAACAGTGATTCACCCATTTCTTTGCTCATTTTTGTCCGAAAAGAAAAGAAAATTGGTAAATAAGTGATAAAAATACCGCTTACACTCAAAATACACGTTCACCGAATGAATCAACAATGATTTACGCTTGTTTGTCTATATTTGCGGTAAATAAAAGAGTGGGTCATAAATAAATAATAAGAATTATTCTTTCCACTCAAAATACATGTTACCCTTACAGTTATAGTAAATATTAATATCTTAGAATCACAATACTTAACGCTGATTGTCGGTCAAAAGAATGAATTCCTTGTCAAACAAAATCATCAAATGAATCAACAGTGATTCACCCTTTTCTTTGCTCATTTTTGTTAGAAAAGAAAAGAAAATTGATAAATAAGTGATCAAAAAAATACATTCAAAATACATGTTCACCGAATGAATCGACAATTATTTACGCTTCTGTTTGTCCACAGTTGCGGTAAATAAAAGGATACTGATTAATAAATACGAGTAAGGAGAATTATCCCCCCCCCACTCAAAATACATGTCACCCTCAAAATACATGCCACCCTTACAGATACCGTAAATATTAATCTCTTAGAATCACAAAACATGAAGCTGAGTTGTCGTCAAAAAATGAATTCCTTGCCAAACAAAAAATCATCAAATGAATCAACAGTGATTCATCCTTTTCTTGCTCAATTTTTGTCCGATTGGTAAATAAATGATAAAAAAAAAATACCGTTTACACTTAAAATACACGTTCACCGAACAAATCAACAATAATTTACGCTTCTGTTTGTCCATGTTTTCGGTAAATAAAAGGGCACTGATAAGTAAATAATGAGAATTACCCCCTCCACTCAAAATACATGTTACCCTTACAGATACCGTAAATATTAATATCTTAGAATCACAAAACATGAAGCTGAGTTGTCGTCAAAAAATGAATTCCTTGCCAAACAAAAAATCATCAAATGAATCAACAGTGATTCACCCTTTTCTTGCTCAATTTTTGTCCGATTGGTAAATAAGTGATAAAAAAAATACCGTTTACACTTAAAATACACGTTCACCGAACAAATCAACAATAATTTACGCTTCTGTTTGTCCATGTTTTCGGTAAATAAAAGGGTACTGATAAGTAAATAATGAGAATTACCCCCTCCACTCAAAATACATGTTACCCTTACAGATACCGTAAATATTAATCTCTTAGAATCACAAAACATGACGCTGAGTTGTCGTCAAAAAATGAATTCCTTGCCAAACAAAAAATCATCAAATGAATTAACAGTGATTCACCCTTTTCTTGCTCAATTTTTGTCCGATTGGTAAATAAGTGATAAAAAAATACCGTTTACACTTAAAATACACGTTCACCGAACAAATCAACAATGATTTACGCTTCTGTTTGTCCATGTTTGGGGTAAATAAAAGGGTACTGATAAGTAAATAATGAGAATTACCCCTTCCACTCAAAATACATGTTACCCTTACAGATACCGTAAATATTAACCTCTTAGATCACAAAACATGAAGCTGTGTTGTGGGTCAGAATGAATTCCTCGCCAGACAAGATCACACACACCCACACTGCTCACTCACACATAGGCCTAGTTACCATGGTGACACTGATCACGATCACTTCACCACACGGCACTGTTTGTACAGTGAAAGTGCGCCGCCCGACCGTCCGGTGTGGCAGCTGGGTCACAACACTCTGAACACGGGCGAGCCGCGCCGAGCGCCATCTCCAGCATCCCCCCCCCCCCAACGCCCTCTGCATCGCGCTGGAAATCGACTGTGTCACTCGCTGTACACACCTTGAAGGCGGTTGTCGGTACTTGAGGGATCTCAAATTTCGTTACGGCTGTGGGTGGGGAGGTCCTTCGTGTACGGCTACAATCCAGCGGTCACTGGCTCGTTGTCCGCCAGGAAATATGAGTTTATCGCCCTTCGAAAAATAGGAAGCGTGATTTTGTTAAGAAATCTCCACGCACGAAGCTGTACGGTCTCAAGAGTAGGTTCAAATACCTAGGTTATATAGATACAGTAGAACCTCGATTATCCGTCACCCTATTAACCGATTGGCGGATTATCCGACTGTCCATTTCACGCTCTTTTTTTCTTCAGAAATAAATAACTTATATGAAGTACTGTTTTGTACATCATATTAGTAGGTTATACGTATGTTTTTGCTAGAGAATGTTATTACAAGCCTTTATCGTTACACAGCATTGTCTACTGTTTCAATTGCCGTTTTATAATACAACTTGTATACAGGGTGTTTCAAAAATACGGGGCATAATTTCAGATATGTATTTCCCACATGTAGACAATGAAAATAGTTCATTACAACATGTGTCCGGAAATGGTTTATTTCCGAGTTATGGCCTTCACAACATTGACATTCACCGGAACGTTTTTCTTTCCGCAGGTCGTTGTCATTACAGAAGGTGTTCAAAAGTCCACCTCCTGCTTGAATACAGACCTCACATCGATGTCTCATTGACCTGAAAACACGATCCCAAACTCCAGGAGTATTGCGTATGTCCTCAGAACATGCCACAATTCGATTCCGAAGGGATTCCAAATCAGGCACTGGAGACGAATAAACCAATGATTTTAAATGGCCCCACAAGTAGAAATCGAGAGGGTTCAGATCAGGTGAGCGTGGAGCCCAAGCAATTGGGCCACCTCTACCTATCCATCGATCAGGAAACCTTCGATCCAAGTACCGGCGAGCCGTACGACTGAAGTGTGCAGGAGCGCCATCATGCAAGAAGTGAATGTGTTGACGATTGATCAGTGGAATGTCTTCTAAAACATGAGGTATGGTTCCGGTGAATTTCAATGTTGTGAAGGCCATAACTCGGAAATAAAGCATTTCCGGACACATGTTGTAATGAACTATTTTGATTGTCTACATGTGGGAAATACATACCTGAAATTACGCCCCGTATTTTTGAAACACCCTGTATAAAATGTCTTCCACGGGTGTTAACAGAAAACATGTTGTGCTAAGTATAGAAAAAAATGGAAATAATTCAATGTTTTGAGAAAGAGAAATTGACGCATCTCGCATCATAATACGAGACTGGAATTATAACTGCGCGATTTAATAAAAAAAAAAAAAAAAACAAGGATAAAGTGTAAAAAAATGTATGTAAATCTACAACTTGACACCTCCTTTATTCCTATCTTCCTGAGACATTCATTACAAAGGCTTCCTTGTCCCTTAAAAACCCATCATTTACAACCAGACTTAAATTGATGAACTTCTGATCTACTACCTTGCGGGTTAAATACAAGACCATGGAGGAAATTACAAAATCTTTTATGGTACGGATTATCCGATTTTTTCGATTAACCATTCAGTCCATCCCCTTCATTACCACGGATAATAGAGGTTCTACTGTATCTGAAATCTGAACAGTTAAAAGACTCTGTATATTTTTGGTCTCCTGTTATTTCATCTTGAAGTACCACAGAAACCTCAATTTTTTTTTAAGTAAATAGGGAATAATCACAAAACTCTTATGTATGATATAATTAACGCAAATTTATTCTTCTTATGTTCCGAGGTATTTAAACCAGAAGTCGACCTGGTTGGCGAGTTGGTATAGCGCTGGCCTTCTACGCCCAAGGTTGCGGGTTCGATCCCGGGCCAGGTCGATGGCATTTAAGTGTGCTTAAATGCGACAGGCTCATTTCAGTAGATTTACTGGCATGTAAAGGAACTCCTGCGGGACAAAATTCCGGCACATCCAGCGACGCTGATATAACCTCTGCAGTTGCGAGCGTCGTTAAATAAAACATAACATTTTAAAATCAGAACAGTGACTCTAATTAAGACAAGAACTCTGACCTTCTGCCCTGTATTCGGAATGCTGGAGGGGCTGAACCCATCACAATTACCTGCTTATCATGACGTAATGAAATATTATCTGTGGATCAAAAATTAATTAAAATTTATTTATTTGTTTATTTATTTATTTAACCTGGTAGAGGTAAGGCCATCAGGCCTTCTCTTCCCCTCTACCAGGGGATTACAACTACAATTTTAAGAATACAATTACATTTAATATTAAATTTACAAACACAATAAAAATCAAAGTACTAAAAGATTAACTGATTAATAAAAGCTAGACAGTTTATTGTAAAAGTTAAGAAGAGAGAAGCATTTCTTTTATTGATTAAACCTACTCTATGCAATAAATGCTTAATAAGTTTGCTTTTGAACGCTACTAAATTCCGACAGTCTCTGATGTCACTGGGTAGGGTATTCCACAAGCGCGAGAGCGAGATTGTGTATGATGATGAATACGATGATGTCTTACGTGTTGGTATGGCTAGTATGCGGCTATTTTGCGTGCGTGTGAAAAGATTATGATATGATGACAGGTAACTGAAACGGGAGGCAAGGTAGGTAGGTGTAGAAGTGTGAAGGACTTGGAAAAGAAGAACAAGAGAATGAAGATTTCTACGTTGTGTTAAGCCGTAGCCAGTTTAGAGTTTGGAACGATGGGGTAATGTGATCAGCGCGACGGACATCGCAGACGAAGCGAACACAAGAATTATGAACACGTTGTAATCTTTGCGACTGGTTGACGTTGAGGTCAGTCAGTAGAAAATCACGATAATCGAAGTGGAGCATTACTAGTGTTTCCACTAAAATCTGACTTCAAATCAAAAGAATCTATTATTGGAGAGATTTCAGCTAGAGTCGCTATCAAAACTAAAGAAATCCTGGTAAAGGCATCTATTCCGACAGTTAGTCATACAAGAATATTACAACTGATTCGTGCTAACCATGATCAATACAGAACAATACTGTATATTGCAGCCCCAATTTAGAGGTTCCAAATAAAGTTTAAATATGTGATTTTTCAGCAATTCACTAGCTATATAATGGAAAACAAAATAATATAACAAATATACAAAAAGGCAAAAAAATTATAGGCCCTAATTTTAAGAAACTTCAAAGTCCTTGTGACACCTCAAAAATTAAATATATGAACTCCATATTTTTCACATTTCTAAGTTAAGTGAAAAGATAGCTTTCTGCAACTATTACATTTAGAAAACAGATAAAAAACAATTTCATGTATAAATTTACTTCAACCTACTAAATAGCTCTGCCTTGTTCTTACACCGCATTGAATTGTAAGTCGGTAAAAAGGAGGAGATTAGCCTAAATTAATAATAATAATAATAATAATAATAATAATAATAATAATAATAATAAGTAATAATAATAATCAGTAAGTGTTTAAAGAAAAATCGCTGCTGGAATACAGCAGAGCCCAAAACTAATAATAATACTTACTGGCTTTTTAAGGAACCGGAGGTTCATTGCCACCCTCACATAAGCCCGCCATTGGTCCCTATCCTGAGCAAGATTAATCCATTCTCTACCATCATATCCCACCTCCCTCAAATCCATTTTAATATTATCTTTCCATCTACATCTGGGCCTCCCCAAAGGTCTTTTTCCTCCGGCCTCCCAACTAACACTCTGTATGCATTTCTGGATTCGCTCATGCGTGCTACATGCCCTGCCCATCTCAAACGTCTGAATTTAATGTTCCTAATTATGTCAGGTAAAGAATACAATGCGTGCAGTTCTGTGTTGTGTAACTTTCTCCATTCTCCTGTAACTTCATCCCTCTTAGCCTAAATATTTACCTTAAATCACAAACACCCTTAATCTCTGTTCCTCTCTCAAAGTGAGAGTCCAAGTTTCACAACCATAAAGAACAACCGGTAATATAACTGTTTTATAAATTCTAACTTTCAGATTTTTTGACAGCAGACTGGATGATAAAAACTTCTCAACCGAATAATAATAGGCATTTCCCATATTTATTCTGTGTTTAATTTCCTCCCAGTATAATTTATATTTGTTATTGTTGTTCCCAGATATTTTAACTTTTCCACCTCTTCAAAGATAAATTTCCAATTTTTATATTTCCATTTCGTACAATATTCTCGTCACGAGACATAATCATATACTTTGTCTTTTCTTGCTTCAAGTAAAATTTCCGTGTTTTCCTAATCGTTTGTGGATTTTCTCCTAACATATTCACGTCATCCGCATAGACAAGAGCTGATGTAACCCGTTCAATTCCAAACCCTCTCTGTTATCCTGGACTTTCCTAATGGCATATTCTAGAGCAAAGTTAAAAAGTAAAGGTGATAGTGCATCTCCTTGCTTTAGCCCACAGTGAATTGGAAACGCATCTGATAGAAACTGGCCTATACGAACTCTGATGTACGTTTCACTGAAACACATTTTAATTAATCGAACTAGTTTCTTGGGAATACCAAATTCAATAAGAATATCAAATAAAACTTCTCTCTTAACCGAGTCATATGCCTTTTAAACTAATAATAATAATAATAATAATAATAATAATAATAATAATAATAATAATAATAATAATAATAATAATTGAAGTGTGAATATCATAAAGGAAGTGAATTGTAACGAAGTGCGTAAAACTAACAGAATGTGTCATCGTCATAATCTTTTTTCTTATTCTTGGAGATAGCACTGCTTACACAATGCTCCTTAAATAGACCTAAATTCTGTCCTGTTATGATTATGTCACTTTCTTATTTCAGTTCTCTTGTCAAGTATGGCGTTATTTTCTTTATGCTCGACCATGCCGAAATGTAGTAATTATACACCTGGTAGCAGACCTTTAATGCATGTCATTAAAGTACACCTACTCATTAAAGGTCAGGTCTTTCAGCCAATGACGACTCAGGTTACAACTGTTCAGCCAATGACAGGTCAGCTTTCTACCGTTATAAAACCGCAAGTATCGATTATTCTCGGATATGCAATCGAAAGAGAATTAGCGAAAAAGTCACGGAGGCTGGAAATCCAATACTGTCGCAGAAGGTTATGTTAATTAGCGTTAATTGTAAATAATATTCAAATAAATTCAATTTGTCATCTCGTTTTTCAATGTCTAATTTAATTTCAATGTTATCTCTGTAGGTTCTTATGGCCTAGCAAGGTCAATGTGAACATCTGTTTCGGAAAAAATCAATTTTCGCGTCTGCGCACATCTCACAACATACGGGACATTGGTCAAGGTCTGATACAAAGAAAATTAATAATATCAAGTTAGAAATATGGTCGAGCATAAAAAGTCGTATGAAACTCGCCTATAATAATAATAATAATAATAATAATAATGATTTATTTTAGCTGGCAGAGTTAAGGCCGTAAGGCCTTCTCTTCCACACAACCAGCTCGTTTCATAAATATCCACACTCGCTTCTTAATCACCTTCATTATAGGCTCGTTGCATAATGTACTATTTACGAACATTTTAATCTGAAACTAAATAAACACGTAGCAGGATTCCCGTAATGCACATTATCGGAATAGCTTATTTAGTGCTAAAAGTACGAATATGTCTACCAGATTTATGGCAGCCTGACACTCGGCATCTCTCTGTGCCTCCATTTTAATCTTCCTCCATAATAATGATGCTCAAACTAACAACAGAATCATAAAACTGTGTCACTCCAGCGTGGTTTATGCAACCTAAGATAGTCATTCTTTCCTTATATATCCCACGACCTTATAAAGTTCTGGCGTCGTCTGGAAAACAATAAACAACCTCTTTGGATAATTACCTTGAGCACTAAATCTTGGAATAGTCTTTTAAATTCTGATCCCACTTCATTCTACCGCCGTCGCTCCGCTCCATTTGCATGTCTCTTCATAGTTACCTTCTTCCGTTCACACCATCTATTCCCGGCCCTACACGTTTATTACACCATATAATAAGAACGCTATTCATCTGTTTCTTCCGTTATGTAATGGCGGCTTCAGAATTATTCATATGGTCGTCATAATACTCTTTTGTTTCTGGTTTCTCATACTTATTACGGAAGGCTATCATTTGTAGATTGTCATTTTTATGCGACTTACGCACGTTGGCATGGCGACGGAGTGTTTGAGACAAATGCTCCATAAACTCGTTTATGGTTTTTCGCTACACTAGACTTTCTAAAACTTTTTGAAATTAAAACTACAGACCATTTTAAAAAGTTTTAAAAATTATACTGTTCGTCAGATGTTATTGACCTGAATAACATACTTTTATGCATTAGTGCTTGTAAATCATGACGTAAATGACTCACATTATTATTTATTTAAAAATACTTAAAATGGCTACAAACTCGTTTTGAATTAGTGAGCAGTGTATAAGGCATTTTAAAATGTTCATATAACTAAGGCGAAAAAAATGCATACTTATGTACATATTTTCAAGCGAAAATTTATGTATGTATGTATTTATTAACACTACAATTGGGTATACACCCGGTGGCAGTGATATATAATATACAATAATTACAATTACATGAAATAAAATAAAATGAACCTAAATAAAATAAAATAAAATAAACGTAAATCAATAAATAGTACATCCAATAAACCTAGGACTATAATTAAAAACTATTCTATAATAACGCCTACGATAAGCAAAAGTAAATCTAACTTATAATACTTCTATTTCACCCAACTATTACCAATTTAAATAATTACATATCACCTTAATTAATTACATACCAACTTAATTACATATCATCTTAATTAATTACATATCGCCTTAATTTATTTACATATCAACTAAATTACATCATCTTAATTAATTACATATCAACTTAATTATTTTATCATATCAACTGTCAAAATTACATATCAACTTAATTAATTATATATAAATTCAATTAAGTATATGACACAACTTAAATAATTACACTGCACCTCCAATTACATTTTCAGTCTAATCTTCTTAACCTTTCCTTAAATGTATTGATTTTAAGAGGACCACCCTGAAAGATTGCCGCAGGTAAGCTGTTCCAGTCTACTACTGTGCGGTTAACAAAAGAAAATTTTGCCACGTCCGTTCTTTGTTTTCTACATTTAAACTTCCTAATATGATCAGCCCTTCCTAAGTATGATGGTGTTGCTAATCTAGCATTGATGTCGGTCCATGCTTTGTGTCCCATTTGTGCCTTAAACAATGCGGTGAGTCTGGTTTTTCGTCGCCTTGATTTGAGAAGTTCCCACCCTAAGTCTTTTACTATCTCCTCACCATGTCCCTTCCCCATATTATGCAAACAATCATTTAATAGGCCCTATTTGAACACGTATACTTGTTAATGCTAATGCATTTATTCATTACTTAAATGAATTGACGTCATATATATTTTTTAATGTCGCGATTCCAAGTTAGCTTTTAGTTATTTTCATAAATGTATAGAATTATTTAAAAGTTACAGCATTTTTTTTTCATTATCGAAACGTTTCTGAATAGGTTTAATTATAAAAAAGTATCACCTTGTTCACTGTGGGGTGATATTTATTTATGCAAATTCAAATATGACGTCATTTTGTTCTCTGACATCGATAGCCCCTCTGGCAGGCTGTGTACAGATAGAAAATTCTCTATTGCATTCATAATAACACTGAATTAGATTAAGTTTCATAATTTTAGGAATATTATGTGAAAAAACGCAGTAATACACACCGGATTAACTTGAAAATCTTCGATTTATTATCGTACATTTCGAAAAATGAAATAATTATACACAAATAATTTGTGAAGAAAGAAGCAGATCCCAAAATAAACCTTGCCAAAGCAACCGAATGAAGCAACTGAATGTTTGTGAAGAAGCCACAATAAACCACGCTAGAATACCTTAAAAAGCTTTGATTTAATTTAGAAATAAACGTTGTCAAGGCGACTAAAGTTAAACAACTGAAAGCAACTACTGCAACTTAAACTCCATTCTTTTGTAAAAGATATTTTCTTTTTATTTATAGGCTATGTAAATCTTATTTTTAACAGAGATTCAGCGTTTTATAAAGTGTCCTAACTTCTGAATAACTTTCGTATGTCATTATAAGTGAGGGAGGAAACACTGGTGGATTATTCAGATGCGTTGTGAGTTTTTACATGGCTATGTACTCTACTTTTTTCTCTAAAAATGGAAAAGTTCAAGTATACCTCATCTGTAAAATCCACCAATGTTTTCTCCATCTAAAACAACTGGCGTTAAACAGCATCTATCTTGACTTCCGTCAGCTGAGTTTAGCTGAAGATACACCTTTAGAAAATTTATGCGTTTTTATATGATGTCACCATCACTGTAAAAGTTCTAAGTTAGATCTACACCTATTTTGAACCTTAAGTACTTCTGTAATATTGAATCCTGTTTTCGTTTAAAACATCACTAACACTATCTAGTGTTGTAAAGAAACTATTCTAGCATTTAATGAAACGTTTTATTAAAATTTGCATTACTGAAACTCAGTTTTGCTAACAACGTCGAAGTCAAACTGAACTGTTTCTAGGTCAAGCCTACTGTTTCCTTTTGTCAGAATTTATGCGTTAGATAAGCTATAAATAGTGCCGTCACATCAATTCTCATCAAGCAATGTTTGAAGGAATACTATTAGTGGTTCGCGAACCGCAGTTTGAGAAATACGGTGCCTGAGTGAAGCCTTTTAATATAGGGCACAGAAGAACTGGTCTGAGGTGCTGTAATAAGAGTAGTGGGTGTTATTCTTCTATGCTAGCTATGAGGGCGAGAGGGGTTCCATTGAAAATGGTTGTATCGTCTTACAAAGTGTAAGTTACTGGGTTACGCTTTGCGTGGCTTACATGCGAAGAATTCTGTCTACCTCGTGAGTTATTTGTGGTAGGCAAGGCAGCTGTGGAACAGGTTTCCTAAGAATACTTCCAGCCACCGGCGTAGCTCAGTCGGTTGAGGTGCTTGCCTTAAGTATTGTTAAAATGAATAGAGTTCAGAGTTCGTAATTCCCTTAATGATATCAGATTTGTAACACTTTGTATAAATATTTTTAAATGGACGAGGATTACATGCTATAAATGGCTTTAAATACCCTGAAGGTTCATTGCCGAAATACCACCTAAATTAACCGCCATCGGTTTATAATGAAATTTAAGATTTTCATTCACCATAAAATGGTACCTCCCTCAATAATAATTTAATAATAATAATAATAATAATAACGTCTAATAATAACAGTAAAATAACGTTGTATCTTGCAGTTGTTTTACGGTACTTTTGAAGGAGAAGAGTTTTTTATCTCTTTTTCATGTATGCATTTCTGGATTTTTTTTTAACAAATCTGTACTGTCTACTGTAAACGTCTGCCCTGTTAATGACATAAATATGTAAATTAATAAATAAATAATAGTAACAATAGTAATGTAATTTATATTTTACATTTGGTATTTATGTAACAACATCCTGTTTACGAATAAAATCGAACACAGTGATACAAATTATTCTTAAAAATACTTAACCTGGCTTTTTTCCACGAGGTTCAAAGTGCCGCCCTCACAAAGTTTCACGGTCCCTATCCTGAGCAAGATTAATAGTAACTTTTTATCATAAATTCTAACCTCCTCAAATTTTTTAATATTATCTTCCCATCTATCGTCTCGGCCTTCCTAAAGGTATTTTTCCTCCGGCCTCCCAACTAACACTCTATATGCATTTGTGGATTCCCCATACGTGCTACATGCCCTGCCCATCTCAAACGTCTGGTTTAATATTCCTAATTATGTCAAATGAAGTATACAATGCGTAAGCTCTGCGTTGTGTAACTTTCTCCATTCTCCTGATAACTTCATCCCTCAAAGCCCCAAATATTTTCCTAAGCATCTTATTCTCAAACATTAACCTATGTTTCTATTGAGTGAGATGTCCAAGTTTCACAACCATGACAGAAGAACCGGTAATATAACTGTTTTATAAATTAATAATTTATAATTTTTTGACAGAGACTGGATGATTGATGACGTCCTCAGGTTGAATGATGAGACAAAATTATAACGATATGGAATAGCTGTGAATATATTGAATAAGCAGTCGCGGATGAGCCGATGAGGGGTGATCCTCCAGCTTGGGGATTGGGACAAAAGGCTAACAACCCATCACCGTAAAAAAACAGCTTGTTACGAATCTTTCTTTCAAATAATAGTAATAGTAATATTAATAATGATAATGATGATAATGGTATTGATGACAATGATAATGAATGATGATGACAAAAGATATAATGATAATGAATGATAATAATGATAATGATGATAATGGTATTGATGACGATGACAATGAATGATGATGACAAAAGTATACCGATAATAATAATAATAATGATAATAATGATAATGGTATTGATGACGATGACAATGAATGATGATGACAAAAGTATAACGATAATAATAATAAATAATAATAATAATAATAGTAATAATAATATTAATAATGATAATGATATTGATGACGATGACAATGAATGATGATGACAAAAGCATAACGATAATAATAATAATAACAATAATAATAATAGTAATAATAATAATATTTAATAATGATAATGATGATAATGGTATTGATGACGATGACAATGAATGATGATGACAAAAGTATAACGATAATAACAATAATAATAATAATAATAATAATAGTAATAATAATAATGATAATAATAATATAATAATGATAATGATGATAATGGTATTGATGACGATGACAATGAATGATGATGACAAAAGTATAACGATAATAATAATAAATAGTAATAATAATAATAATAATAATAATAATAGTAATAATAATAATGATAATAATATTAATAATGATAATGATGATAATGGTATTGATGACGATGACAATGAATGATGATGACAAAAGTATAACGATAATAATAATAGTAATAGTAATAATAATAATAATAATAATAATAATAATAACACATTTTCATCCTCTCAAGTCTGTACACGCGCGTTGAAGTAAGCTCGCGAAACGATTGTTAAACGTTCCAGACGTGAACATGCTAATAACCCGACCGACGTTATGCATGCAAATCCGTATCTAGGCAACGCGACGGTTGGCAATTCATTCTGTGAATGCTGCAGACACAGTACGTACGTCTATGGCAGCAGAGTTATTCCTAGTTTCTGTTATCGTTTGTCCTCGTATCGGGGAAGCTCTTCAGTTGGAAGGAAATACATCTGCCGATTGCACGTTTCACGTTGCATGTCGCGGACCTGTAAGAGAATTTACAACCTGGTCGATGAAGATTTGTTTGTGTAATATGGCATGTTACAGCTTCTTCGCGAAAGGGAGGTGGAGAAACAATTTTCTGAGTCGTCGTCCGTGATGTTGTGGTTACCGTGCTTGGTTCTGGACAAAAGATTCACGGGTTCGATCCCTGCCGAGGAATTTTAGGCGAGAAAATACCGATTGCCGCTTCCATCGCACGAGGAAATATTTGGATTTAATGTACAGTCCGGGTCAGTTTACTTCATACCCTAAGGTGAAACCTAACCATTTTTCCCCCATTACTACATAATATGATAGTGGATTGTGGTGATTTTCTACTTTGCAGGTTGAATTTTCTTTTGCCAACTTCGTTTCGAATTTCGATACTGACAAATACTACAAATGGTAGTGATTTTGTAACTGGTATGTTGGCAGCTGAGACAAGTATCGATATTGGATTTCAGAGCCGGTTACTGGAAGCTAGAGATATTTGAACATACTAATAATTAATTAATATCAGTATTAATATTAATACATAATAGTTATTTTATGTGTTCCGTTATGGTTATAATTCAAGACTACAGTCACGTAAGTTTTCGGAGTTAGTACTAATAATTTCATGTGATCAAACAGAATACATTTTTAGGTTAGGTCTCGTGAGTCAATTGTTTAGTCAAACCAATGAATTTCGTATTACTAGACAAAATACTTGACTTGTTGATCCCATTCTCGTATAGTTTGCGTACGAAAATATGTTACAAATTATTGAATTATTTAGAATAACTTTCCAACATAAAGTACGGTAAGTAAATAAGTCATTTAGTATGTAGGATCGTGTGATATCTGGTAACAGTTGGCAACAATGACAAGACGGCGATATTGGCTGTTTAGGAACTGTTCTTATGTGACCCT
This sequence comes from Periplaneta americana, assembly GCA_025594305.2. Lineage (NCBI taxonomy): Eukaryota > Metazoa > Arthropoda > Insecta > Blattodea > Blattidae > Periplaneta > Periplaneta americana. Next base: position 192,885,506 of record JAJSOF020000003.1, on the reverse strand, counting down.
CACTATACATGGTTTCCAAAAGTAAGATGTAAATTTAATTGCTCACATTTTCTACACAATCTTTAAAATTCTGGCACTGGTTCATTGCACAAGATATGGGATTTTTTTCATCACCGTCCGTTACCATAACTTCATTGTAGATGTCTGTGTCCACCATTTTGTTCTTGTACAAGTAACAACCTCTCTTCAATGCTGTATACAGCAGCTCTAAGTTTGTGTTCTGGAATATCTGCCACAGTGTGTGCGATGGAGCCCTTCAACTCATCAATTGTCGTAGGTTTGTTCAAGAACACCATTTCCTTCAGATAGCCCCACAATGAATAACATGCTGGGTTAATATCTGGCGATCTTGCAGGCCAAGTTACTGGAAAGTGTCTATCGTACTGATAACACGACCACCTGAACTAGCCTACTGATAACACGACCACCTGAACAATCAGAAACAAACTCGTTGTCATGGTGATGCAAAAATTCCAATCCTTATGTAATAAGTCAGTGCCAGAAATTTTAAGATTGCGTAGAAAATATGAGCAATTAAATTTACCTCTTACTTTTGAAAAACTTTATAGGCTATAGTTAAGATTAAAATGGGAATGGAACTTCGCCTTTTTCCAACAGGATTCTGCGACAGCACATGCAGCTCAATACACTATGTTCGAGCCTCAGTATTTGAGGATAGAATTATCAGCAAGAATGTGTGGCTTAAAATCGAAAGGCAGATTAGTAGGTATCATATGAATACGCGAGATAAAAACATCTTCTCAAGAATTCAGTTGGATAAAATACAGCCTGCTCACTATCTACAACTATATCGAGAAACTCATACTACGGTCCTGGACTGCGGAAAGATGCTTATTGCATGAATTGTCTAAGTTTTGGCCTTCATGATATATCAATAATGTTTTCGTGCTCTTTCTTCCACGGCCTCGTAAAAGTCGATGTTGAATACAACAGACAATAATAAAGAACAATTGACTGTAGAAGATTGCATTTACTATTATACATGAATGTTTGATCGTATATAATTTTATTTTTTTGTTTTTTTTTTTATTAATTTAATGTCCATTTGTCCGATTTTAATGTAGCCTATGTTCTTCTCCTAGTTGTGAAGGTTAAATGTACAAACTTTGGCAACTATCGGTCAAAGCGTGTAGATTTGTATATAGTACATACATACATACATACATACATACATACATACATACATACATACATAGCCACATTGACTTTTATATATGAGATGTAAGAAAGCATTAATTTATTAATAAAAGAGTAGATTTATTTATGTATGAAGACATTTGTATGAAATTAAAATAAAACCGCCATTTCGTTCGGAATTCTTTAATAACCTTCGAAATTAAGAAGGTTATAGCGCCCAAAAAAAACATTATGGGAGTACATTTGCGAAGCTAGAATGCAATAACCCTCACAAGAACAACATGAACGTCTTTCATTTGTTACATTTTGAAATTAACGTTACCACAGCAACTGAACTGAAAACAATAATCCTGGCGTTAAACTCCGTTGTTTTGTTAGTGGAATTGTGTTTATATTCTTAAGTAAACATTATTTTGTACCAAAGTTCCAGGGATTTCGAAAATGCTCTATTGAATAAACCCATACCGATACGTATATCCCAGCTATATTCCATAGATTAATAGTTTTGCCATAGAGATTGCTAATGTCTGTGTTATTCTGATTGTTGTAAAACCATGGATGTTGGTTACCGTACAAGAACATTAATTTCCGCTCTAGGAAGATCCAGGCAGACTCGGCATTCTCTACTGCGGTTACATTCGCATTAATGCAGAGCATTGCTGGGGTATTTATTATTTTATTGTACGTGAAAGGATTAATGTACAAAGCAATAAGAACACAAAACGCAGCTCTGGATGTGCTGTTTTGTTTTAATGGGAATTGTGCCGTATTTGCTCCTGTAAATGTTATGTAGTTCATCTGCAGAGATCATATACAGTTTTGGGTTAGCTGGATGGTCGTTATTTGTCGATAAAGTGGATTCAAATAATTTATATTGCGTGAAAGTTCTACTGTGGAGATTATAGTCGTGGTACAGTCTGTTTGAAAAGATGTTAATATTTTATGTCCTATAATTCGAGTGGACAGAGGCTCGAGTTGCAACAAGAGAGTAAGATTTTATTTCTTTTACATAGAGAGTAGGTGGATATCTCTTGTTTGCCATGTGTTGTCTCAGCCGGCGTTCGAGGAATGCTATGAAATGATGACGAAGTGGAGGAATGTTGACGGAATGATTTAGATGCCTAATATAGAAACGGGAGAATCCCGAGAAAAACCCCAACTGCGAACTTATCCGACACAAGTGTCATTATAGATTTTTCAATTTAAAAATCCCAGGCGTGACCGGGATTCAAACTTAGGACCGCCTGTGTGACAGGCTGAAGGTCTAACCGCAGGAGCTCTGTTAGGGGAGACCCGGGCAAAGAGAATAATGCATATTTCTTAGAAACGGCAACAGGTAGCGCTTTCTGCTATGTTGGGGAAGAATCCCTACCAGATTTTGCTGTTGGAACTGACTTGTCGTCATTCTAGCTAGTGAGAGAAGAAGTCAGCGTGTGTTTGAAGAAAATTGACTATTTTCTTAAAATATTTCGAGGTAAGAGAAACAAATGTACAACGCACAATACTGCAGAAACTTTTTGTTATGTGATAGTAATATATAGGCGATACGATTACTTCTAAAGTGCCATACTTACGAAGAAGGTTATTGACGTTTATGTTTGTATATCCTTAAATGAAAAGCGAAGTGGCGTCTGTAGACAAAGTGAATAGGGCAAAGTGGATAACTTATCCGGCATTATATAAGTCAGCTGTATATTTGTAATTAATAAAGCGTTTAGATCATTTTACAAATGGAGGCATTAAGTCACACTAATTAAATTATAAATCAGTAACACTGAAAAAAAAGATCGTAATGTGTTTTCAGATGGTTTAATTTTTCAAACGGAAGACGGAGCAAGCCAAATGGTCTGAAGAAGCCATGAAGAAAGCACTTGAAGAAATAAAATCTTCCTATCAGTGGTTCTGCTATCTGGCCGTACAACCATAACGTGTTTGTTGATGAAGATTTTGCTCCAGATCAACTTACAGATCGCCCACTTGAGATAGAAATCAGCGAAACGACAGCTGGCTCAGATTTAACAAATTCTGCGGTGCCAGCTTCTTCAGCGGCTGAAGAAACAGTTAATGCTCACTCAGAATCAACCACCTCTGTGATGTTATCTTCAGAGATTGAAGGAATATTCAATACATCAATTACACTCAGATTTTAAGTTCCGGTTACACCAAAACCCTCAACATCGTCAGCAAGAGAATCCAAGTCAGTTCTTTTGATTTAGACCAGTGCCAGAAGTGGATGCTCGAAAGGTACGAGTTCAACGAAGAAAATGTCAGCGCTCTGAAGCTCTTACATCTATACCGATTAAAAACGTTGATAGAGGAGTAACTTATGGCCAGGAGCAAAAGCAGAAGTAATCCAAGTCTTCAGTGCCAGTGAAACGTCGACTTGTTCAAATTTGTATTTTGTACTAATCTAACGTGGTATAATAGATTGTAAATAACATATCCTATCGTCTAATATAACTCATTAACATCGTGTTTATGTGTTGATTTAATTGTATTATCAGTGAATAAAAATTAAATAGAAATTTGAAAATGTTATAGGGATATTCACTTTGCCCGGATTAATTATTCTTTTTGTCCGTGTACCCGGGCAAAGCGAATAATTAACTATATTTCCTTTCTCAAATCATATCACTGTCCGTAGGTACGAGAAACGAATTACTGTTTTTTATATATGTGGACAACATGTGTTACAACCAATGTCATGAAGATTTTATTTCGGGAGCACCAAAATATAGCCTGTGGCATTGTTTGTTCTTAGCTTATCCGCTTTGCCCGGGTTTCCCCTATTATTAACTTACAACATTGTATAAGCTTTCTTTTGTTTCTGGCTGAGTGGAAGAGAAGGCCTGATGGCCTTAACTCCTTCAAAATAAGCACATTATTATTATTCCTGTGTAGATTTTACATGCAATCATATGGATTTCCTCATATTCCATGTCATTTTTTTAATTCGCTCTATTTCCGTAACGGCTAATTCTTTTAAATAGCTTTAAGTCCAAATATTTTTGTCTGATTAGGTTTAAAATATTAGGCATAAATAGGTAATAACAATTTAAAGAAATCTCCAGACTAGCCGGCCCGGGTTCGATTCCCGGCGGGGTCGGAAATTTTCATGTTATATTAATTTTTCAGAGTACAGTAATTCTTGTAGATACGTATAGGCCTATTCAAGTCATGATTATTTACGAGAGAAGTTTTTTTGATTGGGTGTACGAGGTAGGTAGGCTATATTGTGTAAATAAGAATTCATCTGACAGATTTTTTTTTCATAGATATGACGTCTGTATCACTCCTTTTATCGCTTTAATTTTGGGAAGGAAGAGAATGAAAAAAAAAAAAAAACATTGGATGAAATGTTTAATAATTATTAATTTTTATGTAGGGTCTATTTAAAGTAAGAACGCACTGGTATTAACATTTTAGTAAAACTATTTATCTTTCATGTGAAGTATTTCTGGCTGAATTGACTCGTAGATACTGAATACGAACAAAGGAGAACGAAGGTAGGCATTTAATGTTCCGAGAAATTTAATCTAAACACAGATATTTTCTCTTTTGAATGTCAGAGCGGTTTGTATAACATTAGAGTTTCCTGTCGCGTGTAATTACATTTCGAGACAACTGAGTTGCAATAACTTAGTTATTCCAATTCTTTGGTTTCGTATTTTCACAGTTTTTTGTTTTCCGTCTTCCTCGTCTCTAGGAAAAAGATTTTCTCGGTCACTGCGCTGTTTTGAATATTGTCTACGACATTCACTTCCCACGCCCTCTTTACTCTTCGCTCTTAACTATTTTAACTGCTCTTTCGCACTGTATGTCAAACGTCAGCCAGTGACGTAACAAAAGGAGTAATAATAAAAACATTCAAGTCATGTGATTCAATTATAACGCAATTCTTCATGTATAAGTGATCTGAAGTACTGTCTAGAAAAGTTCGTAGAATGTAGGTTTACGAGATCGGCCTTTACACCATAGAACAGGCATGTCAATTGATGCCCACAGGAGCAAGCGCGCGCTTTAGAGCCCAGGCGAGTCTGAGCGCTTTACAGCGGAAAGGAAAGAGACAGACGAAAGAGGTGGTATATGTCGCTTGGTCGAGCTATATTCAGGGATGGCCAGCACCTGATTCAATGGATAAAGGGAAGAGAACTTATTAAAACTGTATCCATGGTAATTTTTAGATTTGCCTGGGAAGTATAAGTGCATTATAAGAATGTAAGTTTTATTTTTAATGCTCATTTTTCACAAGTTTGTTTTTTTTTTATTCGAAAGAAATATTTTCTCAACTTTTCGTATAGAAAAGTGAAATTTTCAGGTATAGACCTATTTATTTAGTAACCTTACAGAATGTTTTCGTAAATCTAATATACCGGATATACGTATTACTGAAGATAGTGTATTGAAAATTTTGAAAATATTCGCATGGAAATTGTTTGTAAGGAAATGAATTAACAAAGCAACTACTGTTACATCATAAGCAAAAGATACGTGCCCATGTGTTGTAAAAATATCAGCTCTATAGCTTCAGTAGATTTATAGAAAATAATTTAATATTCTGATGATAGGAAGTTGCTCACAAATATCACCTTAAAAGCATAATGCGATAAGAGTTTTGTTATGTAATATCAGTTACACTTAAAACAGATACAGTACCTAGATAACTTTGCTTTGTACTGTAATATTGTTTTGATTAGTTTATTGCTTACTTTTGTAAGGCTAAAGATACCATCAATATAAATTCCAACTTATCATGTCATACTCAATCTCTTTCTTTGGAATATCACTTTCTTTATGAATGATGTGTTTCATCCACTTAATACAGTATAATATTATACTACTATGGAATTTAAGTGAATATTCCTTCTTAACTCTCTATTATGTTATTAAGATTTAAAACACAAGTGCAATATTAAGAAATCAGTGTTAGTACTTTTGTTTACCAGACAATATAGATAATATTAAACAGAAAGAAACCATATAAAAATAACGACATAAAATTTCCCGTTCCGTTTGAAGTTTGTGCACCACTGTTTTCTTAATCCAACAGGTTGCTTATTCATATACACAACCCTTCCTCTTTCCATACTTAGCGCTTGCTGCCCGCGCACGACGTCAAGGTCAGAAAAATGCGCTTGCTTTGACATCACTACCATAGAACTTCACGTCCACTATCTGGGAGAGATTCAAACCCAAGAACGTGGTTGCCACGCAACGTCAAAGCTGAGTTTCAATCTTTACAGCAACCGGTTGCGATTCCCCTTCTGTTCCTTAATTTCCAAATTCTTAATCTCTACAATGCTAGACTCATCCGTTCCTCCCTGGGGTTGACTCTTATGTACTCTTCTTGTACCCATAAGATTTTCATTTCTCTGTAATCACTTAATGACCGTAAATCCGTTTAAATTACATTTTGTACTTCGCTATCTCTCGTTTATAACTTTACATATTAAATTTATATTCATTGAAAAAAAATCCCTGCAATACTTCATTTATGACTAATCTGTTTTTTTTTTTTTTTTGTTCTATTTCCCTTAGTCAGTTCAATTTTATTTTTGCGGTAAGCAGAAACCTTATACATTTTTTCACAATATACGATCATTCTCCTATCTCCATAATGTAACTTAAATATTTAATTTTCTTAACCAAAATAGCCTCCATATTATTATCCGTACTCATTTCAAATCTTGCCGCCATATTTAAGGAATTCCATAGAATATTTTTCTTCTTTTTTCTTCAAAATGTTGATATTATATTCGGGATAAGTAATTTTCAAAACGCTATATTATATTAGGTTAATACATGTTATATTTATTTACACATACCTTACTATAGCCTTGAATTATAACCACAACGCAACACAAAATACCTATTATGTATTTATATTATTACTGATATTAATTAATATTATTAGTATGTTCAAATTTCACTAGCTTCCAGTAACCGGCTCAGAAATCTAGTACAATTTTAATTTCATGGAACTCCAGTACCGACAACGTGTCTCAGCTGCCAACATAACAGTTACAAAATCACTACTATTTGTAGTGCCGGTATTTGTCAGTATCGAAATTCGAAACGAAGTTGGCAAAATAAAATTCAACCTGTAAACTAGAAAATCATCACAATCCACTAACATATTATGTAGTAATGGGGGAAAAATGGTTAGGTTTCACCCTTAGGGTGTGAAGTAAGCTGACCCGAATTAATAAATGATAGGCCTATAACAGAAATGGAGCAAGATAAATTAATCATAACAGGTAGGAGAGAGTCCATTCATAGAACTCTGTCGCCTTCATTAAACCAATAGCCGAATTCTTAATGAGCTAATCTTTTAACAGATATAAATAGGATGTAGGCCCTAGCTCTGAAACTTCATTTTATCATTTCTTATTAGTAATGTAATTGTTCAAGCCCATGAACAGAATTTTAAGGCATTGCCTTTCTTAGTTAAAATAATAAATCGTTAGCTGGTCCATTGATGACTACTTTCCCCTAAGTAATAAAAATAATTAATCAAGTAAATAAATAGCCGAACGCTGTACAATGTGGCATAAGATGGACGAATTGTTAAAAATAATGTGAATGACCGCTATTAGTCGTTGAGTAGCCGGAGTTGTGTGTGACTGATCAAGTTGTTGTCCTTAAGTTAGTCGCAGCGGTTAAGAAACTATCCTAGGAAAGAGTGAAGAAAAAAAAAAGCTCGTGTCATTTACGTTATATTGTTCATCGCCGGGGATTTTTCACGTGCTGCGGAACTACTTACCAACAAGGAGGCAGCGCTTTTAATAATGCATTGGATGGGGTGCACCTCCGAGGTGCAGAATTTAAACGACGCCCTCATCTTCCAGGATCCATTATCATGCTCTCCGCTACATTATATCTCTTCGGCACTCAAGTCTCTTCACTCAGCTTCTCGCTCCACCTGGGGGATGCTGACTAGGCTAGAGTCAGAATATCGAAAGAATGAACTTGACAGACAGCTCGGGGTTTAAAGAGTTGCCAAGTCTATCACGTGAATCCCTGAGCCTAATAGACTGTCTAGACTAGTGGTTCCTAAACGTTTTGAAGGAGCGACCCACTTTTGGGCTAGAGATTTCTTTGCGACACTACGTACTGGTACTTGGCACTATTCGTAAAATATAAATCCATAGAAAATCGCAAATATTAATTCGTATTTCCATCAATTTATACATTCATGGTCCGTCGGTATACCCATTTATTCTCACATCCACTATTCATTTTCCATTCATTCATCAATTCATCTGCCCACTTATTAATTAATTAATTAGGTAATTAATTCCTTAAAACATCTATTCATTCATATTCATGCATTTATCCATTCATAAATTTACAGTGTGCTTAAATGCGACAGGCTCATGTCAGTAGATTTACTGGCGTGTAAAAGAACTCCTGCGGGACAAAATTCCGGCACATCCGGCGACGCTGATATAATCTCTACAGTTGCGAGCGTCGTTAAATAAAACATAACATTTAACATTCATCAATTTACGCATTTATTTATTTATTTATTTATTTAATCTTTACTTATTTATCTATTTTCCAATCATTCATCCATCCATCCATTCGTTACACGTTAATTGTGTTTCTTTAATACCACACCTGCATATTTTCTAATAATTAATTCATTGATTAGCAATTTGTATGGCTGAGGTAATACATTTGCATTGTTTTTCATTACTTTAGGCCTATCTCTTCGACTCCAGTAAAGTCTACAGTTAAAATTTCTTTAAAATAAACCATGAACGTGTCTGTATCAGATGAATGTATGGGTGCTTGATGCAAGAACCTCTATATAGTGTAGAATGTACGATTATTCTATCACAGAGACTAGCAACTATTGAATTATTATTATTATTATTATTATTACGCTTTCCCTACATAACTGCAATGTTTCTTCTAAGGCGAGTGTTGATTTCCCTTGGAAAGCAGCCCAAAACATACAACTAAAGCTCGAAACAATGCGTTGTTCTTTTTTTTATATAACAGGAAACGAAGCAAGAGCAAAGCAACAAGCTCCAATTGGTTGAACCCCGCATTCTAGAGAAGTTTATTGTGCAATACGATGACGGCATCGTAACGCGAGGAAGAAAAAGGCGTACATCGAGTACAATGCATTGAGTTGGGTTATTTCCTATTGAGAGAGCCAGAATTGTGAAGAGTTATCAAACTTTGCTTATAAGAACTTTCTTCAATGGAGAACTGAATAACATTATTTTCAAAAATATATACGAGTATACCCCACGATGGATTATAATAAACTCTTCCAAGTAGGTAATGTTCATATGCGGACTCCCCTTGTGTATAGGAATGGACTCTTTATAAATTGTCACTTTATCGGATATGACATAAGCATTTCCATGGCAACCGAAGTCAATTCCCGTTCCACAAAATCGTTTCACTTTTTCTATTAGTGTAGGTTGAATATAGACGTTATCTTATATGTCAAAATTTTGTAAGTGTGTAATTATTGGAAGATTTGTTTAAATAAACAAATCCTGCGTATAATTGTGAAAGAATACAGATACCGGTAGCTAGTTTTCGAAAACCGCAAAATACGGTTTTTTAGATGATAAAAGCAAATATTTTCTGTTTCAAGCCATTCAGATAAAAATATCGTAAGTTTAAACTTGTGAAATAACGCGAAAATTTTGCTTTTAGCACGAATTTGTTCGAAATTAATCTTTTGTAGAGATATTTTATTTTTATTTACGAAATTTTAATTTGAAGTGCCCAAAGATTGATGTACAGTAGGCAATATTCGAACCCCATTTGATATCAGGATTTTGAATCTAATATCCAATATTTTATGTGACTTTATTTTTAGAAATATCCTGAATGTTTTGTGGTATCTTTTAGTTTATATTATTCACACACAGGATGGTAGATTGTTATACAAATTTCTCTACACAACATGTAAGTGTGAATAGAAAAGCGCAAGAGATACAGACTCTAGTCTTTGTAGGAATATAGGGCCTACAATATATTTTGAACGAGGGTCAAAAAGTTATATTTTTAAAATATAAAATAGCACGATATTTTTATATTTTGCGCGAAATGATATCCAAATTATGCAAATTTTCATAGCCTACCGAAATTTACGATTTTTATTCATAGTAAAACAGGATCCCTATTAATATACATTAATGTCATTATTATTATTATTATTATCATCATTATTAAGGAAATTTTTATACAATTAACCGGTTTTCTTCTGAAAATCAGGGTAAATTAGATCCTTATTTTCTACGTATTTGCTTTTTTTTTAGTTGGTTATTTAACGACGCTGTATCAACTACTCGGTTACTACAACGTGTTCATAATGTGTGTGTCCGTTTCGTCTGCAATATTCGCCGGGCTGATCACGTAACACCATCCCTCGAAATGTTGTCCTGGCTCCAACTAGAAGATAGTAGAAAAATACACTGTCTTTCCCTCCTCTTTCACATAATGCATTTCTCCACTCCTGTCTATCTTGCGCCTTGTTTCCAAAATTTATCAACCCATCATAACCTAGACACACGATCACAACACTCCTCAATATTATCCATTCCCTCCCATCGAGCATCCTCATATTTATCTTCTTTCACTGTGGCTGTTCGACTTCGGAATTGCTTGCCGAGTAATGTCAGGGACTGTCAGACATCAAACCAATTTAAGAATAGACTAAGGAAATATTTTTCAAACAATTCTCGTCAACAAATATAGCTGTTTCAGGTTTCTTAATGTTTAATGGTTATATATCACAATAAATATTTAAATTATCTTATTATTATTATTATTATTATTATTATTATTATTATTATTATTATTATTATTATTATTATTATTATGGACATTGAGGAAGAAAGACGAAAGCAGAATAACGGCTAATGAAATGAAATTTATGAGATATACAGCGGGATATACGAAATGGGATCACAAACGCAATGAAGATGTAATGGAAGAATTACAACTATAACCTGTAATTAATCACGTAAAACATTATCAGAACAACTGGATAAGTCATCAGCATCGCATGCATAGAGATAGAATCCCAAAAGTCATGCTCCACTATCGTCCAAACGGGAAGAGATCTCTCGGTCGTCCAAAGAAGCGCTGGATTGAAAATTCAACTGTGAGATCGTAACAGGCCATTTGGCCTAATACTTGAAAGGAAGAAGAAGATTATTATTATATTTACTTTTACTTTCATGTTTGTTTATGGTCTAGATATTAATGTAATAACTATGTAACCAATTGTATTCTATTAGAATTAGAGTCTGGCTGGGAGGAAGAGAAGGCCTACTGGCCTTAGCACTGCCAGATTAAATAAATAAAAATAATTATTACTATTATTTAGCGTCGATGGGATTGGTGATAGAGAGATGATATTTGGCGAAATGAGGCCGAGGATTCGCCATAGATTACCTGGCATTCGCCTTACGGTTTGGGTTATCCTCGGAAAAACCCCAACTAGGTATTCAGCCCAAGCGGGAGTCGAACCCACGCCAGAGCGCAGATCCTGATTGGCAGGCAAACGTCTCAGTCAACTGAGCTACGCCTGTGGCTATTTGCTTGTTACATGATGGAACTCATTTGATGTGGAGTCCAGAAGACTCTAGACCACCTTCTAAAACAACAACACAAGACAAGGCATTGATAACGCAAGGACTTCAGTGGCAGGATTCGAACGCACGAGCGTGACTGTAAAGCCGCGCTAATGATAATCACGAATGTGCATTTCCACGAACTTGAGACGCTGTGCCATGAGGCTTGTGAAGTTGTCGACCACAATCCCGGGCTAATGAGGCCTGCCTCGCTCGGGTCTCGACAACAGGTTGCCTGGCGGTACTGCATTGCAGCTCCCCAGATTGCAGCTCCCCAGATCGAGGAGACCTGGAGGGGTAGCAGAATAAGCAGTCGCGGACAGCCGATCTGTATTGCGCCACTTCGCGCACCATGACGCCTCAGAAAATCTGATTCCGACTTCAAAGACTGCAAATGAACGCTGATGACAGGCCGGCTTCATCAATCGGACCAAGCGGGCTTGATTGCAGTGTTCCACCCACAAGGAACAGTTCAGGGCGTCTTCATTACTTTACGCCCAGCCGTAGTAAAGAGGACTGGTTCGTACCGAAACAGAAGATTTCAGTTGAGTACAGTGAGGAGTATAGATGTAACCCGCGCCTCGCCCTGCTCCCGCTCGCTACAGACGATACACAGTTCACATAAACAACGCATAGTATCATTCTGTGAAGCTGCGTACAGTCGTGAATCTTTTGAAGAATATTATTAATTTATATTATTAATTTATTATTATCATATTTATATTATTAATTTATTATTATTATTAATTAACGAAATTTATAAGCTTGTACTTGCTATTTGGGAAAAGGAAATTGTACCAGAACAATGGAAGGAGTCCATAATCATACCTCTCTTTAAGAAGGGGGACAAGACTAACTGTAGTAACTTTCGAGGAATATCACTTTTGTTGACGTCGTACAAAATTTTGTTCAATATTCTTTTGAGAAGATTAACTCCATATGTAAATGAAATTATTGGGGATCATCAGTGTGGTTTTAGGCGTAATAGATCAACTATTGACCAGATATTTTTTATTCGACAGATAATTGAGAAAAATGGGAGTATAAGGGTACAGTGCATCAGTTATTCATAGATTTCAAAAAGGCATATGACTCGGTTAAGAGAGAAGTTTTATATGATATTCTTATTGAATTTGGTATTCCCAAGAAACTATTGTGATTAATTCAAATGTGTCTCAGTGAAACGTACAGCAGAGTTCGTATAGGTCAGTTTCTTTCAGATGCGTTTCCAATTCACTGTGGGCTAAAGCAAGGAGATGCACTATCACCTTTACTTTTTAACTTTGCTCTAGAGTATGCCATTAGGAAAGTCCAGGATAACAGAGAGGGTTTGAAATTGAACGGGTTACATCAGCTGCTTGTCTATGCGGATGACGTGAATATGTTAGGAGAAAATCCACAAACGATTAGGGAAAACACGGGAATTTTACTGGAAGCAAGTAAAGAGATAGGTTTGGAAGTAAACCCCGAAAAGACAAAATAGGCATATATGATTATGTCTCGTGACGAGAATATTGTACGAAATGGAAATATAAAAATTGGAAATTTATATTTTGAAGATTTGGAGAAGTTCAAATATCTTGGAGCAACAGTAACAAATATAAATTATACTTGGGAGGAAATTAAGCACAGAATAAATATGGGAAATGGCCGTTATTATTCGGTTGAGAAGCTTTTATCATCCAGTCTGCTGTCAAAAAATCTGAAACTTAGAATTTATAAAACAGTTATATTACCGGTTGTTCTGTATGGTTGTGAAACTTGGACTCTCACTTTGAGAGAGGAACATAGGTAAAGGATGTTTGAGAATAAGTTGTTTAGGAAAATATTTGGGGCTAAGAGGGATGAAGTTACATGAGAATGGAGAAAGTTGCACAACACAGAACTGCACGCATTGTATTCTTCACCTGATATAATTAGGAACATTAAATCCAGACGTTTGAAATGGGCAGGGCATGTAGTACGTATGGGCGAATCCATAAATGCATATAGAGTGTTAGTTGGGAGGCCTGAGGGAAAAAGACCTTTAGGGAGGCCGAGACGTAGATGGGAAGATAATATTAAAATGTATTTGAGGGAGGTGGAATATGATGATAGAGAATGGATTAATCTAGCTCAGGATAGGGACCGATGGCGGGCTTATGTGAGGGCGGCAATGAACCTCCGGGTTCCTTAAAAGCCAGTAAGTAAGTAAGTGGGGTTTTTCCCCTAACAACTAATTCAGAAGATGGCCGCTACAATACGCTCATTATATGCTTAATAATCTCACATTTGCATTTGGTTATACTATGGTTCTTTATTTCAAATCAGATTTAGATTTATTTAATAATAACATATACATTTAAAAAACGCTACATGAAAGTACCCTCGTGTCCGAGGACAGTTCCGTTTTGATAAAAATACTTGAAAATGACATACTATTTTACACTGTTCACCAAACATAGCTATTTTTTGTGAATTAAAATTTAAGATTCTGATTAGACAGATTATACATACCGGTAATTCACAAAAATAGAAATCTCTACTGTTTCTAAAATAAAATTTAAAATTCTTGCACTAAGATCACATTCTTAAGAAGAGAAGATAGAAGCACACATAAATATACATACTTGGTAGACAAAATACTTAAGTAAAAAGGTCACATAAAGATGATAATAATAATAATACTAGTAATAACTGAGTGAAAAAAGAGACGATGTTGAGATTGGTGATGGATTAATGTTAACTTATTATTAGTAGTATAATTAGTACAGGTTATGTTGATATAGTAACAAAGATAAGATAGAAAAAATATACTTAGGATAGAAATAAACTTGTTTTACAATACATGGTACATAATAAAACAGGAAAGTCTGTCTTATAAATTTTTTAATTCTAGATCTGAAAATTTCATTGCTTAAAGTAGTCAATTCTGGATGAAATTTTATTATCGAATTATACTTATAGTCATGGACCATAATTTTCCATGACGTTTTTAATAACTGATATTAAGTATTATATTGGGGGCTTTAAATTAGAACTTTCACTTTAACTTAAAAGGGGGACTACATCATATCGAAGATGTTCAGGTAAAAGGGCTTTCCCACAAAAGACATTTTTTTCTGAAACAGATATAGGCTAATTAAGTTTTAACACATTATTATTAGTTACCTTATATGAAGTAATGTAAACATAATTGTCAGAAATCATATCTTCAAGTTTTGTAATTAAATTTTAACTAATTACAGCGAAGAAAAAGAGTCACATTTAAAGAAATGAACGGTAAGCCTTTTACCTAACACCATCGATATTTTCATAATAAACACTCTGTCTTTAGAGCTTGTTGTTGCTTTAAAGGGGTGGCAGGTGAAGCAACTTTTGTGTTTATTTTATGGAAGGTGGTTGAGTCGCGTGTTAACTCCAGCCCTGCTTGTTTTACAACCACTTTGCGAGGTTTGTGGTCTGCAGGATAAGCATTCATTGCGCGCTATCTTGACGAGCTTTATCCTTGCTTCAAACGCCTGTCTGGCCACTTCCCTGACAGCACACACTGTCCAATGATTGCTTTAGTCACCCACATGACCGGGTGGCTATGACTAAAGTGGCTTTCCACGCCGTAGACACGGGTTCAAAACCCAGTAGTCACATTGAAATATGCGATACATGTAGTCTTTAGAAACGGGTGTTAGTCTAATTTCCTTTGTCAAAATTATTTACTTAATCTGGCCGAATTAAGGGCATTAGAGCTTCTCTAACACGCCACCAGAAATACAAGTAATAAGGAAAACAAATACAGAGAGGAGAAGTAGGCCTAAATATTTTATTTTATTTTATTTTATTGGGATCCAGAAATGCATATAGAGTGTTAGTTGAGAGGCCAGAGGAGAAAAGACCTTTGGGGAGGCCGAGACGTAGATGGGAGGATAATATTAAAATGGATTTGAGGGAGGTGGGATATGATGGTAGAGACTGGATTAATCTTGCTCAGGATAGGGACCAATGACTGGCTTATGTGAGGGCGGCAATGAACCTCCGGGTTCCTTAAAAGCCAGTAAGTAAGTAAGTAAGTTATTGGGATATTTTACGACGCTGTATCAACATCTAGGTTATTTAGCGTCTGAATGAAATGAAGGTGATAATGCTGGTGAAATGAGTCCAGGGTCCAGCACCGAAAGTTACCCAGCATTTGCTCGTATTGGGTTGAGGGAAAACCCCGGAAAAAACTTCAACCAAGTAACTTGCCCCGACCGGGAGTCGAACCCGAGCCACCTGGTTTCGCGGCCAGACGCGCTGACCGTTACTCCACAGATGTGGACGGCCTAAATAAGAAGAAACTGAAACAGATACAAAAAATTCAAATGCATAAAATAGGGAGAAAAGAATATCAGTGGAGATAGAATCACAGTAATTATATATATAAATGTATTAATATATTAATTGCCTAATATATTTAGTGACTGAGTAATTAAACATCTGAAGCTGAATAAGTAAATGATTACTTCTATACAAATTTGAAGAGAAACAAAACAGATACAATTTTCAAACTACTTTCACAATTAAATTAAAATTTTCAGTTTTCTACTCAGTAAAAAATGCTTATTATTCATATATTCATATAAGAGTGTAGCTTTCTGAGGACGGCGCTAGTAGTGTATTTCTATGGCAACCAAATGCAGTCATACATAGCTGTGGATTAGTTACACAAACTTCTTTGAGCAGAGCTATATCAAATAAATATTACTACGTTTGTTTTTTTAATACTGCTAAATTCCGACAGTCTCTGATGTGATTGGATAGGGTATTCCACAAGCGCGATAGCGAGATATCAAATGATGATGAATACCGTAAACTGGGGCTACTTTGAACACGGAGGAAACTTTGAACATTTTTTTCAGAAAACCATATTTAGTTATCTACATGCTGCACTTGTTATAGATGGAGGTAAATTATAAAAATCATTCTCATACCAAATTTATCTCCATCTATAACAAGTACAGCAGTTAGAAACCTAAATATGATTTTCTGGAAAAATGTTCAAAGTTTCCTCTATGTTCAAAGTAACCCCAGTGTACGGTACATACCACATACCATACATAAGAATATAGACCTAGGCTATATGTCCCCGAAAATCTCGAAGTCGATTTTTACAAAATCGCATTAAAAATAAAATGATTAAAATGATGATAACTATTATAGTGATGATGATGATGATTATGATGATAGTGACACTGTTTGTTTCTCATACCAAATTTACCTCCATCTATAACAAGTACAACATGTAGAAACCTAAATATGATTTTCTGAAAAAATATTCAAAGTTTCCTCTGTGTTCAAAGTAACCCCAGTTTACGGTACATACCACATACCATACATAAGAATGTAGGCCTAGGCTATATGTCCCCGAAAATCTCGAAGTCGATTTTTACAAAATCACATTAAAAATAAAATGATTAAAATGATGATAACTATGATAGTGATGATGATTATGATGATAGTGACACTGTTTGTTGCAATAACGTTACAGTCGAGACAGAAACTGATATTCAACAGTGACGTCATATTGATGTGACTGAAGTTATATTTGCGTGCTGTATTTTGATATCGTGAACAATGTTTACCTACGTAGGACTGGCTGCCTTGACTACGACTGTACGATATTCGCGTCGTGACATTTCACTGGCACTCTACCACAAATGACTCTAATATAGGCCCAGCCATTCGTTGGCCGAAAATTCAAGTCATTTTTCAAAATCACATTCAAAAAAAAGTCGGGAATTGCTGATGTGTGCTGCTGTTCCTGACTTTAATTATGATTTATGCTTTTATAATTAATAAAGGGAGGTATAAAACCGACCGAGCCTTGCAATCAGAGGATCCCAGTATCTGTCTGTATAATTAGGACCAAAAGGATTGCGAGCTCTAGTGGGTTACGTCTCATTTTGGCTTTTCTTCCTACGAAATTCTCTTCACATATTATACTGGAACGACGTACTTTGAAGTGAGATGGATGATCAATAGTCTTGGAGCTCACATAGACACTTCCTCTAGCCCCAGTTTCCCTCACGAAGACGTGCGATTGCGTACCTTTTAATTGTTTTTCGTCCTCTTTCCCGTTCGTATCATTATCTCTGAAGGTTTTCCACGCAATAGTCATGGAAATATTAGGTACATAGGTTACGTATATACATTTTAAAAAATAATTTATTGATCGATCAGCGCATTTAACGCTATACAGATCATTTCTAAATAAAATGTAATTACAATACATCACATTGAATTGAGGGCAGCCTAGATTGGGCTCCTCAATGAACAAAAATAATTCTTAATAAATAATTATTTACATAGGTTGGTGTGATGATAAATTTTGATTATAATATGAGGTCCATTGGAAGTTGGTTCTTGATTCTGGTGGGAAATGTGGACTTCCTTCCGAAAGAGTAGAGGATGGCGCCTGGAACATTTTCTAGGTTGTTACAGAACTTCTTAGCTTGTGAATGAATAAACTGTTTTGTGTCAATACCATTTTCTCTGTGTAGTTGGCTGTTACGGACAAACCAAGGAGAATTGAGTGAAATTCGTAGGACTTTATTTTGAAATGACTGGATGTGTTTAATTTCACTTATTGCAGCTCCTCCCCAGACAGGACAGGCATAATGCAGTAGAGGTCGTAATAGAGATGTGTAAAGTAGCATGCAATTTTGTAGCTTTAGAGATGATTTCTTGTTGAGGAGCGGATATAATTTAGTAAGTCTTGAGTAGGTGAATTTAAGTTTGTTGTTGATGTGATGTTTCCATGATAGACGGCGATCTAAGTGCATTCCAAGATATTTTACAGCTTCATCCTTTGGTTTCCACGGTATCACGTTGGTTGAAAGATTTATGCATGGAGGATTAGCAGGACGACACAAAGTAAATATCATTGCTTCGCATTTATTGTAGTTCAATGCGATGCGCCAATTTTCAAGCCAAGGGCATATGATGTTTAAGGCCTCCTGAAGGTGATTTGAGGCTATGTTAATGTTGCGATGGGTTGCATAAATAGCTGTATCGTCTGCATACATAGCAATTTGTGCAGTTGGTGTTGCAGGAATGTCCGAAGTATATACATTGAATAATATCGGACCTAAGATAGACCCTTGTGGAACGCCAGCACTAATGGGTCTAACAGAGGAGTGAATACAACCCACTCTGACTGAGAATTGCGTACCTTTTAAGGGTGTTTCAAAAATACGGGGCATAATTTCAGGTATGTATTTCCACACATGTAGACAATCAAAATAGTTCATTACAACATGTTAAAAAAATGCTTGATTTCAGCGCAGTTAACGCCTTCACAACATTGAAATTCACCGTAACGTTTTTCTTTCCGCAGGTCGTTGTCATTACAATGAGAAGATGTTCAAAATGTCCACCTCCTGCTTGAATACAGACCTCACATCGATGTCTCATTGACCTGCGAACACGATCTCAAACTCCAGGAGGGAAATTGCGTATGTCCTCAGAACATGCCACAATTTTCCGAAGGGTTCCAAATCAGGCACCGGAGACGAATAAACCATTGATTTTAAATGGCCAATACAAGTAGAAATCGTGAGGGTTCAGATCAGGTGAGCGTGAAAACCAAGGAATTGGAAACCTCTACCTTTATCCATCGATCAGTGAAACCTTCGATCCAGCTACCGGCGAGCCGTACGACTGAAGTGTGCAGGAGCGCCATCATGCAAGAAGTGAAAGTGTTGACGATTGATCAGTGGAGTGTTTCTTGTTGAGGTATGGTGTTTTCCAGTAAGTTTGTGTACGCCTGCCCCGTAAGTCTGTTTTACAAGTTTCATGGGGTCCAACTAATCGATCACCAATGATACCGGCCCATGCATGTTGAGGGAGAACCGCACCTGTAATGAGATGGAACAGTTGCACGTGGGTTTTCATACGCCCATACATGCTGATTGTGGAAATTTGTTATGCCATCTCGTGTGAACTGTGCTTCATCTGTAAATAATACTAAGGCAGGAAAGTTCGGGCTATTTACACCACACTGCTTGCAAGAACCACTGATAGAACCTAACTCGTGCAGGGTAATCTGCTGGTGACAGGGCCTGTACATTGCAAATGATAAGGATACAATTGATACTCTTTCAACAGTTTCCAGACAGTCGTATGAGGAACATTTACCTGCAACGCTACCCTACGTGTGCTGATAGAAGGAGTCATGTTCTGGCAGAGCCTCCAGAATCTCCTCCTGTACTTCTGGATTGTAGATCTTGGTCGTCCCCTTCCCAAACCAGGAGAGTTAAATTTTCCATACTCGCACAGATGGTAATGGAGACGTACAAATGTCTTCCGATCTGACATTGTCGTGTGGGTACCTCTCCTGGTACAAACGACGAGCCAGCGCAGCATTGCCGTCCGCCTTACCGTACATGAAGTGTATCTCTGCCAGCTCTTGATTTGAATACATGTCGACAGTCTAACGCCTGACACAACACTGAATGTAACCTTCGCCTCGAAATGAACTGTCAGAGTGCCCTCTTAATGTCTCCTTTGAAAGGCAACGACCTGAAACAAAAGCATTTCCGGACACATGTTGTAATGAACTATTTTGATTGTCTACATGGGGAAATACATACCTGAAATTAAGGCCTGAATTTTATAAACACCCTGTATACATGAATATCAAATAAAATACACTGCAGTGTTAAAGAAAGTATATATTGTATTTTGTTACTTTAATTAGAGTATAGACGTTCCACGCAATCATTGGGATTTCCTTAAATTCCCTGCCAATTTTTCCTTTCGCCTTGACTTCCTCTTTTTCTCTACTTTTATCTTTTTTTTTTTTTTTTTGGTATGCAGCTTACCTCTTCTTGTTTCTTTCCAGCTTCTGGCTTTCTTCCTTTTTTATTTATTTTAGTATTTGTTACAGCTTATTGTATATATTCCTCTATTCCCAGTTTCTCCTATTTTCTTCTTTGTTTTTTGTCATTTCGAAATACGATACCTCACATATCCTAACGTTATATTGGAGCCATACTGCAAAACAAAGGAATAAAACTTTATGGATTTCAGATTTATGGTAATAAGAGTGAGCATCTCTCTATCAGATGGCGATAGTAGCCAACCCTTATGTCCATTATCGAGATGTATGCTGCCGGAATGGCAGCACTCAAGATTCCCCGTTACCACAGGGAGGTCCGCCTCTTCCTTTAATTCAAGGGATTGGGGAAGGATACGAGTAAAATTCTCCCGGGATCCCGTGTGGGATCTCCCAAGAGGGCTTTCGAAGGGAAGCGAAGCCCCTACACCTGAACCACTCATTCCTCTTACAAGGAAAGTTTGGAAATCGATGTTGTAGGGGCCTTGTGAAGAGCAAACCAAGAGGATGTACCTAGCGTTCCTCCAACAGTTCTCAGTTCCTTTGACGAATAAAAGATCATCTTGTTTATTTTTATACCACTAAAGAGTACATTATTACTTTCACTTGAGGATGCTATAATTGGTCACACTATTCTTCGTACATGAAAAGTTGATTAATGAGGTACATCCACCTTTGAGCGCTATAAGACAAAATTAATTTTTTTTCTCAGAAAGCAGGAAGTGTATTAAACTCGGAATTGGTGTGATAGATAAATATTCACAATCTATACTTCAAGAAATAATACTCAGCTATTAGGGAGGGGGGAAGGAACTGGGCACCCTACCTCATTATGTTCTGGTTTAGTTGCCTCATGAGTGATATCTTATTGGTGTCACTTGTGAGGTTCAAATCTGTCTTCGGACAGTTGACAAAAAAAGTAAGATATTAAAAATAACTTACAGTTTCCGGTAATAAAATATTGGAAATGGTGTCTATGAAAAGTGCAGTGAGAAAGAGCTTCCTATCTAATTTCTATATTTCTCGATGTATTAGTATTAGTAATATTTATTTATTTAACCTGGTAGAGATAAGGCCGTCAGGCCTTCTCTGCCCCTCTACCAGGAGATTCCAACTATAATATGAAGAATAAAATTACAATTAGTATTAAATTTACAATTACAATAAAAATCAAAGTAGGAAAAGATTACCTGACTAATTAAAGCTACCTAATTTATCATAGAAAAACAAAGAATATTTTATATTTACTGAATTACAAATTAAACCTAGATTAACAAAATTGTATAGTGATGAAATTATCGGATATTGAAATATTTTGTGATAGATTAAGGAAACTATTTACAAGTAATCAATTACTGACCAAGTGCCTAGTAAGTTTGCGTTTGAATTCAATTTTATTTCGACAGTCCCTGATGCTAGCAGGTAACGAATTCCAGAGTCTTGGCAGGGCTATTGTGAAAGAGGATGAGTACGAGGAGGTGCGATGGGATGGTACTGTTAGTATTCTTTCATGACGAGAGCGTGTGTTCAGATTATGGTGGGAAGAAAGGTAAGTGAAGCGAGACGACAGGTACGAAGGAATAGAAGAGTTAAAGATTTCGAAGAGAAAGAGAAGTGAATGTAAATTTCTTTTCTTATCTAGTTTAAGCCAACCTATTGCTTCCAGGGATGGGTAATATGATCATATTTACGAACATTGCTTACAAAACGTACACACAAATTATAAGCACGTTGAAGTTTCGTTTTGTTGTCGCTGGAGAGGTCAGTCAGTAAAATGTCAGCATAGTCAAAATAGGGAAATACAAGTGTCTGCACAAGGGACTTTTTAAGCAAGAGGGGAGATGAACATTTATCCTTTTTAGCACATGGATAATAGAATATACTTTTCTGCAGGTTTCTGTGTATTTTTATGATTTATTTTCGAATCTCTTCTTATGTATCTATGTGTATATTTTTTCATGAGTAGATACTCAATTTTGTTAGGCTACTTTTAGAACAGTTAATAAAGCGTCGGCTTTGGTAACCTAAGTTGGAATCCCGGCGGGTCCAATTGGAATTTTTTTTTCTTGGTTATTTAACGACGAGGTTATTTAGCGTTGATGGAATTGGTGATATCGAGATGATATTTGGCGAGATGAGGCCATAGATTACCTGACATTTGCCTTATGGTTGGGAAAAACCTCAGAAAAAACCCAGTCAGGTAATCAGCCCAAGCGGGAATCGAACCTGCGGCCGTACGCAACTTTGAATCGGCAGGTAAGCGCCTTAGCCGACAGAGCTACGCCGGTGGCTAATTGAAATTTGTGGAGATATATTTGATGATAGGTTTCCTCTGGGTACTCCCGTTTCCCCTACCGACATTCCACAATTGCTCCATTAATCACCATACGGTGCTCGGTAGTTCGCCTCCTATGGTGCACCAAAGGCAACGTCTTCATGGCGGCTGAAAGAACTACAAGCTTCGACACGTCGTCGGAATTCTTCGGTGAATGTCGAAGTCAAGTGCCCGCCATTAGTTAATAAAAAAATTGTTACTTATTATGTAAACTATTCATGCTACGAAACTGTTCCTGGTGCATTTTGTATGTTATGTATGAGATTTAAGAATTGTTGAAACCTGATCGGGGAAAAAATCATAAACATATATTGAAATATGGAAAAATGTCATTTTTCATATGGACTATTTTAAATATCATATTCAATTACTAGAACCATAATAGTACATTATAACGAGGTAGTAATTAAGGACGCGAGAATGTTTGTTTATGAAACGGTCGCAAACGAGTTTCATAATTTTCATACGAACGTCTTAATTACCATTATAGGCAAGTTTCATACAACTTTTATGTTCGACCATGTTTCTAACTTGAAATTATTCATAAGTATTCATGTTATAGTTATCTGACTGAAGAGCGAACTGACCTTCTAAATTGTGAGATGTGCGCAGACGCGAAAGTATTGATTTTTTCCGAGGACAAATGTCATTGACCTTGATATAATCTAGAGAATAAAATGAACATTAATATTGATATATCATTGAAATTGATTTAGAATTGAAAAACGAGATGACAAATTGAATTTATTTGAATATTATTTACAATTAACGCTAATTATTATAGTAACAGAACATAACCTTCTGCGACAGTATTGGATTTCCAGCCTCCGTGATGTTTCGCTAATTGTTTTCGATTGCATATCCGAGAATAATCGATACTTGCTGTTTTATAATGGTACAATGACGATTTCTCATTGGCTGAACAACTGAACTATAATGAATAGGTGTACTTTAATAAGGTCCATTAAAGGGCTGAGGTGTATAATTAAATTTCGGGCGAGCATAAAAATATATTGATGTATAATTTTCCCACTAAATTTTTCTTATGGGCCATTTTAAATAGTCTATTTAATTACCGGTAATTATAAATTATTTTTAATATCTGAATATTGTTTCTTTGAGTAGAAGTAGTGAATAATTATAACACCAGTTGTGAGTTTAATATACGTTATGGTTTCTGAGGAAACATATATATTTATTTTTGTCGTTATTTATAGTGCTCAGACGTGAATGTACTTCTTTAAACCACTATATTCATTTACCAGTCTTATGTAAAAACGAGAGCTAGAGTTACAACTTATTGATCACTTAATAGTTGGATTATTTCGTAGTACTGTATGAACCTCATACGGATATGTAATCTCAAGAAAAAAAAAAAAGAATCATCAAAACAGCTTTGCGCTTAAAATTTCGCATTGTTGCGCACAGTTTCATATGACGAAAAAAAACAACATTCATTCATAACTGCAACTCAGTAGCTAATTGGAGCTAAGAGAACAGAAAGCTATTCCCTCATGTAGTGACGTCATCTCATTATCAGACCGGCAGTAATGACAGAGGCGGCCGCCCGCTTATCTGTGGAAAAGCGCTAATATGTCTGGCCATATCCTGTAAACAGCATACAGCATGTGTGTGTTCTAGTCTGCAAAATTGTATGTATTCTGACCAACACATGGTTAGGTCATCAGAATCTGATATAGATTACAATAAACTACTCTCTTCTATTTTTGTTACTGCAACGGCACTCACTACCAGAGCTATAAAAATACGTAAGTAAATAAGATCTCTGGGGTTTTCAAGAATCATTATACATTGAGTTTTGGTAATATCTTGGTGAAATTTGCCTAGCAACATGAAGAAAATAAAAGAATCGTCTCTTTGAACAAGGTGATGAACGGCGCATATCACACAAGAAAGTTTGAATATACCCTCATGGTCTTGTTTCCTGGTCGACTTATTTCAAAATTTGAGAATATCACTTGGCCAGCAAGATCTCCGGATCTGAGTATATGGGGTTATGTAAGGGAGGGCTATAAAAAAATTGCGTTTCGTACAGTTTTAGGAGCCACCGGCGTGACTCAGTCGGTTAAGGCGCTTGCCTGCCGGTTTGAAGTTGCGTTCGGGCGCGGGTTCGATCCCCGCTTGGGCTGATTACCTGGTTGGGTTTTTTCCCTGGTTTTCCCCAACCGTAATGTGAATGCAAGGTAATCTATGGCGAACCCTCGGCCTCATCTCGCCAAATATCATCTCGCTATCACAAATCTCATCGACGCTAAATAACCTAGTAGTTGATACAGCGTCGTTAAATAACGAACTAAAATAAAATAAAATACAGTTTTAGATACAGCTTTATTTTTTGGTACACACATGTACCTTAGCAACCTAATAAATAATAATCCGAGGCACGACAGCCCATGAAAGACCATAACCGACCAACCCGCTGCTGCCCTCACGTCCACATGCCGAAGCAGAGGTGGACGATCATCCAACAAGATTGGAGGTATCGTTTGGTTAGCACGATGATCCCTCCAGCCGTTATAGCTGGCTTTTAGCAACCTAATGGAATTACCAAAATTTGACTTTTTCACCATAAATTTATTTTTTAAGTTATTAATTCTGTAGTGCTCGGGAAAAGTGACACAAGTCAGCTTCCACAAACCTTTTTTGATAATTTATTGGCAACTTACGGAACATCTGTTAGCTTGGAAAAAAATACATAGGTATTCCTCCCATTACAATAATTCATACAGAAAAAAATCAAATCGACATAAACCAGTGTAAGTTGTCAAAAATTATCAAAAAAGGTTTGTGGAAACTGACTTATGTCACTTTTCCCAAGCACTACAGAATTAAAAGTATGGGAAAATTTTCAAAATTCTACACTTCTTACAATTTCTTTCAGTCAGTCTGAATATTTTATACGAGTATAATACCATGTTAGGAAGAGAACTATGCATTCATTTTTTTTAATAATCCTGGACTAGAGAGCAAAATAATTTGTGAAATAACCACATTTTTTAATTCTTTTGTTTAAGACATTTTTTAAAAGTTAGATAAAAATGAATTAATAAAATTGAAGACATTATTACAAAAACAGCCCTAGTCATTTTTAATGAAAATGACTTAAGGACACATTTGCTACTATTTTAAATGTTTATAGACTCCAAAAACTGTCCATGTCAAGTGCAATAGACATAAGGATAAAACATCAGTTGAACGGAAATAGCTGACATGTGTTATTCTTGTATTTTTTATTGTTTTCCTGAAAAATGGCAATTTTGACAAGGGTTGTTTTTGTAATAATGTCTTCAATTGTTAAGAGTAATATAAAGAATATACACAAAAATCAGGTTCTTAGGTACAAACCTGTAGATACTTTGGAAGAAGAAAAATGCACAAAATAATTTAGTGAAGAATAATGGCTTTTAAGTTGACACTTCAAGAGCGCGTATTTTTACGGACCTTTAATTATGACGTCATTAGGAGGGTTTCCAATCGTTTATGCACTTGAAACTCTGGAAACTTTTAGAGTAGAGTAATTAGGAACGATTTACAGAAAAAAAAATAATTAATTTTTTGTCCAAAAATTTCATATTTTCTCTATGGTCCTTTCTTTCATATTTTCTCTATAGTCCTGCTGGCCCAAAGTATTCCAGAATCGTCGGCGTACTACAGTAGAGCTTGAAGGACACATACGAGAAGAAATAAAAAGAAAAACTTTGATTGTGAGATATTGAGGGACTTTTAACTCATGTCATTTTCAAAAACTAAGCTATATAACTGAATTGAATATCTTTAAGTTTGCAAATCTAGTCTTTCAGGTAAAGCTCCCTGTAAAGCAGATTTGAATAATTTCAAGGGAAAAATTGTTCCGGGGGAATCTGGTTGAACGTACCAGCGCTCTACCAACTGAGCTACCCTGGAACTCTACCCGATATCGTCTGAACTTAGAGCGCTGGTGCAGAAAACCATAATTCCAAGTCATACAGAGATTGTGTGCACTCGATGTGGGTCTCTGGCGTTTCGTCAGCCCACGCGAGTTGTGTGAGACGGTGTCGGGTGGAGTTCCCGGGTAGCTCAGTTGGCAGAGCGCTGGTACGTTCAACCAGAGGCCCCGGGATCGATATCCGGCCCCGGAACAATTTTTCCCTTGAAATTATTCAAATCTTTAAGTTTGTTTTTCTCAAACAGTTTACTTTGTTCGCATTACTGTGATCTTACAAAACCATTTTAAAATCTATCCTGAATTGATGGTTAACTTTGTGTGTGTCTGTAATAATTATTATATGTGTAATATAGACTTATCAGTATAATTCTAACAAGATAAATATGCCCCTATCTGAATTATTGAAGGATAAACTGAGGAAATAGTGGGTAAGTCACACACTTTTAATTTTGAACTTGAAATAAAAGACAAGAATGAAAATATGGTAATGCCGACGAGCAATTTTCCTGTTTCCAGTTGCTTTGGAAGGAAGGGCATAATGACACGGCGAATTCTCCAGATCAAAGTCGTGATCAAGAATCAACCAAGTCATGGAGAGTGTGCAATGGCATCGGGTTTCGTCAATATCGGGTGGACGAGTTTCTTTCATCTACCACAGATGATAGTATCCTGATTGACATGGTTACGTTTTTTGTGATGTCGCATTTTAAAATCTATCCTGAGAAACGTAAATGTCATTCAGATAAATATGCCATCTGAATTATTGAAGTAAACTGGTAGATCAAATTTTGCACTTGAAATAAAAGACAAGAATGACTACCAATTTTCGATGTCCGATAGACCCGAATTCTCAGATCCGTAAAATCAAGAATCGGCTATATAGAAGCGAGGAAAGGTTTTAGTTGAGGAATAGTTAGAGTTCTCAAGATTCCTAGAGTGTCCTTCTACCTTCCGAAAGCATAATATGCCTCCTTAGACTGGGACTTCATCAGACTCTTAAGCTTAAAAAACTAACAGTAACAGCGTCTTTACAATCAATATCTTAGGAGAAACTCATTAAGACTGTGAGATAGGCCTACATGCGGTGTTGCACTTTATCAGACAGGAAAATTTAGTGAATCAGTTTTTAGAGGCCTACTCATAATTTAAGAGATAATTACAAATATATGTAAATTGAACGAATTGCGAAATGAGCGAAACAATTTCACGTACACAATTTTCACTCGCTACGGCAAGGACAAGACGTTTGCTTTAAAACGCTAGATGTACTTTTAAGGATCTCAAATTAAAGCTAATTGGTAGGAAATTATCCGTAGACGGGATCAAGAAAGCCGTGAAGGATACATCTAGCGCTGTCTGGCGTCTGCCGAGTTGATTAGAGTTGTTTAATTCTTTTTCTTTTGTTTGCAATGGCGTAGTAGAGGTTGAGAAGCTAATCTGATTTAAACCCAAAATTAAGTTTAGTAATCTCTTGTAAACGAAGTCTAACATTAAATCTTCTAATGGTCAAGAAAAGAAGAGGTAAATTTCATTAAGTTAATGGGTTGAAGATACAATTAGATTTAGATTTAACAAACCTGTATAATATTTTAATGTTTACTCTTGACTATTACACTCTTATTACGTCATACTACTTTTGACCAATAAAACGGTACGGAACGACGTGTTTCAACCAATTATGACAGCTTATCTTACAATTCATATCACCTCCCTAGCATTTTTTATTTTTATCACCTCCCTAACTTTTGTTTCTTTGTTTGCCAACATTGTACTTTCAATAATTGTATCTTTTAAAATGATTCATGTTTATTTCATCATCCTTAAGTGAAACTTTTCTATCATTTATCTTGTTTATATTATTTAGGTTATGTTATAGCTTCTGCTGTATGAGATTATGGATAGTCACGTATAAGAGATTGTTTAATATATATTGGTACCGATAATTAAAGTGCAATGCCACTGTTTTAATAATAATGAAACTGAATCAACATAGCTTTCTTGACTAGTAATCGTCCATAGCATAGATGGGCATCGTGCCTCACTTGAGAAATAATGCCTCACTGACCTTCACAGAGCTTATCGCTCTGAGTGACATCATCTTCACAGTCCCCGTTCCTCCCTCACGCAGCTCCTAGGCGTGGGCAGGTTATATATCAGTTTCATAAGCAATATCAGTGGTGGCATAATGGCATTATCAAAGCAGTGTGTACGCGTTAGAAAACAATTATTTCATGAGAAATGGGAGGAAGAGTTATTTTGCTGTTTAGAAGGGGAGAACATACGATGTATGTTATGCTCGAAAATCCTATTAGGCATTAATACATTTAGTACACAACGTCATTACTCCTTATGCTCATAAAGAACATGCTAAATTAGGAGATAAGACAAATTAGATGTTATTTTTCGTACTATTTCGAAGAAAATTTATGATCTTAACATTTGCATAGTATACTAAATACGACATTATACCTTAAACACGCTGCATTAAAAGGTACGAGGAATTAAATGTTGTTTGTACGTATTATTTCCAAAATAAATTTATAAAAATAAAATATCAACTGTGCGTAGAAAACGAAATATGATTTTCTGAAATTATTTTAGGTCGAGAACATGCAAATCTATTAAGTAATCTTGATAAACGCCAGAATATTCAAGAAAATAAACGTAGACAAACTATTTCAAATCGGGTGCCTCACGTAACCGAAAATTGTGCCCATGTATGGTCCATAGGGTCCAATGAAGATTGTAGGCCTATAGTTGGCACAACTGGTAACAAGAGAACAGCTAATAATTACACACTACTGCCATCTAGAGGAATATTTGTAATGATGAGATGGTACAATAATATATTTTCAAGACATAGTGTCTTTGTAAGTCAATTAATATTTTACTGTATTGAAGTAGGCTATTTTATTTCTTCTAATCTTTTGAACACACTGTATATACATACACACATGCAAGACCATTGGTGTAAGTACAACACTGGGGTTAGTGTGAAACCACTTGTTACGGTGGCTGAGTAGTCAGACATTCAGCCTGTCACGCAGGCGATCCCGGTTCGATTCCCGGCATGGACTTAAATTTTTCATTGAAAAGTCTATAGTGACACTTGTGGCGGACAAGGTTGCAGTTGGGATTTTAATCGAGGTTCCGTTTTATATTAGGCATCTACATAATTCCGTCAACATTTCTCCATTTCGTCATCATTCCATAGCATTCCCCGAACGCCGACTGGAGACGCACGGATGGGGCTGGCCTAGGGAGGAGTGGGGTTGTCTGCTCGAAACCTGGGTACGCTGCGAACCTTGGTGTAGTCAGCCGGTGTGGGTTTGGGAATGCGCCTAGTTTGAAGGTTGGCGCTCTAGATCTAATAAGATAGCAGTATCATCACAGTCTACTATATACAGTCACGAAGCTTGAGTTTTGAGGGTGCTAGAAACAATAGACTGTGACGGTACTATTTTGCATTGCCTCTAATGAGGCGATATTAGCGATCCTAGTGGTGAGCAACTATCTAATGTTTGCATATTTACTACGTATTGAGCTTCGCGACTGCATATACTAGACTGTGGTGTCACAGTATCCCCTCTTTAAAATTCAATTCAGTAGTGTGGCATCAGATGCAAAATGTAGCTTTAGACTGGGATATAATTTTATAATCAATGATGAATAGCTCATACTTTCGTCTAATAATAAATGTTGTGCATTACAAAAAAAGACTATAGTTTATATATATATATATTTATGCTCGACCATGCCAAAATGTAGTAATTGTACACCTGGTAGTAGCCTTTTAATGCACCTCATTGAAATACAACTATTCGTTATAATTCAGTTGTTCAGCCAATGAGAAATCACCATTGTACCATTATAAAACCTCAAGTATCGATTATTCTCGGATATGCAATCGAAAAACAATTAGCGAAAAGTCACGGAGGCTGGAAATCCAATACTGTCGCAGAAGGTTATGTTCTGTTACTATAATAATTAGCGTTAATTGTAAATAATATTCAAATAAATTCAATTTGTCACCTCGTTTTTCAATTCTAAATAAATTTCCAGGTTATATCAAGACTAATGTTCATGTTATTCTTTAGATTATATCAAGGTCAATGACATTAGTGCCTAGGAAAAAATCAATACTTTCGCTGCGCACATCTGGTCGTTCACATCTACGTAACCATAACATGAATACTTATGAATAATTTCAGTTAGAAATATGGTCGAGCATAAAAGTCGTATGAAACTTGCCTATAATGGTAATTAAGACGCTCGTATGAAAATTATGAAACTCTTGCGCTCGTTTCATAAACAAACATACTCGCGTCTTAATTACTACCATTATAGGCTCGTTGCATAATGTACTATTTCAAGTTCACCACGAAAACTTTGGACTATGTTGTGGACACTAAGAAAAATAGTTAAAAAAATTAGTGTCATATATTCATGTAATAATAAATTTGTATTAACAAAAGCTGCCCTAAATAAGGGTTCGATAGATCGGCCTACTAATCAATTCATAAAGAATAATCCTTAAAAACAATTGTGTGACAATTTGAAAGAAAAAAAACATTAAGATAAATGATACGAAAACATAAGAAATCATTTACAATAAAAGTTTCTCGGGTACAAATGATTACTAATTATAGCTAAGGAAGTGAAATAAGTTGCATTGAACATGGATAATTGAATGTTATGTAGTACGTTTATTTCTATGTATGTTACATTTTTCTGACCATTTTTTTCGTGCAAGGATAAAAGATATTCCAAACATTGGAGCAAAAATGATCACTTAGTAATGCCAATTTAAATACCAAAATAATAGAAAATTGTAGTTGTAACTTTTCACTGAGAAATTTTCACAAATTAGCTTGTATCTATGTTGATTTTGTTTCGATTTTACAATTTTAACTATCTTCATGTTCACAGTGTTTCAGTTTGTTCATTTTTACGTCTAATTTATTTTATACGTGCTATACCAAAACATACGTAGTTGCTATTGTTCTGAGTATTCAACAAAGAATGCTTTTTCGTACTTTCTCTTGCTGAAGCCTTACTTCATTTCCAGCATTTCCGCCTGGCTAAAAACATAAATGTACAATGTTTCAACTTACAACTCTGTTTTAAGTAGCATTCCATTATTAATTGCCTTTTATTCCGTAGAAAGAAACATAAAAGTTTGTGTATTCTTCAGATGTTACAGTTTTCTCTAGGGAAAAGTTTGTGTCTTCAAAGCGACTAGAGATAATTTAATTCTGGATAGAGACAAATACACGCGTTGGAAGTGGTCTTAATGCATTTGTCCCAGAAGCAAATAAACTCCAAGCATATATCTATTTTTTGCTATAAATTGCACTTCCCCCAAATGACTAGGTAAGTTTTAAAAACGCAATATATATTCTACATTTGTACTCTTAATAATTTAATGTAATTTAAAGTACATATTCTGAACATACTTTCTAATCCGTCGCTTTGGCTTCGCGGTGCAACTTGCTCGGTCGTAGGTTCGATTCCTGCTCCGAGATTTTCCCAAACTTTAAGGTGAATATCATTTAATTCCATGATAAATCCTCGAACTTGTCTGGCCAATGCTATCTTGCTACCACTAATTTCTACACTAAGTAACTTTGTATTTGACACATCATTATTAAATGACGGATTAAATCTACATTTTATATATCTTGATTACACAACTTTTAACACTAGGGCCTATATCACTTCGGAAACCGTATAATGTGTCTTTCACGTATTAAATTTGATGTACCTTGTTAACATGTTTCGGCCTCCTATTAGCCATCTTCAGAACTGGTTGTTGCTGGTCTTGGCGCCTTTGGTTTTGTTTCCTGTGGGGGTGTGTTTTTGTAGTGTAATATGGAGTCAAAGAATGTGTGAGTTCTGAAATTGAGTTGTGTGTTGAGAATTTCATTTGGATGTGCTTTTGTGTGTCTGTATATTTCGTATTGTTCTAGTGTGTTTAGTTTCTGGCTTTTTGGTTAGATGTGCAGTATTTCCATGTCTGTGTTGATGTCTCTGTAGGTGTGGTTGGCATTTGTGATGTGTTCTGCATATGTGGAGGTGTTTTGTAATTTTGTTATGGCTGTGATGTGTTCTTTGTAACGTGTTCGAAATGATCTGCCTGTGTGTCCTATGTAGAATTTGTTGCAGGTGTTACATTTGAGTTTGTATACAAATGTGTGATTGTATTTATTTATGCTCGACCATGCCGAAATGTAGTAATTATACACCTGGTAGCAGCCCTTTAATGGACCTCATTAAAGTGCACCTATTCGTTAAAGTTCAGGTGTTCCACCAATCAGAAAACACCATTGTGCAATATGAACGTGCAAGTATCGATTATTCTCGGATATGCAATCGTTTAGCGAAACGTCACGGAGGCTGGAAATCCAATACTGTCGCAGAAGGTTATGTTCTGTTACTTAATAATTGTAAATAATATTCAAATAAATTCAATTTGTCATCTGGTTATATCAAGATTAATTCTGTAGATTATATCAAGGTCAATGACATTTGTTTCTAGAAAAAAATCAATACTTTCGCGTCTGCGCACAACTCACAATTTACGAGATATTGCACAAGGTCAGTTCCGCTCCCCAATCAGATAAGAATAACATGAATATTATTTCAGTTAGAAATATGGTCGAGCATAAAAAGGCGTATGAAACTTGCCTGGCAATTAAGACGCTTGTTATTGTTTCATAAACATACTCGCGTCTTAATTACTGTTCTCCAACTAGGAGATCAACGTGAAAGGAATGCTTACTATTGCATCATCTATTGGAGCGAAGTAGATATATAATATCGTTATAACGTCTGTTTAAAAACATTCCTCTCCAGCATTTGTTATTTCCAGTATGGAGAGATTAAAAGACCAGAGATTAACAGTGATCTAATTTTGTAACTAGGGTAGTATAAACATGTGTGTATCAATGTTATTGTTTGTGCTGTGACAGCGAGCCAATAGAGATACGAGTACCCACGTGTTGACATCAACATTCATTCAAGCATTACTCCCCTTCGTCTCATCCGGCAGACTTTTTCGTGGTTGGCGCACAGTACTACCATTATAGGCTCGTTGCATAATGTAGGCTACTATTATTTTTGTTTGTGTTATTTGTTGATGTATTTTTTTGTTCTTGTGTTTGTGTTGTATTCTTATGTTTTTTGTGATTATATTTTGTCTTTCTTTTTATAAGTCTAATGATAACATAATGATAACAATGTATTATTATTATTATTATTACTATTTTATTATCAATAATTGTCTTATTTTTTTATACTTTGTAATTTATTTTGACCTGCTGATTATGCTTTTTCTTTCTTTCTATATGTTATATATTATGTCTGATTTCTACTCTTGTTGTTTACATATTTTATTATTATTATTATTATTATTATTATTATTATTTTTTTTATTATTCTTATTCAGTTTTGTGTAAAATTGTATTACTTTGTAAATTTGTTTTTTTGTGATTATGGTTTTGAAGGCCGTCCTTTCTGAGAGGTTAAATAAATCATTATTTTACTATTATTATTATTATTATTATTAACATATCTACAAAACAATTATTTATTTGAGCTATGGAAACGCTGACCACGCCCACTTTGGTCTAGACTACTAGACGCTCGTCTGTCGGTATCCATGACATTCACAAAATGGTGTCCTATGTTCACGACGATTAAACATATCACCTTAATTAGGAGCCGCAGCAATAAAAATCGATTTTTGTCCGAGCTGCGTCATCGTATAGTGACGTCATGAGGGATGTTGCCACCAGATTCAAAGAGAATATTGATCTGAAAGGGGCGGGGCGTGAGCACAGAGGAAATTCCACCCCAGACCCACCCTCTAGCTCTCTTAGTCATCTGGAAGCTGCGTCATTGAGACTTGACAAAATTGACACAGGAAAAACGCCAGGGAAGATGGAATGCTTTGTAATGCGGAGTACCACGTGTCCTCAGGGGATTTCAGGAATATTTACGAAGTCATAGGCCCTAAAACCGATTGCTTAAATTTACATACAACAAACTTCAACTGCCCTCCATTATTTGCCCAGATTGTTTTATTTGTTTGGATCACTTGTTTAAATATCAGTATTTATGTCATCATTCATCATCATCATCATCCTTCACGAATTAGGCCTCTGTAGACCTGTTTCGGCCCCATCTAGCAGTCTTCTAAAAGGTCTTCCTGGTCGACGATGTACTCTAGGTTTATACTGCATCATAATTTTTGGGATTCTTGAATTGTCCATTCTTCTTACATGATCTAGCCAATTGAATTTGTATCTGCTGATTTTTTCTTCTACTGACTCTACTTCTAATTGTTCTAAAATTTCTTCATTCCTTTTTCGGTCTAAAAGAGTATATCCTGCTGTCCTCCTGAAAAATTTCATTTCCGTTGCTTTGATTCTGTTCATGTCTTTTTCTTTAATGTCCAAATCTCGCTTCCGTATAAAAGGGAGGGTAATGCTAGTGTATTATATATTTTTATTCTTGTAGATTTTTGTACTAATTTAGCTTTTAATGTATTGTTTATTATTCCTAGAATTTGTGTAAATTTGGTAATTTTCTTGTTCATATCTTTTTCATTTTGATAAGATATTTCACAACCCAGATAATTGAAATTTTATACTTGTTCGAGGCATTAGTTATTGTGTATTATCTTACTTCTGACTGGGTCTTGTCCTAAAAATGCCATTACTTTTGATTTTTGTGCTGAAATTTCCATCCCAAAATTTTTAAATATTTTATTTCATGTATATAATCCTCTTTGTAAATCATCCTCTGAATTGGAAATTATGACTTGATCATCGGCATAGAGTAAGGTATTTAGGGGAGAGCGGGTAGTATCGGACAGTGCGTTTTCTTCATCTACCACCATATGGTAGTACCTGAATGATATGGTTACGTTTCTCTATGCGGCATCACAGTCAATCAGGTACTATCATCGTGTGGTAGATGAAAGAAACTCACTGTCCGATATTACCCGATGTCCGATACTACCCGTCTCTCCCCTAATGTTAGAGCACTGGTTATTTTGATTCCTGATGTGTAGATTTGGTTCCATTTTAAAATAATTTCATTTATATAAATATTAAATAAAGTTGGTGATAGTGGACAACCTTGTCGAACTCCATTATTAACTAATTTTCTTTCGGATATACAGTCATCTATGTTGACACTTATTTTGCTGTCTGTGTAGATTTCTATTATATTTTGTAATAGCAAATTTGGAATATTTTTATCTTGTAATATGTCGAATAAAATGTCTCTTCGGACTTTATCAAAAGCTTTCACAAAATCAATAAAAGCTATATGGGTTTCTAAATTAAATTCTCTTCTTTTTTCTAACAATAGTTTGATACTAAATATTGGATCTACACATGCTCTTCCTTTTCTAAAGCCATTTTGACACTCCAGAAGGAAAGTTTCAGCATTTTTTTTTTAATTTTTCATTTAAAATCCTACTAAATATCTTATAACATGTGTTGAGTCTGCTAATCCCTCTATAGTTTTCAACATTTTCTTTATCTCCTGTCAGTATTTATGTATTTATTATTTATGTATTATTAACTACTGAAGCTTTCCTGGCGACGTGATAGTTCGAAATTTTCTCGGGCTTCCAGCCAGGTCATAAGTTGGTGATCCACCGACGTTTCGAGGATGTTCATCTTCCTCATCTTCAGGGTTAAATGATATCTGAGGGTACCCAGCTCCTTAATTTATAGTGCCAGAGGGAGTCAGCCAATCGGCGCACAGCTCCTCGGCTGACTCCCTCTGGCACTATAAATTAAGGAGCTGGGTACCCTCAGATATCATTTAACCCTGAAGATGAGGAAGATGAACATCCTCGAAACGTCGGTGGATCACCAACTTATGACCTGGCTGGAAGCCTGAGAAAATTTCGAATCATGTATTATTAGTTATTATTGACAGAGGAAGTGTTACAAATATAGAACAATGTAAAGTATCGTCCTATTTATGGCTGAATGTCCCTTAGACGTTTGTAAGATGTTATAAAATATTTGAAAGAAAAAAATATTTCCTCAAACTCTAACATATATCCTTTATAAAAATTGAGGTATAAATATTAAATACTATTAACAAATTACAAGATTGCAAAGTCAAAATGGCCTCTACTAGGAAAAGCACAGAATTTTCATTAGAAGGTGTTTTCCAAACCGTAATACTGAATCCAGACGAATCGTTTCTCACGTCTTTTCTCGAACTTGTTTTATGGCTCCTTTTCACAGATGCCAACACTAGTAACGAAACAGAAAACCAGGGTATAAAGATGGAATACTAATAAATAATACCTATTTCATATTTGTGACACACTATGTAAGTCATAACCTTAAAACAAATAATTTAAAAACGAAATCAATTAAATATAATTATTCTCAATATCTAGGCCGCAACAATAGGAAATGTTTACCACCGCCTCCTTGAATATCAGTATCGTTAAGATGAATGGAAATCCTACGCGTATTTTAATGACCTTATGATAACAAGTACAGTAAATCAGACGGTGTGACTAAAATCACTTTTTTCGCCACCAGGAATGTTGATTTACGTGAAAATTTCGAAACATACTTTTTACGTCATTCATTACTTCTCTTTATAGTTTGTGCAATGATGAAGTAAAAGATGTGGACAGTCGTTTACGTTTCTAAATAATATTATGTATGTACACGTAACCTAACTAACTGAATGCGTTCTGTAAGCTGTAGGCATTAACAAATCACTGGCACCGGAGTGAGAACTAGTTTAGTATCCGATAACATCGACAGATACTGCCTTCAAACACAGATTCCTGCACCGGATGCTTGTAAATGTTCCATAATTGCCTCATTGCCACACACAATCACTTCGTAACTCTAATGGATTGCAGCCTAATATAGAATTCTCCAATATATCTGACCACCTGCTAATTGCAATGATGTCAATGTTTTTGCAGCTTTGGCTTGTTTGAAGACACCAAAGTATATAATAATGTTAAAATTTATTGAGAATATAGCCTGCAATTAGTGTTTCTAGGCAGAAGGAAATTTTCCTAGGAGGGAGGGGTATTTTAAGGTTTTAGAGTGGACTGCAATCATGGTTTTCGATCAGTCATCTGTTGGGTGTATTTCGGCCAGGAAATATAGTGATTCAAAATTATGGAAACCCATATGTTTATTATAAAGTGGATGATAATAATTATACGATAACATTATTTAGCCTACATAAATTGTTAACAGAAATCTGAAAATTTGGTTTTATTGACGCGGGAAATCAGTTTCATTCTTGCTCCGCCGTCAAGGGAAAATGTGAGGAAAAATGGCGATTCCACAACACAAGTCATTTGCGTTTTGCACCTAGCAAAAGCAAACTCAGTAAGAACAGTGCGAAGGTTGTTCCGTATTTCTCATGTTTCAAACAACATGGAGCTGCACCTCATTTTATAATGAAGTGTTCATTTTCCTCAGTGAACATCTCTCATATTGTCTTATAAGAAAACATGATATGAGTCAACGATAGACTCTTTCATACCATTAAAAAGCTAATCTTATTCCGTACAGTACGTTGATAACTCAGATTTGTATAAGATATGAAAATAATTTTAAAAAGTAAATAATATGGAAAACAGTAAGCGTTAGCGATAGACATGTTTAAGTTCATACCTCCTTAATCTGACTTCTCAGACTCCAAGGTCCCTATCTCAAAATAATCTGTAGAGCTTAGAATTAGGCTTTTACGGCCGGCGTCATTAGAATTCGTATTATCCGGGCTAGAGGGCCGTAGTCTGTTGGTAATGCAACCAAACCATTTCGTCCACTAATCCGGTGACACCAGTCGTCCTTGGTACACTCGGCAGATCTCTCCGCCCCCGTGCATCACACCACTGAAGATGACCACCGGTGTAGTGGACGAAACGTTTGGTAGCATTACAAACAGACCACGGCCCTCTAGCCCGGATATTACCAATCCTAATGATTGTAGAGCATCCCCTATTTTCTGTTTAATTTTTGCTCGCTTTTATTGAATCATCCTGTATATCAAGAATGAAAAATAACAGACTACCAAAAGCAATACAACATAAACCCCTCAGGGATACAGAAGTATAGGACGTCCAAAGATCAGATCTGAAATAAGCTATAATAGTAAAATTATAAATAGGCATACCACTATAATTTGGAATGGGCCAAAATGGACCCAAACTGTGATTGTTGATGAAGATGGTAATGATGATGATGATTCTTAATAATAATAATTATTAGGTCCAATAATAGTCCTAATTCAGATATTTTTTAGTAAAAAAAGTTGTGTATGCAACACGTATACAAAGAACATGCGGACTCATCTAATATTAAGTCCACACCTGTGGGGTAACGGCTAGCGCGTCTAGCCGCGAAACCAGGTGGCCCGGGTTCCATCCCCGGTCGGGGCAAGTTACCTGGTTGAGGTTTTTTCCGGGGTTTTCCCTCAACCTAATATGAGCAAATGCTGGGTAACTTCCGGTGTTGGACCCCGGACTCATTTCACCTGCATTATCACCTTCATCTCATTCAGACGCTGAATAACCTAAGCTGTTGATAAAGCGTCGTAAAATAACGTACTTCATACTTCTAATATTAAGGACTCGGCCGTGCCTCATCTGTAAACATCTAGATTCGTCCGATGAAGGCCTGCTTTGCGTACTTGTCTTGTTACATAAATAACCATTACTTCATACAGTAATAGAGTGAAGAAGCATTTACGGATGACGTGTTTTTATCTGGTAGAGTGTCATATTCTTGCGCAAAATGAGTTTTACGATTTTCTAAAATTTCACTTCCCGCTTCAATGCAGCTGGTCACACAAGTATGAATCACTCCGCGTATGCCAAAGCTTCTCAGATACTGAGTACAATGTATCATTCCTCCAACTCCAGATTCGATCCTCGGAGATGACTGGTGCATTACACCTAATGTTCCGAAATGTGCTATGACTATGTAAATAAAAGAGTAACATCAACTTACATGACCTTGCGTAAGCTGCATTGTATGACTTACCTAAAACAGAAGAAAACATAACTTTTGTTAACGAAACATATAATAGTGATATGCGTTACAAGAGCGGTATGTTGAAGTTTTCATGTTCGAGGAAAAGTTTGAAAAAGCGAAACGTAGTTGAGCTTTTTTAATTTCCGAGAATTGAAAGAAAACATACCGCTCGTGTATCGTACATTATTTTGTGCGAAGATCGTTTATTACATACCTGAAAGAGGAATTTCTAATTAGTTGCAATGAAATCTCCATCTTGGTTTCTGTTCAATGACGGTAAATTTGAAAAACAACAATATCTATCTTCAACAATGTTGCTTTAAAATGTTTTCTGTATTTACTATACTCCAACAGGCCGTGATATACGTCTGTCTTTTTTTCCCCCCCAGTCTATAAATGCGAACTTAAAACAAACGGTAAGGTTACGTAATGATTTAGAGTTTACTTAATTCTTGAAAATATTTAAAAACAATAATTAACAGTGCAATTTAGGTGAAATTGCAGTGGTAAGTTTCAATTTATAATTGTTACTATACTAGCCTGTACCCGTGCGCTCCGCTGCACCCGTTAGAAATAAATATAAAGTAATTATATAATTAAAATAGGACATTTGATCCAGGGAACATTCGTGTTTGATAGAAGGATAAATCGTTTATTATGTTACTTAATTTAAATTTAATTAAAAAATTAAAATGCGATCATTTTGATCCAGAGACCACTCATTTGGTCACAAAATTATTTTAGGAAATACAGGAAACGAATGTACAGAATAGCCTCTCAAGTTTTCTGTGCATAAGAAGTATTTTAATCTTACCTGTCCTCGATTCACTCAGAAGTTACTGTAATAACAGTATAGCATTATGTCCATCTAGAGAAACTACACTTTCCAATGGTGAATTAATAATTAATTATACAAATCGGTTAATTTAGCTTCCGATATTACTTCATACAAACATAGAAACATTCTCTGTAGGCTATCTTTCATAGCTTTCGATTGTTGCTGTCCAAGGCCCCTTATAGACGAAGTCATTTGTTTTTTAATTCATTACACGGCCTTAGATGGCAATTATTTTAATTTTAAAACTCATTTATCTCATTAAATATCAGTCCTATCAAACTTTTTCAAAGAATAAAACTTATCGGGAATGATTTTAAAGCAATTTTTATTATGCAATATTTTTCATAAAAATCAATAATAAGCGAGATATTTGGATTTATTTAATTCAGGCCCCTTATAACCCCCTTTTAAATAATGTATTTTGAATGCCATATAGCCTATAATCTAAGTTACGACGAACTTAATTTATATTCCAATTTTCATCGAAATCCGTTCAGCCATTATGGCGTGAATAGGTAACAAACATACAGACAGACAGACAGACATACAAACAAAAATTTCAAAAAGCGATTTTCGGTTTCAGGGTGGTTAATTATATATGTTAGGACCAATTATTTTTGGAAAATCGAAAATTACCAGAAAAATTTCGGC
This sequence comes from Periplaneta americana, assembly GCA_025594305.2. Taxonomy (NCBI): domain Eukaryota; kingdom Metazoa; phylum Arthropoda; class Insecta; order Blattodea; family Blattidae; genus Periplaneta; species Periplaneta americana. The sequence continues at coordinate 192,844,074 of JAJSOF020000003.1, read as the reverse complement.
TACAGATTTATTATTAGTATAGATTGAACGTCTCTAAAAATAATATGTTAAAAGCCTAAAGCAGTAAAATCAATATGTCACTTAAGCGGTAAGAAGAGGGAAATTGTTATGTGTGTTAGGTTGGGAATACTGAATGTGGAGTTTTAGACTTTCCGCGGATTGGTTTTGTGCGGAAACCAAGCAAATACGCACGATCTCGCACAAACAATGTTTATGGCGTTGGATTAATATTAAGTTATAGCTGTTAATGAAAAATGATAATAATGGCTTTCAGGAAAATACAAAATATATGTTATAACACGCCTTTTCGACATACGCAATTGAGCTCGCTGTTTGTAAAATAGCTGGCACATCAAACAAATGATGATCGATCACGCGCTTAGCGTATTGAGATCGTTTTGAATACGATACGTGTTTTCATGAAAATTTGAATACGATGCGGTCGATCCGATCACACTTTTTAGATGCATCGATCTTGAGATCAGATCGTTTTGAATCCCCGTTTTCATGGAATTTTTAATACTCTAATTGAAGCGGTGAGATCAATAACCATTCAAGACCATTTACACAAGTTTCGAGAAAAAAAAATAATTTCTTACGTAATAATTATTTTTTGTACGTAATATTTCTGGTTGTTTTAGAGATCAAGACGATGTAGTATACCAATTTTTGAAGTCGTAACACTTGTAGAAATATCAAAATTTCATTTAAAATTTGCAAAAAATGAATGGCAAGAAGTGGACTTGAATGGTTATTGATCTCACCAATTCAATTGTTTTCAAATCGATGAGAACGTAGTAATTATATGAGTCTACCGACACGGAAGTTCATCTCTGACTAAAACCTATCTTCTCTCTCCATACCCATGGGTGGTATAGCCACAGTACATGATAAGGTCGAAGGTCTTGCCTCCACTACTGTAGTTATGTTCCGTACACACCCTGAATTGAGTATAGATTTTTTTTTTAGCTCGGGCTGGTCTTTGGCCCAATCCTTGATTCTGTATAAGAAGAAGGAAACAACTCTTGTAACTGCAGTATTAGGACTCGAACCATTAATAGTTGGCACACCTGAACTTACAATTACTTAGTTGCTTACTTAGAGAACCCGGAGATTCATTGACACCCTCACATAAGCCCGCCATCGATCCCTATCCTGAGCAAGATTTATCATATCCCACCTCCCTCAAATCCATTTTGATATTATCCTCCATCTACGTCTCGGCATCACCATACTACCAACTAACACTCTATATGCATTTCTGGATTCGCCCATACGTGCTACATGGTCTGGCCATTTCAAACGTCTGGATTTAATATTCCTAATTATGTCAGGTGAAGAATACAATGCGTGCACTTCTGCGTTGTGTAACTTTCTCCATTCTTCTGTAACTTCATCCCTCTTAGCTCCAAATATTTTCCTAAGTACTTTATTCTCAAACACGCTTAGCCTCTGTTCCTCTCTCAAAGTGAGAGTCCAAGTTTCACAACCATACAGAACAACCGGTAATATAAATATAAATTCTAACTTTGAGGTTTTTTTAGAGAGCAGACTGGGTGACAAAAGCTTCTCAATCGAATAATAACAGGAATTTTCCATATTTATTCTGCATTTAATTTCCTCCTGAATGTCATTTATATTATTTTCGGAATATGTAGGATAAGAACTTTCTTGTGTTAAATATTATTAACGTACCTTTTTAAAATGTTTCGACCTATTTTCGGTCATCTTCGGAACTGGTCGTTGTTGGTCTGGCGCCTCTTGTTTCCTGTGTGGGTGCGTTCGTAGTGTAGAGTCAAAGAGTGTATGTGCTTTGAAATTGAGTTGTGTGTTGAGAATATCGTTGGGGTGTGTTTTCGTCTGTCTGTAGGCTATATTTGACATTGTTCTAGTGTTCAACGATATTCTCAACACACAACTCAATTTCAAAACACATACACTCTTTGACTCTACACTACGAACGCACCCATGCGCCAAGACCAACAACGACCAGTTCCGAAGATGACCGAAAATAGGTCGAAACATGTTAACAAGGAACGTAAATAATATTTAACACAAGAAAGTTCTTATCATACATATTCCGAAGTGATACAGTGTTAAAAGTTGTGTAATCAAAATGTATAACTTATATATTATTTTGTTACTGTTGCTCCAAAATTTTAATTTTTTCCATCTCTTCAAAAGATAAATTTCCAATTTTTATATTTCCATTTCGTACTATGTTCTGGCCACGAGACATAATCATATACTTTGTCTTTTCGTGATTTACTTCCAAACCTATCTCTTTATTTGCTTCAAGTAAAATTTCCATGTTTTCCCTAATAGTTTATGGATTTCCTCCTAACATATTCACGTCATGCGCATAGACAAGCAGCTGAAATAATCTGTTCAATTCCAAACCCTCCCTTTTATCCTGGACGTTTCTAACTTCTAATTACGCATAATATGTACATTTTGATGGGTGTATTGATTACTTGATGCGGCACTGAAATGAGAGTTTTCGCGTTTTTGCTAAATTTCGCTCGCGTGTCTGCAGAGTCTGTACACCTTGCTGGAAGAGTCCTTGAAGGTGAAAACTTGTGATAAAGGGGAAATAAGATCTGGTCGTCTACATACAGCAGCAGTTCACAGTAAGAGTGGACCAAGTGGCAGAAATCTTCTGTTGCGTGACGACACTCGGTTAATGACCAAGTTATAATTTCGCCCACCACCCACTACGTGGGTCACCTTGCATAATTACCCCCTCTTCTTCGCATCAACTTGCAGAATAATCGCGGAAATGACGTCTTCCCTTCTTTGCTTCAAATCCAAAACTAGTCTATCATGAATTCAGATATTTACTTGTAATCTATGTCGAACCCAAGACATGTAAAGATCAAGGTATGGGGCATGAAAGTAGAAGTCTTTGTTTTCATGATCTCGGTAATAGAATGAGGTGGTGTGGTTAACCAGGCGCTTGTACCGTCTTTATCCCCGAGAAATACCAGAGATTCACTTCGACAGAAGACTGAGAGGACGCAGGGATCGTTCTGGAAGTTTTGGCATTGATAAAAATCTTGCAAAAAACTCGTGAGTGAACCCTGCGCCTTCCAGTCCGGGGCCATTTCACCGTCACTCACATTACAATGTAACAACTCTGTTTTAATTTCATGTTTTCATCACTTAGTCTACTTACAAATGGCTTTTAAGGAACCCGGAGGTTCATTGTCGCCCTCACATAAGCCCTCCAGCGGTCCCTATCCTGAGCAAGATTAATCCAATCTCTATCATCATATCCTACCTCCCTCAAATCTATTTTAATATTATCTTCCCATCTACGTCTCGGCCTCCCTAAAAGTCTTTTTCCTCCGGCCTCCCAAAGAACACTCTATATGCATTTCTGGATTCGCCCATACGTGGTACATGCCCTGCCCATCTCAAACGTCTGGATTTAATGTTCCTAATTATGTCAGGTGAAGAATACAATGCGTGCACTACTGCGTTGTGTAGGTTTCTCCATTCTCCTGTAGCTTCATCCCTCATAGCCCCAAATATTTTCCTAAGGACCTTATTCTCAAACACCCTTAACCCATGTTCTTCTCTCAGAGTGAGAGTCCAAGTTTCACAACCATACAGAACAATCGGTAATATAAATGTTTTATAAATTCTAACTTTCAGATTTTTTCATAGCAGACTAGATGACAAAAGCTTCTCAACTGAATAATAACACGCATTTCTCATACTTATTCTGCGTTTAATTTCCTCCAGAGTAGCATTTATATGTGTTACTGTTGCTCCAAGATATTTGAATTTTTTCACCACTTCGAAGAATAAATCTCCAATTTTTATATTTCCATTTCGTACAATATTCTCGTCACGAGACATAATCATATACCGGTACTTTGTCTTTTCGGGATTTACTTCCAAACCTATCCCTTTACTTGCTTCCAGTAAAATTCCCGTGTTTTGCCTAATCGTTTGTGGATTTTCTCCTAACATATTCACGTCATCCGCATAGACAAGCAGCTGATGTAACCCGTTCAATTCCAAACCCTCTCTGTTATCCTGGACATTCCTAATGGCTTACTCTAGAGCAAAGTTAAAAAGTAAAGGTGATAGTGCATCTCCTTGGATGGTATTCTATTAAAGAAAAAATTGAATTAAATATAAATATTCATTTAAAATTGATTAGGAGGCCGATTATTAAACCCTGGTTGGGACGGCTATCAACTATCATAGTGGAACAGTGAAGAAACTAAAATGATAGACTTTTCCTGCAGACAAAATTTATCCTCCACAAATCACACAGAATACGGCCAGGAAAGAACCTTGTTCCTCTCTGCTGGGACCGAGTTGCAGCGGGGTCAAGAGAAGACGAATAAGAAAGACGCAAGAAAGCACCGCGTGTCTGTGTTTAGGTGTGCTTGTGGTTCGGAATGTGTAGTTAAGGAAACGTGGTTTCAAAATCCTGAATCCTTGACCCGCTTTAATTTGTATGTTGCTTGCGACCCGGCTAATGAAAGTGGGTGTGTGAACCACCAATCAAGTCGAGATGCAATCGCACTGGACTGGAGCACCTCTCCGTCACCCAGGACGATGTGACAAGTGTCTGATGCGATCAATCAGCGACAAGAGCAGTGTTCAATATTTTATCTAAAAGCGACAACGCTTCAAAAAAATGACAGTCACAGAGTGATGTCATATTCTTGACAGACTCTCGCTGCTTTTCTTAGTTTTCTTTGTTATATCTCCGTTTTTCTCTTCTTCCATTCGATTATTCTCCTTTTTACTTTTTCGTATCTTCATCGCATACTTTCTTTTCATCCGTATTCTTAGCTTCTTGCACTTCCTATTTTCATCATCATTATTATCATAATCTTCTTCTCCTCTACTCCGCATTCTCTCTCTATGCTTTGTTCTCTTTTTCCTCCGTTCTTAATTCTGCTCTTTCTTTATCCTTTTCTTCGACTTTTCCTCATTTTCTTCTTTATTGTTTTCTTGCTTTTGTTTTCTTCCTCCTTTGTTCCTTTATTATCACTTTCCTCGTGTATATTATCTTCTTCCTCATTTTTTCTTCATTGTTTTCTTGCTTAAACTTGTTTTCTTCCTCCTTTGTTCCTTTATTATCACTTTCGTCGTTATCTCCTTCCTCATTTTCTTCTTTATTGTTTTCTTGCTTAAACTTGTTTTCTTCCTCCTTTGTTCCTTTATTATCACTTTCCTCGTGTATATTATCTTCTTCCTCATTTTTTCTTCATTGTTTTCTTGCTTAAACTTGTTTTCTTCCTCCTTTGTTCCTTTATTATCACTTTCGTCGTGTATATATCTCCTTCCTCATTTTCTTCTTATTGTTTTCTTGCTTAAACTTGTTTTCTTCCTCCTTTGTTCCTTTATTATCATTTTCCTCGTGTATATTATCTTATTCCTCATTTTCTTCTTTATTGTTTTCTTGCTTAAACTTGTGTTCTTCCTCCTCTGTTCCTTTATTATCATTTTCCTCGTGTATATTATCTCCTTCCTCATTTTCTTCTTTATTGTTTTCTTGCTTAAACTTGTGTTCTTCCTCCTCTGTTCCTTTATTATCACTTTCCTCGTGTATATTATCTTCTTCCTCATTTTCTTCTTTATTGTTTTCTTGCTTAAACTTGTTTTCTTCCTCCTTTGTTCCTTTATTATCACTTTCCTCGTGTATATTATCTTCTTCCTCATTTTATTCTTTATTGTTTTCTTGCTTAAACTTGGTTTCTTCCTCCTTTGTTCCTTTATTATCACTTTCCTCGTTCTTTACTTCCTATTTTCTCATTATTTTTCTCTATTTATCCCCGTCTTGTTCCCTTTCTTTCTCTCTGCTGTCTTCTTGCTTCCTTTTTTGACCTCTTTCTTCTTACAGTTTATTTATTCTTCTTCTATTTCTTCTGGTGAGTTGCGCTCGGGCGTGGGTTCGATTCCCACTTGGGCTGATCACCTAGTTGAGTTTTTTCCCGACGTTTTTCCCAATCGTATGGCAAATATCAAGTAATCTATGGAAAATTCTCGGGCTCATCTCGCCAAATACCATCTCGCTATCACCAATCCCATCGACGATAAATAACAGAGTAATTGATAACATAATTGTTACATAATATAAGGAGAATATAAAATAAAGTAGAAAATTACATATAATCAAAATCAGTTACATAACATAAGAGGGTCCACATCTGTGGAGTAACGGTCAGCGCGTCTGGCCGCGAAACCAGGTGGCCCGGGTTCGAATCCCGGTCGGGGCAAGTTACCTGGTTGAGGTTTTTCCCGGGGTTTTCCCTCAACCCAATACGAGCAAATGCTGGGTAACATTCGGTGCTGGACCCCGGACTTATTTCACCGGCATTATCACCTTTATTTCATTCAGACGCTAAATAACCTAGATGTTGATAAAGCGTCGTAAAATAACCCAATAAAAAAATTAACTTATTCCTCATTTCCTTCTTTATTGTTTCCTTGCTTAATCTTTTTTTCTTCCTCCTTTGTTCCTTTATTGTCACTTTTCTCGTTCTTTACTTCCTATTTTCTCATTATTCTTTCTCTATTTATCCCCGTCTTCTTCCTTTTCTTTCTCTCTTCTGTTTTCTTTCTCCCCTTTTTTGATCTCTTTATTCTTAGTTTCTTCTTCCAGTTTATTTGTTTTTGTTCTACATCTTCTGCAGAGTTGCGTTCAGGCGTGGGTTCGATTCCCGCATGGGCTGATTACCTGGTTGGGTTTTTTTAAGGCTTTTCCGAATAGTAAGGCCAATGGCGAATCCTCGGCCTCATCTCGCCAAATACCATCTCGCTACCACCAATTCCATCAACGCTAAATAACCGAGTAGTTGATACAGTGTCGTTATACAACCAACTAAAAATGTTCTGTTTTTTTCCTTTCATTCTTTGTACTTTTTTGTTCAGTTTCAACGTGGAACGTTTAAGTGGACGCCTATTCGGGAAAATGTCCGTTACCATTTCTGAAGGCTAATATTTCATGCATATGTTGCTCCTTAGTGGAAGCGCGCTCGTGCAATCCGCAAAATATCATTATTGGAATATATATATATATATAGCAAAAATTGGAAATTTATCTTTTGAAGAGTTGGAGAAGTTCAAATATCTGGGAGCAACAGTAACAAATATAAATGATACTCGGGAGGAAATTAAACACAGAATAAATATGGGAAATGGCTGTTATTATTCGGTTGAGAAGCTTTTATCATCCAGTCTGCTGTCAAAAAATCTGTAAGTTAGAATTTCTAAAACAGTTATATTACCGGTTGTTCTGTATGGTTGTGAAACTTGGACTCTCACTTTGAGAGAGGAACAGAGATTAAGGGTGTTTGAGAATAAGGTGCTTAGGAAAATATTTGAGGCTAAGAGGGATGAAGTTACAGGAGAATGGAGAAGTTACACAACACAGAACTGCACGCATTGTATTCTTCACCTGACATAATTAGGAACATTAAATCCAAACGTTTGAGATGGGCAGGGCATGTAGCACGCATGGGCGAATCCAGAAATGCATATAGAGTGTTATTTGGGAGGCTGGAGGGAAAAAGACCTTTAGGGAGGCCGAGACGTAGACTGGAGGATAATATTAAAATGGATTTGAGGGAGGTGGGATATGATGATAGAGACTGGATTAATCTTGCACAGGATAGGGACCGCTGGCGGGCTTATGTGAGGGCGGCAATGAACCTTCGGGTTCCTTAAAAGCCATTTGTAAGTAAGTAAGTAAATAAGGTTATTTTACGACGCTTTATCAACATCTTAGATTATTTAGCATCTGAATGAGATGAAGGTGATAATGCCGGTGAAATGAGTCCGGGGTCCAGTACCGAAAGTTACCCAGCATTTGCTCGTATTGGGTTGAGGGAAAACCCCGGAAAAAACCTCAACCAGGTAACTTGCCCTTCCAGGAATCGAACCCGGGCCACCTGGTTTCGCGGTCAGACGCGCTAACATTTTTTTGGTCAGTTTCAACGTGAAGCGTTTAAGTGGACGTCTATTCGGAAAAATATCCGTTACCATTTCTGTAATATTTCATGCGTATATTTCTCCTTGTCCCGCCTAGGAACCGCATTACGGAATGCGCGCTGGTTCGAAGAAATTTTCTAATGAAATTTCGGCCAGTGTATGGGACCGGTGCCCACCCAGCATCGTGATGCATTTGGGGAGCTGCGATAGGTAGCGAAATCCGGTTGCAAATACCAGCTATAACGGCTGGGGAGATCATCGTGCTAACCACACGATACCTCCATTCTGGTTGGATGATCGTCCACCTCTGCTTTGGCATGTGGGCGTGAGACCAGCTAGGTCTAGGTCGGTCTAGGCCTTCATGGGCTGTAGCGCCACGGATTATTATTATTTATTGCTCCTTAGGGAAATCGCGCCCTTGCAACCCGTAACATATTTCTTATTGGAAAAATAAATAAAGTTTGAATATCATCGTATACAGAGTACCCCAAAAATCATTTAGGAGTGGTAAAGCACAATAAGCCTTGGGAGTCGGTGTAAGACTTCGGGTCCCTCCTCCATAAAAGAGAGAAGAAAACTGCTATTGGATAAACAACAGTGAATAGTTGAATACAGAGGACTTGAGACATAAGCCACTGCTGCTCGCAGGCTTGTCCTCGTGAGATGCACCGTGGAGCATGAAGGCCGGGCACACAGACCCTGTTATCCGGTGCCAGGGTCAGCGTGCGCTGCCCGGTTACACCGTCCGGCCAAGAACCCCAATTAAGTCACACATTGTGGTGCCCCAGCAGGAGACTTCCACGGAGCGCAGTTGAGATTCATTCAGGCCCGGATTATAGCCACGACAATTTCCGTTATCGAACTTCTTCCGGTCTGGTTATATCATGTTTCTTCTTCTCCTCCCCCTCCTTTTTTTTGCCAGTTCTTAATACTTTTCCCCTTATTCCTGCGGTTCCTTTCTTACCCTTGGCTTTCCTTTCATCATTTCACTCTTTGTTTCCCGCCTTCTCTCTATTGTACCTCATTTTCTTCCGTGTCATCATAACCCTTTTACTTCTTTTTTAACTTTCTGTTACTTCTCTCTGTCGGAATCCTCCCTTGTCTTCATTCCTTATTTTCTTTACCTTTCTCCAATTTTTTCCTCCTTGTGGTCTTTCACAATTTGGTTCCTTCATTCTTTTTTCACTTCTTTCTCTTATTTTTTTCTCTGATTCTGCTCCGCTTGTTTCCTTAACCTTCAATTATCAAGTCCTGTTATTCATGCCTTTCTATTCATTTGCCATGTTCTCTCTTTTACTTCACCTGTTCATCCTACTTTCTTCTTCCCCTCTTTTTCTTTCTGTTTTTTTATGATTTTCTTCTCTTTGCTTTTTCATTTATTTCTCCAATCTTTCTTTCTTCCTTCTCGGATCCTCCATTTCTCATCTCTTTTCTCTCCTTTTCCATTTTACTCCTTCCTTCTCCTTCATCCATTCATCTTACTTTCTTCTTCCCTTTTTTTCTTTCTGTTTTTTTATTTTCTTGCCTTTGTTTTATCTTTTATTTCTTCAATTATTCATTCTTCTTTATCTGAGCCTCCATTTCTCATCTCTTTTTTCTCCTTTTCCATTTTACTTCTTCCTTCTCCTTCACCCATTCATCCCACTTTCTTCTTCCCCTCTTTTTCTTTCTGTTTTTCATTATTTTCTTGTCTTTGTTTTTTCATTTGTTTCTCCAATTTTTCATTCTTCCTTGCTGGAACCTCCATTTCTCATCTCTTTTTTCTCCTTTTTCATTTTACTTCTTTCTTCTCCTTCATCCATTCATCCTACTTTCTTCTTTCCCTCTTTTTCTTTCTGTTTTTTATTTTCTTGTCTTTATTTTATCTTTTATTTCACCAATTTTTCATTCTTCTATGTCTGATCCTCCATTTTTCATCTTTTTTCTCCTTTTCCATATTACTTCTTCCTTCTCCTTCATCTATTCATCCTACTTTCTTCTTCCCTCTGTTTCTCTGTTTGATTTTTTATGATTTTCTTGTCTTTGTTTTTTTTTTGTTCCTCCAATTTTTCATTCTTCTTTGTCTGATCCTCCATTTCTCATCTCTTTCTTCTCTTTTCCATTTTACTTCTTCCTTCTCCTTCATCCAGTCATCATACTTTCTTCTTCCTCTTTTTTCCTTTCTGTGTTTTTTATTTTCATGTCTTTGTTTTTTCTTTTGTTTCTCCAATTTTTCATTCTTCCTTGCCTGATCCTCCATTTCTCACCTCTTTCTTTTCTTTTCCATTTTGCTTCTTCCTTCTCCTTCATCCATTCACCCTACTTTCTTCTGCCCCTCTTTTTCTTTCTGTGTTTTTTTATTTTCATATCTTTGTTTTATCTTATATTTTTCCAATTATTCATTCTTCTTTGTCTGATCCTCCATTTCTCATCTTTTTTCTCCTTTTCCATTTTACTTCTTACTTCTCCTTCATCTATTCATCCTACTTTCTTCTTCCCCCTGTTTCTCTGTCTGATTTTTAATGATTTTCTTCTCTTTGTTTTTTTTTTTGTTTCTCTAATTTTTCATTCTTCTATGTCTGATCCTCCGTTTCTTATCTCTTTCTTCTCTTTCCATTTTATCTCTTCCTTCTCCTTCACCTATTCATCCTACTTTTTTCTTCCCCTCTTTTACTTTCTGTTTTTTTATTTTCTTGTGTTTGTTTTTTCTTTTGTTTCTCCAATTTTTCATTCTTCTTTGCCTGATCCCCCACTTTTCATCTCTTTCTTCTCTTTTTCCATTTTACTTATTCCTTCTTTACATTTCCTCTCTTATCAGGGAGGTATGTCTGAATTGGATAATTGTCCATACACGCTCAGACTTACATCTTAGACTTATAGTTCATAAAGAAGTCGTTGAAGTCAATTATTTCACGTGGAGAAATGCGATCACTCGAGAATTACTATTCCTCCATCGTTCTGCGTTCACTTGTTCTACAATCCTTAGCGACATTCTTAAATAGCATCTCTATACAGAGTGTCCGACAACTTCAGCATTTATGATATTTATATGCAGCCTAGCTCATCGAAGCTCCTCTCAGCCGGTGTCGTCCCTGATGCTGTACCACCCACTCTATAACAGGCATGTCAATTGATGCCCACAGGAGCAAGCGCGCGCTTTAGAGCCCAGGAGAGCCTGAGCTCTTTAAAGCAGAAAGGAAAGAGACAGACGAAGGAGGTGGTATATGCCGCTTGGCCGAGCTATATTCAGAGATGGCCAGCACTGATTCAATAGATAAAGGGAAGAGAACTTATTAAAACTGTATCCATGTTAACTTTTAGATTTGCCTGAGAAGTATAAGTGCATTATAAGAATGTAAGTTTTAATTTTAATGCTCATTTTTCACAAGTTTGATTTTTTTATTCAAAACAAATTTTTTCTCAACTTTTCGTATAGAAAAGTGAAATTTTCAGGTATAGGCCTATTTATTTAGTAGCCTTACTGTTTTCTAAATCTAATATACCGTAAATACTATTACTGAATTAGTGTACTGAAAATTTTGAAAATATTCGCTTTGTTTGTAAGGAAATAAATTAACAAAGCAACTACTGTTACATCATAAGGATACGTGCCCATGTGTTGTAAAAATGTCTCTGAGCTTCAGCAGATTTCGAGAAAATAATTTAATATTCTGATGATAGAAGTTGCTCACAAATCACCTTAAAAGCATTATAAGAGTTTTGTTATGTAATATCAGTTACACTTGATACAGTACCTAGATAACTTTGCTTTGTACTGTAATGTTGTTTTGATTAATTGATTACTTTTGTAAGGCTAAAGATACCATCAATATAAATTCCAACTTATCATGTCATACTCAATCTCTTTGTTTGGAATATCACTTTCTTTATGAATGATGTGTTTCATCCACTTAATACAGTATAATATTATACTACTATGGAATTTAAGTGAATATTCCTCTTAACTCTTTATTATGTTATTAAGATTTAAAACACAAGTGCAATATTAAGAAATCAGTGTTAGTACTTCTGTTTTACAGACATTTATATTAAACAGAAAGAAGCCATAAAAATAACGACATAAAATTTCATTCCGTTTGAAGTTTGTACCAATGTTTTCTTAATCCAATAGGTTGCTTATCCATATACACAACCCTTCCTCTTTCCAGACTTAGCGCTTGCTGCCGACGTCAAGGTCAGAAAAATGCGCTTGCTTTGACATCACTGCTCTATAAGTTTGGCTGCTTATATTGTTTACTCCCTGTAGTATTACAATTTCTCCACCATTTTGAACGCGTTTAATTAAACCGAGCGTTGTCAGATATAGGCCACGATGTAGCTTGAACACCCGTGATTTAATGTGCTTTTTTGTTCCTCCTTAGTATTCCGCTCGCTGAATGCTGTTAGATAATCCTCACCTAGTCTGCACGCGACACGCATGGTAACGGGTGACACTGGAGGTACCGTATTGCTGTGCAAGCAACGCTGATCCTCGACGAGCTTGCTCCGAGCTAAGTCAGGATGACGGACAAGGTGAACTGACTTCTATCTGACTTGTTGGCTTTGCCTTCAAATCCCATGGTCAGTGCAGTTCCAGATTCTGCGGCCCCGATAGGCATAACGCTACTCGAGGCTTCCCATAGGTTCATCATGAGAGAAGGGGATATTTCCTATTTCGAGACGACACATCCTTTCGACAAAAATACGTTCATATTTTTATAAAACATATAATTCGATAGGAAACGACTATTGGACATCGGGCATGTTGGACACTTCGTGTTACAAAACATTCTGCTAGAAGTCAATGACGGAAGTAGCTCCACTCGTGGCTACTTCCGTCGACTTCAAAATGTGGTGCCCACAAGTGGCGAGGTAATATTAAAGAGAGTGTCCAACATGCCCGATTATGTCCAACATAATTTACCCTAAGAGTATACTATCCGACTTTAGTTAACAAAAAAAAAAATAATAATAATAGACTAATAATACTTACAAATGACTTTTAGAGAACCCCGAGGTTCATTGCCGCCCTCACATAAGCCCGCCATCGGCCCCTATCCTGAGAAAGATTAATCCAGTCCCTATCATCATATCCCACCTCCCTCAAATCCATTTTAATATTATCCTCCTATCAACGTCTCGGCCTCCCCAAAGATCTTTTTCCTCAGGTCTTCCGATTAACATCCTAAATGGATTTCTGGATTCGCCCATACATGCTACATGCCCTGCCCATCTCAAACGTCTGGATTTAATGTTCCTATTTATGTTAAGTGAAGAATACAAAGCGTGCACTTCTGCGTTGTGTAACTTTCTCCATTCCCCTGTAACTTCATCCCTCTTAGCCCCAAATATTTTCCTAAGCACCTTATTCTCGAATACTTTTAACCTCTGTTCCTCTCTCAAAGTGAAAGTCCAAGTTTCACAACCATACTGTTTTATAAATTCCAACTTTCGGCCTTTTTGAAATAACTGTTTTAAAACGTCTCAACTTAAGGCATTTCCCATATTTATTCTGCGTTTAATTTCCTCTACAGCAGTGGTCGTCAGGACTCGCTGAAATGGATAACGGGTAAGCAGTGTATCGTAATATGCCTCGTCGTGCAGCAGGAAGAGGGAGAGAGCATATCCCTCAGCAGCCATGGATGCACCATAGTGAGTCTCTTATCCGCGGGTAAGAGACGCTAGCCCGAGGATGCATTGTGTTGATGACTGCTGCTCTAGACTGTTTTTTATGTTTGTTACTGTTGCTCCAAGATATTTGAATGTTTCCACCTTTTCAAAGGATAAATTTCCAATTTTATATTTCTATTTTGTACCATGTTCTGGTCACGAGACATAATCATATTAATAATTCTTATTTATTTATTTCCTCTGGCAGAACTAAGGCCAGCAGTTCTTCTCTTCCGCCTAGCCATACTGACTGCGCATGCAGACCTCACTATTTTCCATAGTATCTACTTTTATCCAAGAAGAACAATCAGGAGTCTTGGCTTTGTTTTTTTTAGATGGTTATTTAACGACGCTGTATCAACTACTTGGGTATTTAGCATCGATAAGATTGTGATAGTGAGGTGATATTTGTCATAATAAGGCGAGGATTCGCCACAGATTACCTAACATTTGCCTTACGGTTGGAGAAAACCTTGGACAAATCCGAACCAGATAATCAGCCCAAGCGAGAATCGAACCCACGCCTGAGAGCAACTCCAGATCGGTAGACAAGCGCCTCAGCCGACTGAGCTGTGCTGGTGACCCTTGACTTTGTTCAGAGAAAATACGACTTCGACATCGTCAGGATTCGAACCAGGGTCCGCAGTCATCGTAAGACAATGCTCTATCAGCTGAGCTACCAAGACAGTCAAATATCTTACTTTTGGAATTAGCCTGTAAAGAATGTCTTCAGCATGCAATCCAGGATGGGAAAGTTCATCTTTTTTGAGTGCTCAATAAATTATGTCTTTTGAAAAATAGTGCATAAAAATAGAATTTGAACTGTTATATCATTCGCTAATGAATATGGTAAATGAAATCAATTGGTACAAAATGAGTAAGACATATAATTGCCTTCGTTTCACTTATTTTTTTACATGTGTTTATTTTTTTTTTTCAACAGAGCCCTCTGGAGTTTCACGAGAAGTATCTCTGCAGAGGCATCTACCCAGAAAACGGGGAACTATGTGGTCGAGAAATGGCTGGTGAGTTTTCCTAAAATAAAGTTACATGTTGTTATTTCATTTCTAAAAGTAGTTTTATCTTTAACAAGTTTTAAGTTTATCTTTTCTTACATATATAGTAAATTGAAATGTACTGTTTAAATACCTTAATTTATAAATGGATGATTGTATAGTAAGGTTATTTAATATTGACATATCACAACAAAATGGGCTATAGACTTCAAGGAATGCATTCGTGGGAAATAAATTTAAGAAAGGGTACCGATATGTGAGTCGTAATTTCAATTGTGGTATGTGCAGTTCTCTTTCTGTAGCTTACAGAAACATATTAACAGTTACGAGATGTTAGAAAAATCATTTTTACTTTAAATAGCACAAAAATAAAGTTCTTCATATTGCAGGATGTTGAAGAGAGATAAATTCTCCTACAAAAACACACGATATTGTTGGTATCATAACCGAAGTAACATTGTATATGCTGTATGTCCCCTGCAGTGACTGAGTGGTCAGACCTTCAGTCTGGGCGGGTCCGGGTTCGAGTTCCGGTCAGACCTGAGATTTTTCATTGGCGGACAAGGTCGCAGTTGGGGTTTTTCTCGGGTTTCTCCCATTTCCCAATATTAGGCATCTACATCATTTCGTCAGCATTTCTACATTTCGTCATCATTCCAGGGGAGTGGCCTTGCTGGGAACCTGAATACGCAGTGAACCTTAATTTAGTCAGCCTAGGTTGAGAGTTAGAGCAATAGATCGTAAAAGATCGCAGTGCTGAGCCATAGTGCCCCCCCCCCAGAAAATGTCATTCCGTTCCATTCCAATATTGGATATACAGGGTGATTCACGAGGATTTACCGCCATTTACGGAGCTTATTTTCGAAGACATTCTGAACAAAAAATGTCATATAAACATTTGTCCTAATCTCAATATTTTCAGAGGTACACTAATTTGAAATTGTTAGTAAAATACCTTTTTTCTCTAGTTTTAAGGGTGAAAGAATATTAAAAATAGAGAAGAAACTATTCAGAAGTATCATGTATTGTCAATTGAAGCGGTGAGATCAATAACCATTCAAGTCCATTTATACAAGTTTCGAGAAAAATGCAAAAAAAAACTTTCTTTTACTTCTTACCTAATTATTATTTTTGCACGTAATATTTCTGGTTATTTTAGAGATCAGGACAAAGTACTATACCAAATGTTATAGTCGTAACATTTGTGGAAATATCCAAAATTTAATTTCAAATTTGCAAAAAAATGGATGACCAGAAGTGGACTTGAATGGTTATTGATCTCACCGTTTCAATTGCTTTGTACAGATTTTGTTTTTCAATTTTTAACTAAAAATTACATCATCTTATGCACTTATGAGAAAAATTGTTACAAATCATACGACTTTAGTAACTTGATTCTTTACCATTTAATTATGCATCCTAAAGTACAGTCTTACAGAATTTACAAGAGTGGTGTGATTTGTAACAATTGTTGTGACAAGTGCGTAAGAAAAATGTAATTGTATAGTTAAAAAAAATCTGTACGAAGCAACTATGGAATTCAAAACATATTTTTAGCTTCAGAATAATAGCTAATTAAAAAAATGATACTCCTGAATAGTTCATTCTTTATTTGCAATATTCCTTTACCCTTAAAACTAAAGAATAAAGGCATTTTACACACAACTTCAAATTAGTGTAACTCTGAAAATATTGTGATTAGGACAAATGTTTATATGACATTTTTTGTTCAGAATGTCTTCGAAAATAAGCTCCGTAAGGGACGGTAAATCCTCGTGAATCACCCTGTATAACTATGCATAAATTTCAGCGCTGAAAAAGTGTGCAGGATTCTTCACGTTCAATCAATAAGTGGATACTTTTAGATATAAACCAAGAGTCTGCATGCAAATAGAACAGTGACGTCAACTTACGTGACTTCTAGCGAGTCGTAGTACAATGACTTACCTGCAACAAAACAAAACAAACCTAGTATTAACATGACTTATGAAGAAAGTTTGTTGTAATCGTTTGGGAGTCTAACATTGCAGCGGGTTACACCAACGTGAAATTAATAGATATCAGTTTTATAATATCTCACTAAAATAGGAAAATATAATTAACGAATATCAGTTTTCTAACACGAAATTAGCTAATTTTGTTTTCTAAAGTCTCGTTAAAAATAAGAACTTCTTGCTTTGCGAACGTGAAATTAAGAAATTTCTTGCCTTGCTAAAATAACAACCTCTGATTTGTTGTTGTGTCATATGAGCCGTTTAGAGCAGAAGTGGTGTAAGTCAAAAATGGGTAGTGAGGGTTAAAGTAAACATTCTGTAAAATACAGCGCAAAGTAGCAATTAATATTCAATTTATTTGAACTATTATTAGTCAGTGGATAGCAAGAAGGACATTTTAATTGCTACTTTGCGCTGTATTTTTTTATTTATTTTTTTTTTTTTGTACTTTAAACCTCATTACTCAATTTTGACTTACACCAATTCTGCTCTGAACGGCTCATATAATATATTAAGTTTAATCTGTATAACTAACAAAATTAATGGAAATAATAACTTAACTCTTGGCAATGATATGACTGTGAATGTTAACAAGATAGAATATACCAAAAATAATACATAAAGAAGAAAAGCTATAACGTTATTTAAAACCCGAATAAAAGAGTATGTATCTGTGTTCTCGAATGAAAGTATCAGTGCCTTCTCTTTGGGGTTTCTTTGGTAAGAATTCTTTTTTCGGTATATTCTGTCATGTTAACTTTCAAGTTGTATTTCTACCAAAAGATATTATTTCCAGAAAATTTCTACATAATCTGTATATGTACATATATACATATATATTTTTTTCTCTTCACACATTTCTCTCCTGTGAAAAAGATAAGTAGGCCTACATCTCTAGTTATCAATAACTTCGTAATCTTTTCTCGTTGTGTAATCTGGCTTTGCTCAATTTTACGTAGGCTACATAATTACCTTTGGTGAAACTTCGATATCTCCCCATACTACACATGTCACTTAGATACCCTTAACTAACCCATTAGCCTTACCACATACCTCGGCCGTATGTCACTCAGCTATCCCCTCATTTAACCCATCTAACCCATAAAACACGCAAATCAGATTTCAGTCCCGTGTGTGGGTGTGGGGAGATATCGAAGATTGGCCTTAATTTCCATTGAGATAAAATAATCCAAATGTATGATTTTAAAAGACTCTATTCGCTTTGTAGATCCCATCTATAGAAGAGCGAATTCAGAAATGGAACAAATGACCTATATATTTAGGCTACTTCGACCTTAAGCACCCCTCCATACACACATAGACTTACCTAAGTTGTACAAACCTCAATCCACAGACAAATCCCTTCGTGTATGTGCGAAAACTATTAAGACTTTCGGCCTTGAGGTAAGTCTCTAGAGTTCAGCGGCAGTTTAAATTTTTCCGACTATATCGCTCTCCAAATTAAATGGGAGAAAAAGTAAACATAGAAACAAACGATACTGCGACATGTGGTCGAGATTTCGTCGCTGTTTCGTTTTAAGCAGTTCTCTGTAGCAAAATGGCGGCAAGCTATGAAAGTAGAGATTTGAGAAGCTATTTTCACAGATTTCTATGAACGCACAGCCATGAAGGAATAGTATTTGTTGAGTTCTCGCGTTTCTCCACGGGAAATAATTGATTTCAGCGATCTCTTACGATTTCTTGACTTTCGATCTTGAGGTAAGTCTCTAGAGTTCAGCGGCTTTTTAAATTTTTTTAGTGTCTCGCTCTCCAAATTAAGCGGGAGAAAAAGTAAACATAGAAACAAACGATAATGCAACATGTGGTCGAGATTTCGTCGCTGTTTCGTATTAAACAGTTCTCTGGAGCAAAATGGCGGCAAGCTATGAAAGTAGAGATTTGAGCAACTATTTTCACCCATTTCTATGAACGCATAGCCATGAAGGAATAGTATTTATTGAATTCTCGGATTTGTCCACGGGAAATAATTGATTTCAACGACCTCTTATGATTTCTTGGTGAACTGTAGTCTAAGAGGTAAGTCTGATCGTGTATGGACAATCGTCCAATTCAGACATACCTCCCTGAAGTAAATCTGTACAGATAAGTATGTGGCAGTAGCGGCCTGCGGTTACAAAGGTTGGCAGTTCTGCATGAAAAATAGTGTATTTAGCAAACGCATGCCGTTTATTGCATCTAAATCGGATAGAGCGTGTAATTACAGCGCCTTCTCGAAGTTGACTGTGCACCCGAAATTGTACTCCAGCTATCCGTTCGCTACACCTCTCCCACCTGGTACAACTAGTCACGTAGTGGAGATGTGCCCCACATGCTTTTCTAGTTTTTAAGTCAAATTAACTACTCTCGGCTCCACAAGTAAAGAACCCTGGCCTCACACCACTTCTGCACAGATGACAGTGATTGACAGGCCAGTTAGGGGAAGCTGTTGCCTCTTTTGCTCTTGGCTGGACTCTTTAAATGTATTTTCTTTTGCAACTGGTTGGATTCTTTCAAAAATGGAAAATTCACAACACAGCATTCTCGACGGTCTCCTGGCTGTATCTTTGTCCACAGTTCAGATTTATGGCTTCCTGAACCCAACCCTGCAACGAAGGTTCTTTACTTGTGAAACCAAGAGTAAATCCTTCACTCCAGTGTTTGTCCATGTATTTTCTCCTCTAACTAGAATACACGGGTGGAGGAGAAAGCGTTTTCATGAGCGCAGCAAAAAACCAATCGTTTCCATTACACATTTCGGTATTAAAATGACTAGTAGGCTACATGATTTCCTCGACTTTTTCCAGAAATTTCAATATTTAAATTTTGTGTAGAACGTCCTAATATCTTAAGTTAACATGCAATTTCACTTTAATTTCGAAAAGGGTTGGTCGATTAGGTTTTCATCTCATTCATTTTTAATATAAAATATATCCTTAGACACATTGACTAATCACATCACACCACCCACAGTACTATAACAATCTGGAACTGTAATGATATACAGTAGTCCAGAAGCCTATGTGTTCTAACGCAGGTCATAAGAGATGAGGGTGTTGACGGTTCTTTTGTATATTCGGAGAGAGCTGCTTCGGTTGCAGCTCTAATGCAGTCTTATGGGACGGTGAAGAAAACCAGTTTTCTGCTGCCGACTACCCTACGTTGAGCTTCAGGAACTGCCGATCACAGATCCGAAAAGTACACTACAGCTAAAATTCTCGAGCAGTTCAAGGCTCCTACAGACAGTAAAATCTCGAATCGAAGGAGAATGAATTGGAAAAATAAATGAAACAATGAACTAGATTACATAAAAGCACGTTTTACATTTAATTTTTTCAGGTCCATTTAAATGGCGGTTCTGCAGCTCTGCAGTTCTTATTATAGAGCCTGATATATGGTCCTTTCGAGGTCCGTTATAAGGAAATTACAGAATGCGTGTAATCTTTTACATATTTCTCCCTGCTCAATACATCTCTTTCTGCCAGTCGGCCTACTAATAACTTCATTATTTAACGCCCTACAGTCTGAGTCAGCCCCGACACAGGGACGCCGGCCGTAGCCCTCCACTGCCCAGGGGTGCATTCATAATCCACCTTTTCTCCCCGCAATGAATACATTCCCTACATCTGCTAGCCCCAGAGACTCAGTGAAGATAAAAAAAAAGAACTGCGCTAAAAAGCGACTGTGTAAGCAGCATGACGTAATGAGCGTTGACTTGAGATGGAGTTGTACAGCTGCAGCAAATCACAGACTGTGTGTTCGAACCTTGCTGTCGCTTCAGTTAATTTTACACTAATCCATTGAACTGCAAGTTTATTTTTGGATGGTGAGTTGATGATTAGGGCTAGGTTTCTTAGATAAATGAATATTTTATTTGCACTGTAATAGAAACTCTTAATTGTGTTTTAAGTTTCGAAGAAGGTCACCCGAGCATATATTTTAAATTTTATTTCACATAAAAACACATATTTTGAATTTTTTAATGTAAATACTGTACATATTTTCAAGTATTCACATAAAAATTAAGTTTGTGCGAGATCGTGCGTATTTGTTTGGTTTCCGCACAAAACCAATCCGCGGTAAGTCTAAAATTCCACATTCAGTATTTCCAACCTAACACACATAACAATTTCCCTCTGCTTACCGCTTAAGTGACATATTGATTTTACTGCTTTAGGCTTTTAACATATTATTTTTAGAGACGTTCAATATAGAATTATAAATTGGAAACTTACCACTGCATTTCCCCTAAATTGCACTGTTAATTATTGTTTTTAAATATATGCAAAAATTAAGTAAACTCTACAACTCCACTAAAGTTACTGCATTCGTGATGCAAGTAACATTAAGGAAGCCGTGAAAAAATCAACAAGATTCCAGACTCATCATAGACTGGGGGAAAAAAAGACAGACGTATATCACGGCCTGCTGGAGTATAGTAAACACAGAAAACATTTTAAAGCAACAATGTTGAAGATAGATATTTTTGTTTTGCAAATTTGCCGTCATTGAACAGAAACCAAGATGGAGATTTCATTGCAACTAATTAGAAATTCCTCTTTCAGGTATGTAATAAACGATCTTCGCAAAAAATAATGTACGATACACGAGCGGTATGTTTTCTTTCATATCTCGGAAATTAAAAAGCTCAACTACGTTTCGCTTTTTCAAACTTTTCCTCGAACATGAAAACTTCAACAAACCGCTCTTGTAACGCATATTACTATTTAATCACATCATTTTCGACAAAAGCCCCATTTCAGATTATTCATCACCCGAATGTTCATTGCAGTTGCTTAGACATAACTGACAACTGCTCCCCGGAATTGCCTGTCTGTGGAACTGCAGTCTGCTCTCTCACCACAAGCGATAAGAGCTGTCACCACTAAAAAAACTGCACTGTAGCTAACACACATAAACATTGATGTGTCATTTAGGAGTTCTTTGGAAGTTATCCTAACGCTGATTCAGGAAGCAATTATAATTTCATAAACATCAGCTACCTCTGTTTTCGTTTCCAATGATAAACATGTCTCTAAGGAGTGCATGTTGTTTCTCAATGACCAGGGCGCTCTTTTTTCAGTACAAGGCAGTGTTCCGCGATAGTCGTCAGTCATTTGTGATGAACAACTTGAGGATGAATCTCATTGTATACTGTAATTCTTCAACAGTTGACGACCCAGCATAATTTATACTGATGAGTACTGCATATCGTTTATATTCACATAAAATAATTAAAACATAATTAAATATTTTTTCATTTTTCGTTATATTTTCCCGATTTTTAGCACATAAAAATAAATATTTTCCCTAATGATAATACGGTCACAATCAAAGTCAGATTGTAATGTGCCGAGTCCTATTTTGGTCGCCACGTATGTGGCCTAGGTTCGCTCCCCGGCCAGGGCATGGTAGAAAAGCAGAAGTTGCAGAGAGTTTTTTCTCGGGATACTCGCATTTCCCTCTATCAATCCACCGACACTTTCCACCTACTCCTTACTTCATCCATCATCTGCAGCAGTAAAAATAGGGTGAGGTGAAGTCCTTGGAATAGTATGGGTTTCCAGTGCTGGTGTAGGACTCCGGGTCCCTAGGGCTTATCAGGTTAATCGTCTGAGTATGGAACCTGGCTCTATCAAGGACTGAGGCAAAATGGCCCACCTGTCAGTATCAGATTCAGGAATGCTATCTGTCGGACTTGGAACAACTTCAAATTAGTGTAACTTTGCAAATATTGAGATTAGGACAAATGTTTATATGACATTTTTATTTGCTCATAATGTCTTCGGAAATGAGTGGCGGTAATTCCTCGTGGATCACCCTGTATATAGGGTGAACATTGGGCCAAAGGCTTCCGAGACGGTTCCAGCCCTCAAAAATGCAAATCACTGTTAGGTAGCTTGGTTTGTAAGTCCACATTGTATCATCTTCTAACATTAAAATATCGACAGTAAACACCAACCTCGTATGTATGTCAAAATATTCAGTTTTACAGGAGAGCGGAAAGTCATTTTAATATCTTGACAACAAACAAATATCTGATATAAGAGAATATTTAAATATTTTGTTAAAGGGTTAGGTACAGCTTACAACAGTAAAATTTTGGAAATATTCAACATTTTTTTTTCTCCATTACTGTATCTCGTACAATAATAAAAATTAGTATGTGTAAAACACTGGCTTTCTGCTATATGAAAAAAAATATTTTTACGATTTAAAAAATTATATATATATATTTTTTTTTTCAAGATTCATAATGGTGGCAGTTTACTGTGAAGTAATGAAGTGTTTCCCTCATAACTCATAAACTTGTTAACTTTTTCATGTTCTTTCTCTTTTATTTTATTGCTGAAACTTATGTTTACAATATCATGCTCTTTCAACTACATTCCTTAATAAATAATATATATTTTTTAAATTTTGTTTTAGAAGAAAATGGTGATATTTGACCATTCTTTTAATGAATTTATTATCAGACAATCTATCAAAGGTAGAGAAGTGATCTTGCATCATATTGTAGATATGATATACATAAATACACATATAAAATTTCATGAGAGAATGTTGGATAGGTTTTTTAGTTATGTGGGAAACGCTTCATCAGTGCACAGTGAACTGCCATAACTCATAACTCATAAACTTGTTAACTTTTTCATGTTCTCTCTCTTTTATTTTATTGCTGAAACTCATGTTTACAATATCATGCTCTTTCAACTGCATTCCTTAATAAATAATATTTTTTAAATTCTGTATTAGAAGAAAATACTGATATTTGACCATTTTTAATGAATTTATTTTTTTATCAGACAATCTATCAAAGGTACAGAAGTGATCTTGTATCATATTGTAGATATGATATACATAAATACACAATTAAAATTTCATCATTAGAATGTTGGATAGTTTTTGAGTTATGTGGGAAATGCTTCATCACTGCACAGTGAACTGAATTTGGAAAAAAAAAAAAATATATATATATATATATAATTTTTTTTTAAATCGTAAAAATATTTTTTATATAGCTATGCCTAACCCATTAAGAAGTTTGTATCCATGGTTTGACTGATGATGTGTTTGCAGAAGATTCAGGAAATTTTCTCTGATAGAAATCAAGTGAAATCTTATTTAGTTACTATTTTTGATATAAGAGATTGATGTTCAACACCATCGATATGTTTTGTTAGTCGCACAAACCTGTACTACATTCGTATACTATAAATATACAGGTCACTGTGTCAGGAGTCAACCTCGTACCACCAATCTGACATAATAGCGAAATTAAGAATATAAATTCCATTGGGCTCAACGAAATTTTAAGCTATAGTTATGAAGCCGGGCCAACGGTGCTCCTCTAATAATGTAATTGAAGTGTTTTAATAACAGACAACTGACTATCACACTGCGAAGCAGCTTAACGGTGCAGTGTGCAGTAATGTTCGCAGGCCATGACATGTTTTCTATGTATAATTGCATTCAGTCGTATTTATCCACGTATTCTGTGAAGATTTGAGTCTGGAGCAGGCCTAATCATGTCCGAGGGAATATGAGTTAAGAGCTCAGTGAATTACCAGTAGAAGGCAGTCATTCATATATATATATATATATATAGATTGGGTTATTTTACGACGCTGTATCAACATCTAGGTTATTTAGCGTCTGAATGATATGAAGGTGATAATGCCGGTGAAACGAGTCCGGGGTCCAGCACCGAAAGTTACCCAGCATTTGCTCGTATTGGGTTGAGGGAAAACCCCGGAAAAAACCTCAACCAGGTAACTTGCCCCGACCGGGATTCTAACCCGGGCCACCTAGTTTCGCGGCCAGACGCGCTGACCGTTACTCCACAGGTGTGGAAGGCAGTCATTCACTTTGGGTTCATAAAGTCATAGTAGGTCTGGAGGTCGTCATCATCATCATCATCATCATCATCATCATCTATCTGCAGTAATAGGGATCTTCGATTACGGACAAATTTCTCGTTCATTTTTAGCCCGCGTTGAATTTCGACTCTGAATAATATATAATATCCATTATTCATGTATATAGTTATTTATTTGTTAAAAACATAAAATTGTTCAGTCACACGTTAAAAAGTGTTAAAATTTTTAAAAAAGGTATACCTATACTTTGAACTGACGGCCCGTTTCGACGTGATGTTACGTCTTCATCAGTGTCTCCTGAACTACTGGTGATCTTGAATTCTGCGATGTGCATTTGTCAGTTGTAGGGGTGGGTTTGTGTTGCTCTTATGGTGGGGGCTGGTGTTTGTGTGTTATGACGTATCATGACGTCGAATAATGTCTGGGTATTGAACTGTAATTGTGTATAAAGTATATGTTGTGGGTATGTTATTGTATGTTTATATATTTCACATTGTTCTAAGATGTTTAACTGTGAACTTTTTGGTGTGATGTGTAAAATTTCCATATCTGTTTCTATATTATTGTAGTCATGGTTATTGTTGATAATGTGTTCTGCATAATTTGATGTGATGTAGGATTTGGTTATAGCTTTAATATGTTCATTATATCTTGTATGAAATTATTAAATTATTTAATTATAAATTATTTATTTACTCGTATTTACCTATTTACTTATATATTTATTTTATTACTTATGTATATATTTATTTACTAACTCATTTATGTATGTACTTATTTATGTATATACATATTTACTTATTTATCTATCTATTTATATATTTATTTACTTATTTATATATATTTATCTATTCATTTATGTATTTATTTACTTATGTATGTATTTACTTATTTATTTATTTTATCAGTTTAACTATTTAATGTGCCAAGTACTTTCTTCTTAGCAACGGACTAGACAAACAACTATAAATTATTGATCTATTTATGTGTTTATTTATTTACTTTTATCGATGTAACTATTTAATGTTCCAAGTACTTTCTTCTTAGCAACGAACTATACGAACAACTATAAATTATTTATCTATTTATGTATTTATTGATTTATATATATCTATTCATTTGTGTATTTATTTACTTATGTATGTATTAGTTATTTATTTTTATCAATTTAACTATTTAATGTTACAAGTACTTCTTCTTAGCAACGGACTATACTAACAACTATAAAATTATTTACAGTATCTATTTATGTTTTTATTTATTTAGTTATGTATGTATTTACTTATTTATTTATTTTTATCAATGTGACTATTTAATGTACCAAGTACTTTCTTCTTAGCAACGGACTATACGAACAACTATATCGTCTCAGGTTTGAACTAATATATATCAAGTTGAGACATATGTCAAACCCAGACAACTGGTTGTAGAGTTTCTTTAGAAATATCCGCCCGCTGAACAGGACTTATCCTGTTTCTGCCGTCATATTTCAAGCCCGGCACATCTAGCTACACCCTGCACGCGGTATAAAATATCGCACACCTCTTACATTTATATTATGTTACGAATGTTCAACATTTTGCAGCATTTCTTTTTAGAACGGCAAGGATAAGGTTTCAGCACACTTGTTAATTGTCGCCCATAACTCAAGTCACAGCAGCGGGGAGCGTACAAAAGGAGGTTCTTAATAGAATCTTTAATCAAAGCGCTCCATGGAAAACAAGTATTTCCTACACACACCCGGTGTCAGCAGATGACAAGCGCTGTGTGTGGGGACTTTGAAACATCGAGGATCTACAACTCATTGTCCGCATGACGCCGGTGGTCCGTGTAGTCCTGATTCTGATGTTGAACCTCTGGCTTAAAGGTAGGGAGAAAGGGAAAAAGATTATAAATAAAGGGCTAGAAGCTCTATGATAGACTACGATAATAGTACATTACGCAACGAACCTATAATGGTAGTAATTAAGACGCGAGTATGTTTATGAAGATCGCTTGAGCTCGTTTCATAATTTTCATACGAGCGTCTTAATTACCATTAGCCTATAGGCAAGTTTCATACGACTTTTTATGCTCGACCATATTTCTAACTTGAAATTATTCATAAGTATTCATGTTATTCTTATCTGACTGGGGAGCGGAACTGACCTTGTGCAATATCTCGTAAACTGTGAGATGTGCGCAGATGCGAAAGTATTGATTTTTTCCGAGGAACAAATGTCATTGACCTTGATATAATCTAGAGGGTAAAATGAACATTAATCTTGATATAACCTTGAAATTTATTTAGACATTGAAAAACGAGATGACAAATTGAATTTATTTGAATATTATTTACAATTTTGGTAAAAGTAACATTAACATTGTAGTAATATCGGACAGTGAGTTTCTTTCATCTACCAAAGATGATAGTACCTTTTCCCGTAGACATGGTTACGTTTCTGTGATATCGCATAGAGAAACGTAACCATGTCATTCAGGTACTACCATATGGTTGTAGATGAAAGAAACGCACTGTCCGATACTACCCGATGTCCGATACTACCCGACTCTCCCCTAACGCTAATTATTATAGTAACAGAACATAACTTTCTGCGACAGTATTGGATTTCCAGCCTCCGTGACGTTTCGCTAGTTGTCTTTCGATTGCATATCCGAGAATAATCGATACTTGCGCTTTCATATTGCTACAATGGTGTTTTCTGATTGGTGGAACACCTGAACTTTAATTAATAGGTGTACTTTAATGAGGTCCATTAAAGTGCTGCTACCAGGTGTACGGTATAATTACTACATTTCGGCATGGTCGACCATAAAAATAAATATTTAGGTATTTAGAAGGCAGTGTAAAATTTTATGTGTTTACCCATGTTTATACATGTCAATGAGTAACATCATAACCCAATAATTGAAAACATTTTACAAGGGAGCGCATTGAACGTAAAGTTCAATGCTAAAAGGTGTAGCATGATAATTTCTTCAGCGTTTACTTTATCCATTCATCAAATCAAATTAAACGATTATAGGTCCTATGTTTAGAAAAAAAAAATGTTTGTTAAAAGTAATAACTGCTATCTACAATATGATACACCTGAAATTGTGTCACTATTGTAGCTAATCCTAGTACAACACAATGCCATTCTTTTAATTGGGACAACTGCGGCCTCCTTTCTGCGGGCGGTGTTTGTTTTCGTTGCCTTGACGATCTCAGATAATTCCGAGTTGATAACAATCGCCCGTGCGCTGGAAGTTGACTGGGAGAAAATAAAACAAAAGACCACACATAGAAAGTCCTAAAAAATGTTCTTTAATGTGATAGGATGTAGTTAGGAAGAAGCTAATATTATTTAAGAGAAACTTGCCTTTTGAACATTATACTCACAAAAAACGACCGTATTATATTAGTGTAATAATTACGTCCTTTTCCAGTTATAGTAGACTATACACAGAGGTTGATCGAAGGCCATTCAATGCCGGTGGAAATGATCAACCTGAAGAATAAGACAAAGAAGAAACATGGTAGATTTTATGACATGGTGATGATAACAAATACCTTACTATAATAATACCGGACAGCTGTACACTAGCAGCATTGGCGTGAGTGCGAAAAATCGTGGACCTCTAGCGCAGAGGGATGGAATTACATCCACATATACAAATATTAACATAGCGAGATGCGGACTATTGTTTAAAACGTGAGTTACTAATGTGGAATTATATACGAAACACTTAAGAAATGTTGAATAATATTTAATGTAAAATTATTATCTTATATCAAAGCTGCATATTATGAGAAATATTGCATACTTCATATTACTTTCCGTAATTAATTGTTACATATTTTTTCTTTGGTTTACCGAGACAAAATCAATCTGATATTAGGAATGAATTTACAGTAATGTTTTATATACGCATTGCTGACAACTGCAAAGATAAAATTGATAGTAATCTGATGCTTGTAATAATTAGTAAAGCCATGTGGACAACAATAAAACTTAATTTGATAAAACCTTAAAATCCAATACATTTTAACTTCTATTTATTTATTAGGTCTAAATAAAAAAACTAATTTGTATTTTTCTATCAACACAAAGACGAAGGAATTAGGCTTACTAAAGAATGTTGTTGACTTACGTTTTATGAACTGTCGGAAATCGAAAGTACGATTTGGAGCAATTTGTAATGCTGCAATTGTCACAATTATAAACAGCACATATACACCCTGACATTTTAACACCAGTACTAATTCATAGAACTATTAACAAATTAACTATAGGACCATAAAACCCAGACGTTTGAGATGGGCAGAACATGTAGCAAGTATGGGCGAATGCAGAAATGCATATAGAGTGTTAGTTGGGAGGCCGGAGGGCAAAAGGCCTTTGGGGAGGCCCCAGATCAGATGGGAAGATAATATTAAAATGGATTTGAGGGAGGTAGGATATGATGGTAGAGACTGGAT
The DNA here is from genome assembly GCA_025594305.2 of Periplaneta americana. Taxonomy (NCBI): domain Eukaryota; kingdom Metazoa; phylum Arthropoda; class Insecta; order Blattodea; family Blattidae; genus Periplaneta; species Periplaneta americana. The sequence continues at coordinate 192,815,117 of JAJSOF020000003.1, read as the reverse complement.
TAATCTTGCTCAGGATAGGGGCCAATGGCGGGCTTATGTGAGGGCGGCAATGAACCTCCGAGTTCCTTAAAAGCCAGTAAGTAAGTATTAACAAATTAACTAGCACAGCAACAATATACATTGCAGTTGATTACAGCTTGTTTCGCGAGTATCTCCATCCCGGCAGGCAGGTAGGTAGCAGCACCATCGTCGTTCGCACTAACTGTCCGGTATTATTATAGTAAGGTATTTGATGATAGAGCAACGGAGGAAAAACTGGTATAAGAAACCGAAAGGCTCTGAGAATATCTTCCCCACAACACTTTCAAATATCACATGATCTCACATAATTATCCAGAGTCGAACCATGAACAAAAATCTTCAATTCATTGACCTACGTCTGGATCTCCGATTGCGTGGCCCCTACGGGAAAGTCTCCATTATCACATTTTGACTGCACGCGTTTGCCTGAATCCGGAGTGCTCTTCAGCCCCTGATGGTATGCAAGCTGCAGCACTCTTCAACATGTGGCTATTCCATTCGCCGGCGCCGCCCGTCGCTTTGATATGCAGAACATCGGGCTCTCATGCTTCTTGCATTTTCCGAGTCGTTACCAAGCCAGATGATGGATCTCTTCTCCGTTTTGTGTTCCTGGCCCCTTTGATGCTACTCGCACTTAACAGTCTGCTATACTACACCAATTGTAATTGTAGATCGCTATTTAATGACCCACTTTCAACTACAAAGGCTACTCAGACCTGATGGGACGGAGATAATGCGACATTGGAGCAAAGGTGGAATGTGAATGACAAAGTACTTAAAAAACAACGCGCTAGACAGCTAATTTTCACACTACCATCAAATCGGAACTGTACGGACTTGAACTCCGATTCTTTCTTGTACGAAGCTGCCCTCGATAGGCAAATGCCGGGACATCATTTCATTTTTACTTCAATTTTTATTGTACCTGAATTTTTTAATGTACTTCACTCCCACTACCTCTACTAGTAAACTTCTAACCATTCTCCACACAGAACCAAGGCTACGTATGCGGTCATAGTAAGCAGTATTGAGTTAGTGAGTATAGTACGTTCCAGAAATATGTTCGCGTTTTCCAGTGACGAAAGAGCTTTCAATATTGAATCACATTTTCGTACAGGTACTGTCGTCCATTTGCCTACGTCGCATCCTGGTTTCCCCCACCTGCTTCTGCTCGCTCGTCTGTAAAGACTAGTGACTGGGCTGTCTCGGCTCTTTTTCTGAAAACAATTTCTGTTAGGAATTGGACGTCTACGTAATATTATACAACTGTTTAAAATAACAGAAATGAAAGGGCCTGTTAAGTAATTAACTGCCAGGTGATTTCCTTTACGACCCTAGATGGGAAGATAACTATTAAAATGGACGAAAAGTAGATAACATGTCTGAGTAATTTTATTTTTTCGGATCGGGCAGAAGTGAAGATTGAATTTACAATACATAAGGTACTCTTTTATAGAGTAGGTACAGAATTATTCCAACATGAGTTACTAGTACGAAGGACGAAACTGGTCATTGGAATTAGGTGCAATAGTCTATAGTGCGATAATATACACAAAAGAACTGAAGCCTGTATCGAAATGAACGACCACTATTTTAAAAAAATGTGTTTAAATATCCATATTATGATTATTTTTTAATTTAACTTCATTCTCTATAGTGTACGCTAATGTGCTGTAGACAGTATAATAAATACGTCCGAATGGATAGCTCATTTCGTGAGTAAAAACACTTATTGTCAATACAGTACTGTATTTTGATTAAACAAAAACCTATAATGAAAATTATCAAACTGAAAAACGCGATATTTTCTAGTTTACGTAAATGGATGAACTACTTTTCTTTCCTCCTATACCTAGTAAAGTGATTTGTTTGTATTTTACGCCAGTATCATCGAACTCCAGTCGTGGAAGGGGGTAGCAAACGGTTTTTCCCTTACTCCAAAGGTATAGTACTTACTTACTTACAAATGGCTTTTAAGGAACCCGAAGGTTCATTGCCGCCCTCACATAAGCCCGCCATCGGTCCCTATCCTGTGCAAGATTAATCCAGTCTCTATCATCACACCCCACCTCCCTCAAATCCATTTTAATATTATCCTCCCATCTACGTCTCGGCCTCCCTAAAGGTCTTTTTCCCTCCGGTATCCCAACTAACACTCTATATGCATTTCTAAAGGTGTAGTCAGGTTAATATTGGAAATGTTAGTAAAAATAAAGTGGTGTCCCTGTAGAAGTAATTAATTGTTGATAGAATTAAGTAATTCATTTAAATAAGTACTATTACTATTGAACTTCAGACTTTCCAAATTGCAGCGTAACGCTCCTTTGAAGCAGAGTTTATTGGGAAATAATCACATGATGCTAAGATAATAGAAAACCTGTTCCGTACATATTTGTCCATCGTACATCTCAAATGTTCGAACCCTGGTCCTCTTTGATGAGAAGCCATGAGTTAAGGATGAGATACATACTCGTTGAGACTGTACAGCTCAGGAAATGCAGTTATAAAAGTGTTTTATTTTCTTCAGTCTAGAAATATAATTGAGTTCTTTCTTTTCTTTTAGCCATATTCCCATCCCCATTCTCCAACTTTTATTCTCATCTGGAAACTTCAAGTCATACTTTTTGTTGATGAAGGCAGAAAGTAAAACGCTGTAATTTTTTCTACGCAAGGAAATGGAGAAATCCTCGTTTATTTATTTGCTAAACTGTACAAACAACTACAAAAAGTATTTTCAGTGTGACCCACTGTTAACCAAATAGCTAGGCTATATGTTTGGTTTACCACACCGTAGGTCCGGGTTCAAGTCTGGTCCAGGCCAAGCGAAATGTATGATGCGTGAAGATCGTGCATTGAGCAATTATACACAAATAACATCAGAATGCGTAATTTCGACAATATTAAGAAGAAATCTATCATAGTTTTAACAAAATGTTTAATGAAAAATATTATCAATGTATGTAGACATGGACGAAACCTTTCATTACCAAATGAGATAAAGAGATCTATTAAAATGCAAATGATATTTAGTTGTACATACATTACAGTTGAAAAAGAACAACTCGGGTAATTCCGCAACAGTGCGGATAAATCCGCAATAGGACTTGGCTAATTCCGCAGTAGTAAGTAATCATGAAATACATTATGAAAGTAACATAAAAGGAACAATTTATATGTAACAATGCTCACTTTCTTCACAGCTGTGTAGCAAAACACGAAAAACAGCCAACTTTCGATGTTTCACTGTATTGCCGACAGAGGTGACGACCAATATCCTTTATTTTTTTCTATACCACTGCAGAGGACATGCCTCCTGTTGACAGCCTCTCAAAACTTACTACTGCGGAATTACCCGTACTGCGGAATTAGCCGAGTTTTCCCCTACTCCGTTTCTTCTGCCATCCCGTCGCTATTTCTCCATTAATAATAATACAAATGAATAATAATAATAATAATAATAATAATAATAATAATGATAATCGTAGTTGAGATCCACCTCTACGTTGTGCACCACAGGCAGCATAGTCATTACAAATCCGGCATCTTAAATCGAGAAGAGAGCACTTTGGTTAGGTGGTACATAATACCGGGTGGTGTAAAAGCCACTTCACAATGCAAACTTGTATTTTCTTTTATGCAAAACAAGCTTGAAATGGGTTATAGAACAATGCAACAAGCTATTCTTGAAAATATATAGTCAATCTACCATGACAAAATTATAATTCCTTGGTGATACTATCAATTTATACATGGACCCTTACGATAAAGATCCTCATTATTATCTTCCTTAATGCCTTTCAAACTTTGGTGACATGATTCTTGGGGGTAATTTAAGCAATTTATATAGATCGGAATTGAAAATCGAATTTGGGGACCCAAAGAATTTTTTTTTTTGGGAAAAAATTAATAAAATTTTGGACCGACCTAACTACATTAGAAATTGACCTATGGTAAAACTTCTATTGCCAAAATGATCCCCCGACATATGGGGAATGTTACATAGGCTACTAATATTATTTATTTATCTTGAACCATTCAAAATATATGCCACATTATATAAGCACTTTAAAAAAATTATATAAATGGAGGTCTACTTGTCCGTCGGAAGGATAATAAATGTCGGAAAATGTGAAATAAAAGAAAAAAGAAACTGAAGATGGTGTAAGGCATAGAAAAGTATAGTGCGGTTATATTATAAACGTCCAAATAATTATGCAATTATTGATACAATGTTTACAAATTATATATTTTTGAAGAAATGAGCTTTCAGATGAGCAAAAACATTACTTACCAAATGTTGAAGAAATCTGACATTTCTAGAATCGATGTATACCTTAAATACAAAATCAAGTGGTGTATACTTCTCATTGTCGAGTGATTTTTACGCCACTCTGTATTAGCTATTGCTACCGGCATGGCTCAGTCGGTTAAGGCGCTTGTTTGCCGGTCTGAAGTTGTGCTTGGGCGCGGGTTCGATCCCCGCTTGGGCTGATTACCTGGTTGGGTTTCTTCCGAGGTTTTCCCCAACCGTAAGATGAATGCCGGGTAATTATGGCAAATCCTCGGCCTCATCTCGCCAAATACCATCTCGCTATCACCAATCTCATCAACGCTAAATAACCTTGTAGTTGATACAGCGTCGTTAAATAACCAACTAAAAAATATATAAGGTATTGGTAATAAAATAATATCTCTAGGGCTTCACATATACTTCTTAATGTTGGTATAGACTAGGGTTGCAGAACTGGGGAAGAGAGGGGTGGAAGCATGGGGAAAGGCCGGATCCTTCAGTGACGTTTAGCAAGCACACTGAATACAGATCTCTTCTCCCTCTACCATATCCAATGACACGAGGATTGAAGGGAAGGGGTGAGATACGTGTTCCGACTTGTGACGTCTGCCGCAATTGTATCACAGTTTTGCATCTCTGGCATAGCTATTATCCTTTGGGACTTTTGGGACACTCTGTGTAATGTAATATTCGCAACATTACGAAGGAACTAAATTGTTGACAGACACTTAAACGAATGTACCACGTTCTCCTATACACTGATATTGTCTCCATGCATCCTTCGCTGATGGAAGAGAATCGACGCATTCCTCTAAGCGTTTAACTGCGAGGGCTGTTACGTTTATGGACTTTTAACCTCTCTGCAGTCTTATGGAAGAGTATTGTGTAATACTAGACAATGAAACGATCAGAGTGGAAGAGAACTATCCGGGTCTCGGCGCGATTCGATTTCAAATAAAAGGAAAGCAATTACACAAACTGCAATACTAAACCTTCCGTCCCTCCATCGGGAGAACAAAAAAACCGTATTCAATTCCATTAGTCCGTGATTTTGTCTTCAGGACTTGCACTAAGATGGGATTACAAGCACGAAAGTGATTTTCACTTCCTTGTGAGAATCTCCACTGTCTATTTGAAAAATTCATGACCATATTGCGTCCCTTTTCACTCATGTTGCCTAATTTGGGCGGCCAATCAAATTTAGTATCTTGCTAGTGTTATTTATTTATTTATTTATTTAATTACATAACAGTTTTTAGACATTGAAATAATGGCATACACCTTATAAAATACAATTAAAATGGTAATTAGAGGATGAAAATTCCCTCCGTCGCAGGGGGTTCGAACCCGGGTACTTGGTTCTGAATACCAAGTGCTCTAACCCTGAGCTACGCCGAAGTTCAATCCACAGTACCGGATCGAATCCCATCCTTTAGTGTTTTTTTCCCTTTGTGGCTGACTCCAAGTTCGACATATTTGTTAAGTCAACTGCAATTATACAAGGAGCGCACTCAATTGGGTGACTTGGTGGCCGGGATTCCACAGTATTATGCACTGTTGAGCGAAGAATCTACGGAGCGAATTTTTCTCCTCTAATAACCATTGTTACCATAACAGATATATTCTGTGGGACCAGAAAATTAATCTTTACGTAGATACTTATTTAAAGTTAGACTTAAAACATTCTTGTACATCATAAAAAGACTTACTATGAGTCAACTAGATAAATAACGTTTCTAAATTCACCACTATTAAGATAAATAATTATGTGGGCATTTTGTTAGACATTTTTATTGCCATTATAAAAAAAAAATTGCAGGTTTTCGTTAGTCGACATTTTGGTTGATGAAACATATTTAATTGCCTAGTATTATGACAACCTTTCCTAAAGGTGTAACTTACTTAATATAATTTTGTTTGACATACATTAATAATTAAAAAATATATAAACTGGTAACAGTTAGAGCCCTCTCGTTATTTTTCTGTTTTGAAATTTGTTCATAGACTAATTTCATTACGTTAGAAGTATTTTAATATCATAAAGTAGGCCAAATCGGCCCAAGGAATGCGGGAGGTTAAGGTTTCTCCCGTCACATACAATCGGCATTAATGATAGAAGAGATATCAGAAGTCCTACGTGCCCACCGCCTTTACCCTCAAGAAAATACTCCTAGTACTCATTTCTGTTAGAGACTGGGCAATATTGTGGCCCGTAGGATTAGATTAGATCAATGGAGGAAATCAGTGACCCCATCGGAAATCGAATCAGCCACCTTTTCGGCTTTACAATGATATGCCTTAAATTTTAATGTTATAAATTAATTAAATATCTCCTTTAAAAGTTACTACGTCCACATGCCTCAACAGAGAATTCCTTTCCGAGATTTTCTCCAACTGTAAGGCGAAGGTCGGGGAACCCATTGCGAATCGTTCTACTCATTTCGTTAGAATGTTATCTGGCTATCATCGATTCCATTGATGATAATATAACGCCACAGTAGACAACGGATCATTAAATAATCGATTAGATAACCAAACGTTGAAATCCCCTACATTTAGTAACATTTTTGCGAAATTGGTAACCATGGAGACGAAGAAACGGTACATGCAAGCGTATGACATGTACCCCTGAGCATTTCAAACGAAGAGGGGAGAGCAGACTGTAATCAAACTCATCAGATCGTCAATCAACCTCGTTGAGCTAGTTGGAGTCGGTGACGTCACTCCAGCTAATAACACACATTCGCAACCTCGAGGCTTCTCAACTGTCGCGATGGAGGTACAGTTGTATTCGGTATTTTGCCCTAAACAGAAACAAAGTTTTGTTGCTTGGTTATAGTAGTCTAAAGTCTCTATGGTGCTACATATGCATGCACAAGCGTTGTACAGGTCTTAATAATTTAACTTCTTCGGCGATCCTGCCCTGTTGCTATTTTATCGTGTTTCTCCCCCCCCCCCATATGGTAGCTATTAGGTTATGTTCATTTTCGGCTTAACTCTCGAAAATTATCTAATGTTCCTTTAATGGAACGGCGAAAATTGGAGTGAGGCAAGTGGCAGTAGGCTTGGGGCTCACACAAGGACACCTTTTTTGCGTACTTTTTAAAGGTTTCTTCAATTTTGTATAGATGAAAATGTAAGTCGCATGGGTCAATGAAACGGGATCATGGTGCCATAAATTAAAATGACGAAATTCATGCCTAGTAGTTTAAAAACTGTCGTTCTTGTAAAATCTTTCAATAGCAAAAACACGTTGTGCACCGCTCCACCTTTCCACGATGACTAAATAACACTGTATTGGCAGCAGAATGTGTGCGCAGTTTACCGTCTCTCAACTGTGCTTTGAGAGACACACGCTCCTTAAGTCGGAAGCCCAAGAAATCGTACCGGCAAATACGTACCGCGACAATTCGTCCCAAGAATATAATTTGTACCGCGACAATTCGTCCCAAGAATATAATTTGTACCGCGACAATTCGTCCCAAGAATATAATTTGTACCGCGACAATTCGTCCCAAGAATAATAATTCGTCCCACGACAATATGTTCCAAGAACATTTCGTCTCTAAAGGCTGGTTCACAATAAACCGGGAACGGAAACGACAACGAGATCGAGAACGAAAATATTTTTAAAATAAATATATTTAAATGTGATCATTCACAATTAACTATTGTGAATACTCACATTTAAATACATTTATTTTAACATTATTTCCGTTCTCATTCTCGTTGTCGTTTCCGCTTCCGGTTTATTGTGAACCAGCCTTAATTTACGACGTACCACGATAATATTGCCCCATTGCGAAATTTTAATAATTAAGCAATTGTCTAGCAATAATCCTTAGCAGTTGCTTAACAACAGGCGGAAATTTAAAACAAGATCAAAATTCGTTGTACAAACTGATTAAATATCATGGAACGTCCACATCTCACCATATCTCAGAAAGGCAAAACCAAATTAATATGGAAAGGATATTTGTAGGGGAGGAAGGGAGAAAACAGGATGGAGATGTGAAAGAAGAGGAGAATGTTCTGCTACAGTTCATTTAGAAGTAGGGTCACATCAAGTTCTAAACGAAAGTGATCATGCGCTTGCTCCTGATTGGGGTAAATGCAGAGCAATCGAAGTTTTAGCAGAGATCAAAGAGTCAGCGCAGTCATCCAACGAAGCAACATCTTCAATAGTGAATCGTCACTTCAGTGCTATGTCAAGTGAGACGTACTTCTTCTTCTTCTTCTTCTTCTTCTTCTTCTTCTTCTTCTTCTTCAGTAGGTGCTACAACTTCGTCGAAGTTTTGACCTTCTCAATTAATTTACGCCATTCTTTTCTGTTATAAACAAGATTTGGCCAATTCTTTACATTCAGTGTTTTCAAATCGTTGGTTATGTTTTCCTTCCATCTACTTTTTGGTCTTCCTCATGCTCTTTTACTGATGGGGTTCCATTTATATATTTTCTTAACTGTTTTACTTTCGTCCATACGATTGATATGGCCAAACCAAGCCATCCTTTGCGCTTTGATTTAGTTTACTATGTGTTGGTTTTGTATTAAAATATTTAACTCTTTATTATTTCTAATTCTCCACTCATCGTTTGCATCTTTTATTGGGCCAAATATCCTTCGTAATATTTTCCTTTCAAAAACCAGGAGCTTTTGCTTAGACAATAATTCAGTTAGGGTCCAGGTTTCACTTGCAAATGTTACAATTGGTCTTATTACTGTTAAATATAGTCTTAATTTTGCTTGTTTGGATGCGTATTTGCTTTTGAATAGGTTGAGATTTGCAAAGTATGCTTTATTTGCCATAACAATTCTATTGTTTATTTCATCCTCGGAGACGTACTTAAAACTTCCAAAAATCAACCTTAAATCGTTTGGTCCAAAGGGTTCGTAAAGAATATTTACCTCCCGATCCTAAATCCCTGGATGATTTGGAAGTCATACCAGACCGTTTACAAACTGATAAGGACGGCAGACGATGGCTCCTCTCTTTCAATGCCGACAGTAAACTGGAAATATTTATAACTTATTTGGCACAAACTTGGGAGTAAAACATGTTGGGACAAATACTTTGGAACGATTTGTCACGGTACAAATCTTGTAGCGGTACCAAAAGGCATTGTGACAAATATTTTGGGACGAATTGTCGCGGTACGATTTTTCCGGGACGAATAGTATTTTGTGCGAGATCGTGCGTATTTGCTTGTTTTCCGCACAGAACCAATACGCGGTAAGTGTGAAATACCACATTCAGTATTCCCAACGTAACACACATAACAATTTCCCTCTTCTTACCGCTTAAGCGCGACATTCATTTTACTGCTTTAGGCTTTTAACATATTATTTTTAGAGACGTTTAACATAGTAATAATTATAAATTGGAAACTTACCACTGCAATTTCACCTAAATTGCAATGTTAATTATTGTTTTTAAATATTTGCAAAAATTAAGGTCTACTACTCCACGAAACTTATTGCATTCCTGATACAAGTAACATTAAGGAAGCCGTGAAAAAATCAACAAGATTCCAGATGCCGATGTTATTACTGCAATATGTTATATAAATAATAATGTTAAAATATTAAAATGAAAAATAAATCATTACATAACCTTACCGTTTGTTTTAAGTTCACATTTATAGACTGGGGGAAAAAAAGACAGACGTATATCACGGCCTGCTGGAGTATAGTAAACACAGAAAACATTTTATAGCAACAATGTTGAAGGAAGATATTTTAGTGTTCCGAAGTTGCCGTCATTAAACAGAAACCAACATGGAGATTTCATTGCAACTAATTAGAAATTCGTCTTTCAGGTATGTAATAAACGATCTTCGCACAAAATAATGTACGATACACGAGCGGTATGTTTGTTTTCATGTTTTCAGAAATTAAAAAAGCTCAACTACGTTTCGCTTTCTCAATATTTTCCTCGACCATGAAAACGTCAACATACCGCTCTTGTAACGTATATTACTATTGTTTAATCGTGTTTTAAACTACAAAAGTTATTAAGTCTGTATTAAGTTGAATTTGGGCGAGAAATTGTCAACAAATTTCGCCTAAATAACTATGTCGGGAACAGAGTTTTTTAAAGGGCCTCCCGGCTTTATTTCCATACCGGAGAAAGCCATTCCCTGAATTTTATCGCCCTCGGCAGGGTTTGAACCCACAAACCTCTAAACCAGCCACTATATGGTAGCCGTTAGACCACCGTGAGATGAGGATAATTAACTAGTTCAGTATTATCTCTAGTCCTGGTTGAAAATAGACTTTAAGTCATTCTTATTAAGTTACATAGGCCTACAGACCGTTCCTGTCTGCCAGGGTGGATAAATGGTCGGGCAATTGGAATGTTGGCTATAAAAAAATTGAAGACATAACGGTCTTACTCTGCGAAAATAGAATAGAGCTGAGACGAAGGTCATGATGGCGGCAACGTGTCAGACAATTCCATCTTAATTACACGCAATAATGTTGATAGTTTAAGCCGTTATTACTCCATTACTTCGATAGCCGAGCTGCAGTTTTTAGGTGTATACAGGGTGTACCGGAAAGTTTGCTACACATTTTGGGAAAGAGGTATCAAAAGAAATAAATTTTGCTAATGAACCCATTCTCGGTGACACTCCAGTTCTGGGTGGTCAAGTGGTTACTATGATAGTAATTATATTTAATGTTCGTGAGTTCAAACCGGCCCACAGTGGTCTATTTCTCACTTTTACGGGGACATTTGCCCTAAAATTCAACCTGCTCAAATTGTAAAACACTGGAGTAGAAATATAGCCAGATAGTTGCGTAGCACTTCTAAGTATGGGTAATGGAACGGAGAAAAATTCTCTCCGGCGCCGGGATTTGAACCCGGGTTTTCAGCTCTACGTGCTGATGCTTTATGCACTAAGCCACACCGGATACCACCCTGGCGTCGGACAGAATCGTCTCAGATTAAGCTCCAACTCTTGGGTTCCCTCTAGTGGCCGCCCTCTGCACAACGTCAAATCCCGGCGCCGGAGAGAATTTTTCTCCGTTCCATTACTCTTACATCGTATGATGACGCAGAATATCTGCATGGAAATATCATATGTACCTCGGTACAATAAAATAATATATACTTATAAGTATATTTTAATAGAATCAGCGAAGATAGGAGAGTAATAACAACACCGTTAAACGGAGCAAAATATACACAGCCGTCAGTCGCTGATTGTCAGCTCTTTCAGTTGGTTTTTCGTTTTCTTATAGCAAGTGCTTACTGTAGTATATTGTGAATATTTGAGTGTCATTATGGCTGCTGGTCCTTCAGGTAAATTATGTACTATTTTTATCAACATTTTTTTATTCTATCACTATTACCAAATTACTCTTCAAGGAACGACCACTCATATAAATTGAGGGAAAGAAGGCAGAGGACGGACACTGGAAAGTTTTCTTTTCTCAATCGTACTATCAGGGACTGGAATGCTTTACCTGCAGACTTACTAAAGGCTTTACCAACAACCAAAAATGTATTTAAAAATAGGCTTAAGGACCTTACTAATAGACGGTAATTATACACAGTATTTAAAGGGTGTAAATGATATGTTGTTATTGAAGTGTTGTATCAGTGAAGAATTATGTTGTGTCAGTGAAGTGTGTTGTATCAGTGAAGAAGTATGTCGTGTCAGTGAAGTGTGCTGTGTAAGTGAAACGTGTTCCTGTCAGTGAAGCTTTATAGTTTATAGTGGCAGTGCAAAGTATTTGATGTTTTTGAAGTGTTAGTGAAATCAGGATAGAATCAGTGAAATGTGTCGTAGTTCCATTGCAGTGAGTGAGTTGACAGCGAAATGAGTGTAATGTGAAAGGTACTTGTGCAGATATGAACATATCATACTCGTGGGTTTTAGTTCGATCTTAGTTTTAAGATACAAAGTAGATTTATTTCAAATGTTATTTTAAGTGATCGTTTCATTTAATTTAGTATATTCCATGTTGTTGTTATTAGTTTATTATGAATTGTATTTTTATTATTTATTATTGTCATTATTGATTATTATATACCCACTGCAGTAATAAATACATTATACATACTATATACATACTATAATACAATTCATTTTTGGATTAAGAGAGAAAATGAGTCTCAGCGAGTTCAGAACTAAATTCAACAGGATGGAAAAAAAAAATAATCCCCTTTCTTTCGGGCTAAAAGTTGTATAATATTCTTCATTACACCCATATCTATGTAATAAGACCCTCTTAATGTGCGTGGGTCTGCGGAAGTTAACTATTTTTTATGTTTTACGTTGCCAGGCGTGAGTCAGATAGTGACGCGAATGGACATGTTTGAATTCCTTTTCAACGGAAGTCTTCTTTCTCGAGCAAATACTATTGCTGTAAAGAAGAAAATGGTAGACTTCATAACATCGAGCGTTTCTCAAATTAAGGAAGAGGAGATATGCAGTAAAATTTCCCTCTTTTCTAACAAATTGTTACGTCGCGGCCTGTAACTATGCATTTCCACTTTTATCTTTCTTTTAAAATTAGTAATTCAATTTTCCCGAAAAAAAAAGTTAAATTTTCCTTGACTTATCGTGACTGGCCATTAGGCACCTGTCTTCCAAATGTGTACGGTGGGATGCGAAGAGCTAGGCGTAATTTTGATCAAGATCCCAGTCTCAATTTGTTATCTGTTTTATTCGTAATTGTGTTGTGTACCATTGTTTTATTTTTGGCATTGCGTTCCCAGTGAAGTGTTATTGTGCTCGAGGAATAAATATAGCCCGCTAAGAGTCTTTGTGACCATGTGGTCAGTGTGACGCAAGGCCACCCGAGTGACACACTCCCAGCAGGCCTTTAGGAGGATGATAAATCTCCACTTCTAACAATATTAAATCTAAATAAAACTACTGTCTCATAAATAATGTCGCTTTTTAAAACAAACTTTCATCGAGATTATTTTCTGACACCTTCTATTGTCTTGTAGTTACAAGTTTTCTACTCGATTTGAGAGATTTAAAACCTAAGCACCTGGAATTTTATATAAAAAAGTCGAAAGTTAAGGGGTTAGGTGAAGCTTATAGCAGTAAAAGTTTTGGAAATATTCAACATTTTTTTCCTCCATTACTGTATTTTGTACAATAATGAAAATTCGTTTATGTAAAATTTTGTCCTTCTGCTATATGAAAAAAATATTTTTACGATTAAACAATTTTTTTTTTTCAAAATTCAAAATGGTGGCAATTCACTATGAAGTGATGAAGCGTTTCCCTCATAATTCATAAATTTGTTAACTTTTTCATGTTCTCTCTCTTTTATTTTATTGCTGAAAGTCATGTTTACAATATCATGCTCTTTCAACTACATTCCTTAAAAATTAACTTTTTTTTTATTTTTTGTTAGAAGAAAATACTGATATTTGACCTTTTTAAATGAATTTATTTTTATCAGACAATATAATGAAAGGTAGATAAGTGACCTTACATCATATTATATGCATGCATAAATATACACAAAAAATTTCATCACAATGTTGGATAGTTTTTGAGTTATGTGGAAAACGCTTTATCACTGCACAGTGAACTGAATTCAAAAAAATTTAAATATTTTTTTTAAATCATAAAAATATTTTTTTTCATATAGCAGAATGACAGTGATTTACACATACTAATTTTCATTATTGTACAAGATACATTAATGGAGGAAAAAATGTTGAATATTTCCAAAATTTTACTGCTGTAAGCTGTACCTAACCCTTAAAGAAACAAAAATATTGTGAAAGTCTGTCTTCAGTTGCCATGGTAATGATTTTGCGTGTACTGTAAGTTTGAAAGTTAAACAGAGTTAACAGAGCCTATAGAAGTATAGAGTATATACTTTTTTTAATTGCATTTCGGAATTTATTTCAAGGATGATGAGAGTTTCAAAATGTAATTTCCAGTGTAGTAAACTAGTTCTCCGACATCCGTGACTTTAAAAACGCTGCGTCTGCAAAACATACCGACACTGCAGACACTGCGGTAAATCACGACAAACCTACGAGTCAGGGTCTTTATATTCCATGACAATGCGGAACTATTTATAAATATTTTGACCAACTTTCTTTGATGTCGAGTATATAAATATGGTTCGTTGACACAGGAGACCTGGAACATCTCTATGTAACTCGGTGATTATTATTACTGCATTGCCCTTCGATCCGGATGTTCGCGGGTTGAAATCCAGTAGAGAACGATCAATTTATTCCACATCTGTGGAGTAACGGTTAGCGCGTCTAGCCGCGAAACCAGGTGGCCCAGGTTCGATTCCCGGTCGGAGCAAGTTACCTGGTTGAGGTTTTTTTCCGGGGTTTTCCCTCAACCCAATATGAGCAAATGCTGGGTAACTTTCGGTGCTGGACCCCGGACTCATTTCATCGGCATTATCACCTTCATCTCATTCAGACGCTAAATAACCTAGATGTTGGTACAGCGCCGTAAAATAACCCAATAAAAAATACATACATACTCGTACATACGCTGCATACAAATTCAAATTCAAATCTATTTACAATTTACATTTGAAATGAATACATGTGAATAGATACCCGAAATAAGCATATGCTCGTGCTCCCAGTAGTCTACATAAAGTTTTACAGGGATCAAATAATAATGCTGAAGATAGAAATAATAGTAACAATAATAATAATAATAATAATAATAATAATAATAAAATAATCGTGACAGAAATGATACAAAGATTGTAATACAAAATAATTCATTAATAGTAATAATAATAATAATAATAATAATAATAATAATGATAATGATTATAATAATAATAATAGTGATAAAACTATTTACAATAATAAAATAAATACTAAGACGGATAAAATAAAATATAAAACCACTAGCGGGAGTTAACACAACTTAAATAAGCATATAACAACCGGAAAAAAATGACGAACTCGAAAATCAACAGAAAAGTTCGTTGTATCGCAGACTACAGCAACCGCTATATTGACATTGTGTTGTGCATTAATGGTAGTAGGGGGGAGCGGAAAGTCTACGTAAGTGTCATTCTCTTCGAATCTTCTCGTACAATCATGGGAAGTTAATGTTGCAAAAACAAAATGTCTACGAGTCAAACTGTTCATTATTACCAGGATAAATACAAATAATACTGAAATATATTAATCTAGTTTCAGTTATAGATCTCTCCTTTTGTGCAAGAGATATCGTATCAAAATATTTTATGAATGGTGGGGAAAATATGAATTTCAAGAACTCTCTAGTGACAAGAGATAGTGACAAGTACAATCAAGTGTATCTGTGGCGATGGTAAGAAATCATTTATTGGAGATATACACTGTTATTAATTAAGAAAATGATCTATTTATATTTATTACAATGTTTTATGTTATAGGTTACATGCATCAGATAAATACAATAAAAATTAGTACCATATAATGCTAGTAACAATAAAAAATAAATAAATAAAAAATAAAATTGATCAAATATCATACAAACATTTTCACTTTATTTTTAAACTTAAGAATGTGTAAATTGCTTAGGTCTGGATTATTTTTCAATACTGAATTGTATAGTCTTGGTCCATAATTCCTACTGTGTCTTAATCCAGCTGTAGTGTGGCATTTAGGTTCTGCCAAAAGAGTTGGGACATTTCTTCTGGTGTTATGTATATGTTTCTCAGTTATAAAATTCATTCGATTTTTGTGAAAATATATTAGTACTGTATTTTATATATTTGCTAAATTTTTAGTACTTGGAATTCAGAATAAATGAATTGTGTCGGATAATCAAGTGGTTTATGCAGACAAATAAAATACAAAATATGAGTTTGGAAGGATGTATGTATGATTTATTTTATGGGCAGATAGAGGAAGTATATTGCAGTACTTAAAGTGAGGCAAGCAGAAACAAAACACGCACTTAATGGCAATGTATTGTACCTCAACCTCATTCCTCAGTTTGAGGTGTGTTATCATGAGAGATGTTTGAATCAGTTTTGTTTGTTTTTAAACATCTTTGTTTCAACACTTTCCAGGGAAGCTGGCTGTAATTTCTACACACAAAATCTAATCTTATGGTTATCATGTGGGATATAAACAGGGCTGTCTGACGCAGTATGACTTGTGTTTCTGAGAAAGCTTCAAATATCTCAAGTGACGGCATGTACTATGATAGTTGGTTATTGCTCTAATTTGTCACTGTCTCTTTGCTTTATAGCTAACGATTTATATTAGGTACAATGGCGTAACTGCACTGAGATAGCACACTATCTTCCGTAACTCATTTCCACATATAACACACATTTTTTATTATATCTTCTAGTGTTTACTGTGTGGTCCGCAACTCTTCTTAAAATATAATAAATTGACCTCTCCACTCATAGAATTGACAGAACAGTTCACAGAATGTAAAAATGCTGTAATTTAAGAAAATTAAATTGTACATTTTGGCACACTCAGTATACACGAGGATATAAACAAACACCTTATCATAATAATACCGGACAGCTGTATACTAGCAGCATTGGCGTGAGTGCGAAAAATCGCGGACCTGACATCTAGCGCGGAGGGATGGAATTACGTCCACATATACAAATATTAACATAGCGAGATTCGGACTATTGTTTAAAACGTGAGTTACTAATGTGGAATTATATACGAAACACTTAAGAAATGTTGAATAATATTTAATGTAAAATTATTATCTTATATCAAAGCTGCATATTATGAGAAATATTGCATACTTCATATTACTTTCCGTAATTAATTGTTACATATCTTTTCTTTGGTTTACTGAGACAAAATCAATCTGATATTAGGAATGAATTTACAGTAATGTTTTATATACGCATTGCTGACAACTGCAAAGATAAAATTGATAGTAATCTGATGCTTGTAATAATTAGTAAAGGCATGTGGACAACAATAAAACTTTGATAAAACGTTAAAATAAAATTTTAACCTATTTATTTATTAGGTCTAAATAAAAAACAATTTGTATTTTTCTATCAACACAAAGACGTAGGAATTAGGCCTACTGAAGAATGTTGTTGACTTACGTTTTATGAACTGTCGGAAATCGAAAGTACGATTTGGAGCAATTTGTAATGCTGCAATTGTCACAATTATAAACAGCACATTTACACCCTGACATTTTAACACTAGTACTAATTCATAAAACTATTAACAAATTAATTAGCCCAGCAACAATATACATTGCAGTTGATTACAACTTGTTTCGCGAGTATCTCCATCCCGACAGGTAGGTAGCAGCACCATCGTCGTTCGCACGTAAAACTACTAGCTGTCCGTTATTATTATAGTAAGGTATTTGATATAAATTTCCTAAAATAAGCCATATGCATCTAATAAATATAGAATTTAACACTTTTTAAGACACATTCACATTATAAAATTATTAGCTATATTCCATATTTATTGTTCACTCTGTATCTGAGACTGTTCAAAAGTTAACACACTTTTGAGGTCTCCCTAGGATTTTGTTAAGAAAGATGTAGGCTACATTAAAATAAACACAAAATTTCATTCATCTAAAACGATGGATATATTTCTATAATCAATTTTTTCGACAGTCCTACTTTTTCTCGACCTGACATTGTTTGTTACAGCTGGCGCCAGCTTTTCTGGCGTGTGTCCTAAATATATTGTGCCCATTTTGTGAGCATGTTGCCAGTGCAGCTGAGAATGGTACCACTTCCTATACACGTCACATCAGCCATTTGCCAGACACAGTTGTCAGACTGACTGCGGCAAATGTAAAACACTCGCACTTAACGTTCCCATTACTTATTTCACACGCCAAAAACGGTGACGCGGACTGAATGTAAAACATTGTCTGGTTGTTATGGAAACAATATAAATGAACTGTTATATAACATCTTATAACCTAACATGTGCGGTAATCTCACTGTGAACCTACAGTATATCTACAGACGTCTACCGCTGTGCAGTAACGGTTAACATGTCTGACCATGAACGAGCGGGCCTGGGTTCAAATCCTGGTTTGGACAAGTTATTTGGTTGACGGTTTTTCCTCAACCAAATGAAGCAGAATTGCTTGGTAACTTTTGGCGTTGGACCTCTGACATTTCGCCTTCACTACGTATTATACTTCCCCTCTTTCATCATCATTTCAGTTTCTTTCCTCCATTTCGGGTTTACGATGCAGAGCCGCCACCGAAATTGGACCCCTTGATGTGTGGTCATTAGTTGCTGGTGGTAGTGCTATTCTGCTGTCCCCTGGGTTCATGGTACATCGTGATACCGAGGTTAAGAGACCGCTGTGATGCTTACGTGGAAAGATAAATGGGATTCTGCAGGCCGTAGTGAAGTTCGAGGAAGGCCCGTAGGGGAATTTGTAACGCGGGATGTTATTGAATAGTTTAGCATATTATCGTTTTCTGTGACGTACAAGACGCAATCAACAAATTTTCGGACTTCCTGAATGTAGCCAACACACAGGATTTATGAGACGGAGAAGTTATCTAGAACCAGGGAAACGCCTGGAATCTATACTAAATGCATCACTTGAAAGGCAGAGAAGAAGACTAGCCATAAGGCGGAAATAGAGCGATACCAGGAAAAATCGCAATAGGTCCTTGACATGATTGCACAAAATCACGTGTAGAAGCTCAGTTCTTAAAGACAATCTGAAGCTGTTTGATAGACTGAGCTCAGTTCTTAAAGACAATCTGAAGCTGTTTGATAGACTGACTCAACAGGCACGGAAGCAACGATCTTCAGTGACACACGCATGTATGTTTAACGATACAATAAATAATACAGTGCACTTCGGAAATATATTGATGATTGCATTTTGTACGTTACATGAATTATGTATGTCTTACACTTCAACTGAATTGAAATTCTGGAGGGGACACTACGACCCTTCAAGATCTATTGCGCTAACCCTCAAACTAGGCGCATTCCCAAACCCAGAACGGCTGACTACAGTAAGGTTCGCTGCATATTCAGGTTTCGAGCAGGCCACTTCACTCATTCTTTGGCCAGCCCACTCCTTGCGTCGCCAGCCGGCGTTCGGGGAATGCTATGGAATGATGGCGGAATGCAGAAATGTTGACGGAATTATGTAGATTCCTAATATACGAAAATGAGAGAACCCCGATAAAAAATTGCGATCTTGTCCACAATAAGTGTCGCAATGAATTTTTCAATGAGAAATCCCCGGCCAGATCAGGACTTGAACCCGGACCGTCTGTGTGACAGACTGAAGGTCTCACCACTCAACCATCGCAGGTGTATATCTTACATTTAATAATAATAATTTATTTAATCTGACAGGATTAAATACAACTGTCTTCCATCCTACCAGATAGCACCATCTAAATACAAATATTACAAACACTGATGGCAATGATACAAAGCCTATAGAGGGTAGTGATGCCTTCTCGTCGAGAAGTTCTCGATCTATATACATTATGGCAATGTTACTAGTCAAGAAGGCTTTGTTGATTCAGTTTCATTTTTATTAAAAGAAAACAGAGATAGCAATGATGATATTGATAACTGACAATAATAATCATAATAATGATTTTAATAATGATAATAATAATAATAATAATACGTGAGTAGTAGTAATAGTAGTAGTAGTAGAAGTAGTAACATAACCTAACTAATATGGACCCAACTGTTAGAAAAGTTTGAGATTAACGACCCAACCATCCGAATCAACATGAATAAAAAAAATAATTATTGAATTCCAATTTTCAAAAAATATCAGATGGAAGGCACCTGAAGTATATTGGTTTAATGATCGGAGCGAAGTGGGACTCATTCATTTACGATCATGGTGTAAACAACTTATTAAAACATTTGGAATGGTGACATCATTCCAAAATAATTTGTAAATCATTTCAAAGATGGTATGATCAGTGATTTTTAAAATCATTTTGAATGCCAATAGTCATATTTGAAACTGCTGTTTGGATTCGTTAGTGGTTTGATTATTACAGTATATGTACAAATTTATTATTTCTTAAACTTATTTGACGTCCAGTTCAGCAGTTTAAATTTGGCAAACTAAGAAACAAATGCTAATCATTAAAATTCTTAATGCTAGGGTTAAAATTCTGTGCTTTTGGGACCCAGGAAATTGCCTGGGCAGACTGATTGGTTGAAATAAATTTTAGTAGTTTTAGTGGTCAAAAGTAGTAGTAGTAGTAGTAGTAGTAATAGTAATAAAATCATTACATATTAATTTTCAACCCAACCGTCTGTGTACAATATTTACCACTATGTCATCGGTTAGGTGTATATCTTACATTTACTCGTTGCGTTGCCAGTAACCCTTGCGTGTATGTAAAAAAAAATCATCTATCCACATTATGAAATGTGCCAGACCTCGAGAAAGTCCAGAGTTGGAGCAAGACTCAGAGTGCTGTGTCACAGAAAGGATAAGAAAGAAAATTCCTTGAGATGAATAAAAAGAGAAGGTACATGTCATCCTATGGGTTCTGAGGTATCCTTAAAGGTAAACGGAACGCCTGAGATGCTAGGTAAGAGCTGCCGTCATCAAGGATGATTTTAAATCTAGTAAGTTAGCAAGCGTATGAGGGAGTTTAATTTCCTGTGCTGGTCGTACAGTTCGGTCAGGAACATGTTTAATAAACACACTTCTCAATCTGCCTTACATACATCTCACAGTATCGGTTAAGATCTCAAACATAGATCTATACATCTTCATTTATAAATGAAGCCAAATACCTTATTTTCGTAATTATAGAAACTGTTTTTTGTAGTGCAAGATCGTGCGTATTAGCTTGTTTTCCGCACAGAACCAATACGGATAAGTGTGAAATACCACATTCAGTATTCCCAACGAACACACATAAAAATTTCCTCTTCTTGCCGAATAAGGGCGACATTCATTTTACTGCTTTAGGCTTTTAACATATTATTTTTAGAGACGTTTAACTGAATAATTATAAATTGCTTACCACTGCAATTTCACCAAATTGCACTGTTAATTATTGTTTTTAAATATTTGCAAAAATTAAGTAAAGTCTACTACTCCACAAAGTTATTGCATTCCTGATGGTCGTAACAGTTCGGAAGCAGGAAAATCAACAAATTCAGATGCCGATGTTATTACTGCATTATGTTATATAAGTAATATTGTTAAAATATTAAAATGAAAAATAAATCATTACATAACTTCATTTGTTTTAAGTTCGCATTTACAGACTGATTTTCAAATTACATACGATATCACGGCCTTGGAGTATAGTAAACACAGAAAACATTTTCATCTTAACAATGTTGAAGAAAGATATTTTGGTTTTCCGAAGTTGCCGTCATTAAACAGAAACCAACATGGAGATTTCATTGTAACTAATTAGAAATTCGTCTTTTTATGTAATAAACGATCTTCGCAAAAATAATGTAATATACACCGTTAGCGAAATTTTGTTTTCATGTTCTCAGAAATTAAAAATAACTCCCCATTGATTTTTTAATTTTTTCGACCATGAAAACGTCAACATATTTAACGACGCTGTATCAATTCAGGTTACGAAGGTTCATCTTAGAGATGGACGATAGTCACCTGCAATAGTATCGACTATTTCGACTGTAGTTCATGAATCGAAAATCTTATCGTTCTTTGATTCGTTGTTTTTATGACACTAGTATTTAAAATTGGGGAAACACCATTACGAAAAACCCATACCGTTTGTAATCACGGAGGACTATTGTATTCAAATAGTCCCCATTGAGGGAGGTGCATGGGCTGAGACTGCCCTCACACGTAGGTCGCTCGGTTGGGCCCATTTGTTACCCAGGATGAAATGATGTGCCTGCCTTAAGAGGTTAGGTACAGATTACAGCAGTAAAATTTTGAAAATATTCAACTTTTTTTTGCTCCATTACTGTATCTTGTGCAATAATGAAAATGGTTGTGTAAAACACTGTCCTTCTGTCATATGAAAAAAAAATTACGATTTAAAAAATTATTTATATATATATTTTTTTAAAATTAAAAATTGATGGCAGTTTACTGTGCAGTGATGAAGCGTTTCCCTCATAATTCATAAAAACTTGTTAACGTTTTCATGTTCTCCCTCTTATTTTATTGCTGAAACTCATGTTTACAATATAATGCTGTTTCAACTGCATTCCTTAAATAAATGTTGAATATTTACGGACGCTGTACCAACTACAAGTTTGTTTTTACTGTATGGGATATATTTATTAATTTGTAAAAATAGATTTTTGTTGTAACTTGTAGCGTAGATGGAATTTGTGTTAGCGAAAACCTTAGCTTTCCACCGGCGTAACTAAGACGACTAGCGTATATGCCTGGGGATCCAGAGATCCACTTGGGCGTGGGTTCGATCCCAACTTCGGCTGGTTACTTGGTTGGGTTTTTTCTGAGGTTTTTCCCAACACTGTAAGGCTAATGTCAGGTAATCAATGGCTAATTCCCAGCCTCATGTCTCCAAATACCATCTCGCTATCACCAATAAATTCCATCGACGCTAAGTAACCTAGTAGTTGATACAGCGTCTTTAAATAAGTTAATAGAATATAAAGAACCTCGTTAGTTATCCAATCAGGTAATCGGACCCACGCCAAAGCATAGTGTTGGGTTAGTAGGCAAACGCGCTATCGCCTGAGCTATGCCAAGTTTTATTTATGCATGCGTAATATCTGTCGTCGATTTGCAAAAGGGGACATGTACAAAATCACAAAGTGTTAAAAAATCGCAAAAACTATAACTAAGTTGACAAATTATAATGTTCATATATTGTTTTCTAATTAGATTACTATGGATACATATATTCAGGATTAATGAACATTTTAATTTTTTTAGTCTGTTAAGGTTTTTTTTTGCCATTTTCTAACACTTTGTTATTTTGGACGTGTTGCCTTTTGCAAATCGACGACAGATATGAGAAATACAGAACACATTTTCATTACATTTCACTCACAGTTTGTTTTCGTGTCAAATAATCGTCCACTCATTTTAGTTATTGTTTTTTTAATGTTTCATTTACATTGTCTTGTTTAACTGTCCTCATTTTCCGGAGAGTCAAAACATCTGTGTAATCGAAAACTTCTGCCCTACATACGCTAAAAGCACGTTTGACGCTTCACAGTTTTTATTAGTTTTTCCTTCTTTTTTGTTTTACAAAGGACAAAAATGCCAATAACCACGCATAGAATATCCGCAAACCGTATAATCCGGGCACGGATATTGAGAATGTGAATCGAATTGAAAGGTTGAAAGGGAATATTAATTGGTTACCTGCGGGTAGGAGAAGATGAAACCCGGGAGAGCATTTGATGTGGTGGAAGGACGGAAATTGCGAAGTGTGGATAAGAAAATTAACTCACGATATCAGCGGTAAAACCCTGAGATTAGAATAGCGGGGAAGTAACAACACTGCGGAAGCGATTCCCACATCAGTTCAGTCATGCATCCTGAATGTACAGGGACATAATTTTATTTTTACTAACATTTTTAATATTAACTTGTCTGTACCTCTGGATCAACGCCGTTTGCTACCCCCTTCCACGACTGGAGTTCGATGATACTGACGTAATATACAAACAAATCACTTTACTAGGTATAGGAGGGAAGAAAAGTAGTTCATCCATTTATGTAAACTAGGAAATATTGCGCTTTTGAGTTTCATCATTTTCATTAGGTTTTTTGTTTAATCAAAATACAGTACAGTATTAGCAATGAGTGTTTTTACTCACGAACTGAGCTGTCCATGTGGACGTATTCATTATGCAGTGTATATTATACTGTCTACAACACATTAGCGTACAATATAGAGAATGAAGTTAAATTGAAAAATAATCATAATATGGATATTAAACACATTTCGATACAGGCTTCAGTTCTATGTGCATATTATCGCACTATAGACTATTGTACTTAATTCCAATTACCAGTTCTTCGTACTAGTAACTCATGTTGAAATAATTCTGTACCTACTCTATAAAAGAGTGCCTTACGTACTGTAAATTCAATCTTCACTTCTGCCCGAAAAGATAAAATTACTATCTACTGTCCGTCCAAGTGGTTATGTCGTAGGGTCGTAGAAAAGAGGGAAATCACGTGACAGTTAATTACTTAACGAGGCCCTTTTATTTAAGTTATTTTAAACAGTTGTATAATATTACGTAAACGTCCAATTCCTAACAGAAATTAATGTTCTCAGAAAAGAGCTAAGACAGCCCAGCCACTAGCTGGCGAATAAAAGCTGGTTGGGGAAACCGGGATGCGACGTAGGCAAATGGACGACAGTACCTGTGCGAAAATGATTCAATATTGAAAGCTCTTTCGTCACTGGAAAATGCGAACATATTTTTGGAGCGTACTGTGACTACTATGACTGTATATGCGGTCTTGGATCTGTGTGGAAGACGGTTAAAGGGGTGGGAGTGAAGTACATTAAAAAACTCGGGTACAATAAAAATTGAAGTAAAAATAAAATGATGTCCCTGTATGATGCGCCAGAACGAGTGACACGAAACGTCAAAACCCAAGTATGAGAACGTCGATCCTCATATGTAAAATAAAAACAAAAATGCAAAGGTCTATCTGAAATTCAAACCAATGGTAAGCTAATCTAACATAAAATATAATATAAATCCCACAATGGTAGCTGCTCTTCAGTAAGGGTTGCCAAAAGCCACAGCATACTAAACAAATAAAAATAAAAATGAACATTTGTGTTATGATTATTATTTTCAAATGGAAGCTTTCCTTGGGAAAGTACGTTTATTCAATTTATTATTAGCAATGAGATACGAATGATTTGAGACACAGTTGGGTAGATAAAAAATTTCTACAAATAAACGCTATAGTAGCTTATAAAAATGAATGGTCACCTAAACGCCAGCAATTTGCATAAATTAGGAAAATTTCTTTTTAGAGTTAAAATTAGATGGGAAGAGAAAGTCAAAGCTCTAACGGAGATGGAATTATAAATGTTGAGTAGTTACACGATAAGAAACTGCGAAGAGTAGTCAATGAAGTTAACAGAATAATTCTTAAGAGATAGAGCATAAAATGAATAAACTAAGGTAGGAGTTTTAAATACAAGAGCTTTACTTAGTATTAGTTGTTTATTATTACTACTACTACTACTACTATATATTATTATTATTATTATTATTATATTATTATTATTATTATTATTAGTTTTATTATTGTTAACAGAGGATACTTATAGGTTCATTATGTAGCCTATTAGTTTGTGTTATATTTGTATTGAGAGTGATGGCGGATTAAGAACTGGAATACATCTAATCCGCCATGACGTGAACAAAGATTGATGAAATATTAGTAATGAGATAGAATATAATAGTACATTATGCAACGAACCTATAATGGTAGTAATTAAGTCGCGAGTATGTTTATGAAACAAGCGCAAGCGAGTTTCATAATTTTCATACGAGCGTCTTAATTACCATTATAGTCAAGTTTCATACGACTCTTTTATGCTCGACCATATTGATTTTTTCCGGAAATTGGTGAAATGAATTTGCGGGAATGTGCTTTGTGAAAGGCTGGAAGATGACGGTGAATTGATGTTAATTTGTGTGTTGTTTTTTTTTTCGACTGAGTTTAATATTGTCTAATCGTGCGCTAGTTGTCTTTCGATTGCATATCCGAGAATAATCGATACTTGCGCTTTCATATTGCTACAATGTTATTTTCTGATTGGTGGAACACCTGAACTTTAATGAATAGGCGTACTTTAATGAGGTACATTAAAGGGCTGCTACCAGGTGTATAATTACTACATTTCGGGATGGGCGAGCATAAAGAAATTTAGTAGTACAGGTGACTACGTAAAATCTGAACAGAATATTTCATTACGTCTACAGCAATAATTTTCAAAATTTTTAAAGGAATTCCAAAAGACTTAAAACATTCAACTGAGAATTTTGGAATTATTTCCCTTGCTCCGAACAATAATCTAAATACTTCATAATAATCCCTAAAGTATTAAATTGTAGGGTCAGAGATGATCTTCTTATCTTCTTCGTGATCACAATGTTTTTTTTTTTTCTGGGCGTATGTAATATTTAGCTGCCGGATACGGACTGGAAAGTCCGGGGTTCGATCCCAGGTTGTGACGGAATTTTCTCTTTGCCAGACTTCCAGAACGGCCCCGAGGTTCACTTAACCTCCTGTCAAATTGAGTACAGGGTCTTTCCTGAGGGTAAAAGGTGCTCGGAGGGTAGTGCCGACCAACCAGGTCATTCTAGTATGGATTTTGGATTATGTTTTTTCAAACTTTCATTTTCACCCTATTTTACCTAAAAGCGATAGAAATACTTTCAGTTGTCAGAAATCACCTATAATAATGTGTTCTTAGGTTAGGTTAGGTTAGTTTAGGTTGTAGTTCATTTCCTACAGATGAAAATAATTCTATCGTTTTTACGACGGTAAAATACGGCGAAAATGGAAGTTTGGAAAAAATTGTCCAAAAGTATAGATCGACAAATCGAACTGAAACCCTGACCGAGTTACTACTTGAGCGCTGGCTGTCTTGGGGAGGAGCAAGTGAGAAAGCCCGGGGGGAAGGGAGAGAGCACTATGCGCTCTGTACTTGCAGGTCCACTCACAGTTTGTCAAACCTGCTAACAAAAGCATTAAAAGTTTGACTAGTTACCTGTAATGCTAGCATAATGGAACCTTCCTAGCCGACAGTCGAGGCAGAAATGAAGAATCCGTTATTGTGGTAATACTGGAGAGTGGTTCTTCTATTGGTCGCGATGCCCACACACCCCCTCAGATATTTACGTGGTGATTGGTGACTGAATGACGAGGAGCGGGGAGAGAGAAGAAAGAAAGAGAGAGATTCCAGAAGTTGGCGTGTTTTACGGGGTTTCACTTAAGTTGTCAAACTATAGTCAAACTCAATAAATACTGTATTTTACCTTGGAGATCACTAAAGTTGCTCCCTATCAGTTTATATGTAGATTATTCTAGTGATTTTACAAATTTCTACGAAATGCCGTTCCCATGCTTATCATTTAGGTCCTTCGATTTTTCGTGCAACGATCAGAATTGAATAGTTTCATGGTTTACTTGAATGTTAAGGGAAGACTCCACTGAAAATCATGAAAAATTTTCCACATCTTTTTGCTATTTCACTTATTCAGAATTTATATTTTCATACCCCAAATGGATTCAGCTCAATTCTGATTACAAATACTCGTATGTTTACACTTTTTAAATTAAGGCTGGAAGGGGGCGTGGAATTTAAAGAGCTGTCAAAATTGTTTTTCATCGAATAATTCTTTTTTAAAATTTCTGATTACAAATCTAGTAACTTTTTGTTGGCTCCCTGAAGTTACTAGATAAATGTAGCGGAGGAGAATATTAATTTACAAAAAATTTCATTTTATTTTCAAATCTATTTTTCTGTTCTCATTTTTGTTGATTCAACACCAACTTTCTTATGCCAAATATTAATGAATCTGGATGAAATTTTTACTGCAAGTGTTTATAAGGTAGCTGCATGTTTCTATGCATTTATTTTGTGAGAAATTCTGCTAGTTTATTTTATTAATATTTTCTTAATGCTGCTATTTATTTTAAAATATTTTTCTTAATTCTGCTAGTTTATTTTATCGAAAAATATTAATAAAATAAACTAGCAGCATTTCTCACAAAATAAATGCATAGAAACATGCAGCTACCTCATAAATACTTGCAGTAAAAATTGCATCCAAATTGATTAATATTTGGCATAAGAAATTTGGTGTTCAATCAACAAAAATGAACACAGAAAAATAGATTTGAAAATAAAATGAATATTTATGTAAATTAATATTCCCTCTGCTACATTCATCTAGTAACTTCAGGGAGGCAACAAAAAGTTACTAGATTTGTAATCAGAAATTTTAAAAAGAATTCTTCGATGAAAAACAATTTTGACAGCTCTTTAAATTCCACGCCCCCTTCCAGCCTTAATTTAAAAAGTGTAAACATACGAGTATTTGTAATCAGAATTGAGCTGAATCCATTTGGGGTATGAAAATATAAATTCTGAATAAGTGAAATAGCTAAAAAAATTTTGCAAATTATTCATGATTTTCAGTGGAGTCTTCCCTTAAGTAAAATATTATAGGCCATGATTCTTTGTCTACTGTACATGTCACAACTCTGAAGTAGGCCTAGGCGAATTATAGGGACTGTAAGTAACAGCGGAAGGGTCTGCAATTTTAATTTCAATAATGATGATGATGATGATAATAATAATAATAATAATAATAATAATAATAATAATAATAATAATAATTTCAAAGGAAAAATTGTTCCGGGGCGGTGTCGGGTGGTGTTCCCGGGTAGCTCAGTTGGCAGAGCGCTGGTACGTTCAACCAGAGATCCCGGGATCGATACCCGGCCCCGGAACAATTTTTCCTTTGAAATTATTCAAATCTGCTTTACAGGAGCTTTACCTGAAAGACTAGATTTGCATAATAATAATAATAATAATAATAATAATAATAATAATAATAATAATAATAATAATAATAATAATAATAATAAACTTAAGCACAAAAATGTCATGTCATAATATTCCAACGTTGTAGCTTACCTCTGCCAATTCGCTTACGCCGATGTCTCATATTGACGTTGTTGTTCTTGTTGTTAATGTTGTTATTGTTGTTTTTGTTATTGTTGCTGATGTTATTGTTGGCAATGACATGCCCCGAGGAGAATTCCAAGATCTTCATCATTACACAGAAAAATACTACCAACATTACGGAATTAAAATCACGATATAAAAATATATTGAAAAGAGTTTTTATGATGTAGCCACACCTAGGTGCCACATAATGTCCAATCTTCTGAATGTAACATTGCTCATTTTCACTAAATCACTTATATTAGCATCTTATTATCCAATATTAAGTTCCGCGTGACCTTTCACGTCCCATATTGGGACTAGATTATAATGTAAGCAGTTGATTGGAACACAGACTTATTCTGTAAAACGATTAAAGAAAACTGTAATGTTTCTAACTACCGAGCGTTCTTCATATTTTATAGAACAAAGATGAAGCTAGTTCAGGTCAGGAGAACTTAAACCCAGTTCTCATACTAAAAGTTCATGAGATTACATTCCCACAGCCTTGTACTGCATACAAAATGATTAAATATACTTTCAATCTTGCATTTAACAGTCCACAGTCTTCACACTTAAAACGTAGTTCGAATAAAAAAAGTTACACAGTTTCTATATTCGCAGTTTATGAGACAAAAATGTCATTGAACACAAGAAGTCAAAGTTTTACTGTCCATAAACCGGAACATTCACACATCTTCACTTTTTATGAAACAACAATTTAAATTAAATAAACTCAAGAAAACTGAAATCCAGTTCCCAGAATCGCATGTCCGTTAAAGTCCTTCTGAAAACAAAGTAAAGTTCTATCCAGAAATAGATTAAGGAAACTTTCAATATTATTTTTTGACAATCACACGATCTTCACATTTTTATAAATATAGGCTAGATGAAGATCAGATTAAGAAAACTGAAATTCAGTACACTTAATCCAAAACTGATGAGCTAAAGTCCCTCCGAACACAAAGCCAATAACGTTGAACTATCCACAAGACGAAATTTTAACCGCCATTGCACAGAAATGCACATCACTGCAAGCAATTCTGTTAGTTTGATTTTCACATTTTATTGTCACAACTAGAAGTCACAAACAAAAAACCACAAACACAATAAAAATGCTTGTATCTTGTAGTAAACAGTTTAATAAACACACAACTTCCAGTCAGTCCATGTTCACAAAACGATAATGTATTCAGAAACCTCGTATCGATATGTCAACAATCACACTATCGGTTAGGTCACGTGACTGTTTTGTTTATACGAAGGCACTTAGGTGTGAAGGCGGAGTCTGGACGTTCCGCTTGTAATCTGGAAGGCCTGCGGAGGATCACTGAGTCACGGGCCGGCTCAAGAAAGAGTTGGAAGTTTTGCACTCGGCACGCTCGACTCCGAGTTGGTTCCATCCGCCCCACGGATGACGGGCTTCCCGCCAGAACAGGGGTGAACACATGCTTGTCCCATTGTTACGTAGCAGTACACGAAAATATTAAAAATATATGGATTTATTTAAACAAAAAGCTAATTGATATTAAATTTTTATCAAGTAACTCAACAATTAACTCTACATTCATTGAGATATTTGTCTGTCATCATCATGATTTAAGAAATACGAATTTAGGCCATAAGTTGACCTGTTTCGGTCTCAGCTAGACAGGGTCGAGTCGTTTTGTGGACGGTCAGGTCGACGTCTTCCTTGTGGATGGTAATACAGGGACATCATTTTATTTTTACTTCAATTTTTATTGTACCTGAGTTTTTGAATGTACTTCACTCCCACCCTTCTACTAATGAAGTTCCAACTCCACACAGAGCCAAGACTGCAGATAGTAAGCAGTACTGAGTTACTGAGTATAGTACGTTCCAGAAATATGTTCGCGTTTTCCAGTGACGAAAGAGCTTTCAATATTGAATCATATTTTCGCACAGGTACTGTCCGTTTGCCTACGTCGCATCCCGATTTCCCCACCTGCTTCTGCTCGCCCTCTGTAATAGCTGGGCTGTCTTAGCTCTTTTCTGAAAACATTAATTTCTCTTAGGAATTGGACGTTTACGTAATATTATACAGCTATTTAATTTAACTTAAATAAAAGGGCCTCGTTAAGTAATTAACTGTCACGTGATTTCCTCCCTTTCTACAATCCTGCGGCATAACAACTTGGACGGACAGTAGATAGCATGTCTGAGTAATTTTATATTTTCGGATCGGGCAGAAGTGAAGATTGAATTTACAGTACGTAGAGTAGGTACAGAATTATTTCAACATGAGTTACTAGTACGAAGGACGAAACTGGCAATTGGAATTAGATGCAATAGTCTATAGTGCGATAATATGCACAAAAGAACTGAAGCCTGTATCGAAATGAACGGCCACCATTTTCAAAATTGTGTTTAAATATTCATATTATGATTATTTTTCAATTTAACTTCTTTCTCTATATTGTACGCTAATGTGCTGTAGACAGTATAATATACACCGCATAATGAATACGTTCGCATGGATAACTCACTTCGTGAGTAAAAACACTTATTCTTAATACAGTACTGTACTTTCATTAAAGAAAACCTAATGAAAATTATCAAACTCAAAATCGCGATATTTCCTAGTTTACGTAAATGGATGAACTACTTTTCTTCCTTCCTATACCTAGTAGAGTGATTTGTGTTTTACGCCAGTATCATCGAACTCCAGTCTTGGAGGGGGAGCAAGCGGTGTTTCCGGTTCTCTAAAGGTATAGACAGGTTAATATTAAAAATGTTAGTAAAAATAAAATGATGTCCCGGTATAATACAGCCACAGTCTAGTATATACAGTCACGAAGCTTTAGTTGTGAGGGTGCTAGAAACAATAGACTGTGCCGGTACTATTTTGCATTGTCTGTAATGAGGCGATATTAGCGATCCTAGTTGTTAGCAACTATCTATGGATGCATATTTACTGCGTACTGAGATTCGTGACTGTTTACTAGACTGTGATACAGCATTAGGTATCCTATTTGGTGGCATTTGTGTCTATTCATGTTTATTTTATTATTCGGCTGTTCTTCGTCCTACACACACGAGACTGATATCTGATTTATGTTGCTGTTACTTCACGATTATTATTATTATTATTATTATTATTATTATTATTATTATTATTATTATTATTATTATAAATATGCTAATTTGCATGGATTGAACTTGGATCCATTAATGTGTAGTATATACTTTTCGAGTTTTATGTCAGTTTTATTATTTATGCCATTGTTAGATATGTATCATACTATTCTCGTCATTTGCATAACTTTACAATATAATTATATGATTCCTGTCTTCATTTATATGGTTTCATTAATTCATTTATAATACATTTTATTTTATTGCCATCATTTTAATTATCTCACTGAACTAATTTTAATAATACACTCAGGGACAAAAAAACCGGACACTTCTATATTTGCCTGTATTTTGTTGCCAATTATTTCAAAATGAAACAAAACCCTTTTAAACAAAACAATGTTTCAATTAGCACCTTATACGACAACATTTGAAAAAAAAAAAAATCTCTGATGAGAAAATTTACAAAAATTACAAAGGGCGTATAACTATGGCATCGTTTGGTCTAACTGTTTTTCATCTTATGGTGCCTTAAACATTAAAAACTCTTTTAGTAACGGGTATTACCCACTCTGGCTTGAATAACTGCATCCATACGTCTTGGCATGCTCTCAATTTGGTTAGCAATGTCTTCTTGAGGAATAAGTTCCCATTCTTCGCCAAGTGCTCGCCTCATCTCTTGTAACGATTCTGGTCTCGGTCGTCTATTCTTAACACGCCGTCCCAGCATGTCCCACACGTGTTCAATTGGGTTCATGTCTGGACTCCTTGCTGGCCATGGAAGAACATGGATTCCCACTTCTTGAGATAATCTCCGACCGCATGGGCAATATGCGGCCGTGCATTATCATGCATTAAAACAAAATTATCGCCTACAAATTGGCCAAATAGCACAACATGATCAGCCAAACATTCATTTATATACCTATCACCTGTTAGTCTTCCATTTTCAACAAAAACCAACTCTGTACGAGCATCCGTACACACTCCTGCCCAAACCATCACTCTACCATCTCCATACGGCACATTTTCGGAATGCAACACTGTGAAAATCGTTCTCCCCTCCTTCTCCAAACTCTTTCACGTCCATCAGGTGAGCACAGATTGAAACGGGACTCATCGGTGAACAGAACACAGCTCCACTGTCCATTTCTCCAATCCCTGTGATCATTTGCAAAACGCAGTCGTTCAACTCGATGCATCCTGAGAAGTCTGGGACCAGTTGCAGGTTTACTTGATATCAGTCCACTTGCTTTCAACCTCCTTCTAACTGTTTTGGCCGAAATTGGGCGTCCATGCATGTTAACAAATTGCTGGGCTACACTAGTAGCTGGCAGGTTGCGCTCCCTAACAACTCTCAACACCATATACCTGTCTTCATTTGGATTTGTAGCTCTTGGACGACCCGAACCCGGTCTTCTGGTATATTCTAGGGTCTCTCTATACCGTTTTATGGCATCATGGGTTGTGCTTCTAGCCATATTCATAACATTTGCAATGTAACGTACACTGCGTCCATCATCGTAAAGGGCTACAGCTCGAGCCACATCTTCAGGTCGCATCTTGTTTTAAGAGAAATGTTACAACCCCACTTAAACTCAGAAAATGTAAAAATAAAGAAATAACGAGTGATAACGATAATGAAGTACAAAATGGTTGAGACAAAATTGTTATAGCTGAGACTCCGAAAGCAAAATTGGAATATTTGGTTGTAATGGCTTGTTTATAAAGCAAAAACAATCAACAATGTATACACGTCTCCATAACAACAGATGGCTACCATAATATTGTATGAGAAGATAATGTTTTGCAAAATACCAGCAAATATTAAAGTGTCCGGTTTTTTTGTCCCTGAGTGTATTATTTGTGCTATTTATTTTGTTGCATTTTTGGTCAATTGAGTAATGTATACTATTATATTGATTGTATTTTCATCTCATTGCCATTTTCTATCATTCATTCTCATCATCATTTGTTGTTTTGTTTCGTTTTGTACCTGTGCTAAACTGTAATTGGCCTTGTGCTGTTGTTTCGCACATTAATATTCTAAATAAATAAATAAATAAATAAAATTATTATTATTATTATTATTATTATTATTATATGCCGGTGAAATGAGTCCTGGGTCCAACACCGAATGTTGCCCAGCATTTGCTCGTATTGGGTTGAGGAAAAACCTCAACTAGGTAAATTGTCTCGACCGGGATTCGAACCCGGGCCACCTGCTTTCGCGGTGAGACGCGCTAACCGTTAATCCATAGGTGTGGACTACTTCATGATGAAATGAAACTGGCGGATGGTATAACTTTACGAAATATAAACTGTCTGGGAAAATAAAAAAACGAGTTTTTGTAAGATCGAGGATCAGTAACAGGTTAGTTTTGGTTTGTTCAGACTTTTAGTATGCCTTGAATACGTTTTATGGTAGACAAAAAGTGATTTTTCGTAAGGTCAAGGATCAGTGGCATGCTACATTTGGCTTGTTCAGACTTTTTTGATATGCCTTGCATAGTTGCATACGTTTTTTGGTAGATAGAAATATACTTTTCATAAGGTGGAGGATCAGAGACAGGTTAGACATATGTAGTTTGTTCACAGTTTTAGTATCTCTTGTACATATGCTTCTTGGCTGATAGGTTCACAGATAGATTTATCCTGGACCGAGAAATTAGAATTTTCTTGAGTAGTGCAACATCATGAAGGTACCATTGGGTTATGTTTGATATTTCTGTCTCATACTCCCCACATTTCAATTTAATAAGACGGAACCTTCTCGTTAACTACTTCATTCCATGAGGCCTAATCTTGAGACAACAATGCAATTGATAGTCAAAACGATTCATACCTCATTATGACACTAGTGAGTTGTTTTCAATTGTAATGAACAGTAATGTGTCATTACAGAGAATTGGATTCATTTGAAAATTAATGTCATAGTGAAGTACTTTAGAATTAGACTATGTTGAATCAACTATTTCTGCCTGTATACTCCCCACATTTATTAATCACCCATTTGTTTACTTACTTACAAATGGCTTTTAAGGAACCCGAAGGTTCATTGCCGTCCTCACATAAGCCCGCCATCGGTCCCTATCCTGTGCAAGATTAATCCAGTCTCTATCATCATATCCCACCTCCCTCAAATCCATTTTAATATTATCCTCCCATCTACGTCTCGGCCTCCCTAAAGGTCTTTTTCCCTCCGGTCTCCCAACTAACACTCTATATGCATTTCTGGATTCGCCCATACGTGCTACATGCCCTGCCCATCTCAAACGTCTCGATTTAATGTTCCTAATTATGTCAGGTGAAGAATACAATGCGTGCAGTTCTGTGTTGTGTAACTTTCTCCATTCTCCTGTAACTTCATCCCGCTTAGCCCCAAATATTTTCCTTAGCACCTTATTCTCAAACACCCTGAACCTATGTTCCTCTCTCAGAGTGAGAGTCCAAGTTTCACAACCATACAGAAGAACCGGTAATATAACTGTTTTATAAATTCTAACTTTCAGATTTTTGGACAGCAGTCTGGATGATAAGAGCTTCTCAACCGAATAATAACACGCATTTCCCATATTTATTCTGCGTTTAATTTCCTCCCGAGTGTCATTTATATTTGTTACTGTTGCTCCAAGATATTTGAATTTTTCCACCTCTTCGAAGGATAAATCTCCAATTTTTATATTTCCATTTCGTACAATATTCTGGTCACGAGACATAATCATATACTTTGTCTTTTCGGGATTTACTTCCAAACCGATCGCTCTACTTGCTTCAAGTAAAATTTCCGTGTTTTCCTAATCGTTTGTGTATTTTCTCCTAACATATTCACGTCATCCGCATAGACAAGAAGCTGATGTAACCCGTTCAATTCCAAACCCTGCCTGTTATCCTGAACTTTCCTAATGGCATATTCTAGAGCGAAGTTAAAAAGTAAAGGTGATAGTGCATCTCCTTGCTTTAGCCCGCAGTGAATTGGAAAAGCATCAGATAGAAATTGTGGGTCCCTATCACCACGGCACGGCGCGTCCTCAGGTTGCGGATAGAGGAGACGGCCTCCAGATATGGAGGGTAGCTGCGAATATATTGAATAAGCAGTCTTGGACAGCCGATAAGGGGTGGTCCTCCAGCTTGGGGGTTGGGCGAAGGGCTAACAACCCATCACCGTAAAAAAACAGCTTGTTACGTATCCCTATAATAAGCCTCGGAATAGGACTGATTCTCTGGCACGACCACCCATTTGTTTACGAATGATAATTTATATGTATGTACATAAGTTAAGTTGAAACTTTTGCACGTTAAAAAATAAATTCATTATGATGTCGCATTCGTTTCCCCTTTGAATTTTTTTCACAGCTGACTGGATTCGAAACTACTTTGTTTTAAACACTCATAATTTCAGTCATCCAAGGGCTACAGTAGTAATGACGTCACAGTATTAACGGAAAGTGTGGTCAGATTTCTCGGATGTGAAGAGCATAAACGTTTCATGTTATAAAGCACCGAATACAACGTCTCAAAACCTTTCTCTTGCATCATCAACGGAACGCACCTCGCTCTCAAACATCATGGGAGTTGCTAATAAATGCGGGGAGTATAAA
The DNA here is from genome assembly GCA_025594305.2 of Periplaneta americana. Classification (NCBI taxonomy): domain Eukaryota; kingdom Metazoa; phylum Arthropoda; class Insecta; order Blattodea; family Blattidae; genus Periplaneta; species Periplaneta americana. The sequence continues at coordinate 192,778,480 of JAJSOF020000003.1, read as the reverse complement.
GACAGAAATGTTCAATATAAGATAGTGTAATTGTAAAGTACTTAACTGTGATATTAATTTTCAAATTAATCCAATTCTCTGTAATGACATTTCTCATAATTTCAAGGCGTCATATTGCTGTGTGAATCGTTTCGACTATCAATTGCATTGTTGTCTGCAGACTAGGTCTCATGGACTGAGGAAGTGATTATGAAGTAGTTAACGAGAGGGCTCCGCCTTGTTGAATTTGAATGAGGGGAGTGTAAAGACGGAAATGAGAAATATTGAAATTTTATTCCAAATTCTGAACATCCTTACAATGCCAATCATGCTCAGAATATCAATCACGAACAGCAAAAACGCGACACGCAATTATAGAGATTCAATGAATCGCCTGTCACTTTTATAACAGTGATTAAGTGTAGAAGAGTGCCTTTTGAGTATATTCCATAGTATATAAGAATATGTAAAATAATCGGATGCTTTAATATAATCTACAAATAATGCATGAATGTTTCTCTCTTTGTTTTTATTTTATTTATTAACTAGCCGTACCCGTGCGCTCCGCTGCACCCGTCAGAAATAAATATAAAGTAATTACATAATTAAAATAGGACATTTGATCCAGGGAACATTCGTGTCTGATAGAAGGATAAATCGTTTAATATGTTACTTAATTTAAATTGCATCCAAATAATTAAAATGCGATCATTTTGGTCCAGAGACACTCATTTGGTGCAATGACAATTCCTTTAACATGTGTCTTAATTTTTATTAAATGCAACCTTAGTTTAATGAAGATTGACATCATTTAGATTTAATGTGTATATTTTATTTTACTTGTTATAGGTTTCCATTGAATTATGGTAATACCTTAATTTTAACCCTTGTTTTCTACGTATTCAGTAAATGGCGCTTGGCCCACTATGGTTGTGAACCCTTCAAATAACTTAAATTATATTATATAATATTACATATTATATTATATATATTATATTATATTATATTATATTATATTATATTATATTATATTATATTATATTATATCAGAAGTTACTGTAATAACATTATAGCATTATGTCCATCTAGAGAAACTACACTTTCCAATGGTGAAATAAAATAAATTATACAAATCGGTTAATTTAGCTTCCGATATTACTTCATACAAACACAGAAACATTCTCTGTAGGCTATCTTTCATAGCTTTCGATTTTTGCTGTCCAAGGCCCCATATAGAAGAAGTCGTTTGTTTTTTAATTAATTACACGGGCTTAGATGGCAGTTATTTTAATTTTAAAACTCATTTATCTCATTAAATATCAGTCCTATCAAAATTTTTCAAGGATTAAAACTTATCGTAAATTATTTTTAAAGAAACTTTGTTATGTAACATTTTCACAAAAACAATAATAAGCGAGATATTTCGATTTATTTAGTTCAGACTCCCTTATATCCCCCTTTTAAATAATGTATTTTGAATGCCATATAGCCTAAAATCTAAGTTACAACGAACTTAATTTATATTCCAATTTTCATCGAAATCCGTTCAGCCATTATCGCGTGAAAAGGTAAACAAACATACAGACAGACAGGCAGACAGACATACAAACAAAAATTTCAAAAAAGCGATTTACGGTTTCAGGGTGGTTAATTATATATGTTAGGACCAATTATTTTTGGAAAATCGAAAATTACCAGAAAAATTTCGGCTACAGATTTATTATTAGTATAGATTTGTTTATTTATCCATTCATTTCTTCATTAATTAAGTTTTTATTCGTTTCATTTATTTATTTATTTTTGTGATTTTTTATAATTTGATTGTAAATGAACACATTATCACAACTTTCTTTTAATATCGTATTTAGTTCGACAACCCCTTTAAATCTATATTTAGAAGTTGTATGATATTTAGACTTTTATACCTCAATTCTTTTATGTCTCAGGTCATGAGTTTAATCCTTTGAATGAACATACGAAGACCTTGACATTGATGACGATGAGTAACAAACAGCAGCTGCTTTTGTGTTCACTGTTGCGTCACAGCTCCACGTAACAAAGCACGGGGTGTTGTGAGTCAGAGGTTGAGGCAACAGATAGCAAGGGTCCGAGTTATAATTAACGGCTGGGGACTGCGATGTGAAATCAAGAAACATTTCTCTGAAACTAGAAAAATGTAAATTTCTGATATGAGAGAGATTAGACATTACATTTGGGAATAATGTTGTAGAAGCTGTGAAGAGAAGTCATCGATACTCAATATTTGCATTTGGTTTCCTTGTTGTTGGTGGTTCTTTTATCGTACAGTTTCCACACTTCAGACCTAGGTTGTTTTCTTACAATGAGAACCTTTACTTGATCACTGGGATGTCTCTCTCTCTGCAGAAATCGTGTATTTGCAGTAACTCAGCTTCTTTATGAGTAAAAGTATTAAATAGTGTCCTTAAGGACAAATTTCCATGCTCAGAACGAGAATTGAACGCGGGATCTCGTAATTTGTAGTCACAACTGCTGGCCACTAGACCACGAAGCCGTACCTATGTTATAGTATCTGCTTATTAACATTCTTATTTTTAATAGGGTTGATAGATAACGCCGCCTGTTGTATATGCAAATAGCAGAACATTATTGTATCTAAAGTTACATTGTATTCAAAATTACCATCTTCCAATAAGAAATCATTTAAAAAGCAAGCACTTCAACTGATTTTAAATACTGATTAGTATTGTAATAATTTTTATGCTCGACCATGCCGAAATGTAGTAATTATACACCTGGTAGCAGTCCTTTAATGCATATCATTAAAGTACACCTACTCATTAAAGTTCAGGTGTTTTCAGCCAATGACAACTCAGCTTACAGGTGTTTAGCCAATAACGAGTCAGCTTTGTACCGTTATAAAACCGCAAGTATCGATTATTCTCGGATATGCAATCGAAAGAGAATTAGGAAAAGTCACGGAGGCTGGAAATCCAATACTGTTGCAGAAGGTTATGTTCTGTTACTATAATAATTAGCGTTAATTGTAAATAATATTAAAATAAATTCAATTTGTCATCTCGTTTTTCAATGTCGAATTCAATAATCAAAGTTATACCAAGTTTAACGGATTACACAAGGTCAATGACATTATTGTTCCTCGGAAAAAATCAATACTTTCGCGTCTGCGCACATCTCACACGACCTAGAACAAGGTCACTTCCGATCTTGTCAGATACAAATAAAATGTATACATCTGAATACTGTAATTTCAAGTTAAAAAAATATGGTCGAGCATAAAAAGTCGTATGAAACTCGCCTATAATGGTAATTAAGACGCTCGTATGAAAATTATGAAACTCGCTTGCGCTCGTTTCATAAACATCCATACTCGCTTCTTAATTACTATCATTATAGGCCCGTTGCATAATGTACTATTTATGTGTATATTTTTTTTCATTTTTGAAATTTTCATCTTTTAATATTATTTGTCTCTTAAATTAAATTTTGGAAAAAAAAAAAATGTTATGAATTTTTCAAAATTCAATAAATAAAATGGAACAAAAATATCAATTATGACTATATTGTATTATTGTGTAATATTTTGTATTTATTTTACAATTGTATTATTTAATACTTTTCATTTTACTTTTCTATTGTTTTAAGGGATCATCGCCCCTTGCACTTTCTAGTTAATCTACTCTTCTGTGTATTACCTGATATAATTTCATTGTATTTCTCGTATTTATTTATTTTTATTTATTTATTTATTCATTTATCTATTTATTTAAATTTAAATATACAGAATAAAGAATATAATTACAAACAAGAGAAATAGAAATAAAATAATACAATCAATATAAAAAGGAGATACAGTAGTATCAACAAAATTTGAGACCGAATGAGCAGCGCTCGTGTTCGGTCGCATATATAATATTAATAGGCTTATAAGGAATATAAAATAAAATAGGAAATAAAATTAAAATTATAGTTACAGAAATTATATAATACAATATTAATATAAGAGAAATATAAAAGTCTACGCCTGTGGAGTAACGGTTAGCATGTCTATCCACGAAATCAGGTGTCCCGGGTTCGATTCCCGGTTGGGACAAGTTACCTGGTTGAGGTTTTTTCCGGGGTTTTCCTCAATCCAATATGAGCAAATGCTGGGTAACTTACGGTGCTGGACCTCGGACTCATTTCACCGGCATTATCACCTTCATCTCATTCAGACGCTAAATAACCAAAGCTGTTGATAAAACGTCGTAAAATAACCTACTAAAAAAAAAAAAGAAAAAGAAATATAAAAAATAAAAATAAATAAATAAAATAAAATAGGAACTATTGTTTTGATATTTTTCACTTTATTTTTGCTTACTTATATTTGATTTATTAAATTAAACAATTAATAATTATTTTAGTGTAGACTTAAGCATGTATATTACTTTTGTGCGAGATCGTATATTTGCTTGTTTTCCGCACAGAACTTTTGCAATACGCGGTAAGTGTGAAATATCACATTCAGTATTCCCAACGTAACACAATAACAATTTCCCTCTTCTTATTATTATTAAGCGCGACATTCATTTTACTGCTTTAGGCTTTTAACATATTATTTTTAGAGACGTTTAACATAGTAATAATTATAAATTGAAACTTACCACTACAATTTCACCTAAATTGCAATGTTAATTATTGTTTTTAAATATTTGCAAAAATTAAGTAAAGTCTACTACTCCACGAAACTTATTGCATTCCTGATACAAGTAACATTAGGGAAGCCGTGAAAAAGCCAACAAGATTCCTATATGCCGATGTTATTACCGCAATATATTTTATATAAATAATATTGTTAAAATATTAAAATGAAAATAAATCATTAGATAACCTACTATTTGTTTTAAGTTCGCATTTATAGACTGGGGAAAAAAGACAGACGTATATCACGGCCTGCTGGAGTATAGATATTTTTGTTTCAAAGTTGCTGTCATTAAACAGAAACCAAGATGGAGATTTCATTGCAACTAATTAGAAATTATCTTTAGGTATGTAATAAACGATCTTCGCACAAAATAATGTAATTATACAAAGCGGTATAATTTGTTTTCATATTCTCGAAAACAAAAATTCTCAACTACGTTTCGCATTTTCAATCTTTTCCTCGAACATGAAAACGTCAACATACCGCTCTTTGAACGTATATTACTATTTAATTATATTTAATATAAACTCCGCTCCCGGCCACAAACTTTTGCTTCATCGGGAGTGCCAACAAAAAGTTATGTACCATTATTTTATTCAAATAAAATTATTATTATTATTATTATTATTATTATTATTATTATTATTAATTATTATTATTATTATTGTAAAATGCTATAGAAAAACTACCGTAACCTTTTCACTGCCATTTCAGTATTTTATGGTAGTCTACCGAAGCTTCACAAACATACAAGTTTAAAACAATTTGTTCATTGTAATATTACACACCAATTATTTTGGAAAATCGAATATTAGTATTATATTAAATCATTTGTTTGACAGAGCCTCACAATTTGCCTTCTTGCTGGTTAATGCACATTTTGTCTAGAAGTTTGGCAGTAATTACTTCTAACGACAAATCTGCCGTCACAATATGGCGGGGACGACGCGACGTGGTGTCGTGTTTCTTGCGTTGATGCACTTTCCTCCCATGATTCATTGCTCCACAGACAGCTCTTACCTTAATGGCGCCTTCTGAAAGGTTCCTGATGCACTGAAATTCAAGGGCTCCCTACCGACGTTATTTTAGCTATAGAAGTTATTTATCGTCCCTAACGCACTGTGATGCTGATTTATGTCACATTTGCAGCTGTAGTCACTACGGTTTCTCTTCAAACAGTCGAAGTTCGATTATCTGTTGATCGTGTATGATTTAGACTTACATTGGAAAGAGCGATGTTTTTACTTTTTATTCTGGGAATTATAGTAATTCTGATAGTACTACAGTCTGATCCGTTTGGATATGAATAATATTAGACCTAATTTACAATTATAATGGTAAGAAAAAATTCTTGCAGGTTATATTATGGTTAAATTACACAACACACAACTGCACGCATTGTATTCTTCACCTAACATAATTAGGAACTTAAAATCCAGACGTTTGAGATGGGCAGGGCATGTAGCACGTATGGGCGAATCCAGAAATGCATATAGAGTGTTAGTTGGGAGGCCGGAGGGAAAAAAGACCTTTAGGGAGGCCGAGACGTAAATGGGAGGATAATATTAAAATGGATTTGAGGGAGGTGGGATATGATGATAGAGACTGGATTAATCTTGCACAGGATAGGGACCGATGGCGGGCTTATGTGAGGGCGGCAATGAACCTTCGGGTTCCTTAAAAGCCATTTGTAAGTAAGTAAGTAAATAAGTATATTATGGTTAAAAGATATGAGTTTCCATATATGACAATCAACAATGCATAATCTGTAAGAACAAATGAAAATCGTAGATGATTAAATGACTACTACAAATCAACAGCGGGCACAATGTGTCCTTTGGTATGCTAAATTTGAGAGTGTTAAAAGAGTTCAAAGCGAATTTCTATGTGAGTATGGTGTGCGTAATGTACCTAAATACGATTCCATAATGTTGTGATATCGAACATTTGTAGAAACAGGTTCTGTGTTAAAAAAAAAACATGCAGGAGGTTGCAGGCGAAACCCAGGAATTGCCAATATTCCAAGATATTATTTGCGAAATGCTGTACATGATGTCGCAGACAGAATGCTGTACGTTGAACAAGAGAACGGTGGACATCTTCCTAATGTTTTGTAAACCCCGTTGCTTGCCCAACACTGTGATGTTTTAATTTTTTCCCTGTCTCAAATATTATAATATTTATAGCGGTTTAATGTTTGAACTGACTTTTGAAATACCCTATACTTTAAGCATAAATAAAATACGCTTCGAGTAAGTTGTTATGCCGGTTATTGATGGGTTTTATTTCGAAGGAGAAGAAAAAAAGAGAAGAAGTTTTATTAATATTTGTGTAATATCTTGGGGAAAGTGAATGTGTGAATTCGATTCTCGCTTTATCTGATTGGTTTATTCTGAGGCTTTCACTAACTGTAAGACGAATGTCGAGTAATTACATAGCGAATCCTCAGCGTCTCGCTAAATACGAGTATCATCTCGTTATCATAAATTTCATCGACGCTAAATACTGTAGTTCACTAGTTGATACAGTGTCGTTAAATAACCGACTAGAATATTAACTACTGAATTGTCGTGCATCTGGCAATGCAGGGACACCCCTGGGATTGCTGCTGCCAATGTATAACACATCCTCTGTGTTCCCATGTGGCGGCACATAATCTGCTCCCATCTCGTCTTCATTGTGTCAGCATCCCACATCGCCAGATGCCGGGGCTGTCTTCTTCATACAGTACATAGCGTTCTTGTCTGCATTTCTCAATTGAGCCTACTCCTAAGTCATCGGTCTTCAACTGTTATAAAAAGAACACAAAGCCTTCGGATGCTTTGATAGCGCCCTGGATTTCTGTTTACTCACTACAGTCAATGACTTCATACGAATAACTATCATTTTGTAATATATTTTATGCTCGACTATGCTGAAATGTAGTAATTATATACACCTGGTAGCAGCCCTTTAATGGATCTCATTAAAGTACACCTATTCATTAAAGCTCAGATGTTCCACCAATCAGAAAATACCATTGTAGCAATATGAAAGCGCAAGTATCGATTATTCTGAGATATGCAATCAAAAGACAACAATAAATCAATAAATCACCTATATTTGAAATAAAGTCAGTTCTGTTACCATAATAATTAGCGTTAATTGTAAATAATATTCAAATAAATTCAATTTGTCATCTCGTTTTTCAATGTCTAATTCAATTTCAAGGTTATATCAAGATTAATGTTTATTTTACTCTCTAGATTATATCAAGGTCAATGTCGACATTTGTTTCTCGGAAAAAATCAATACTTTCGCGTCTGCGCACATCTCACAATTTACGAGGTATTGCACAAGGTCAGTTCCGCTCCCCAGTCAGATAAGAATAACATGAATACTTATGAATAATTTCAAGTTAGAAATATGGTCGAGCATAAAAGTCGTATGAAACTTGACTATAATGGTAATTAAGACGCTCGTATGAAAATTATGAAACTCGCTTGCGCTCGTTTCATAAACATACTCGCGTCTTAATTACTACCATTATAGGCTCGTTTCATAATGTACTATTACTTCATTGTAGTAAAAAATTAGGCGCTATATCAGGCATACACTGGCACGTAGAATATGTCACCCAGTTTCGGGAATGAAACTACAGTTGTGTTGGGTTGAGTGTTTTGTTTTTGTTTTGGTTTGCAAAATGGGGGCTGGCCGAGTACCTGGTTCAGTTGGTAGAGCAGTGACTATGGACAGGAAGGTCCGGGGTTCGATTCCGAGTTGGAATTTTCTTGTTACCAAACTTTGAAAACGGCCTAGAGGTTCACTCAACCTTGTACCAAATTGAGTACCGAGTCTTTTCCGGGGGTAAAGGCGGTCAAAGCGTGGTGCTGACCACACCACCTTATTCTAGTGCCGTGGTCAAGAAAGCCTGAGGCTCTACCTCCATACCTCTCAAGTGTCTTCATGTCATGTGAAGAGGCTCTTTTTTTTTTCTCTTAGTCCAGTGTTCTAGCCGCTAAATCTTTCGCGTCTGAATCTTATTTTTAGAATATTATAAACGTTCAGATTATCATCATTTTATAAGGCTTCAATTGTAGGGATATTAACCTTATCACTTTATTGTCGAAATATTTTACAACAGAGTCAAATAAATAAAACTTGGTTAAGATATAAAACTTAATTCTAAAGAAAATTAATTCCTAAATAATTCAAAGTACGGTACTCATTAATATCGTAAAAACAATGTTTAATTAACAAGTCTTTGACAGATAATTTAAAACTATTGGTTTCTATTTTCTGATAATATGTTTAGGCGATACATTTCCTGAAGCTATTTTTAGTTGAGGTATTTCTACAGAAATTAGGCTTCAAATTATTTCTATTTTTGATATTGTAGCCTATTCATAAGTAGCCTTACTTAGTAAAAACGAGTCAAAATGTTCCCTAAAATGCAATAATTATTGCATGGTATATTGTGACACTACCGGTAAAATGTTTAATTTCATAAATAAAGGTTTACAATGACCTTTATTTTCCACATTGCACATTAATCTTATGACTTTTTTTTTCTGTAGTTGTATTTTTTTTTACATTCGGGTTATTACCAAAACAACAATTCTTTGGTCGGCGGGAAAAGGCATATAAGTAAAAAAAAAAGTCTATTTTTCTGTTGTACCTAATCACATAGGCCTAAGTCAAGTATTTTTTCTAATTTTTGAAATAATAAAATTTCTTGTATGTTAAATTGAAAAAGGTCTTACTTTGACCAACATACATGAATTTCATTATTATACTTGTATTTAGTTAAGAGTAAATTTGAAAAAAGTCTCTCCTGAAAAATTCATTTTTTTGTTTTCTACTTATGCGTCTTTTCCCGCCGACCAAACAATTAATGTATGAAAAATAAACAAATTTGAACGTCTGTAGATAGACTTGATATTTCATCTTTCTTATTAGGGAGTCCCTCTTAAAACCATTTTGTTTATAAAGTCTATAGGTAGACCTATTTTCCATTTCAAGTTTGACTCTAAGTATATCATCAGAAATTTGACATTACTGTTGTAGTTTTTTAGAATTTAAGGAAATGATTTAGTCCTTAGTTCCGGCCAAATTTATTGCTGCCATTAATTGCAGCGTTAATGTGATTCAGTTAAAAATCAATCTATTGTAAACAGTTTCCGGTCACATTAGCTACCAAATCATCCGCATATAAAATTTTCGAAGTAATAGAACTGAAATGTATAAAAGAGATAAGTCAATAATGTATATATTTATTTATATTATTATATTATAACTCATTATTATTGATATTAATTAGTTGTACGTACGTTTGACTTTCACTGACATAACTAAAATATTATTTTTCAGATACGTATAGCAGTTTAATAATATTTTATTCATAATATTGAATGAACGTTTCGGTTTTCAACTTTTTTACATTAACTTCATTGTTGGCTATTTCCTTTTTCGTTGCTTTATAAAATAACTGGTTGTTGTTAAATTACTCGAAACGAGATTAAAAAGACGTACGATATATGCATCTTTGCTTTTTTTATCAACGGTTTTAAAACATTCTTGAATATGCATAGCATTTTAATCTCATTTCAGATAGAATCATAGCAACGCTTCGGCTTTCAACTTTTTTATAACAATTCCATTACATCAGCTTTCTTTTGTTATTCTCCGTAATCTCTTCCTTCATTTATTTTTTTACTTCTTTTTCTTATTACTTTCTCTTCCTGTATTTTCTCTCTTCATCTCCCTGGACGTGCTTTCAATTCGAAGGGCAACACAATCTAATTTCAACATTTTCTTGCCACCTCTATTTTCCCTCCAATTTTCATTTATTTCCCTCGTTTCTGTTTTCATTCTCTCACAAGAAGGAACTCAATCCAATTTCCCTCGACTTCCAATAGTGTTGGACTCTGCCCAACTTCTTCCTCTTCTTATTTCTGTCTTTGTGAGTTGAGCCAGATGCCTGCCTGCCAGCCGGTTTATTTTTGTGGCCCCCTCCTCGTATCCCCCACGTGTGCATACGTCGACCATAAGCTCACGGGTTATTCACACCATAAACACCCTCCTCCCCTCGCTGCCGTCGTTCTAGGAGCTCTTTAAGATATACTCCTTGAGATCAATTAGTTTGAATTGGTTCCCTTCGCAAACGCCATTCCTCAGAGCGTGTTATCAGAAAAACAAGCAGCGCTATGAAAGACTACTTTCCTTAGAAATCGGTGTTATGAAAGCGATATGTAGTCTACTTTCTAAGCCTTTAGCTACCGTTCGGTTCTTTAAAATATTATTGATAATATTCATATTTGCAGTTTATTTCATTGAACTATCATTTACAAATGTAGAAAAAATTCTCCTCCGAATACTGGATCGACGTTTACAGTATAGTTATCCTAAGATGGAAGCAGAGTTTAAAGATGAAAAATTTGGCTTTAGGTAGGGAAAAGGTACGAGAGATGCAGTTAGACTGCTACGAATAATTGACGAAAGATATTTATGTATTTATTTATTTATTTATTTATTTATTCTGGTGTAGTTAAGGCCATCAGGCCTTCTCTTCCACAACACCAGGAATACAAATACAATAATAGAAATAAACAGAAAAAAATGCACTACATACAAAGTAAAGCTACACAAGAAATAAAGGGAGAGAGAAAAAAAAACACTATAAACAAAGTAAAGCCACACAATAGTAATATACGTTACAAGAGCGGTATGTTGACGTTTTCATGGTCGAGGAAAAGATTGAAAAAGCGAAACGTAGTTGAGCTTTTTTAATTTCCGAGAACATGAAAACAAATATACCGCTCGTGTATCGTACATTATTTTGTGCGAAGATCGTTTATTACATACCTGAAAGACGAATTTCTAATTAGTTGCAATGAAATCTCCATGTTGATTTCTGTTTAATGACGCCAACTTCGGAACACCAAAATATCTTTCTTCAACATTGTTGCTGTAAAATGTTTTCTGTGTTTACTATACTCCAGCAGGCCGTGATATACGTCTGTCTTTTTTTTTCCCCCAGTCTATAAATGCGAACTTAAAACAGACGGTAAGGTTATGTAATGATTTATTTTTCATTTTAATATTTTAACAATATTATTTATATAACATATTGCAGTAATAACATCGGCATCTGGAATCTCGTTGATTTTTTCACGGCTTCCTTAATGTTACTTGTATCAGGAATGCAATAAATTTCGTGAAGTAGTAGACTTTACTTAATTTTTGCAAATATTTAAAAACAAGAATTAACATTGCAATTTAGGTGAAATTGAAATGGTAAGTTTCAATTTATAATTATTACTATGTTAAACGTCTCTAAAAATAATATGTTAAAAGCCTAAAACAGTAAAATGAATATGGCGCTAAGCGGTAAGAAGAGGGAAATTGTTATGTGTGTTACGTTGGGAATACTGAATGTGGTATTTCCACTTACCGCATATTGGTTCTGTGCGGAAAACAAAAAAATACGCACGATCTCGCACAAAAATATACGCAGGTTGCAGCCAAACAAACTTTAAATGATTAATTAATTGCATCCTAACTAATTAACTAACATAAACAAGAAACTTGCAATTTTAATCTAGATTAAAAAGAAAAAGAAAAAAAAAAACACAAATCAATACTTATAGCAATACCTAAAAACATTAACTAAGACAAAATTTTCCAATTTAATTTTTAATTTTGATGAAGTCCCTGACGTCATTAGGTAACGAATTCCAGAGGCATTTCTAGTAACGATAAAGACGTTCTATGAGAGGCGAGGTTGATTCTCCTGCGAATACTGAATATTTATAACGTAAGATGGAAGCAAAAGATAAGAGTTTGGCTTTAGGAAGGAAAAGGTAAGTGCAGTTGGATAATAATCGGGGGCCTACCTAGAGAAAAATAAAGAAATGTATGTAGTATGGCCTATTTGTGGAGCTGAAAAAGGCTTTTGACAGAGTGAATTGATCTAAACTTATGGGGATCCTGAAGAAAATGAGTGTGGATTGGAAAGACATAAGGCTATTAAGTAATCTTTATATTTATTTAATTATTTATTTATTATTTTGCTAATGATTGTAACATTAAAATATAATATATACAGAAAAACTTTAGCTCGCCCCTGAAAGAGTAGAACTTGTGCTCAGGGGCGGATTCCTGAATTGAAATTAATAATTATACAATACAATTTGTCTTATATCTACTATGCAATTATAGTATGTAAATTTAAATTTACAGTTTTTCAATTTTTATAAAATGCATACATAATTTTTTTAAATTTAATACTAGAACTATTAGAATTGACAAGATTAGGATATTTAAATATAAATTTGTTATATATTCTTGGGCCTAAATTACTACTATGATTAAATATTGTAACAGTGTTGCATTTTGGTTCAAACAATCTTAAAAAATTCATACTTTTTGTTTCATAAATATGAGAATATAATTCAAATGAAACAACGAGTCCTATTTAAGAGAAAATTCAAAATTATAGTCGACCTGGGTAGCGAAGTCGGTATAGCGCTGGCCTTCTGTGCTCGAGGTTGCGGGTTCGATTCCAGCCCAGGTCGATGTCATTTAAGTGTGTTTAAATGGGACAGGCTTATGTCGGTAGATTTATTGACATGTAAAAGAACTTCTGTGGGACAAAATTCCGGCACACTGGCGACGCTGATATAACCTCTGCAGTTGCGAGCGTCGTTAAATAAACCGTAATTTAATTTTTTTTTAATTATAGATAGAAATGTAGATCTCATGTAGTCAGAATGCTACCTATAAGAATGCCGTCGCGAGGGGTGACTTTGTGCCATGAGGGTGACTTTGTGCCATTCGCGAAAAACGTGTGGTAGTATTCTTTAAGACAGTGAAAAGGTTTTAAAGTCTACTTCCTTACGTTTAGTAGACTTTAAAACCTTGTGACGGTTTTAAAGACTACTTCCTTACGTCTTTTTATTAAATGCGCGAATGGCACAAAGTCACCCTCATGGCACAAAGTCGCCCCGCTTGACGGTACCACTCCAAATAATAAACTACCGTCTTCATAAAAAAGATTTTTGGACCGTCCGTCGAAAAGATGGAGTGGACCATAACACGTCACTATTCCTAAAACGTAATAGGAAGAAGACAAAAAAGAAATTGAATCTTTTTGGTAGGTTATTTAATGACCCTGTATCAATTATCACTATATTATTTGGAGCGACTCGAAAGACGCGGAAAATCATGGGACAGGGAGTTCATATGAAACTTCTGTTTCCATGGTATCAAGGGTGACGTCGGAGTAAATCTCTCAGGTCAAAAGTTACAATTTTTCTCTCCTTGTAGGTGGAATATAGATGTTTCATAACAAACATAGAGTTAAAACCAAGAGTACAAAAAGGATATAATATAACTCATAAAATGCTATATAGCAGAATTTGTTAAGAGAAGAAATAAATGAAATAGTTATATCAGTAGAAAGAAAAATAACACATTAATTATAATACTTACTTACTTACTGGCTTTTAATGAACCCGAAGGTTCATTGCCGTCCTCACATAAGCCCGCCATCGGTCCCTATCCTGTGCAAGATTAATCCATTCTCTATCATCATATCCCACCTTCCTCAAATCCATTTTAATATTATCCTCCCATCTACGTCTCGGCCTCCCTAAAGGTCTTTTTCCCTCCGATCTTCCAAATAACACTCTATATGCATTTCTGGATTCGCCCATACGTGCTACATGCCCTGCCCATCTCAAACGTCTGGATTTTAAGTTCCTAATTATGTCAGATGAAGAATACAATGCGTGCAGTTCTGCGTTGTGTAACTTTCTCCATTCTCCTGTAACTTCATCCCGCTTAGCCCCAAATATTTTCCTAAGCACCTTATTCTCAAACACCCTTAACCTATGTTCCTCTCTCAAAGTGAGAGTCCAAGTTTCACAACCATACAGAAGAACCGGTAATATAATTGTTTTATAAATTCTAACTTTCAGATTTTTGGACAGCAGACTGGATGATAAGAGCTTCTCAACATTAATTATAATAGCAACATTATATTACTTTGTTGTTGTAAGAAATATTTTGTCAACTAACTGTTTACGTATAATTTATTTAGCATTATTTCAATCTATATTTATGTATGGTATTATAGGTTGGGGTGGAACTTATAAAACCAACCTATATCCGTTAATTTTACTACAGAAAAAAGTATTAAAAATTTGTTTAAAAAAGAAGAAAGATTACTCAACTGAATTTTTCAACATTAAACAAATTTATTATTTTATTTCATTAAAATATTTTCATAGAAATCTTAATAGCTTAGGAAGGTATATAGTATAGAACTAAAAATATGAATTCTCTGCGTTTGTCTGAACCTAAATGTAAAAAAAAATGCAGTTTTTTTTATCATAGCATGAGTCAAGGTCCCAGATTATTAAACAAATTTTATTCTAATATAATTTTAACCACGAATCCTCTCCAAATTAATTTAAAAAATAAAAAAAATGTATTGGATTTATAGTTTGGGTTTAAACATATTAATCGCTTTTTAATCTGTATTCATTTTCAATTTTAATTTTATTTTTGTCTGTATTGGAATCCCCTCCTGAGCACGAGTCTTACTCATTCAGGAGTTGGCTAGTTTATCTTACATTGTATTAACTTGTGTTCATTTCAAACTTATTAGCAATAAAATAAATAAATAGATGCGAAATCATCAACAAAAATTAAACCAGAAGACGAAAAATCATTGTAATTTCTCATTCCAACAGACATTAGCAAATACTCTAATAATTCAACATCCTGTTTTAATTATAAAACGTAGGTTCAAATAGAGCAAATATATCTGATGTTGCTGTTATTCTACAACGTCAATATATGAAGCAATTTGCTAGTGAGGACCTTCCTGATTTAGCAACTTCAATTGCGGAGGCCATGGTTAACGCGGTGAATTGGATCTCAACAATTACTTGAACTTAGCCCGAAGGCTACATGACGCAGTAACATAAACCATCCTCTTCTATTATTGAAATTATAGGCCTTCATGATCTGCAATTGACTTTGTGGCCATAGATTATAAATCAATTGCTACATAATACATAATGAATGAGATTTGAAATGGCTGGCTTGTTACATTTATTTTAAGGTCATGCGAATGTTATTGGCGAGTATTTTAAATTCATAATCATCTATATCTGAGAAGATAAAAAGAGAGGAAGGAGCAATCCATGCAAATATGCTTGAAATCGGTGCGACGGATATGACGTCAAACTACACCTTCTATGCCCCATAATCCTCCGCGAAATACCGCCAATCGCCAATTATTCAATTGCTATTATCGGTTTCGGTCATACGTAGCCTAAAAGCTTTAGACTGGATGTGGAGGTAACAGGAGTATTAGCAGATTATTATATCAATGTACATTTCAATGAATATTTATTAAAAGTGTTACGATTGTGACACAGAATGAAAATTTCATTTCTACATTCTTTCATTTATCAAGAAGGATGTTGACACTCCTTCATATGTTACAGCATTGAGGTACATATTAACGGACATATTCTACAGTTCAGTCGAACAGCTTATTTATAAAAAAAACTAGCTTAAATTACCCGGCGTTGCCCGGGTTTTAAATTTTGGTCTATTTCTAAATAAACTGTATGTTAGACTTATCGGAGACCTCGGCAAGGGAACTATATAAAACCAAAACGAACCATAATTTGTAAATATTAAAGAAAGTGCCACTAATATCCAAAGAAACTGACTAATCGCTGAAATAATTCTATCTCACCGAAAAAACATTAAGACCTTATGCTACAGGGATATTTAAGATATTTAACATTGTGATTGATGATAATATTTATCGTACCACGGCATTATGCATTATTATGCCTTTCTGCCCACAATATATTTAATTTCCTTCAAGGCCAAACTACAATCTGTAACGGATGGATTCTATCAAATACATAGGGTGTTTTGCAGTAACGGAGACTATACCCATCAGAATTCACTCTCCTGGAGAAGGCAATGTAGAACACTACCACAACAGAAAATCATATTTTTCTATAAACGGCCAAGTCATTAGTGACCATAACTTTTAATAAGAGACGGGTTAACAGTAAGAGTAAAATAGGCTCTTATATTATTATTGCAATATTATAATATTGTAATATTATCACAAATTAACTTATAATAATTGAAGAATGGCTATAATAGCAATACGTGGTAAAAACATCATCTTCTTTCGTTTTTCCAGTTAATATTGCCACTCATATTACGTTTCGCATGAATGACACAAATTCTTGTTAGTGCATAATTTTGGTGAGTCAATATTTCGCAATAGTAGGTCTATTATAGCTATTCAATATTAAGTAAATTATGTGGTAGCAATCCTTGTAGTTTCAAAGAATTCTAGAATTCAATTGGATAAAACAGTTTGCTCACTGTCTACAAAACTGCATCGAGGAATTCATAATACGGTCCTGGACTGCGTAAAGATACTTATTGCATGAATTATCTAGTTCTAGCCTTCATGATGTGTAACAACAATGTATAATTTGATGTTAAAATTTCCAAGGCCTCGTGAAAGTCTATGTTGAATACAACAGACAATAATAAAGAACAGTTGAATTTTGCATTTTAATATAATACATGAATATTTGATCTATTTACTTTTATTTTTTATATATTTAATTAATTTAACTTCCATTTGCACAATTTTAATGTAGCCTATGTTCTTCTCCTGGTTATGAAGGTTAAATGTGCAAACTTTGGCACATATCGGTCATGTAGAATAAGAACATACACACCCACATACATACATACATACATACATACATACATACATACATACATACCCACAAACACCTGCTCAACTTGACTACACTTTTGAAATATTCACAACAACACGAAACAATTTGTAATCGTAATAATATAAAGACAACAGCTGATAAACACACCGGAAAAAGAGATGAACTATGGGTAATTTGACGGACATACTAGTACACCTTTTTGGTTTCACCATTTCAAGCTTATGGCCCAAGGTTGATCTATATCAAGCATTGAAGAAGGTAGTCATATGTTGCTGTCTCATAAGGGAATGAATAAATACAACAATCATCGGTCAATACGAATTTTAAACAAAAATATTCTTTCCTGTATCAAGGATCATCGGTATGTAGAATACATTACCCAGTTTCGGGAATGAAACTATAATAAATTGTGTAATTGTGTTGGTTTTAATAGTTTTTTTTATTTATTTCGGTTCGCAAATGAACAATATGAGTATATAATAAGAGAAGTAACTGATGAAGGGCGTGCAATGTATTTTCTCTTCATATGAAGCACATTCTGCCGTAGTCCCATCCAGCTCACAACAATTTTTTCACTATGAGTCACTGAAGGTGGTACTTTTCACTGTAATATTTCAGAATTATCAATTACAAATCAAACGAGTGGTCGCACAGATCTGTAGTTGCTCTCGATGCCGAGATATTCTGAGAGAAGTCGGACGACACGGCTAATTTTATAGTCAAATTCGGTATCCTCATATTTGTAGCGAGGAGAGGTGAAGTAATTGGGCGTAGTCACCACGGTCTAACTACTAATAATATTAGCATTCGACTGTGGCTAATTCTGTCAATTTTTGTTTCACCACGGATCCCGGAACGGGTACCCATAGTCCGTGTGGTTAAAGGCCTATTCTACGTCAGTAATTTATGAATGTTAATGCTTATTAACAAATTATGGCCCAATTTCACCCAACTTGGTTAAAATAACGCTAACGTTAACAGCATGTTAACTAACGTGTTGTTAAAAATTAAACATCCTGTTAGTGTAATTTGAGGTTAGGTAACATGATGTTAAGAGTAATGTAACAGGAATCAAAGAAGCAGTGATTGTATGAAAGTTTACTGAATGTGCCTTTAGTTGGTGTAGTCATTTGTTTTAGCTGAGAATTGTATTTTTTACATTATGCAAGTATTGGAGACTAACATAATTACAACGGAAATCGAGAAAAAGAAAGTATAAGGAGCAGTAATTTTACCTCATATGAGAAATATAGTTATTTTAGTAGATATAGCAATTATATGAATGTAATTCAACTCAAACGTAGTGGTGGAACTTTCATTAGGGAAAAGGAACAAGCATGGGTCTCTTTAACCCAACATTTTCAATCGCCATTTGAATGTGAAAATACAAACTATGAAACAAATCAAGGCTATGAAAATATTAAAATAAATGCTAGGACGGGTCATGCACAAGATACAGTGGGACATTTGAAAACTGACGGTGATACTTTCACTTTCAAAGTTGATATTTGTACGAAGATTCTTTCAATTATCCAGGATAAAATAGAACTAATAGAAAATGAAAATAATTTTGATGCTGAATACTACAATGGTAAGCGTTAACATTATTTTCATATCTTAAATATCTAACATATCTTTACACGTCATTGGTCAAACTTACATGTGAACTGTTAAATCAGTGAAATAAAGAAATATCGTTTTGAAAATCTGCAATTATATCTGAGTATTAATACGAAATAATAATCACAGAAATGCTTACGTTAATAAGCACATACCTTCTCTTTACTGCGGATGCAGTGCTAATATTAATATGAATCATTTTAGTATTTATGAACATATCTATTCTGAATAACTAAAAATGCTGAAGTAGTGATTGCAGCTAATTGTTTTACTGCAAATATATCTCGATATAATAATGCGGTGTGTAACATATGTTCTCTGGCAGCCATGATTCACGCTGTAACAGGACGTTAAGGATTTAACTGAGGGAGTATGCTATGTTAATTTAACAGTGGGTTTGTATATATGTATTTATTCACACTGCAATGGGTATATACCCGGTGGCAGTGGTAACTAATTATACGGTACTCAATAATGACAATAATACACTTATTAATTAAAAATATACTTAATAATAATACCAATAACTAATACAAATAATTAATACTAATAATAATAATAATAATAATAATAATAATAATAATAATAATAATAATAATAATAATAATAATAGGAATATCCTAATGAATTTTTCCGACAACACTTGAGAGCCCGTTTTTTGATAGAAAACTGACCCGTATTTTCCACAGAAGCTAAGTGTGGTATTATTGTCCTCATCCCAAAAACAGTGGCATAATAGGAATTTAATTTTTCTGCTTTTTCGCTGTCCTGTACGATAAATTGATTGCGGTCATGTTTAGGGGGAGGCTCGAATAGTTTTCCTTGCGTCGTCTCTTCACATATTTATAAAATTCCCCCCCACCCGTTTTGTTCACCTTTGAAAAGTTTATGTAGGTAAGTTTGCAAACCACAGAGGTGAGGCTGACCGGTCTGTAATTTTTTGTATTTGAGCGAGACCCTGACTTATAAATTGGAATCACTATTGCATCTTTCCAATCTCGCGGGACAGTACCAACATGAAGTTTGCAGTAACAACAGTTGATGAAACATCTCTCCGTTAATTTTACTGTTAAACTTCCTTAACGACATATTAAATATTTAACAAGGGTTGGTGAAACTGGGCCTATGTGTTCTTTAAGATAATGTGGATGATATCGACGGGAATATCTCCGCTATGCTTTTGTTCTTATGTTACCATAGAGATTGAGCGTACCATCAAGTAGGCAGTGACTGACAAAGCCGCTGCTTAAACTAAATTAGCAACATGTCAGAGAACACAACAAAGGCTGACTTCTCTTGTTTTTGCTCTGTCAAGTCTGGAGGGCACTTAAGAAATATCGATAGTTTGAGAGCGTCTTCCAGAGTTCGTGGGTGTGGCGTGATAAGGAGTTACGTCATTTTAGTGACAAAAACTGGGTAATCAGGAAGCTTCTAAGAGAGAGGTTATCGAAGTGGCGTAACATCCAACATTCCTTCCGTTAGTTGGAAACTGATAAACCCTATACGGTGTGAGGAAATCAGAAATCTGAGTCATTCGAAGCGTGTATCCTGGTTCCGTATTTAACAAAACACAGGAAAAATTGTAGTTAATAGAAGATTAAAATTTACGAAGTTACTAGAAATTGATGGTTTAATCCATTTCCTTTTGTAACTTTCTTCTTCTTCTTCTTCTTCTTCTTCTTCTTCTTCTTCGATTGCAAGTATTGATTTCAATGAAGACAGTTTAAACACTTTTGCAGTGTAGGCTTTCACGGCCGGAGTCTATAGATGTAGATTCATTTTCCGGGCTGAGAGGCCGTGGTCTTTAGTTGGTTTTATACTTTCGTCTGCAACTGCGGCAGACATCTTCAGTGGAGTGGTATCCGAGGTCGCAAGACTCTTCTCGGCGTACCTGAGGCAACTGATCCTGTGTCTGGTTGTGCGAGCGTATTTATAGTGCGACAGTTGCCTCAGGTACGCCGAGAAGAGTCTTGCGACCTCGGATACCACTCCACTGAAGATGTTAGTTGCAGACGAAACGTCTGGTATAAAACCAACTAATAGACCACGGCCTCTCAGCCCGGAAAATGAATCTACATCTATAGTTTAAACACTGTCAATAAACTCGGGAATTAACCAATAATGATAACGAGTTGTAACCAGTCAACTAACGTACGACATTTTTATTCCATGGAAAAAGTTAATTATGTAAGGATACTGCACGTTTTGAACGAAAACAACAAAAATCAACGTGTTGCCAGTTGTGTGCTTATTTGCTTGCCCGTTATCGTTTAGCTTATCAACTACATCGATCGTTTTTATTCCATATTGTTTACTGGTGACGAAAAAATTTACATCAACATCAAGAATAGAAAGCAATGGCTGAGCCTAAAATAAGAGCAAATTCCCATGAAAAAGCTGGTGTTCATCCATATAAGCATCCACCGGTGTGGCTCAGTCGGTTAAGGCGCATGTCTACCGGTCTGAAGTTGCGTTCGGGCGCGGATTCGATCCCCGCTTGGGCTGATTACCTGGTTGGGTTTTTTTCCGAGGTTTTCCCCAAAAGTAATGTGAATGCCAGGTAATCTATTGCGAATCCTCGGCCTCATCTCGCCAAATACCATCTCGCTATCATCAATCTCATCGACGCTAAATAACCTAGTAGTTGATACAGCGTCGTTAAATAACCAACTAAAATAAAAAATAAAATCCACATATGCTATATTATAACGTTTTGCATCTGATTGAACAAAAAAAGGCGTCATCTACTGGTACTATGAATTGCTTCCAAGCAATCACTGCTGAGATTTACTGCCAAGAACTCAGCCGCCTTGTGGCCGCAATTAAAGAAAAACGACCGAGAAAATGCATCAGGTGATTTTGAAACATGATAATTCCAGTCCGCATACTGCTAACATTATAAAAGCGGTTATCCAAGAACTCGGTTCGGAGGTTATTCCACATCCACCCCATCCTCCTGATCTTGCTGCGAAAGACCTTAATTTTTTTCCCCGCTCTCTGTTCATTAATCTCTGGACAATCTCTTTTAAAAATAAAGCTGCTCTTCAAAATAAAGTTAATGTTTAGGGCTTCAGATCACCGAATTTCGAGAAACTGCCAGAACGTTGGGAATGAGCCATAAACAACGTAGGAAAATATATTATTGATTCGTTTATGTATTTTGTTTATGTTCATTTTTTATTTGTCGTGTAACCTCCTTTGTTTTACATGCCAATGGCTGTAGGGGAGAGGACGATTCTATGGACACACACACCAGACATCGACACATTTGTGGGTCTCCCCTAGTCTGGGGTCAGGGGCCTCCACTGAGATATACAGAGGAGAAAACATTAATAAGGGATATCCATCCATGCCCGACGCGGGATTCGAAACCACGAACCTTCGGACCTCGCCGCCTAAGGGAAGCGCGCTCGTCGTTTTGTTTATGTAAAGTGAATAATTTTGCATTTAATAAAATAACACTACGAATTTACTAATCTATTTAATAGGCCTTACTTACTTACTGGCTTTTAAGGAACCCGGAGGTTCATTGCCGCCCTCACATAAGCCCGCCATCGGTCCCTATCCTCAGCAAGACTAATCCAGTGTCTACCATCATATCCCACCTCCCCCAAATCCATTTTAATATTATTTCCCCATCTACGTCCCGACCTCCCCAAAGGTCTTTTTCCCCCCGGCCTCCCAACTAACACTCTATATACATTTCTGGATTCGCCCATACATGCTACATGTCCTGCCCATCTCAAACGTCTGGATTTAATGTTCCTAATTATGTCAGGTGAGGAATACAATGCGTGCAGTTCTGTGTTGTGTAACTTTCTCCATTCTCCTGTAACTTCATCCCTCTTAGCCCCAAATATTTTCCTAAGAATCTTATTCTCAAACACCCTTAATCTCTGTTCCTCTCTCAAAGTGAGAGTCCAAGTTTCACAGCCATAAAGAACAACAGGTAATATAACTGTTTTATAAATTCTAACTTTCAGATTTTTTGACAGCAGACTAGATGGCAAAAGCTTCTCAACCGAATAATAACAGGAATTTCCCATATTACTTCTGCGTTTAATTTCCTCCCGAGTGTCATTTATATTTGTTACTGTTGCTCCAAGATATTTGAATTTTTCCACCTCTTCGAAGGATAAATCTCCAATTTTTATGTTTCCATTTCGTACAATATTCTGGTCACGAGACATAATCATATACTTAGTCTACAATACATAGCTATTTAATAGGCCTACTTCTTAAAAACCTCCGGTCGGGTTTGAACTAGTAAATCTCGGATGCAACAGAAAGTATGGTAAGAATTTGTACACCGAGAAAGAAGAGTGAAGATATCCATGGAAACGAGAAAGATAAGCAATCAGACAGACAAATGAAAAAGGATGAACAATGAAAGGGTAAATTAACAGTGAAGCAGATAATATATGTGCAATGTGTATTTACTCTTTTTTGTCGGCATTGTACAACGTGATTACGGAAAACAATTGCATGTTGCACTCCGCAAAATGAAACACCACGCATTGCCAACATTCAAAAAGCCCATAAACGTGAATTATTATACAATTGTGATGCAGGCGGCTTGTTTACGTGAAACAGCGTCTCTTCCGTTATTTTATGAAGCTAAACACGATATTATATAGCGTTACATCTCTGTGGCACAAGGCAGTAAATATGCATGAATTCGTTCTCTTTACTATAGCTTGGTCAGTTAGACCGCATCCTTTTTATAAAGGGATCTAGTCGTTTCACTCATATCTCGTAGATAGGAAACAGAAAGTCGAAATCAGTATCACTATGAAATCTGCCTCGATATGGGGAACTGTTAATAATGGAATTCCACAAGGATCAATATTAGGTCCCCTACTTTTTCTAGTGTTTCATAAATGATCTATCCCCCCTAATAAAAGATGTAGGTCATTCCATGTTATTTGCAGATGACATAAGTATAGGCCTAGTAATTACAGCCAATAACTCCAACACATTCCAATATTCAACAGAAGTAATTCTCCTCAAAATATGTGATTGGTTCTCAGCCAATAAATTAGTATTAAATTGTAACAAAACTAACATAATCCAATTTAAATCCTGCCCAAATTAAACCTCGCAATTTTCAAGCTCAATAATTAATAATTTGTCCCCAATAGAAACAACAACAACCAAATTTCTTGGCTTAGCAATCGATAATGTGTTAAATTGGAAATATCATATTAAAGAAATTACCCCCAAACTAAATTCAGCATGTTTTGTTATTATATCTGTGAAGAAACAGTAAATTTCAATACCTTAAAAACAATATACTTTGCATACTTCCACTCGGTACTGAGTTTTGGAATTAGGCTATATTCTGGGAAAATTCTACAGATAGTAACAATATATTACTACTACAAAATATAGTAATTAGAATAATATTAGGTGCGAAATCTAGGGAATCGTACATGATCATTAAAAAAAAACTACAAATAATGCCCATAGCTTGTCAGTATATTTTTTCATTAATAAACTTTCTTGTATGTAGTCGTGAAAACTTTGTAAGTAATTTAACCGTTCATTAGCATAAATAACTTACTTACTTACTTACATACTTACTTACTGGCTTTTAAGGAACCCGGAGGTTCGTTGCCGCCCTCACATAAGCCCGCCATTGGTCCCTATCCTGAGCAAGATTAATCCATTCTCTATCATCATATCCCACCTCCCTCAATTCCATTTTAATATTATCTTCCCATCTACGTCTCGGCCTCCCTAAAGGTCTTTTTCCCTCCGGCCTCCCAACTAACACTCTATATGCATTTCTGGATTCGCCCATATTGCTACATGCTCTGCCCATATCAAACGTCTGGATGTAATGTTCCTAATTATGTCAGGTGAAGAATACAATGCGTGCAGTTCTGCGTTGTGTAACTTTCTCCATTCTCCTGTAACTTCATCCCTCTTAGCCCCAAATATTTTCCTAAGCACCTTATTCTCAAACACCCTTAACCTATGTTCCTCTCTCAGAGTGAGAGTCCAAGTTTCACAACCATAAAGAACAACCGGTAATATAACTTTTATAATGGCATAAATGACTTACTCGTCAAAAAAAAAATAACTGATTAAAAATGCATTTACAATATGACGGAACCTTCATGGAAATCTTACATCGCTGCATTTAGGGTCGCTCGGTAAATGTACTCTGCGTTCTTACTTTGTACCTCAGCAGTAGCAAGTCTTATGCCAGTCTGTTCGTAGAATTCTAAAGATGAAGTCAATAAGAACAATGCTAAAATTTACTAGTCTGAGTACCTAGATAAGCTTTTAATTTACAGGGAATCAAGCAATGCGCTGTTGCAACGTATTAACTTCCAATCTCTCAATAGAAACTACATTTTTCTCATAACCATTATAAATAGAGAAACGGTTATTTGAAATTATCCACTAGTTTTGTTGATATCTATTACTAGTTCAAATTAATTAAATTATATCCCTTTCATCCTGTATATGTATAAATTATAAAAATAGCCAAATGGACAGAGCGACTTTTGTGATCACACTCTTAAATTTCCGCCTTTCTCTGTCTTTTTGTATTCCATTGTGTTTACCCACGTTAAGAAAGTAGCATTTGGGATATGGGGCTGTTCCATCAAATGACCAGTTGCCATAGAAACGCCTACCTATCACATAGCTTCTACAATATACAAGGCAAGGCCCACAAAACCACTGCTTTTTTCTTAACGTGGAATCCTCTATATAACAAAATTAAAATTTCCATTATTCCGTTGTTTCTGTCATATGCACTTAAGTTAACACTAGATACCTCTGGCCATACTTTTAAATAAATATATTCGTTCTTTCTTTATGAATGCAGTAGGCTGTGATAGGGAATGAAATATGATACGTTGTAAGTAAATCAAATATATTACACAATAATACTATTCGTAACTATTTTTATTGTATTTATTAATTTATTTATTATTGTATTCATGAAATAATCTTATTTATTGAATATCACGTCAATTTTTAATTTCCTTTGGATAAATTCACTAACATCTCGTTCGTAAATTTATCGGCAAAATGAAGACGTCTTGTGATGTTATCTATTACAGACTAAAGACAAATAATTTTCTTTCTTCTCCTGGATATTATCATCATTCTCTTCCCCCTTCTGGGCTCCCCACTCTCTTTCCTCCTTGTTTTTCTTCCGCTTCCTACTTCCCAGGCCTCATTTTTCAATTTATGCTCTTGTTTTTGCTTGTAAGATAAAATTTTTCTCAGATCAAATTCATTATCTTCGTGGCCGTAGCTCAAATACCGGCTGAAGCAAAGCAATTGCATGACTTTTCTTCTTCTTATCGTACAAAGTACAAGACAATAATATCGACTTATAGTGAGGGTCACATAAGAACAGTTCCTAAACAGCAAATATTGCCGTCTTGTCAGTGTTGCCAACTGTTACCGGATATCACACGATCCTACGTACTAAATGACTTATTTACTTACCGTACTTTATGTTGGAAGGTTATTCTAAATAATTCAATAATTTGTAACAAATTTTCATAGGCAAACTATACGGAAAAGGGACCAACATGTCAAGTATTTTGTCTGGCAATACGAAATTAATTGTTTTGACTAAACAATTGACTCACGAGATCTAACCTAAAAATGTATTTTGTTTGACCACATGAAATTATTAGTACTAGCTCCGAAAACTTACCTGACTATAGTCTTGAATTATAACCACAACGCAACACATAAAATAACTATTATGTATAAATATTAATACTGATATTAGTTAATTATTAGTATGTTCAAATTTCACTAGCTTCCAGTAACCGGCTCAGATATCTAGTACAATTTTAATTTCATGGAACTCCAGTACCGACAAATATCGTCGATGCTTGTCTCAGCTGCCAACATACCAGTTACAAAATCACTATCATTTGTAGTGTTTTTCAGTATCTAAATTCGAAACGAAGTTGGCAAAAGAAAATTCAACCTGCAAACTAGAAAATTACCACAATCCACTAGCTTATGTAGTAATGGGGGGAAAAATGGTTAGGTTTCACTCTTAGGGTTTGAAGTAAGCTGATCCGGATTATAGTTATATTTCGCGACGCCTGTTTTTCACCTCACTTCTTTCCTATTTCTAATTCTCTTTCTTCACAACTACCAGCCACCTTTTCGATGGTAATCTTTTCAATGCTCTTCCAAATCACTGCATTGTTTGTATTCATAGTTCATTTACTAATTACCTACATTACAAAAAAACCAGCAGTTGAGCCCCGAATCACAAAGAGCTTCTCCATGCAGCACAAATACATTTGCTTCTTCGAGATCAAGTGCTTGCTGTTCGCTATACAGTTCCTCAACGTTTTTGCGTCGGATTTAGGAATAACTGACGACAGCTGTGCAAGCTCCTGTGTTACATATTTCAGCGCGACTGGAGTGTGAGCCATGAAAACCAAACAAAATGGCGCTGTAGGTTATACACACACTGCGACAGACAATCTAATGAAAGCAATATCCTTCCTGACAACATTCAACAGGGACGTTCGCAGCGCCGAATTCAAGGAGAGATGTTGGATATTTACAAAATACATGCTGATGTTTCCATACCTGCCTGAGATTTGAAAATATCTATTGAAAAATTGGTAACAGTCAGTGTTTGTATTAACTCTAGACCACACATGCCTAGACCGGGCATTTCTAGCCTTTAGACGAGGTGCAACAGAGACGTAGAATCTCAGGATCGCATGCAGGCACACGCTTAAGAGGTTAGGTACAGCTTACAAATTTTTGGAAATATTCAACATTTTTTTTCCTCCATTACCGTATCTTGTACAATAATGAAAATTAGTATGTATAAAACACTGTCCTTCTGCTATATGAAAAAAATATTTTTATGACTTAAAAAATTATTTATATATTTATGCTCGACCATGCCGAAATGTATTAATTATACACCTGGTAGCAGTCCTTTAATGCATGTCATTAAAGTACACCTCATTAAAGTACAGGTGTTTTCAGCCAATGACAACTCAGCTTACAGGTGTTCAGCCAATGACAAGTCAGCTTTGTACCGTTATAAAACCGCAAGTATGGATTATTCTCGGATATGCAATCGAAAGAGAATTAGCGAAAAGTCACGGAGGCTGCAAATCCGATACTGTCGCAGAAGGTTATGTTCTGTTACTATAATAATTAGCGTTAATTGTAAATAATATTCAAATAAATTCAATTTGTCGTCTCGTTTTTCAATGTCGAATTCAATAATCAAGGTTGTACCAAGTTTAACGGGATTACACAAGGTCAATGACATTATTGTTCCTCGGAAAAAATCAATATTTTCGCGTCTGCGCACATCTCACAATTCACGACCTAGAACAAGGTCACTTCCGATCTTGTCAGATACAAATAAAATATATACTGTACATCTGAATAATTTCAAGTTAGAAATATGTTCGAGCATAAAAAGTCGTATGAAACTCGCCTATAATGGTAATTAAGAAGCTCGTATGAAAATTATGAAACTCGCTTGCGCTCGTTTCATAAACATCCATACTCGCTTCTTAATTACTATCATTATAGGCTCGTTGCATAATGTACTATTATGATTTTAAAAAATATATTTATATATATATATATATATTTTTTTTTCAAAATTCAAAATGGTGGCAGTTCACTGTGCAATGATGAAGCTTTTCCCTCATAACTCATAAACTTGTTAACTTTTCATGTTCTCTCTCTTTATTTTATTGCTGAAACTCATGTTTACAATGTCATGCTCTTTAAACTACATTCCTTAATAAATTTATTTTTGGTGTCTCTTCTAGAACTCATTGTAAACCACTTTTTGTACAACTAGGAATACTTACATTGCCGTCAATGTTTATTCTCGATTGCCTTCTGTATGTTAAGCGTAATGTGCATAATCTTCCTACTTGTTCATCCATTTATATTTATTCTACCGTTCCAGACTTGACATATATTTCACCAAGTACAAATATAGTACTACAAGCAATAGTTTTATTTCCATATCTTATAAACTTCATAACTCTTTACCATTGCATATAAGAAACGCGTCATATTTTACTTTCAGAAGGATGGCGAGAAGGACATTAATGGCAAATCCACTTTACAGTGTCAATGATTTTAGCAATATTACGTTTTAGATGCTATTTGTTTTAACCTCATGTAATTGACAAATCTGTACATTTTAACCTGATTTTATACTATTTATTTTAAAACTTTTAACTTGTTTTTGTGTTATTCTTACATTTATTCGTATTGTAGTAGCCATGTATTATATATTTATGTATATATATATATATATATATATATATATATATATATATATATATATATACTCTGACGTTGTCTATGGCTGTAAATCGCTGAATGACATTATAAAAAAATAATATATATTTTTTTAATTTTGTGTTAGAAGAAAATACTGATATTTGACCATTTTTTTAAATGAATTTTTTTTATCAGACAATCTTTCGAAGGTAGAGAAGTGATCTTGTATCATATTATAGATATGACATACATAAATACACACAAAAAATTTCATCACAGAATGTTGCATAGTTTTTGTGTTATGTGGGAAACGCTTCATCACTGCACAGTGAACAGAATTTTGAAAAAAAAAAATTAATAATTTTCTTTAAATCGTAAAAAATATTTTTTTCATATAGCAGAAAGACTGTGTGTTACACATGCTAATTTTCATTATTGTACAAGATACAGTAATGGAGGAAAAAAAAAATGTTGAATATTTCCAAATTTTTACTGCTGGTAAGCTCTACCTAACCCCTTAAAACATTCTATGTCACTGTTTGCCTATCTGAAAATTCATGACCCACAATCTGGTTTGAACCAGAGTCATTTGGGTCCATAGGAAATTACATTTACAAGCAGGTCATTAAGGACTACACCTGGATTGTGTATGATGATGGTGACTTGTATTTCAGTCCTTTGCCTTCATAAATAGTTCACGGAGCGTGGCCCGTGTGACAGGCAGGATCGTGTCTGTTGGAGATGTTTTCTGTTTCGCAGTTGAAAATACTTAAAAATATCATCTGGAGCTCACCTCCACGTGCGAGCAGCCGCTTCCACGTGCTCCCCTCTTGTATATTTCATATTGGAGTGTAGAATTACCTGAAAGACTCAGAAGGGGAGCAAATTGCCCCAGCTGTGAGACTTGTTCGGAATACATGCAGAGCTGTTCGAATGGTTGGGGCAGTCAACGGAATTGTTGCGGCGTGCTCTAACACGTTGCAACGTGTTTTGATTGGAAGTATTGGATGGAATCTTATTCACGCTTTCTAAAGAAAATACAAAGTGAGAATCATTTGTTAGTCTCTTATAAGTAGGGGGCGTATGTTGATGAAAAGTCATCTTATTATTCACATTACAACGATGCTTATTACTTACTTACTGGCTTTTAAGGAACCCGGAGGTTCATTGCCGCCCTCACATAAACCCGCCATCGGTCCCTATCCTGAGCAAGATTAACCCAGTCTCTATCATCATATCCCACCTCCCTCAAATCCATTTTAATATTATCTTCCCATCTACGTCTCGGGCTCCCCAAATGTCTTTTTCCCTCCGGCCTCCCAACTAACACTCTATGTGCATTTCTGGATTCACCCATACGTGCTACATGCCCTGCCCATCTCAAACGTCTGGATTTAATGTTCCTAATTATGTCAGGTGAAGAATACAATGCGTGCAGTTCTGTGTTGTGTAACTTTCTCCATTTTCCTGTAACTTTATCCCTCTTAGACCCAAATATTTTCCTAAGAACCCTAAGAACGATGCTTATTAATATAGAAATCCTTTCTATGATAATATTACCGTAAAAATTAATTTATTATATTGCATTTTTTTAGAGTTTTTGAACTAATAAGTCATTTTAAACTTTTTTCGGCTTTTTTGGTTATTTTTTAATACTTTGTAGAACTTTTAGATCATTTCGAATGCATTTGACTATTTTTCTTTACAGATAGACCTGTTAAATATTTTTTAAGCAAACTCACTGTCCGATATTACCCGATGTCCGATACTACCCGACTCTCCCCTAATTACTAGGGACCGGATTTTTATGTAATATCAAGATGTGAAATATGTACATATTTATGTAAGAAAAATAAGCTGAATATGTACCAAAATATGTAAAATCATGAAAATATTTAATATCAATATCTGCGCTGATTTGTATTGTTAAGCCTAGTTATTTGTAGTCTGGTAGGCTACAATTTTTAATTTTCTGTTCTTCATGACGATTTCTACTGTTTCTGTGCTCTTCCGCCGTTTCTGAGTATCATCATTTCTGCCTTGTTCACATTTATATCAAATTTGTTTCTGTTGCACCATTTTACCATGATGTTTATTGTTTCTTGTAACTTTGTAAGGTCTTTAGGCCCTACTACTATGTCGTCCGCTTATGCGTATGAGATTATTTCCTCCTTGATTTTTACAATACGGAGTAGTTGTATGAGAAAGGTTGTCTTTTGTTCACTCATATTTACAGTGGGCGGTAAGGGGTGAGTGCCTCTTTTACTTCCTGGAAATATATCCTTTCTCAGGTAGGCAAAAAGACTTATTTCAAATTGTAAACTTCCCCAGCAGCAGTTTTCTTTTTCCTTTTAAAGAAGTAAAAATGAATAAAACCCCTAAATGTGTAGATTTATGTAGGCCCTAATACCAAGCCATAATATGTAATGTGGGGTAAATATGTAAAAATATGTAGTATCAAATTTTTATATATTAATGGTATTTACAGTATTCGCAAAGATTTGTTATTTATATACGGTTAGGTTCAAAGGAATATAATATGTAATTACATAAAAATCCGGTCCCTAGTAATTACCTACTGAATAAGTGAATAACAGTGAAGTTTGAGTTCTATAGTTTGGAACAGATTCTAAAGTCTATCCCTCGTTCCATTGAAGGCTTCACAACTCATACAACAGAAGTAATATAAAATGCCTAACAACAGCTTAGTTTAAGTAAGGACTTTGACCGCTACTGTTCTTTTGTCGGTACCAGAGTGCCTTTAGAATTTATGTTTGGAAGGGGGGAGAGTTTCATCATTTCCTGGACAATAGAACGTTGTGTCCCCAATATGGTTCAGAAGGGATGTACTGTAGTAGACAGTATTTTTAACACATAGATTGCAAGAATGCACGCTGCGCCCACAATTTGTTTTTACTAATGTACAAAAATTGTCAAATAAATTTAAAAAAAAAATTGTTTTGTCATTTACACTCCCTCATCTGGAAGATCTGGTAACAAAAATGAAGAGCGGAATGAGGAGGAGACGGAGAATGAAGGCACTGACATGGACCACCCCTGATTGAAACACATTGTAAATCCTTATTAAAATCTATAGTTTTCCCTCAAAACCTTCATTTTGTTGCATACCCCTTTCCTTTATCTTAGTAAAATTCCAGGAAGTTGCCTCCTCTGTCAGAGATTTGCAGGGCAGTCAAGATGACTAGTTTTTAAGAAGTTGTGGTTCAAGTACTTTGAATAATATTTAAATGTCATTTTCTTTTAATTTCATGTCATTTTTCCATTTGTTTAAGGGCATTTTAATGATCATTTTAAGTAGATATTTAGATCATCAACGTCCGCCCCTACTTATAAGCAAAACTTTCCACAATCTTTTTGCCTTGTATTCAGATGTGTCATAATAACAAACTTATATGGCAATAATAATAATAATAATAATAATAATAATAATAATAATAATAATAATAATAATAATAATAAAAAAAGTATCCTCGTAACATGCCATGAAGGCACTTGGGGGCATGGAGGTAGAACCCCATGCTTTCCATGACCTCGGCACTAGAATGAGGTGGTGTGGTCGGCACCACGCTCTGACCGCCTTTTACCTCCGGGAAAGACCCGGTACTCAATTTTATAGGAAGCTGAGTGAACCTCGGGGCCGTTCTGAAAGTTTGGCAACGAGAAAAAATCCTGTCACCACCTGGGATCAAACCCCGGACCTTCCAGTCCGTAGCCAGCTGCTCTACCACTCAGCTACCCGGCCGCCCAATAATAATAATAATAATAATAATAATAATAATAATAATTTAATAATTTTATTTTTTTATTCTATTTTATTGGGTTATTTTACGACGCTGTATCAACATCTAGGTTATTTAGCGTCTGAATGAAATGAAGGTGATAATGCCGGTGAAATGAGTCCGGGGTCCAGCACCGAAAGTTGCCCAGCATTTGCTCGAATAATAATAATAATAATAATAATAATAATAATAATAATAATAATAATAACAATAATAATAATAATATAATAATATCTTTAATAAAATAATAATAATAATAATAATATTTTATAAAGAAATTAAATAAAACAAAAACCCATAATCTGTAATAACGGTGTAGCGGACGGATCCCGTCGCCCACTACCTTTGTATAAATATGTGATTTCAAACCTCATAAAGAGCTTAACTGCACCAGTCTTTCAGATTTTGGATAAATTAATTGTGGTAGATAATTGTTAAAATTACATCTGCAATACATGCTAACAATTGTTATCAGTTATCTTATCAGAGATCTAGTAAATATGTTTTCTGAGCTCTATGGAATAGGAATTTATATAGGATTTGTACAAACCGACTATATCACTACATAGAGAGCTGCAGCTCCCATATGCAATTTGAACCAGCATACAACATCCCATATGATAACACATAATTTTTTACTAGATTTGATAAGATAGCCGGGTAGCTCAGTTGGTAGAGCAGCTGGCTACGACTCATTTCACCAGCATTATCACCTTCATATCATCCAGACACCACCTCTAAATAAAGCATGGGGCTCTACCTATGCCCCCAAGATGTTACGATACATAATTTACCTTTTACTTTTTTCTCTGATAAGATAACTGATAACAATTGTTAGCATATATTGCAGATGTAATTTTAATAATTATCTACCACAATTAATTTATCCAAAATCTGAAAGACTGGTGCAGTTAAGCTCTTTATGAGGTGTGAAATGCACATATTTATACAAAGGTAGTGGGCGACGGGATCCGTCCGCTACACTGTTATTACAGATTATGGGTTTTTGTTTTATTTAATTTCTTTATAAAAGATTATTATTATTATTATTATTATTATTATTATTATTATTATTATTATTATTATTATTATTATTATTATTATTTTTCTGTAGCTTTCAATAACTCACTATAGTGTAGTTTCAAACGCTCTGTTTTGTGGTCTGTGGATGATCAAGAACTTTTGCTGTCACCACTCACTGAACATTTCCCTGAGGGCACTATTTCAGTTTACGTTATCGGTAAACAGGAAGCCAGGGGGAGGGTGCAATTGGTGGTAACGCGGCCACAAATCATGCCTTAAAGAGAGCTCTCACAGCGCGGAAACAATGCCAGACTAAAGGACGCCGGCGCCCGGGGAACAATCCAGCGACTGGATCTGACGCCACACTGGACGACCTCATTCACGAACGACCAGGCACAGCACGAGAGATCATGTTCGCTAACCATCGCTGTTATTATTATTATTACTATTATTATTATTATTATTATTATTATTATTATTATTATTAGTAGTAGTAGTAGTAGTAGTAGTAGTAGTATCAAATTCCAGCAGAATTAATACAAGAGGGTGGAAGTGCATTATATAGCGAAATTTATAAACTTGTACTTGCTATTTGGGAAAAGGAAATTGTACCAAAACAATGGAAGGAGTCCATAATTGTACCTATTTTTAAAAAGGGGGACAAAACCAACTGTGGTAACTTTCGAGGAATATCACTTTTGTTGACGTCGTACAAAATTTTGTCGAATATTCTTTTGAGAAGATTAACTCTGTACGTAGATGAAATTATTGGGGATCATCAGTGCGGTTTTCGGCGTAATAGATCGACTATTGATAAGATTTTTTGTATTCGACAGATAATGGAGAAAAAATGGGAGTATAAGGGTACAGTACATCAGTTATTCATAGATTTCAAAAAGGTATATGACTCGGTTAAGAGGGAAGTATTATATGATATTCTTATTGAATTTGGTATTCCCAAGAAACTAGTTCGATTAATTAAAATGTGTCTCAGTGAAACATACAGCAGAATCCGTATAGGTCAGTTTCTATCAGATGCGTTTCCAATTCATTGTGGGCTAAAGCAAGGAGATGCACTATCACCTTTACTTTTTAACTTCGCTCTAGAGTATGCCATTAGGAAAGTCCAGGCTAACAGGCAGGGTTTGGAATTGAACGGGTTACATCAGCTTCTTGTCTATGCGGATGACGTGTATATGTTAGGAGAAAATACACAAACGATTAGGGAAAACACGGAAATTTTACTTGAAGCAAGTAGAGCGATCGGTTTGGAAGTAAATCCCGAAAAGACAAAGTATATGATTATGTCTCGTGACCAGAATATTATACGAAATGGAAATATAAAAATTGGAGATTTATCCTTCGAAGAGGTGGAAAAATTCAAATATCTTGGAGCAACAGTAAGAAATATAAATGACACTCGGGAGGAAATTAAACGCAGAATAAATATGGGAAATGCGTGTTATTATTCGGTTGAGAAGCTCTTATCATCCAGTCTGCTGTCAAAAAATCTGAAAGTTAGAATTTATAAAACAGTTATATTACCGGTTGTTCTGTATGGTTGTGAAACTTGGACTCTTACTCCAGGTGTTTGAGAGGTGCTTAGGAAAATAGGTTAAGGGTGTTTGAGAATAGGGTGCTTAGGAAAATATTTGGGGCTAAGACTCTGGGATGAAGGGACTTACAAGAGAATGGAGAAAGTTACATCAAAAATATTTCAATATTCAGAACTGCACGTTATTGTATTCTTCTTTGTTTCTCTGACATAATTAGGAACATTAAATCCAGACGTTTGAGACGGGCAGGGCATGTAGCACGTATGGGCGAATCCAGAAATGCATATAGAGTGTTAGTTGGGAGACCGGAGGGAAAAAGACCTTTAGGAAGGCCGAGACGTAGATGGGAGGATAATATTAAAATGGGTTTGAGGGAGGTGGGGTATGATGATAGAGACTGGATTAATCTTGCACAGGATAGGGACCGCTGGCGGGCTTATGTGAGGGCGGCAATGAACCTTCGGGTTCCTTAAAAGCCATTTGTAAGTAAGTAGTAGTAGTAGTAGTAGTAGTAGTAGTAGTAGTAGTAGTAGTAGTAGTAGTGAGCCTATATTTCGTCAGTTTACAAACAAATTACCATTTAAAAGTCATCTATGGACGCAGGGTTATAGCTAATTAAAAATGGGATACCCCATTGAAACACTTTGCACCATCAGGTTCGTAATAGACCGAGTAAACGACGCTATAGACAAAGTGAATGGAGACATTGACTCGACTGTGACATGGACAAAGAAACTCCATCTTAAAATCAATCCTGGAAAGACACAAGCAATTATATTAGGACACAAACGGCAAACCGACGCTGTAAAACACCTCGACATTTCCCCCGTTAAAGTAAGTACAGTGCATATCCCTTTCAGTTCTTCGGTAAAAAAATCTTGGCATTCACATGGATAATAATCTCAACTGGGACATGCAAATCACAGAAACCTGCAGAAAAGTATATTCTATTGTCCATGTACTAAAAAGGATAAATGTTCATCTTCCTTCTTGCTTAAAAAAGTCCCTTGTGCAGACGCTTGTATTTCCCTATTTTGACTATGCTGACATTTTACTGACTGACCTCTCCAGCGACAACAAAATGAAACTTCAACGTGCTCATAATTTGTGTGTACGTTTTGTAAGCAATGTTCGTAAATATGATCATATTACCCCATCCCTGGAAGCAATAGGTTGGCTTAAACTAGGTAAGAAAATAAATTTACATTCACTTCTCCTTCTCTTCGAAATCTTGAACTCTTCTATTCCTTCGTACCTGTCGTCTCGCTTCACTTACCTTATATAAATGCCTATTCACAAAATAAACGCTTTTTGCCTTTATTTGATTATTTATCTATTATTTATTACTTTATTATTAAAATTGCCTACAGGTATATTTTAATTTATTTCTATAACCGCTACAATGAAAGTGACTTCACCGAATGTATATTATTGTCTTTCAGTCAGTTCATATTCTCTTTGCAACAACGAGTGCTGCCGTGCAAAAATGTATAACAGTAAACGTTTTAATTATCGCTTGTGTTTAATTGACAAGGCAACAATGAGTGCTGGTCTAACGTTATTTTTAACAGTTATTTTTCTTACAGTTTTCATTGCGACGTTTTTGTAGCTATAGTCTCGTCGCTCTAATTTCCGGCAGCCAATCACGTTGCAGGTCGGCTACATTTAAACGTGTGTGTCTTGTGATTCGTTGCTAATGACGTTATGCATTTCCTAAGGCTCGATAAATACTTAATACAATCGCCCGCCATTTTGGCTCTTTCGATGGCGTTCGCAGAAAGCACACGAGGACGTTATTTGCCGCTCAATTATTTGCTGAATTACAGTGCGTTTGATTTATTATCATAGGAGCTACGACATGATAATGTTTAACGGTGTGGCAAATAGATTCCTCGTCTGGTAACTCGGCAACGAAAGAACAAAAATGGTGAACGATACTATCTACCTAGACTTTATAGAGCCTTCACTTCCTAAGACGTAAGCAAAGAGGAGGAGTCACGCCGAGATTAACAGCGTTGCGGCTATAGCTAAATATTTCATATTGCAACATATCAGTACAACCAAACACAAAAATGCACTTTCCAAGGCTACTGGGAAGAAGATTTCTTTGCTTCCAACAGTAATTGCAACATCGAGTCGAAAATCTCAATTTGCATTCGATTTATGTAAAGCTTTTCTTGCTGCCGAA
Source organism: Periplaneta americana (assembly GCA_025594305.2). Taxonomy (NCBI): domain Eukaryota; kingdom Metazoa; phylum Arthropoda; class Insecta; order Blattodea; family Blattidae; genus Periplaneta; species Periplaneta americana. The sequence continues at coordinate 192,740,582 of JAJSOF020000003.1, read as the reverse complement.
ATCCCTTTGTGGAAAGTGCAAGGTTGTGGGTCTAGTGCAAGGTTTTTGTAATTGCCTTTTATTTCGTATTTTAGCTATTTATAATGCCTTTTTGCCTGTCTATTTTAGCTATTTATAATGCCTTTTTGCCTGCCTATTTTAGCTATTTGTGATGCCTTTTTGCCTGCCTATTTTAATGATTCATAATGCCTAAACTTCCGGTCTCTGATGATTAGCATAAACATTTTGCATCCATAGTTTCCTCAGATATTTTACTTAAAACCTGATTAATCATTTGTAATTGCTCTGAATTGCCAGAACTTGAAGGATCTCCTTCTCTGGTCCGTTATGTGTATTTAGAATTAGAATAAACAACAGTTGTAGTAGACAGTCTTTGATGTCTTGAACAATGAGACATGATTTGATAACGATGATTATAACCAATCCTAGAATTTCTCCTAAGAAGGGAAATATACCAATTGTTTTATGCATTGTCCAATTTGTACAACCATGTGTCTCATTGTTCTGAGAAGACATAGTTCCCCTAACGTGTACAGATGGCTCTGCTAGTAAATGAACTTCAAGTTGGTACGACCAGCGTTTCGGAGGTGTTTTAGGTGGGGAGGCGTCGGTGCCACACCCCAGCAGTGAGTTCTAATTAAGGAACAACTGGAATAGACAGAACTACAGCCAGCAGCGGGGGGGGGGGGACGATAGCTATGATCTTGGCGTTGCACCAACTGACAAGTCACCCCAACATCCATGGAGACACGGGGGGAACTTCTTGCTTCCGCTGGAGCAAACATATATTTTCGGCGTGCCGTGATTCTTCCACTTCCCCTGTCTTTGTGTTTTTTTTTTCACCCCCTTCCCATATACACGTGCCAAGATAGTTGTCTCTTATTTTGGTTTTGTGTGTAGGAACATTTTCGAAAAGAAAATAGGGAAATAAAATAACCAAAACAAACACGCCTGTATTTTATTGCTTCTAGTTTCCATAGTAACAGTCTGTCATTTTCATTAATATAATTTAACGCCACATTTGTATAAAACTCGTTTAAAATGTTGATTTGCGATTTTGGAACAGAGGAAGTGTTTAGTTTTCATTTTCTGTTGAGATGGAATTTTTAATATTCGAACACTAAGAAATATTGTCTTTCCTGACTGAAATTCAAGTAAATACAGAAAGGACATTTGAAGGGATCCGGCTCAAAATCTGCTACAAATAATGTGCTACCTCCATGCCCCCCAAGTGCCTTCATGGCATGTTACGGGGATAGCTTTTATAGAAAAGAATATAATATGCTTGCAAACTTATGTTAAAAAGAATTGCATTATTCATGGTTGCTGAGATATATATATATATATACAGTAATTTTCTTATTTTTCTCAGTATCTAAAATTATGCGTTTAACAGAACATATGTTTCGTCTGCAAAGTCTGATTATGTTTCTATAAGAGGAATTGCCCTTTTATAGTGGTGCATTTAGACAAAATTAATAACTTCTCTCCGTAAGCTTTTCGTGTACTGTCACATCACACTCATTTGCAAACATGTCACTGAAAGGAGAAACTGAAGAACATTATTATTATTATGCACAGATATTTTGATTTGTATTTATATACTTCTTAAATCTAATAAAAAGCAGTAGAATGTATTTCAAATACACCTATATAGTGTTTGTATTTCTCTTTGTAAAGTGAGTCAACCATTTCTCCTGCCGTTATGCTTTTTTTTATCTCAATCCTGTGCGTTACACGTGCCAAGACGATCGTCTTTTATTTTATTTGGCTCTGCATTGAGAAACATTTCGAAAAAAGCAGGTATATAAAATAACCAACACAAACACGACTGTCTTCTGTCACTTCCAGTTGTCATAGTAACAGACTGTCATTTCATTAATAAGGTTTAACCTCACATTCCGTGTGTTTTAAGAAATACAAGCCGATCTTGTGAGCCTGTGAAGTTAAATATGTGAACTGTCATTTGTTTACAGCTATAAGCGGAACCCTAGTTCTTTTAAAGGAGCGAGTTTTCTCTATCTAGTAGCGTCATTTCATAAATAATGCACAGGTTGGCAGAACTATGAAGTGGATGACGCAACACGAATTAAAATTGTGTCAGTTGCAGTTAAAGGATTGAGGAAGAAGCATGTGTGTTAAGATGAAAATTTTAGCAGTCCGGCAACATCGCCGCTAACACACTGTACTCGTGATACAGATGTAAGAGGTCAACGAACTCGGTGAGTCTAAGTACAGTAGGTGAGCTGCTCTCTGCCAAGACGTTGCCACTTGCTCGTATCGTGCAATGGCTTGAATTTAGAGGTTTTTAAAATTAAATGTACACGAAAACCGTCATGCTATTGAAATACGCCACAGGGTTTAAATTATCCTTTATTAGATTTCCTATCGATATCGACAAAAATCACGATCGTACTCGCAGTAGTTATCGAATAAGAGATTGTTAAACATTCGAGAAAAAAAAACGTTTTTTTTTCTGGAAAACTATTAACATTTCACTAATATGATATTACGCCTATAGTTTCTTGTTAGGCCTACATACAACATCAACTATTTGCTCTGGAAATCTGCAAGGCTATTTCACGTCCACCATGTATAAACAAAATAGAAATAGGCACTTTTAGGCTCTAAAACCTTAAAATAAGTTACAATGAAAAAATAGGCATTTTAGGCACCATAAAACCCTCTCCAAGCGTTCACTTTTTATACAAAGCGTGAATATATTCAACTATTCATGTTGAATCTTTCGTACACTACTTTTAACACTTGAATATAAATAATTGATTAAATGGCGATCTTACTCGTGTTAATCACGTAAGCATGTGCGGCTTACAGCTGTTTCGGTGCTACTTGACACCATCCTCAGAGCCTTCTGTGTCTCGGCGTCATCTCAACTTCGCTGCCTGTTGTGTGGGTGCGTTCGTGTGATGAAGAGTTGAGTCAAATAGTGTGTGTGTTCTGGAATTGATCTGTGTGTTGAGAATTTGATCAGGGTGTGTTTTAGTGTGTCTCTACATTTAATATTGTTCTAGTGTGTTGAGTTTTTGGTTTTTGGGTTGTATGTGTAGGATTTCCATGTCTGTATTTATGTTATTGTATGTGTGGTTAGCATTAGTTATGTTTTATGTGTTTATTTATTTATTTTTATTTTATTGGGTTATTTTACGACGCTTTATCAACATCTAGGTTATTTAGCGTCTGAATGAAATGAAGGTGATAATGCCGGTGGAATGAGTCCGGGGTCCAGCACCGAAAGTTACCCAGCATTTGCTTGTATTGGGTTAAGGGAAAATCCCGGAAAAAACCTCAACCAGGTAACTTGCCCCGACCGGGATTCGAACCTGGGCCACCTGGTTTCGCGGCCAAACGCGCTGACCGTTACTCCACAGGTGTGGACTTTATGTGTTTATTATGTAAGCACATGTTTACATAATTAACACGAGTAAGATCGCCATTTAATCAATTATGTATATTCAACTAGTTTTACTTTATTCCTATTGAAGGAAAATAGATATTTTGCCTAAAATCCGAGGGCAAATAGTAACATAATTTTGCGCCACTTTGTCGACAATCCGCAACAATGATCTTTTGCTGAAATCTAGGATGGCTCTTACAGAAATTATTGAGTTTATGTTGATACAAGGAAACATAATCAGCTCTTATCTGACATAGATACTGTATGTATGAGGTTACCAACTGAAGAAACGGTTTGTTAATTGTTAATGATCATTAAAAACTAGGTCAAAATATTTCTAATTTCAACCCGGTACAATGACGTTCAAATCTCGGAGATGGTAGAATTGTATTGGTACTGGATAAAGGTAAGGTTGCGAGGGAATTTTTGGGATTACCCTGTTTTCTGTCATCATTCCACCAACACCCTTCACAAGTCATTCGCGCTATCCTTTATGAAATCATCACGAAGAGCTTTATTTTAATAATATTTCTCTAAATACACACATCATAAGAAAAGAATTCCTCTTAAATACACAAATTGCTTTCAGATTAATTTATTTTCCAGCACCCTTAAAAATTCCGGCAGATCATGTATCTGTTCACTTGAAAGAGTTAATTGCAAGATCCATAATGTGTGTGTTGCTGTTAATAAAGCAGGGGACGAGAGCTGTAAAACACAGTGACGAATACAGATGAACATCGGGTTTTTGTGGGACAACCAGACGGGAAAATTCCATTGTTAAGATAAGGAGCGAGCTGGGGAGTTATAATTAAGATAGATTGGAGGGGTGGCAGGGAATGAAATCGCGGGCTGAATAGCGATGAGGCAGGATATGCGATTGTGTGAGCAGGCGAGATGACTGTACAGGAAATTTCCGTGAACGGTCGGTCCTATCTGCAGCTTTCCTTTCGTAGTCTGTTCGGCAGGTGACAACGATGACCATGGTATTCACATACCTGTTATTGTATTCATCATCGTATTTGTAGAGTATGATACATTTCAGGCTTCTGAAGACTTTGATTGATGTGTGAAATATTTTCTTATTTTACGTAAAATACATTGTATACAATTGAAGAGTGGGGGGCAAAAGCTAATTGGCATTTCCCGGTCTCTTTTCGGGTCAGAAATCCTAACAGAACTTATATTTAACTCTTCGGTGAATTTTGGTGAAATCCAGAGGGCCTAATTAGTCAAACCCACTCACTAATGAGTTAACTAGGCCAGAAGATAATGGGTAGAGTGGCCGGTTTCTTTTCTTCTCATTCCATACATCACTGATTAGCTACATATTACACTAATCAATGGTTTTTTTATTAAGTTATTTTACGACGCTGTATCAACATCTAGGTTATTTAACGTCTGAATGATAGGAAGGTGATAATACCGGTGAAATGAGTCCGGGGTCCAGCACCGAAAGTTACCCAGCATTTGCTCATATTGGGTTGAGGGAAAATCCCGGAAAAACGTCAACCACGTAACTTGCCCCGACCGGGAATCGAACCCGGGCCACCTGGTTTCGCGGCCAGACGCGCTAACAGTTACTCCACAGATGTGGACCTAATCAACGTTGATTCTAATGATCAAATAATAATAATGATAATATTGAAGATGATGACAATGATTATACTAATGATGAAATAATAATGATTATGTTAATAATAAAGATGATAATGATACTAATGATGAAGAAATAATGATAATAATGAAGATGATAATGATACTAATGATGAAGAAATAATGATAATAAAAATTATAATGGTACTAATGATGAAGAAATAATGATAATAATAAAGATGATAATGACACTAATGATGAAGAAATAATGATAATAATAAAAATGATAATGATATTAATGATGAAGAAATAATGATAATAATAAAGTTGATAATGATACTAATGATGAAGAAATAATGATGATAATAATAAAGATGATAATGATACTAATGATGAAATAATGATAATACTGATGATGATGTTAATGATGAGATAATAATGGTGATGATAATGATAATGATGATATGAATGTTGAAATAATAATAAAGCTGAAATAATAGTGATGATAATAATGAAATAATGATGATCATAATGATAATAATTGTGAAATAATGACAATAATGATAATACTATAATCATTACAACAACATTAAGAATAACAATAATAATAAGAAAAATCAGAAGAGTTATAATAGTAGTTGTAGTACTACTACTACTTACTGGCTTTTAAGGAACCTGGAGGTTCATTGCCGCCCTCACATAAGCCCGCCATTGGTCCCTATCCTGAGCAAGATTAATCCAGTCCCTACCATCATATCCCACCTCCCTCAAATCCATTTTAATATTATCTTCCCATCTACGTCTCGGCCTCCCTAAAGGTCTTTTCCCCTCTGGCCTCCCAACTAACACTCTATATGCATTTCTGGATTCGCCCATACGTACTACATGCCCTGCCCATCTCAAACGTCTGGAGTTAATGTTCCTAATTATGTCAGGTGAAGAATACAATGCATGCAGTTGTGCGTTGTTTAACTTTCTCCATTCTCCTGTAACTTCATCCCTCTTAGCCCCAAATATTTTCCTAAGAACCTTATTCTCAAAACCCTCAATCTCTGTTCCTCTCTCAAAGTGAGAGTCCAAGTTTCACAGCCATATAGAACAACCGGTAATATAACTGTTTTATAAATTCTAACTTTCAGATTTTTTGACAGCAGACTGGATGACAAAAGTTTCTCAACCGAATAATAACAATAATAGTAATAATAATAATAATAATAATAATAATAATAATAATAATATTTTATTCTCTCTAATTTTATTATAATTATGTATGTTTATTCGAGTCCTTTTCACTACACGTACAGTCAACACCTGTGGAGTAACGGTCAGCGCGTCTGGCCGCGAAACCAGGTGGCCCGGGTTCGAATCCCGGTCGGGGCAAGTCACCTGGTTGAGGTTTTTTCCGGGGTTTTCCCTCAACCCAATACGAGCAAATGCTGGGTAACTTTCGGTGCTGGACCCCGGACTCATTTCACCGCCATTATCACCTTCATCTCATTCAAACGCTAAATAACCTAAATGTTGATACAGCGTCGTAAAATAACCCAATAAAAAAAAACTACACGTACAAGTCAGGTTGATTGAATGATATAAGGACGTGTATGGAGTATGTAGGTTACTGATAATGGCAGAACCAACAAGTGTTCGTAGAATTGATGATCCAGAAGCTGCACACAATAAATTTTATCTATGTTAGAAGATTTCATAACGGAGATTTCACCGCCCCTTTCGTACAGATCTATAAAATATATCTTACATCAAATTGGATATCCAGTGTTGCTCTTGGGTTAGACGTATTAGCTTCCACGGGCCGACGTATTGATCTATCGTGCTTCAACGCCGAAACTCCCCCGCTCCCCTGCGCTCTCGGCCGGCCACCATGTTCCTCGACAAGTGTAGTAACCTTTCCCTTGGCAGCCGTTCTAAATGTCGGGAAGCATTCTTTCAATGCTTTATCCCGAATGCTGTAGGAAAGGTTATGCAAATTGCATGACAATATTTATGTGATGTGAGGCGTTTGTATAGGTCAGACGTGCAGGAAATATTATTATGTATTCAAAGCAGGCTTCGGATGTCGGATTTTGTCCATTGTGATGAAAATACTTGACATTCTATTCATTTTCTTATAAAGCAGGACTTGTATGTTTTAACCTACGTGAAATTTGCGAAAATCCTGCACTGGAGTGATCATTTGCATAATGTTAAATTATTTTTGTAATTTATAGTAATTGCATAAAGATTGAATAATTTCGAAAGAAAAATTGTTCCGGGGCCAGGTATCGAACCCAGGACCTTTGGTTTTACGTACTAACGCTCTATCAACTGAGCTACCCGGGAACTATACCAGACACCGATCCAATTTTTCCCTCTATATCCACAGACCTCAAAGTGGGCTGACAACCGTCAAGCAACCAACGTTGAGTGCAGTCTAACTCCGTGTGACTTAAATTGTGGCTTTCTGTTAACGAACAGTGACGTGTATTATGCAAATCAAGCTTTCAGGTATAAAGATTGTCAATACCGACAGCTCGTTAACTTACAACCAAAATGCTCATAAGAGACCATAATGGACATTTAAATCTAATACTGTATATGATGATGGTCAGCGCCAGGTTCTATTGATGAAAATTTTTCAGATTTTTCTTACTTACCGTTAAAAATATGACAATACATTTCTTCAGCCTATATATCTGCAGTGCTTGGGAAAAGTGGCATAAGTCACTTTCCACAAACATTTTTTATTAATTTATTGACAACTTACGGAACATCTGCTCGCTTGGGAATAGAGACAGAAGTATTGCTCCCATTACAATAATTCATACAGAACAAAATCAAATCGACATAAACCAGTGTGAAGAAAATTTTTTTTCTTCCCCTGTAAAATTAACATTTTTGACTTGTGCCACTTTTCCCGAGCACTACAGACATACAGCCTCAGTTTAATAGAAATTGAACTCCCTTTCAAGAGAAGTAAGGGGTTGTCGGATAATAACTTAATTTAGATCAAAGTTACAGAAGTTCTTACTTAATAGATTAATTACTTTGCGACTTACAATGAGACTGACTTTTGTCCAATATTATTATTATTATTATTATTATTATTATTATTATTATTATTATTATTATTATTATTATTATTATTAAACAATATCCGCCTTATTATTATTATTATTCCTACAAGATTTAAAAAAATTCCTACAAGATTTAAAAAAAAAATTATAACAGAAATTCTAAATCACTTTCTCCAGCCTGTAGATGCATAAAATATGCCAATTTGCATGGGCACAATTTAGATCCTTTTAAAGTATAGTTTTATTTTGATTATTAGTATTTACTGTTCTTGTACTCAATTTTATTTATGTATTTTTTTCTTGTTTTAAGATATCATTTATTTATTTTTGCACCTTTGTATTTTTGTTTGTGTATTGTGCTGAACTTGGCCTCTAGCTGTTGTTCAGCACACAAATATTAATAATAAATAAATAGATAGATAGATAATATAGATAATAATAAATATAGATAGATAGATAGATAGATAGATAGATAGATAGATAGATAGATAGATAGATAGATAGATAGATAGATAGATGGATGGATGGATGGATGGATGGATGGATGGATGGATGGATGGATGGATGGATGGATGGATGGATGGATGGATGGATGGATGGATGGATGGATGGATGGATGGATGGATGGATGGATAGATAGATAGATAGATAGATAGATAGATATAGATAGATAGATAGATAGATAGATAGATAGATAGATAGATAGATAGATAGATAGATAGATAGATAGATAGATGGATGGATGGATGGATGGATGGATGGATGGATGGATGGATGGATGGATGGATGGATGGATGGATGGATGGATGGATGGATGATAGATAGATAGATAGATAGATAGATAGATAGATAGATAGATAGATAGATAGATAGATAGATAGATAGATAGATAGATAGATAGATAGATAGATAGATAGATAGATAGATAGATAGATAGATAGATAGATAGATAGATAGATAGATAGATAGATAGATAGATAGATAGATAGATAGATAGATAGATAGATAGATAGATAGATAGATAGATAGATAGATAGATAGATAGATAGATAGATAGATAGATAGATAGATAGATAGATAGATAGATAGATAGATAGATAGATAGATAAGTAAATAAATAAATTATTACCATTAATTTATTTAACTAGAATACAAAACATCTAATGCCTAAATTCCATTACATTCATTAGACCTATATTTCCATTATATCGATATAAGAATTAAATAAACTAATAATTTTAAAGCTGATAAATGATGAAATTAAGTCTAAAGTAAAAAAAAAAGCAATATGTAAGTAATTGTGTAAATAAGTATAGAAATAAGTAAATAAAGAATTATTTTATCAGCTCGTAAATGATCAAATAAATAAACTTAATATAGAAGTAAAAAGAAAGGAACATATACAGGGTTAGTTAAAAGTCCCGCACCACCTACATAACTTTTGAAGCATGTGGTTCAGTGTTCCGTTGAAAATAAGAGAGTTGGAGTTACTTCCGGTTAAACCGGAAGTAGAAAAATCTCGGTAATACCATTATTGAGTTCTTAGTATATGGTTATCCTCACATACTAAGTTTCATATCACTGAACCATATGCTTCAAAAGTTATTTAGGTGGTGCGGGACTTTTAACTAACCCTGTATAATAATGGAGTAAACAAATATTACCAGTTAGTACGCCCACTTTTATTTAAGTACATACTTGACTCTATGAATATTGCAACTCTGTGTAACGAACCTGTCAGTAGGTAAGTCTCTGCCTGCCGCCAGTAATTCAATATTCCAGATAGTTACGAGCAGGTAATAAACTAACGTCATTTGTAAGCGCTCCTTGGCGCACATTCATCATATCAATTGCCGGCAGGTGTGGTCATAGGTTACATTGCGCATACAGGTGGCTTCATGGTGCATTACCATTAAACAGTTGCGACGCCAATTGCTGCGAATGAGGCTTCCAACCAAGCTAAATATCTAGCTGTTCCTGACGAGATACGTGTCCCTGTCTTATCATTGTCAGCTGTATGTTTTTATAACGTTGGCCTTATTTTACGAGATCACACAGCTTCTTGTAAACGTCTGTACACTTCTACCAAAAGCCCAATTCAATCGGTTGTTTTTTAAACTCCTTAAGTCAAAATGTGAAGACTGTAATCAGAAGATCGCTGAGTCCATTTGTATTATTTATACAGAGTGATTTATATAGAACTGACACATTTCTTTCTTTCTTTATTTCAAAACGAATGACGCTAGCCACAATTTGTTACACCTCAAATGTAGAGTATCGTTTGGAGATTACTAACCTCTATTGAAAATGTTGAAAATTCTTTATTTATTCGGCTGGAAATTCACTTAATAACCAGTTTTTAACGTCAAATTAAACATGAGTTTTGATTCCCTGTCATGAGATGCGCAGATGTTTATTTTTTATTCTGTATATTTGTCATATTCTTTTAGAGATCCAGTTGTTTCCAATTTGTTTACCAATCCCAGCATTGTGTTTCTTTGGGGGGTATTACGAACACCAAATTCTCTCTGGTATGCCCTTTGAGTAGCTGTAATTGAATTCGTAATCCAGTATTGCTTCACAAGGAAAAGCTTTTAATTTAATGTGTACTGCATTTTCAGTGACTAAAACAAAATGTCGAAAACATCTGCCAACAATAAGAAATAAAGAATAAACATCTGCGCATCTCGTGACAGGGAATCAAAACTCCTGCTTAATTTGACGTTAAAAACTGGTCATTAAATGAATTTGCAGCCCAATAAATAAAGCATTTTCAACATTTGCTATAGAGGTTAGTAATCTCCCAAAGATACTCTACATTTGAGGCATAACAAACTGTGGCTAGCATCATTCGTTTTGAAATAAAGAAAGAAAGAAATGTGTCAGTTCTATATAAATCACTCTGTATCATAGGTAGGTATTAGAGATGAACAAAACGAACTGTCGCTCTCGCTCGCTGTGTACGTTGCACTTGTCTTTCGAGTCTCGTCTCGTAACTCTCGTGCGCTTCGAGTCTCGCTCATCATTCTCGAAATAAGTTTTGGTCGGCATGGAAAGATTTCGTAACTTTGAATAACATATCATTGAAATAAATGGCATTAGAGATGTTTAATTGATACAAAAAAACAAAACATAGTTATCAAAATGTTCTGGTTCTATGTTCAGATATTACCCATGGTTATATAAATAGAAAAAAAAAAACAATTCTCAAATAAATTTGCATTTCTAAGAAACAAAACATAACGTTAAATAAAACGTTAATATTTTTCCACTTGCACACTTGATCTTAATAGAGAATTAAATAAAAAAATTACTTTTTTTCATGTTTTTAGCCTTTCTGAATGAGATGAAGGTGATAATGCCGGTGAAATGATTCCGGGATCCAACACCGAAAGTTACCCAGCATTTGCTCATATTGGGTTGAGGGAAAACCCCGGAAAAACCTCAACCAGGTAAACTGGGAATCGAGCCCGGCCCGCAGGTTTCGGGCAACCGAACCGTTACTTGTGGACAGGGAACGGATTATTATACACTGAAAGGTAGAGATGATGTTTCAAATAGGCTAACTGATTGTTTATACGTATATAACTGTTGCCAAAATAGATAAAAGTTCAGTCTGGTATAAACAACTGTGACGATTCAAGGCTGCTTGACGTTCGAGTGTTGACCACTCCCGATGCATTGATTCGCTTGATTCACTCACAAGCAGTCAAAGATGTAGGCACTATTGTCGTGCGGGTTTTCGGCTTTGCGGGCGCTGTTAATCTTGTTTTCTCGATCGTTGTTCAACTCTAATAGGTATATATGATGATGTTTGAACCCTCTATCATATTTTAAGCATGTTTTCTTCCAAAATAACGCCAATCTTGTCTAAAAGTTTGTGTTATTGTGCATGTCACTTGAAAATTCGCCCAGTCCGTAGACTTGTGGGTATAAAAGCTAGCCCAGCCCTTTCATAAAAATGGATTTAACGTGTTTTGAGGTCACACTCTTCAATTTTAAACTGGTGGGAAAATTCAAAAACAGAATAATAAATAAATTAGGATGTAGGATGTAAAAATTGTTGCTTCTGAAAGTTAAATCTTGAGTGAAGAAGTCATGGTAACACGTCATTTAATTTGATGCTAGACAAGTTGAAAAGTTCACGACTTACGGGATTAAAAAAAGGTAGAGAAGAGAAGAGAAGAGAAGAGAAGAGAAGAGAAGAGAAGAGAAGAGAAGAGAAGAGAAGAGAAGAGAAGAGAAGAGAAGAGAAGAGAAGAGAAGAGAAGAGAAGAGAAGAGAAGAGAAGAGAAGAGAAGAGAAGAGAAGAGAAGAGAAGAGAAGAGAAGAGAAGAGAAGAGAAGGATGAATGGCATGAAAAAGAAAGGATAATACAAGGAATATATAGATGAGATACAAGATGGAGACGAAAAAGCAAGAGAAGAGACAAATAGAAAGAAAACGAGGAAATAAATAGAGAAAAAGTAGAAGGCGATAAAGAGAAACAAAAGAATGTGGAAAAGTAATAGTTTTCAATTATTTGTTTTATAATAATGTTTATGCTCTACCGTGCCGAAATGTAGTAATTATACACCTGGTAGCAGCCCTTTAATGGACCTCATTAAAGTATACCTATTCATTAAAGTACACGTGTTCCACCAATCAGAAAATAACATTGTAGCAATATGAAAGCGCAAGTATCGATTTCTCCAATTGCGCATTAAATAACCTACATTTGAAATAAAGTCAGTTCAGTTACTGCAATAATTAACGTTAATTGTAAATAACATTCAAATAAGTTCAATTTTTCATCTCGTTTTTCATTGTCTAATTCAATTCCAAGGTTATATCAAGATTAATCTTTATTTTACTCTCTAGATTATATCAAGGTCGTCGACATTTGTTTCTCCGAAAAAATCAATACTTTCGCATCTGCGCACATCTCACAATTTACGAGGTAGGCTATTGCACAAGGTCAGTTCCGCTCCTCACTCAGATAACAATAACATGAATACTTATGAATAATTTCAAGTTAGAAATATGGTCGAGCATAAAAAGTCGTATGAAACTTGCCTACAATGGTAATTAAGACGCTCGTATGGAAATTATGAAACTCGCTTGCGCTCGTTTCATAAACATACTCGCGTCTTAATTACTACCATTATATGCTCGTTGCATAATGTACTATTTACGTGTGGTACTCGAAGTCTGTTAACAGACTAATAGCGTTGTCAAGGAAACCGAAGCACTCAGAACAGTTTCGTTCTTTAAGGGAATGGAGCCATGATCAGCCTGGGTTGTCTCTGCCTTGAAACGAATAGAAACGTGGAAGCTGAAGAGACAGAGAAAGAGCATGACATGGAGCTGGATGACAAGTGGAAAGAAATGGTGAGGAAGAGAACAATGTAATTAACTTTAAAAAAAGAGTAAACCTACCTCTATAAAATAACACCAGGAAATGGGAAACACGTGTACAGTTAAATGGGGCTGTCATTCCACACATTTTTTCCTGCCGCAAACAAATATTGGTTTTCAGTGTTGCTGCCATTCCGTGAGGTCTGCAGCTTCCAAAACTCACCTCATCTCCTCCTGACAATGTTAACGCGCAAGACGTGTTTGTGCATACATCCACGTCTACAAGAAAAGGATATTGTCGTTACTTGGCACATGCTTTACAGTGTCTTTATCTGAAGTATAGAGACAAAATATTACAATACTGTACAAAGTAGATTTAGAAACTTTCAGGGAAGTACAAGTTGTCAGCGTTTATGGTATTAAAAAGTGGTTTTCTTTCTTTCTTTCTTTCTTTCTTTCTTTCTTTCTTTCTTTCTTTCTTTCTTTCTTTCTTTCTTCTTCCTTCATTTCTTCTTTCTTTCTTTCTCTTTTTCTTTCTTCCTTCCTTCCTTACTCGATTCCTTTCTTGCTTTCTTCCTTTCTGTCTCTCTTTCTTTTTCTTTCTTTCTTCCTTCTTTTCTTTCTTTCTTTATTTCTTTCTTTATATCTACCTTCCTTCCTTTCTGCCTTTCTTTTTTCCTTTAGTTCTTTCTTTCTTTCTCTCTTTCTTCCTTTTTCTTTTTCTTTCTTTCTTTCTTCCTTTCTTTCTTCCTTCCTTTATTTATTTCTTCCTTCCTTTCTGCCTTACTTTCTTTTTCTTTCTTTCTTTCTTTCTTTCTTTCTTTCTTTCTTTCTTTCTTTTTCTTTCTTTATTTCTTCTTTCTTCTTCCTTCCTTCCTTCCTTTCTTTTTTTCTTTAGTTCCTTTTTTCTTCCTTCCTTTCTTTCTTTCTCTCATTCTTCCTTTTTTCTTTTCTTTCTTTCTTCCTTTCTTTCTTCTTTCCTTTATTTATTTCTTCCTTTCTGCCTTACTTTCTTTTTCTTTCTTTCTTTCTTTCTTTCTTTCTTTTCCCTCTCTTTATTTCCCTCTTTCTTTCTTCCTTTCTTTGTTCCTTTCTTTATTTCTTTCTTCCTGCCTTTCTCTCTCTTTTATCTTTAGTTTTTTCTTTCTTCCTTTTTCCCTTTCTTTATTTCTTTCTTTCCTCCTTTCTCGCTTTCTTTCTTCCGTCTTCCTTTCTTTCTTTATTTCCTTCCGTCTTTCTTCTTTCTTTCTTTCTTTCTTTCTTTCTTTCTTTTTTTCCTTCCTTTTTTCATATCTCTTATAAAGAGATTTCTGCTGAACCGTTAGACGAATTTTGTTAATATTCAGTATTTTTATCGGTTATTTAACAATCCTTTATCAACTCGGTGATTATCTGGCGTTAGTGAAACTGATAATAGCGAGGTGGTGAGAGCTATTCATGGATTTCGCATGAGATTACCTCACATTCGACGTTCATTTTGGAAAACTTGGGTTAATATTCCAGACAGATAACCAGTATCCTATATCTTTAATAGTACCTGCACTTAGATAAAATGGAAGCGCCCAGTAACGTCATGGTTAAGACGTAACGCTGCAAGCCAAAAGGTCACGGGTTCGATTCCAGATGGGGTCATGGATTTTCTGCATTGATAATTGTAATCCTTCTGGCCGCACTATGGACCTAGGTTTACTCAGCTTCTAACAGAATTGAATATCGTAGATATTTTTTTGGAGTACAGGCGGTGGGCACGTACGACTGACATCCCTACTGCCATTAATGCTAATTGAACAATTGGGAGCCTTAACCTGCCGCTATCCTGTAGGCCTCCATTGTCCATAATGTGGATCACTTCACCTTATTTTTACATTGGCATTTGTTGGACAGGCATAAGTTTTATCCCTATTTTTTTTATCATATTGGAAGAAGTTTAGCCTGAATATCTGGAGTAAGTCTGTGTAATCAATCAGGCGCTAGAGATAACCTTTGAGGGTTTACTGGGAGCCTGGATAGTCCACTATCTCTAGTCACTATTTGTTCGGATCAAATTTATACACGTTTCTTTAATAACGTTGGTCCTTCTATGCTAGAGATGAATGACAGCAACTCAATTCGGAACATGGCGCTTTGCGTTGGTTGCCCAAGCAACGTGTAGATGTGGCTTGTGATGCTGAATTCACTTGAACACACAAACGTAGTGGGCTGCCAGGCTCGGTATTGATCAGCCAGTTCTGGTCTTTCCGAGCAGCTGCTGCCACCTACGGGTCATCCGCCCAACCAGGCACTCAATTGCAACAATTAAAAATTATTTCGTTACACTTCCATATACAATCACTGCCAGTGTGATACTTCTATGAGTATAACGACTTCTATTATGAACATTGAATGTTTTTTTTCGGTAGCGAATTGTGTGGAGTTAAAATATTTTTTGCCTCTAACCAGTAGGCCTATTGCTTCTGGACTTACGAACTTCATAATGATATTATTATTATTATTATTATTATTATTATTATTATTATTATTATTATTATTATTACTAGCCGTACCCGTGCGCTCCGCTGCACCCATTAGAAATAAATATAAAGTAATTTCGTAATTAAAATAGGAAATTTGATCCAGGGAACATTCGTGTTTGATAGAAGGATAAATCGTTCAATATGTTACTTAATTTAAATTGCATTTAAATAATTAAAATGCGATCATTTTAGTCCAGAGACCACTCATTGGTGCAATGACAATTACTTTAACATGTTTCTAATTTTTATTACATGCAACCATAGTTTAATGAACATTGACATCATTTAATTTAATTTTATTTTACTTGTTATAGGTTTCCATTGAATTATGGTAATAACTTAATTTCAACTCTTGTTTTCTACGTATTCAGTAAATGGCGTTTGGCCCACTATGGTTCTGAACCCTTCAAATAACTTAAATTATATTATATAATATTACATATTATATTATATTATATTATATTATATTATATTATATTATATTATATTATATTATATTATATTATATATCAGAAGTTACTGTAATAACATTATAGCATTATGTCCATCTAGAGAAACTACACTTTCAAATGGTGAAATAATAATTAATTATACAAATCGGTTAGTTTAGCTTCCGATATTACTTCATACAAACACAGAAACATTCTCTGTAGGCTATCTTTCATAGCTTTCGATTTTGCTGTCCAAGGCCCCTTATAGACGAATCATTTTTTTTTTTCATTATACGGCCTTAGATGGCAGTTATTTTAATTTTAAAACTCATTTATCTCATTAAATATCAAAAAATTTTTAAGGTTTAAAACTTATCGTAAATTATTTTTAAAGAAACTTTTGTTATGTAACATTTTTCACAGAAAACAATAATAAGCGAGATATTTCGATTTATTTAATTCGGGCCCCCTTATAACCCCCCTTTTAAATAATGTATTTTGAATGCCATATAGCCTAAAATCTAAGTTACAACGAACATAATTTATATTCCAATTTTCTTCGAAATCCGTTCATCCATTATCGCGTGAAAAGGTAACAAACATGCAGACAGACAAACAAAAATTTCAAAAAAGCGATTTTCGGTTTCAGGGTGGTTAATTATATATGTTAGGACCAATTATTTTTGGAAAATCGAAAATTACCAGAAAAACTTCGGCTACAGATTTATTATTATTATTATTATTATTATTATTATTATTATTATTATTATTATTATT
The DNA here is from genome assembly GCA_025594305.2 of Periplaneta americana. NCBI lineage: Eukaryota > Metazoa > Arthropoda > Insecta > Blattodea > Blattidae > Periplaneta > Periplaneta americana. Next base: position 192,723,442 of record JAJSOF020000003.1, on the reverse strand, counting down.
ATTATTATAGTAGATGGTGTTTTCGTCTCCTACCAGCGTTTTGTGTCTCCCCAGAGCTGTTCTGGCCCATTGTGAGTAAATTCAATAGCTGACAAGGAAGACGTGCTGTGTGCATATACTGTAGGGAGAACAAATGAGCCGTTCAGAGTAAAAGTGGTGTAAGTCAAAATTGGATAATAAAGTTTAAAGTAAAAATTCTGTAAAATACAGCGCAAAGTAGCAATTAATATGTCGTTCTTGCTATCCACTGACTACTAATAGTTTAAATAAATTGAATATTAATTGTTACTTTGCGCTGTATTTTACAGAATGTTTACTTTAACCCTCATTACCCATTCTTAACTTACACCACTTCTGCTCTGAACGGCTCATATCAATCGAGTCTGTGTTTTTCCACCTGCGTTATCTAGGGGTGAGCAAGCGCAACTCTTGTTCCTAGACTGCGTTCTGAGGTGGGCTCGAATACAAATTGGGCTCATTGTTCTATTTTTTTCTCAGTTATCGCATAGAACTATATCTTTGTCCTCACTAGCTACCGGTATGGGAGTAGACAAATTGAGAATTAACTGCCGCATAAAATTCAACCCCACTCCACCTATACTCCCCTTGTTTTCCCTGTATTCCTCCTTAATCTCTTTGTATTCCCCTTCTACAATTTGTATTCCCACTTTTAACATTGTATTCGTCTTGCTCTCCTTGTATTTCCTTTCTTCTCCTTGTATTTCCCTTGTTCTCCTTGTATTCCCCTTGTTCTCCTTTCATTCTTCTTGTTATCATTACATTCCCCTTGTTCTCTTATTCCTCTTAATCTCCTCGTATTACCCTGTTCTTGTATTCTCCTTGTTCTTTTTGTATTTCCCTTGTTATCCTTGCATTCTCCTTGTTCTCCTTGCATTCCTCTCGTTCTCCTTTTATTCCTCTTAATCTCCCTGTATTCCCCTGTTCTTGTATTCCCCTTGTTTTTCTTGTATTTCCCAATTTCTGCTTCTATTTCCCTTGTTCTCCTTGTATTTTCTTTGTTCTTGCACTTCCCTTGTTCTCCTTGTTATCCTTGCATTCCTCTTGTTTTTCTTTTATTCCTCTTAATCTCTTTGTATTCTCCTTTTTCTTGTATTCCCCTTGTTATCTCTATATTCCCCTTGTTCTCCTTGTATTCCTTTTATTCTCCTTCTATTACCGATATATTCCTTGTATTACCGTTTTTCTCCTTGTATTTTCCTTTTTCCCTTATATTCCGCTTGTTCTCTTTACATTCTCCATGTTCTCATTGTATTTCCCTTGTTCTCCTTGTTATCCTTGCATTGCTCTTGTTTTTCTTTTATTCCTCTTAATCTCCTTGTATTCCCCTTTTTCTTGTATTCCCCTTGTTTTCTCTATATTCCCCTTGTTCTCCTTGTATTCCTTTTATTCTCCTTCTCTTACCGATATATTCCTTGTATTACCGTTTTTCTCCTTGTATTTTTCCTTTTCCCTTACATTCCGCTTGTTCTCTTTACATTCTCCATGTTCTCATTGTATTTCCCTTGTTCTCCTTGTTCCGCACTCTGTTCAACAGCCCGTTTTAGGTAAAGCTATGCACCTGTCGACAGGTGATCGTACCGACACATATTTCTATGTAAAGAAGTGCAGGATAGTGAAGCTATGCACTTGTTGATTTTCTTCCATTATAAGGAAATTGTCAGATAATGTCTTGTCAAATCCTTGGATTCGGCTTGTCATCCTCACCATCAATTATTCCATGCTCTACCTCCATGCCCCCTAGTGCCTTCATGACATATTACGGGGATACCTTTACCTTTTAATAACAATTATTATCAGTCGCCATCGTCGTCGTCATCGTCATCATCATCCACTCGTGCCATAATTACCAAGATTATACACTAGCGGTCTTACTAATAAAAACTCTATATGCAGACGTTTAACTGTCTTATACTTATACAATGAGTAGCTCGTTTATAAGTCGTGTGTAAATTCCTTACTAATAATCACTACATACGTCGTGTATAACAGTATAACTGTTACACAGCTACGTCATAGTTTCGTCATTACTTCGTTACGAAAGGTAATAGAATATCTGAGGTTCTCTATTGCATCCGGTAGAGCGCTCTAGTGTGGGCGTGTTAAGTATCGATAGTACAACTGGCTCTAATCGATTACCACACTATATTTTGGTCAAAGAGTACAAGCTACAGCAATGTTATTCTAATTATTCTGTGATCTTTGGTTTGTTCTTCTGTGGTTACAAGGCAACCATAATCACAAAATGACAGTCGATACGAACAGCTGTTAGAGGGCGGCCATTTTTTCTTTATATATAACGCTTAAACAAGGGGTTTCGTGTATATAACTACTGCAAAGCAATTCCCATTGTATAGTTACAGCCTATTTATACATCCATTGCTTATGCATGGTTTATTAGTAAAGTTTTCTGTCTCAACTCTGCATAAGTCTCGTATAAAAACTATACACGGTTTATTAGTAAGACCGTAGTTACATAGATTACGTCCACACCTGTGGAGTAGCGGTTAGCGCGTCTGACTGCGAAACCAGGTGGTCCGGGTTCGATTCCCGGTCGGGGCAAGTTACCTGGTTGAGGTTTTTTCCGGGGTTTTCCCTCAACCCAATATAAGCAAATTCTGGGTAACTTTCGGTGTTGGACCCCGGACTCATTTCACCAGCATTATCACCTTCATCTCATTCAGACGCTAAATAACCTAAGCTGTTGATAAAGCGTCGTAAAATAACCTACTAAAAAAAAAAACATGGATTACTATTATAATAGTGGTACAAAAGAAAAAAAATGTGCGGTTTTGGAATTCTTAACTGAAATTTTAAAATGTACCTAACTATTTTGAATACATGATATATTTATGATTAAAGTGGCTTTTATTCTTTTTGTGCCCACCCCGCCTTCTCTAAGGGCTGCAAAGTGAAGTGCAAACTGACGTAAGAACGAGGGGAACCCCTCCCTAAACCTGCTTTCAATTCCATGACTAACATTACTGTGAAATATTGTAACAGCCCTGCTTCTGCATTTAGAGTTGGCGGCTCCAATGACTTTCCAAGTAACTTGGTGCCTATTCTAATGCTTCCTTTAAGTACCCCTTGGACTAGGGTGGTGCACGATTCACTGCATCTGTTCCCCGTCTTTGCCATTCATGCTACTTCTCCTCACACCCTTAGATAAGGTCGAACTTGACATTTATCTGCTGTTATCTTTCGTGATCGTATGCATCACGAAAATATTGGTGACATTCTGGTATTAATCTTCATAAATACAGGAGACTTTCAAGATTCATTACATTTTACTGAATGAACCGTAAGTAATGTCATTAATTTCAGGGGGTTATTCTTTGAGACATCAGTGAAACGTACAGCAGAGTCCGTATAGGTCAGTTTCTATCTGATGCTTTTCCAATTCACTGCGGGATAAAGCAGGGAGATGCACTATCACCTTTACTTTTTAACTTCGCTCTAAAATATGCCATTAGGAAAGTTCAGGATAACAGGCAGGGTTTGGAATTGAACGGGTTACATCAGCTTCTTGTCTATGCGGATGACGTGAATATGTTAGGAGAAAATACACAAACGATTAGGGAAAACACGGAAATTTTACTTGAAGCAAGTAGAGCGATCGGTTTGGAAGTAAATCCCGAAAAGACAAAGTATATGATTATGTCTCGTGACCAGAATATTGTACGAAATGGAAATATAAAAATTGGAGATTTATCCTTCGAAGAGGTGGAAAAATTCAAATATCTTGGAGCAACAGTAACAAATATAAATGACACTCGGGAGGAAATTAAACGCAGAATAAATATGGGAAATGCGTGTTATTATTCGGTTGAGAAGCTCTTATCATCCAGTCTGCTGTCGAAAAATCTGAAAGTTAGAATTTATAAAACAGTTATATTACCGGTTCTTCTGTATGGTTGTGAAACTTGGACTCTCACTCTGAGAGAGGAACATAGGTTCAGGGTGTTTGAGAATAAGGTGCTAAGGAAAATATTTGGGGCTAAGCGGGATGAAGTTACAGGAGAATGGAGAAAGTTACACAACACAGAACTGCACGCATTGTATTCTTCACCTGACATAATTAGGAACATTAAATCCAGACGTTTGAGATGGGCAGGACATGTAGCACGTATGGGCGAATCCAGAAATGCATATAGAGTGTTAGTTGGGAGACCGGAGGGAAAAAGACCTTTAGGGAGGCCGAGACGTAGATGGGAGGATAATATTAAAATGGATCTGAGGGAGGTGGGGTATGATGATAGAGACTGGATTAATCTTGCACAGGATAGGGACCGCTGGCGGGCTTATGTGAGGGCGGCAATGAACCTTCGGGTTCCTTAAAAGCCATTTGTAAGTAAGTAAGTAATTCTTTGAGACATTTCAAACAAAAAGTTGCTCGATTTACTGTACTTCCTTTTCGAGATAAAAATTGCTTTAACTATGAAATATTTAATAACGTGTTTCGGGAAAGTCATTGATTTAATTCCCAATATGCTCAGTCAGTTAAAGAGAGCAATGTATTATGATAATAAATGATGGAAAGAATTTTAGTTTTGTCTTTTAAATGTGCAGAAATTTCATCCGAACAAATGTAACTTTTCGTTCTGAAATGAATTTTAAAATGCATCTATCATAACACATAGGGGAGAGTCGGGTAGTATCGGACATCGGGTAGTATCGGACAGTGCGTTTCTTTCATCTACCACCATATGGTAGTACCTGAATGACATGGTTACGTTTCTCTATGCGACATCACAGAAACGTAACCATGTCAATCAGGTACTATCATAGTGTGATAGATGAAAGAAACGCACTGTCCGATATTACCCTATGTCCGATACTACCCGACTCTCCCCTAAGCCATTCGACTATACTGCAGATACGACTAATTTGAAGATGTGAAAGCATTTTTGAGACATGATATGTGGTCTTAAAATTATTATTATTATTATTATTATTATTATTATTATTATTATTATTATTATTATTATTATTATTAGTTTTGTTAGAAACAATGTTTTAATGTTCAAATGAGCCCCAAAATTGTTTGCTAGGACGCGATACATTAGTTTATTTTCTTTTAGTGGGTTATTTTCCGACGCTTTATCAACAGCTTAGGTTATTTAGCGTCTGAATGCGATGAAGGTGATAATGCCGGTGAAATGAGTCCGGGATCCAGCACCGAAAGTTACCCAGCATTTGCTCATATTGGGTTGAGGAAAAAATCCGGAAAAAAAAAAACCTCAACCAGGTAACTTGCCCCAACCGGGAATCGAACCATTAGTTTATACTTTCACCTTGACCAAATACATGATGTTCGCAAAAGAATGGTGGGATTTAAAACCATTATATTTCCTGTATTTTTAACCCTTTCCAGCCCAAATTAAATTGAATATTAAAAAAAAAATATTTTGACATGAAGGAGAAACGCTGCCCGATAGTGTTTTGTTTCGGGATTTCAGGGGTGCCAGCTATCTTAAAAATAACTAAGAATATGGCTATGATAACATATGGAGTCATTTGGCATTTTACATGCATTCTCAGAGCAGGTAAAGTGTATGATGCCATATGGAATCATTGGACTGGAAAGGGTTAAATTTATAAATTGATGACAAGCTTCAATGGGAAGAATAACTGTCCAAGCTTGGAGTACATCACTCAAAGTCCCTCAATGTGCCCACCTCTGGTCACCCAACACACATCTAAGCGGAAGTCAAATTCCTGCCATATCCGATCGAGCATATCTGGTGTAGTGATCTCCACAGCACGAGTGATCTGTCCCTGAAGATCCCGGAGGGAACTAGGCATTTGGAGTACGTAAACTCTGTATTTCACATAACTCCATAAGAAGAAATCACACGGTGTTAGATCCGGGGACAGTGGCGGCCACCGGAGGAGATGGTTGTCCGTAACTGTAGCACGTCCTATCCAGCGCTGTGGATCTGTTCCTGAAGATCCTAGAGGCCATGTCGTTTTTGATATATCCAACTCTCTACTACATCTGGACAGTGACTTCTTCGAACTTCGCTGAAAACTCTCCCTCGCTCCATCAACATCTGCATTCGACAAGCTTGGACGGTCGTACTTTTGCTGTTACACAGACAACTCGTTTCTACGAACTGCCTATACCACTTCCTAATGTTGTTCTTATTTGGCGCGTTCTTCTAAAACGTAAACGGAAATCACTTTGCACTGTTATGATGTATTTAAAAACCTCAAATCCAAGAACTGCAACATATTTTTCGTGCTTAGTGGCCATCTTCGAATTCCAAGTCACGAACAACTATGACCATTGCCAAAAGGATATAAAATGAAATTTGAACAGATTACTGATAAATATATGCATGCATGCAATTTTATCAGCAAAAACAAATAGAATTGTACAACTTTTGAACCTCCACCATTCTTTTGTGAACACGTTGTATTTTAGAGGCTTTTCATTCGCTTATTTAATGACATTGCATCAACTGCAGAACCTATTAAAACTTGTTTGGGTATGGAGGAGACCAAGGAGCAGTTGATAGGTGCTGAGAAAAAAATAATAATACAGTAATAATAATAATAATAGTAATAAAAATAATAATAGTAATAGTAGTAGTAGTAGTAGTAGTAGTAGTAGTAGTAGTAGTAGTAGTAGTAGTAGTAGTAGTAGTAGTAAAGTAAAGTAAAGTAAAGTAAAGTAATAATTGCCTCCCATTGGAGGTGGCCCAGAAGAACTCAGTATACTCTCCTACATGAATTTTGCAATATTAAATGTTTATATAAATTTTGTAGAAAGAAAATTAAAATAAACATATATGAATAGAAAGTGAATAAAAAAAATAAACAGAGTGAATATGATGACTCAGAATTTGGCAAGAGCGTTTCAAAACTGAAGTTATGATGTCAGCAGTAAGTGGCTGTGGTAGTAGTAGTAATAGTAATAAATAATAATTTTTAAAAAGTTATATGACAATATAATTATATGACTGTATTGCGTTAAATACAAATTCTATAATTAAATTGTGATCTTTTTAAACGAATACAAAATTCCACATTACTCTGTCCTACATTTCACTCTTCATCTTAGGCGAAGGGGTCTAATGTGAAGGACAGAGGGGCCTTATCATCAAAATGATTAATAACCGTATTGTTGATATAACTTTGTATCAACCCCAAGGTAAATAACACTCAACCTTCATTTCTTCAACCCTGCGTGGTGCGCTAGTCATGCGAGGTTTTGCAAATGAAATCTGAGCGGACCTTCGGGAAAACATGGAGGCCATAAAAATGTCATTGCAACGTGCAAAATCAATTGCCAGCAGCATTTCACGAGGGAGCACCGTTGTACACTCTAGCGATGAAAGCTGGAAGCGCTTTGTCCCGACTTCGCTTTCTCAGTCGATATCGTTGCGTTAAAGTGACATCCCACGTGGCTATTTTAGTACCACGCCGCCCTAATGTGGCGTGAACAGAAAAGGAAAGTGGGCAGAAGATTTTCAAAGCCTGACTCTCACTCACTCGATATTGTCTTACACCTCTTATAACAACGAACATCTTGCTTGAGGTGGCCACGAATTCGCTTGACATACGAGGTGACATTAATAATTACAGTAGGCCTTGGATGACTGAAATTACGTGTTTAAAACAATAGCCCGGAATCCTACCAGCCTTCATAAAATATAAACGGGAAACAAATGAATGTGACATTATAATCAATTACAGTAATTTAATATTTATGCAGAAATGGGCGATAAATTTATATGAAGACAGGAAATAATAGTTAATTTAAGGGGTTTAGGTACAGCTTACAGCAGCAAAATTTTGGTAATATTCAACATTTTTCCTCCATTATGTATCTTGTACAATAATGAAAATTAGTATGTGTAAAACACTGTTCTTCTGATATTATTCTGATATTAATTATTTAAGATGTGCCTACTTTTCGTTCTTTTAGTCGATAATTAGGTATGCCTTAATTTTCTGGGGAAATGGTAGCAAAACTGGGAGTGTCTTCATTTTGCAAAAGAAAGCCATTAGAATTCTATGTCAATCAAACTATCCTGAACATTGTCGACCTCTTTTCAAACAATCACAGATATTAACTGTCATAAATTTATATATATATATATATATATATATACAGGGTGTATCAAAATACGTGTACAAACTTCAGGCATGGGTTCCTTTACGTCAAAAGAAGGAAAAAAGTTCATATGAACATATGTCCCATAATCCTTTGTTTCCCCGTTATTCATTTATTACTAAAAGTTTGCGTTCAACGGCCTTCGAGGTCCAACCTCAAAACTTCATTTCTTTATGCACTCATTCATAGAAGGCTGTGACTCGTTGTATCAGAAATGGACTGCAGATGGCGAAGTGTTGCCATGGAGACTTGTTTACATGTGTCATTTGTCATTAGTCTGTCTTCAACGTTGCAATTGTGAACGTGGAGTGAGTTAACGTGTTTCGTTCAACCATGGCAGGACGATATTCATTTCGTGAGCAGGCTGACATCATTTTTATGTATGGTCGCGCGAATGGTAATGGACGCGAGGCTGTACGGCTGTATCAGATGGCGTTTCCAGACCGAAGACAACCGAATCATCAAACCTTTGTTGCTGTGTATCGTCGCGTTGCTGAGACAGGAACCATTGCACCACAGACTGGTGATCGAGGAAGACCAAGAGTTGTTCGTACGCCGAACCTCGAAGAAGACATTTTACACTGTGCCGAAAACGATCCAGGTATCAGTACAAGACAATTGGCTGTGGCATCTGGTACATCACACAGTACAGCATGGAGGGTACTTCACGAGCAGCTCTTGTATCCGCAACGTGTGCAGGGCCTTTCGCCTGCCGATTATCCACCACGGGAGAAATTTTGCCGATGTTTCTAGCACAAATAGCCAATCCATTGTTTGTCTCATCAGTTTTGTTTACAGGCGAGGCAACGTTTGGGAGAGATGGAATTACCAATTTCCACAATGAACACGTATGGGCAGATCGTAATCCTCGTGCTGTATTTCAGGCTAGACATCAGCAACAATTTAGGATTAATGTGTGGGCTGGAATTGTAGGTGACTGTCTGGTAGGTCCATACGTTCTACCAGCACGTCTTACAGGTGCTATCTACAGGGACTTTATCCAAAACACTCTTCCAGAATTACTGTACGAAGATGTGCCTCTGAACACAAGACAAAACATGTGGTTCATGCATGATGGGGCTCCAGCACATTTTAGTCGCCTTGTTCGAGATACACTGACTGGTGTCTACCATGACAGATGGATAGGCAGAGGAGGACCAGTTCAATGGCCAGCACGTTCTCCCGACCTCAATCCTTTGGATTTTTATCTTTGGGGGCACCTTAAACAATTGGTTTATGGAGCAGACATCCCGGATCAAGAAACTCTTCATCGACGTGTCACGGAAGCCTGCGAAATCATTCAACATCATCCCGGAGTATTTGAAAGGGTGCGACAGTCCATGATTCAATGAGTGCATGCATGACTAGAAGCAAGAGGAGACATTTCGAGCATTGGTTATGAGTTTTGTGTGTTGGCATATTATGAGTGTACCAATGTGTTGAACAGTTCCTAACGGGAAAACAAAGGATTATGGGACATATGTTCATATGAACTTTTTTCCTTCTTTTGGTGTAAGGAACCCATGCCTGAAGTTTGTACACGTATTTTTGATACACTCTGTATATATATATATATATATATATATATATATATATATACGACCTAGTCCTTTACACTCGACAAAATATAGACAATTACTCATTAATAGCCAATATACATGATCATGAAATTAGTGAACAAATTAATATCGCATACTGTAGATTACATAAAACTAATACAAATTTTTCTGTCATGGGGATGAAATTATATAATAAGCTTCCCAGTCAATATTATAAGTTACCAACCAATAGTTTCAAAGCTAGATTTTATAATTGGCTTTTAATTAATCCTTTCTACTCTGTAGATGAGTTTCTTAACATAAATTCATACGAAATTTTTTAATAAATGGAGTTATTTACATTTAGTTACAAATATTACATAATTTAATTTAATTTAATTTAATTTATTTATTTAAATTCAAATATACAGAATAAAGAAATATAATTACAAAATATACAGAATAAAGAAATATAATTACAAAACAAAACAAAGAGAAATACAACTAAGATAATACAAGCAATATAAAAGAAGATACAGTAGTATTAACAAAATTTGAGACCGAATGAGCAGCGCTCGTGCTCGGTCGCAGTTCAGATATAATATTAAAATAAAAAATAATAATAATAATATAAATAAATAAGTAAAATAAAATAGGAACTAAAATATAATTACAGCGGCAATGGAATTATATAATATAATATTAACACTAGAGAAGAATAATATCGCACGTGAAAAGTAGGGCTAATATATAATATATATAAGAGTGAAGTGTTTTCATTAATTTTAGAGTTTCAAAATGGTTCGTGTTTTCATTCTAATTACTGTTTTCAATTATATGTATATTTTCAAATGTATGTTTTTTTGTGACGAAGCCTATCACTGTATGTTTAATGGCTTAATAAATTGAATTGAATTGAATATGAAAAATTATTTTTACGATTTAAAAACAATATATATATATATATATATATATTTTTTTTTTCAAAATTCAAAATGGTGGCACTTCTGAAATACAACTGGAAAAGATGTAGGTATGTTAACTTTCTCTCTTATTTTACTCAACCTTTCCTTTTATCCGACTTATACACCACTGGAGTAGGGAAGGGCGGTTCACCTGGTGGTACACTAGACATGTGTATGTAACTTCTTATTCTTATGATGTTGGAGTTCCTCCTCTTTTTTCCCTATCAAGCTTCTTTCTCTAAAGATGTGCATTCCCTCTCCGCCCATATTTTAGGAGGCCTTTCTCTTCCTGTCTTCTCATCTAAGGGTGTGTCTTCTTCTTTCAATAACTCCTGTCTTCAGTAAATTCGCTGATGTCTTGAATTTTACTATTTTCTCTAACTTCTGTACCGGGTATTCTGTCAAAGAATGCTTTCGCTTGAAAAGTCCTCTAAATTTTTATTTCACAGGTGCTCTGATTTTGTTTAGTTTTCACTATATCAGCTCTAGTTTCTGTTCCGTCGCTGAAATTCGTCTAACTACTGCTATATTGGAAATGTAATCCATTGCTAAACTGAAAGAAAGAAAGAAAGAAAGGAAGAAAGAAAGAAAGAAAGAAAGAAAGAAAAGGGAAATAAATTAATATAGTAAGAAAGAAAGAACTAAAGAAGGTAAGAAACGAAGAAAGAAAGAAAGAAAAAAGAAAGAAAAGGAAAAGAAATAAATAAATAAATAAAGAAAGGAAGAAGTAAAGAAGGTAAGAAAGGAAGGAAGGAAGAAAGAAAGAAAAGGGCAAGATATAAATAAAGAAAGAAAAGAAGAACTAAAGAAAGAAAGAAAACAAAGAAAGAAAGTAAGTAAGAATTAAAGAAGATAAGAAAGGAAGAAAGAAAGAAGGAAAGGGAAATAAATAAATAAAGGAGGAACTAAAGAAGGTAAGAAACGAAGAAAGAAAGAAAGAAGGAAACAAACAAACAAAAAAAGAAAGAAAAGGGAAAGAAATAAATAAAGAAAGGAAGGAAGAAGTAAAGAATATAAGAAAGTAAGAAGGAAAGAAAGAAAGGAAAGAAGGAAGAACTAAAGAAGGTACGAGAGGTAGAAAGAAAGAATTAAAGTGAGCTGCCTAAAAATTACTAAAAATATACAAAAATAGTTATTTACGTAACTAGGACAGAAAGTGTTACTTTTATGTAAAGTGAGATGTTTATTTTCGAAACGAGTGCGTGAAAGACACTTTCGTACTACATAGTTACGTACAATTTTTTTGCACAACTACATTTAAATTGTATATGAATAAATTAACTTATTAGTTGGTATTCTGTGATTTATTAATAAGTTGATTAATTAATTTTTGTAGGCTAGGAGTCACGGCCTTCTAGTACTACATTGTCTTTATAGTTCGTCTAATTATAACTACATTATGTTACTATGACAACTTAGCGGTATTCGTACGGAAAAATGAATCTAACAATGTTTTTGTCGTAAGCGTCTAGCAAAAAAAAAAAAAAAAAAAAAAAAAAAAAAAAAAACACTTTCTCTAACCTGTAATGTGTTACGAAAAACGGCAGTTTCCATGTAGGTATGCCAAAAAAAGTCCTTTTTCGCAAAAGTATTGATCGTTTTCTATATTTCCAAGTATTTAGGATGTCTAGATATCGAAAGTACCGAAAATTTAGTTCTGGTTATAATACGAATATTATTTTTATAAAGTGACATCAAAAACGTTTTTCTTGCATTTTTAACTATGTCCTGATTGTACGTATGCAGTGTAAATATTACCATGGCAACTATAACTTATCATTAAATAAAGCCTGCATGGTATAATAAGAAAACAAGGTACAATAAAAGTGTAAAGAAAACGTTTTTGATGTCACTGTATATAGCCTAAGGAAATCTACACTTCAATATTAAAAATAATATCCGTTTTGTAGTAATAGTAGTAGCAGTAGTAGTAGTAGTAGTTTTATTTTATCTGGTAGAGTTAAGGCCATAAGACCTTCTGTTCCACTCAACCAGGTTTCAATAATATACATGAAATACAATGACATTCCAAATAATATTACTTACTTGGAAGTAACCAGTGGTTTAAGTACAGCTTTGTGAGGTTGTTGATGGATCAAGAGCCAGTGAGATAGGTTTTCTAAAAGTACTACGGTTTTCCTTGACATTCTCTCTTCACCATTGTTCTGTAATCACCATATCACTCACTATCTATGAAAAGCCATATAGTCTAAATAAGGACGATTGTAAATGTGAGTAATTTTAAGACCTTCATTCCCAATCTCCCTCCCAGCAATAAATTTCTGTCATGACGTCAGGAAATTGGCGGTCAGCTGTCATTGCCTATCACAGCGTAGATTGTAATGATTGGATTACATTTCTCCCCCCTTTTCAGTACGTCACTCAACCCTCGAGTCGTGAGTGATGGACTCTGGGGCGAATTAACGCGGCGGCGTCAAGAAAACTGGAGCAATACGATCTGGCTCATTGCGATACAAATCAGTCCGGTAATTGCAGCTTTAAGTTTTTAGATACTCGACTAATCTTAGTTGAAGTTATCTGCCATGGTTACTGATCAATCACAAAGGATTTGGAGTATCAGAACCCACTATCAGATTCATGGAGAAAGGCTGGAGCGACGGCTTTCCACGCCGAAGTCTTGGGTTCAAGTTATAGAGACACCAAGATGGACTAAGAACTTTCATTCACACTGGCCTATACAAATTAGTAAAAGGTCTGATACCTATCTATTACTCCAACTTATGAATTGTGTACCCCTGAACGGGATGTTTGGTGTACCAGAGCTTCAGAGATGGAACGCAAAACACATAGACATATAAATAGGATGAAAGCTTCTGGTTGTGGGCTGTCGCATAGCAAAATAAGTATCTAACAAGAAGCTGGAGGATTTTTAATCATGACCACCATTATCATCACCATACCACCATCACGACCACTATCATTATCGTAAAGAATTCATTTCAAAATGTCTGAAAACTGACTGACTAATAGGTTGTACTGTTCACCTCTCGAATGGTTGACTATTTGATAGCTGTTTCACCGATTGACTAATTAACTGACTAGATATTTGGTTTACTTATTGGATAAATTGAATGACTGATTAGACGTTCTGTTTGCTAACTGACTGGTTGATTGATTGAATAACTCTCTGAGTATCTGGTTGATCGGTAAACTGTTTTGCTATGTAGCTAGTTGACTTGTTGATTGATTGACTCATTGCCCGAGTATATTGTTGACTGGCTAAATGTTTTGCTACTTACATGGCTGGCTGGTTGACTTACTGTCGAGTATTTGGTTGACTGTCAAACTGATTGTTTAGCTAGCTATCTGGCTGCCTGATTAACTTACTGTCGAGTATTTGGTTGACTGTCAAACTGATTGTTTAGCTAGCTATCTGGCTGCCTGATTAACTTACTGTCGAGTATTTGGTTGACTGTCAAACTGATTGTTTAGCTAGCTATCTGGCTGCCTGATTAACTTACTGTCGAGTATTTGGTTGACTGTCAAACTGATTGTTTAGCTAGCTATCTGGCTGCCTGATTAACTTACTGTCGAGTATTTGGTTTGACTGTCAAACTGATGATTGTTTAGCTAGCTATCTGGCTGCCTGATTAACTTACTGTCGAGTATTTGGTTGACTGTCAAACTGATTGTTTAGCTAGCTATCTGGCTGCCTGATTAACTTACTGTCGAGTATTTGGTTGACTGTCAAACTGATTGTTTAGCTAGCTATCTGGCTGCCTGATTAACTTACTGTCGAGTATTTGGTTGACTGTCAAACTGATTGTTTAGCTAGCTATCTGGCTGCCTGATTAACTTACTGTCGAGTATTTGGTTGACTGTCAAACTGATTGTTTAGCTAGCTATCTGGCTGCCTGATTAACTTACTGTCGAGTATTTGGTTGACTGCCAAACTGATTGTTTTTCTATCTATTTAACTGCCTGGTTGACTGATTAACCTACTGTTCGAGTATTTGGTTGACTGTCAAAGTGATTGTTTTGCTATCTATCTGACTGCCTGGTTGACTGATTAACGTACTGTTCGAGTATTTGGTTGACTGTCAAACTGATTGTTTTGCTATCTATCTGACTGCCTGGCTGACTGATTAACGTACTGTTCGAGTATTTGGTTGACTGTCAAACTGATTGTTTTGCTGCTATCTGGCTGTCTGGCTGAATGATTACCCTACTGTTTGAGTATTTGGTTGACTGTCAAACTGTTTGTTTTACTATGTAACTGGCTGTCTGGTTGACTGATTAATTTACTGTCTGAGTATTTGGTTGACTGTCAAACTGATTGTTTTGCTATGTATCTGGCTGTCTTTCTAACTGATTAACTTAACGTCTAAGTATTTGGTTGACTGTCAAACTGATTTTTTGGTATGTATCTGGCTGCCTGGCTGACTGATTAACTTTCTGTCTGAGTATTTGGTTGACTGTCAAACTGATTGTTTTGGTATGTATCTGGCTGCCTGGCTGACTGATTAACTTTCTGTCTGAGTATTTGGTTGACTGTCAAACTGATTGTTTTGCTATGTATCTGGCTGTCTTTCTAACTGATTAACTTAACGTCTAAGTATTTGGTTGACTGTCAAACTGATTGTTTTGGTATGTATCTGGCTGCCTGGCTGATTGATTAACTTTCTGTCTGAGTATTTGGTTGACTGTCAAACTGATTGTTTTGCTATGTATCTGGCTGCCTGGCTGACTGATTAACTTACTGTCTGAGTATTTGATTGACTGTCAAACTGATTGTTTTCTATCTGGCTGCCTGATTAACTTACTGCATCTGACTGCCTGGCTGAATGATTAACCTACTGTTTGAGTATTTGGTTGACTGTCAAACTGATTGTTTTGCTATGTATCTGGCTGTCTTTCTAACTGATTAACTTAACGTCTCCGCCTTGTTTAGCTAGCTATTGTTTAGCTGGCTGCCTGATATTTCGTTGACTGTCAAACTGATTGTTTTGGTATTTGTAAACTGATCTGGCTGCCTGGCTGCCTGATTAACTTTCTGTCTGAGTATTTGGTTGACTGTCAAACTGATTGTTTTGCTGTATCTGGCTGCCTGGCTGATTGATTAACTTTCTGTCTGATTAACTTACTGTCGAGTATTTGGTTGACTGTCAAACTGATTGTTTTGCTATGTATCTGGCTGCCTGGCTGACTGATTAACGTACTGTCTGAGTATTTGATTGACTGTCAAACTGATTGTTTTCCTATGCATCTGACTGCCTGGCTGAATGATTAACCTACTGTTTGAGTATTTGGTTGACTGTCAAACTGATTGTTTTGTTATGTATCTGGCTGTCTGATTGACTGATTAACTTACTGTCTGAGTATTTGGTTGACTGTCAAACTGATTGTTTTGCTATCTGGCTGCCTGGCTGAATTATTAATCTATGTTTGAGTATTTGGTTGACTGTCAAACTGATTGTTTTGCTGTCTATCTGGCTGTCTTGCTAACAGATTAACTTACCGTCTGAGCATTTGGTTGACTGTCAAACTGATCATTTTGATATATAGCAGACTGACTGATTAACTAAATGTTTTGGTGTGTGGTTGACTGGTAAATTGATTTTTTCTCTACCTAGCTGGCTGAATGGTTGACTGCTTCATTGACCAACTGTTTCACTGATTGATTGACTAGATGTTTCCCTATTTGGCTGTCAAACTAGCTGACAGATTTTACAGACTCTTTTTCTGTAACTAGTTGACTGAGGGATTAATTTCGCCGACTATCTGATTGAGTCCCTCGCCGTGGCGTCGTGGACTAAGACATCCTGCCTAGAACTCGCGTTACGGAATGCGCGCTGGTTCGAGTCCTCATGGGGGAAGAAATTTTCTCATGAAATTTCGGCCAGTATATGGGACTGGTGGCCAACCAGCATCGTGATGAACTTGGGGAACTACTATAGGTAGCGAAATACGGTTGCGAAAGCCAGCTATATCGGCTGGGGATGATCGTGCTAACCACTTGATATCTTCATTCTGGTTGGATGATCGTACACCTATGCTTCGACATGTGAATGTGAGGTCAGCAGCCGACTGGTCGATCTGGGCCCTTCGAGGGCTGTGGCGTCATGGATTATCTGATTGACTTCATGACATGTTTACGAACCGATTGTTTGACTGCATAGCTGACTGATTTAGCTACTGTTTAGGATTACGAGTGCTTGATTGACAGTTTCATTGGCTTGTTAACTGTGCCCCTATCCGCCATCATGTAAATTCTTCACAAGGCTAAGTTTCTTACAACCCCGTACCCGTCTTTGTCAAGTTCTCCAAAGTATTTTCCTCCATTCTTCGCTCCCCCAACCCAACACACGGTTAGCATTCCTTGAATACCCCGCCCATGCAGTGACCCACATTGCAGATGCTTAATTTTGTTTGGGAAGAATGCGAAGTGTGGGGTTGTAATTATGTAACGCCCGGCGCTGTGTAATCCGTATTAGGTTTTAAGCGCCTTATTGGCAATCTCTCTCACTGATTAACGTACTGTTCGAGTATTTGGTTGACTGTCAAACTGATTGTTTAGCTAGCTATCTGACAGACCTTCTGCTCGCAGCTGAAGCTTCTCTGACCAAAACGCTGTCAAGATTTTTCCTCTGATAATGCCTCACGCATGACGCTTCCAGTTTGTTTGAAGCTTGTTACACTTAGAGGGAATTAATATTGAAAGCCTGTTGGCCAGTTTGTCCAAGTAATATTTAATTTTGCTTAACGAATGTTAAATTAACAGTTTGTTAATTTTCAACGCTTTGTTAATGTATTTTCCATTTGTTCAACATAATTTTTAGTATGAGATAACCGTCGACCTGGTTGGCGAGTTGGTATAGCGCTGGCCTTCTATGCCCAAGGTTGCGGGTTCGATCCCGGGCCTGGCTGGCATTTAAGTGTGCTTAAATGCGACAGGCTTGTCAGTAGATTTACTGGCATGTAAAAGAACTTGCGGGACAAAATTCCGGCACATCCGGCGACGCTGATATAACCTCTGCAGTTTTCGTTAAATAAAACATAACATTTATTTATTTATAAGATAACCAACACTTAACTATAACGTCTGTTAGCACTATTTTAACTACTCAACAGCAGTTGGTAATGATTCTACACATGTAAGACAATTTTTGATTGCCTAAAATTAATCTTTAAATTCTGTATTATAGAGTGAGTCATGAAACTTGCATAAAATAACAACCTGTTATAGTAGACCACGCTCCATAAACAAACAGTTGACAAATTAAAGTTGTAGGTGACGTGCTGAATAATAATTACAAAGTAAGGTTATATTTCCTCATTGCTATTATGGATACGAAATACGAAGGAAATAAAATAACACTGATGTATTTAAACAGTCCAAAGTATTTTTTAAATGTTATATTACCAGTCATATGCTAAACATTCCCTACAGAGAGTCACAAAATATTAATTTCGCAACTTCTGTTCGAACAGCTGTGGGGACATCGGCCATATTTAACTAACTGTTAAACGAGTTAACTGCCCAAAATCCTACATTTAAAATTAACAAACTGTTAACAATCTGTTAAACCAAACTGGTGTTGAAAACATACAGTTTTATTAATTAACAAACTGTTTAGAGTTTAACAGTCGTTAAATTCTCTAACAATACTTGGAAAAACCGGCCATGTGTCTATTAACTTGCCATGTTTTCTTTAGGAGTCGTTCATGTATTTTTCTTGTTCAATACTTTAAAAAATTAGTACACTTATGCATATTATTTAGCATTTTGCGCAGTTTCTAGACGCGCCAATGATTATTATTTTCAACAGTAATCTCACTAGAGGTTTTGATTTATCTAGAGAATATATATTATTTTAATGTACCGAAGTACATATGATATTTCCATGCAGATATTCTGCGTCATCATACGATGAAAGAGTAATGGAACGGAGAAAATTCTCCGGCGCCGGGATTTGAACTGGGTTTTCAGCTCTACGTGCTGATGCTTTATCCACTAAGCCACACCGGATACCACCCCGGCGTCGGACAGAATCGTCTCAGATTAAGCTCCAACTCTTGGTTCTGTCAAAATTTTCTCTCTAGTGGCCGCCCTCTGCACTACATCATAGATGTCTATGAACGTAGGACCGAAGTCCACACATGTGCTGAGGTGCACTCGTTATGATTGACTAGTTGGCCGGGATCCGTCATCGTATGATGACGCAGAATATCTGCATAGAAATATCATTGTACTTCGGTACATTAAAATAATATATATGATATGCGTAAATCACTTTTGATTTAAGACGGCGCTTATTCCGTCGGATCCTGCCAACTAGTCACTCATAACGAGTGCAAATCAGCACATGTGTGGACTTCGATCCTACGTTCATTTGTCACATCTAAGATTTAGTGCAGAGGGCGGCCACTAGAGGGAACCCAAGAGTTGGAGCTTAATCTGAGACGATTCTGTCCGACGACGGGGTGATATCTGGTGTGGCTTAGTGGATAAAGCATCAGCACGTAGAGCTGAAAATCCGGGTTCAAATCCCGGCGCCGGAGATAATTTTTCTCCGTTCCATTACTCTTTCATCGTTATCTAGAGAAAGTCAAAACTCGAGCGGGATTTAATTGACTATTACAAGATTAGATAAATATTAAAAGAAATAAAGTACTCTAATACAATAAAATAGATATTAATTGGCTTACTAAAATTCTATTTCACTAATGTTAGCTTCACCAAAATGTTTGAGTAAATAGATAAATAGATTAACAATGAGTAAGTGGGTAAATAGATAGAATATTAAAGAACGAGCGGAAATATCTTGAGGGCGCGTCTTGATAATTCAGACTTTGCCTTGTGCCAGGCATTGTATATCTGTGGATATTTATGTGTCTCAACAGCAGTGGCGGCTCCTGCAATATTTCTTAAGAGGAGGAAAGAAGTTAAACAGCACGAAATGACACCTTCTTGAATGAAGCATGCTACAAATTAGCCTACATGTAAGACCAGGTAGTGTTGGGGTTGGCCTTCCCTTCTGTATAGCAATAATCTGTTCTCGTAAAATGGGTTTCCTAAATTTTTCAATATATATTATGTTCGATTTATTCTGTAAAATAATTCACTTCCATTCATTGTTGAATAATTGCACAAATTAACAATTACAAGGAAATTCACAAACTCGCAACATTTTTTTAGCACATTACAGCATCACACGTGTTGGAAGAGACTAGCTACTAACTGTAAGCGGAACCGTGGAAATGGGAATGGAAATAATCTGAGGAAAGCGAGAACACCGCACCCACCCACGTGGTCTGTGTTGTCACATGTACATTTTAAAAGTTCAGTTTGAAGAATGTCAGTTCTTCATACTACCATTATTGTTCAAAGCTGCCGGTGGCCGATTAATTTTTATGTTAAAAATGATGTAGTTTGGAGTACCTACTTTCAGTTTCAAATATATTTGTACAAAACTGACAACTTGATCACCCTGTCTAGTAAACAATGAATAGAAGTGAATTTCAGGATGGCCAACTACGTAGAACTACTTCCTCTTTGTTTTACATAAACCTGACTTTAACTTTCAAATATCCACGAAAGTTTCAAACCGGGTTCCCTCTAGAATAGTAGCCTATATAAAGTCCAATGAATAATATTTTTGATTCATAATTTTAAGAAAAGTTTACATGGTGTCTTTCACAGCTTTGCGTTAAAACTGTTTTTGTTGTGTCTCCTCCTAGATGACGTGTTATAGTCTGGTTGAATGCAGCATCGTTAGATGGCAGCGGTAGCGAGCTTGCTGCACGGCCAGTCGGTTTCTATTTTCCGCCCATGCGCTGATTCAGAGGAGGATCTCTCCCTCTCCGTTCATTTACTCAGCTTTAAAACTCTGCTTCTTTCTCTGGCCGCTAGATGCGCTGTTGTCTATGTGTTTCACGTTATCAGAGAGGAGGAATGGAGTTTTCCTCTTACACATTAGACAATCTCGCATCACAGTTTTCTACAGCACAATAAAAGTCGTTTAAAACTTATCAAAAGTTTTTTCTTATAGCTGTGAACTTAAAAATTATCGAATCTTCCTCGAAAATTTCAAGGCAATATTTTATTTAGTATTTACTTTCAAAAGAAGAAAATGTGAGGAGGACGTTCCTCCCTTTCCTCCCCGAGGAACCGCCATGCTCGGTAGCTAACGCTGAACCCTGGAGATGTAGTTCTGTGCAATCAATGAGCCTGAATCTGGCGCCAACTTGGTTCCCCTCCAGAAAGAGGCCACAGACGAGCGTCCTGGATTGTTCTGCAGTACCGCGTCTTCCAGCACGATGAATTACGACAACGGCCTCTTTGATTCTCAGTTTCCTTGTTTACTGCAGGATACGCCTTGCTGGTTATATCCGCTTAATATTAACTAAGATCACAGCTTGAGATAATGAGATAAGACGGGACAGTTGGAATCAGCGGGCGTTTATGTTTCCCATGTAATCACTAATTCTCCTCGATAATTTCTGAGGTTTGGAAGCTATTGCACAGTGCATAATCAGTTTTATTAATCATGTTAGGAAATTTAGAGAGATCAAAAGTGTACTGGAAAAAAAAAAACAGCAGGTGACATATTTTGACATAGGAAACACTAACTTGTGTAACGCTATGTGTTGAACGTTTTTAAATATCTCGGTATTTTATGTTTATTTTTAATGTAATAAACATTAATAGCAATGATCAGAGACCGGAACTTTGGCAGAATGCCTTTTTAAATGTGTTGAATCTATCTTCATTTTGAAAGTAAATCTGTAGGAATTATACCTTTGTGATTGAAACGTCACAGTTTTATGTTGCCCTTTTCTGTCTTTTTTTTAATATAAATGCCTAATTTACGAAATAAACGCTTTTTTGCCTTTATTTGATTATTTATCTATTATTTATTACTTTATTATTAAAATTGCCTACAGGTATATTTTAATTTATTTCTATAATCGCTACAACGAAAGTGACTTCACCGAATGTATATTATTGTCTTTCAGTCAGTTCATATTCTCTTTGCAACAATGAGTGCTCCCGTGAAAAAATGTATACAGGGGCGGCTTTTATTAAGGGGCACATGGGCACGTGCCCTCCCAGTGATTTTTATTATCGTATTATGACTATATTATAATAAAATGTAATTGCATTATGAAATGATAACTTAAAGAGTTTCACTTTTTCATTGGTACTAATGTTTTCAGAATGTGTAGTAGTCTACGAAACCCAAGTTTTCTAAACAGGTAATAAAATGGGCTCTCTCTTCTCGTGCCCAGCGATGGACGAGGAAGGGATGGGGGTGCGAGTTGCAGGAAGGCGGAGCTCTTTGCCTCAGACCGTATGCTTTGGGCACTGTATTTGCCGTGCCCACCAAGCCTCTTTAGTTAGGAACAGTCCAATTAGTTGCGCGCCATTTTTAGGGGTGTTGATACTTGCTGTATAGCAGACGACATTTTACAACTAAACTTGACATGAAAAACGTTTACTAATTTAGAAGCTCGACTCATTGTGTAAATCACGTGTGTGTGTATGTATATATATATATATATATATATTCATTTGTCACAGTTATGTTGTTAATGCTCCCTATAAACGTTTATGCTTCCATCGTATCCAAAAAGGAAGTTTACATTACAATACATGAAGTTGGCAGTTCTCAAAAAGCTTTGTCACTGACAACAGAGAATCTTGGCGGGCGTATTGCCGCCTTCAGTGCACACTACAGTTTTGAACTGAGTTTCTCCAAGTCTAGCGCTGCGGTAGTAAGAAGGCAGGCAGTTCCGTGATCTGTGAGTACGAACGAGTGAGAATCAGCGCATTTCTGTGAATTACACTTAGAATTCCATTTAACTTTCCTCTGGGCATAGCAGTGCTCTCAACTGAGAGAAAGATGGTACATTCTATTCCGAACTTCAACAATAGAGTTATAGAGGTTTTTGCTCGCAGAAAGAACCGAAAAATGGAGTTCATCTACAAAAATTAGAAAGGTTAATGCACATAAATTGGTTTTATATGTTTTTAATTTTCAGGGTTCATCATTAAGGTTGTGCCCCACTTGACAGAATGGCCTTCGGCCGCCACTGAATGTATAACAGTAAGCGTTTTAATTATCGCTTGTGTTTATTTGACAAGGCAACAATGAGTGCGGGTCTAACGTTATTTTTAACGGTTATTTTTCTTCCAGTTTTCATTGCGACGTTGTTGTAGCTAGCTAAATATTTCATATCGCAACATATCAGTACAACCAAACACAAAAATGCACTTTCCAAGGCTACTGGGAAGAAGATTTCTTTGCTTCCAACAGTAATTGCAACATCGAGTCGAAAATCTCAATTTGCATTCGACTTATGTAAAGCTTTTCTTGCTGCCGAAATCCCTTTGTGGAAAGTGCAAGGTTGTGGGTCTAGTGCAAGGTTTTTGTAATTGCCTTTTATTGCGTATTTTAGCTATTTGTAATGACTTTTTGCCTGCCTATTTTAATTATTCATAATGCCTAAACTTTTGGTCTCTGGTAATAATGAATGACTTTCCAAGAATATCTTTTACGGCTATCTTGCGGACCGCATGACGAAAGCTGATAGCGTAATTCCGGACAGGAAAAGTGCTACTTAGGGGTAAGAGAGAAAAAAAAAAGGCTCACACAAATGGCTTTTAAGGAACCCGGAGGTTCATTGCCGACCTCACATAAGCCCGCCATCGGTCCCTGTCCTGTGCAAGATTAATCCAGTCTCTATCATCATATCCCACCTCCCTCAAATCCATTTTAATATTATCCTCCCATCTACGTCTCGGCCTCCCCAAAGGCCTCTTTCCCTCCGGCCTCCTATCGAAGTACCAAATCTCATAACCTTATTCCTTTGCTGTGGTCGTGCCAGACAATCAGACCCATTCCGAGGCTTATTGTATGGCTTCGTAACAAGCTGTTTTTTTAACGGTGGTGGGTTGTTAGCCCTTTGCCCTACTCCCAAGCTGGAGGACCACCCCTTGTCGGTTATCCACGACTGCTTATTCAGTATATTCGCAGCTACCCTCCATATCTGGAGGCCGTCTCCTCTATCCGCAACCTGAGGACGCGCCATGCCGTGGTGATAGGGACCCATAATACAAGAAAACTAAAATTCTGATATACAGAGCTTTCCAAAACTAACGATTAAAATTGAATGAGATGATTTTGGATCAGTTATACTGATGAAATCACAATGAAACAAGATGTTCTTAAGAGAAAATGGGAGAAAAGAATATATTATATTGTATTATATTATATTATATTATATTATGTTATATTTATGTACGTATGTATGCATGTATGTATGTATGTATGTATGTACGTAAACGTTATGTTTTATTTAACGACGCTCGCATCTGCCGAGGTTATGAGCGTCGTCGGTGTACCAGAATTTTTGTCGCGTAGGAGTTCTTTTACATGCCAGTAAATCTACTGACACGAGCCTGTCGCATTTAAGTACACTTAAATGCCATCGACCTGGCCCGGGATCGAACTCGCAACCTCGGGTATAGAAGGACAGCGCTATACCAACTGCGCCAACCAGACCACTGTATGTACGTATGTATGTATGTATGTATGTATGTATGTATGTATGTATGTATGTATGTATGTATGTATTGTGTTACGTTATTATATTATATTATATTGTATTATATTATATTATATTTTATGCTCGACCATGCCGAAATGTAGTAATTATACACCTGGTAGCAGCCCTTTAATGTACCTCATTAAAGTATACCTATTCATTAAAGTGCAGGTGTTCCACCAATCATAAAATACTATTGTAGCAATATGAAAGCGCAAGTATCGATTATTCTCGGATATGCAATCGAAAGACAACTAGCGCGAGATTAGACAATATTAAACTCAGTCGAAAAAAACAACACACAAATTAACATCAATTCACCGTCATCTTCCAGCCTTTCACAAAGCACATTCCCGCAAATTCATTTCACCAGTTGCCGGAAAAAAAAAGTAGTATGAAACTTGACTATAATGGTAATTAAGACGCTCGTATGAAAAATTATGAAACTCGCTTGCGCTCTTTTCATAAACATACTCGCGTCTTAATTACTACCATTATAGGCTCGTTGCATAATGCACTAATATTATATTATATTATATTACGTATTTGAAATTGTTGGAAAAATGAATATATTCAATTTTCTTCTGTCAGGCTACAGTTTCTATAGAAACGAAAAAAAAAAAAAAAAGAGTGAAGATTGGCAGCAATGTTTTACATCCACATGTTTAAAGGATAGCTACTAGAGACCAATTGCAGCACTATAGAACTCAATGTTTAATAACAAATAAAATAAATAAACAAGTGTTCGAGTACGCTTGAACAAGCAAGCTGGGACATTTGAAATGTCTGTACGTCTGACAGGAAATATTTGTTTAATCCTATGGTAATTAAATATCAATTTTTGTACCCTACATCCAATTGCCACCCATCTTCCGGACACGGGAAGCACCTGGCCACAAAGTCACAAGCCACGTTGCATAATCCCTTTCAGTTTTAATGGAAAACTAATTTTGGGGCTTATAACTTGCTACAACGTCCAAAACTCCCCCTCCTCCGACTCCTTCCTTTTTGCAGGTTTATGAAAACAGGGTTGTTGCTCAGGGGAAATACTCGTCCGTCCAGAACACTAGGGTGTTGTCATAGCAACGCGTTGTATACCTTACGCAGGTTGTGTGGCATGTCTCACCACCACCTGTATGGCGCTGCATTCGCTGACATAATCAATGCGACACACAACATTGCGAATTTAATGTCAGAGTGGGTTTGTGTAGCTCTCTTCAAAGTCAGGCTCTGACGGGAACTAAATCTCAGGTCATGATTGTTAGAATCACCATATCATCATTAATAACTTCGGGGTTTAGATTTTATAGTGGCCCGTTCCGTCTTCAAGATTTAAAAAAAAAAAATAAAACTTGTCACGCCATCTCTTCAGAAGTCGACCTACTGACCTTCTGTATTTTATTCTGGAATCTATAATATGTAACTGACTATGTAGAAACTAAAAAAAAATTAAGTGTGACTTGAAATATGTCGCATAATGCCACTGTAGAATTTCTGTGTTACCTCCATATACTCCAACCCTATTCATATTCATCCTGTATTCTCATTTTGATTTTTGGATAAATGGGAGAATCTGTGTGAGCTCCAATCCCGTTGGCTACTTATCTCACTCCGTTTTCCACCGTTCCGTTTCAAGAACTTCATTTTTCTTTAACTAACATTTTAATGTTAACCATTATTCTTTTGGAGCTTTACCGCTTACTTACTTACTTACTTACTAACTGGCTTTTAAGGAACCCGGAGGTTCATTGCCGCCCTCACATAAGCCCGCCATTGGTTCGTATCGTGAGCAAGATTAATCCAGTCTCTATCATCATATCCCACTTCCCTCAAATCCATTTTAATATTATCTTCCCATCTACGTCTCGGCCTCCCTAAAGATCTTTTTCCCTTCGGCCTCCCAACTAACACTCTATAAGTTATGAATGTCTGGATTCGCCCATACGTGCTACTTGCCCTGTCCATCTCAAATGTCTGGATTTAATGTTCTTAATTATGTCAGGTGAAGAATACAATGCGTGCAGTTCTGTGTTGTGTAACTTTCTCCATTCTCCTGTAACTTCATCCCTCTTAGTCCCAAATATTTTTCTAAGCACCTTATTCTCAAACACCCTTAACCTATGTTCCTCTCTCAAAGTGAGAGTCCAAGTTTCACAACCATAAAGAACAACCGGTAATATAACTGTTTTATAAATTCTAACTTTAAGATTTTTTGACAACAGACTGGATGATAAAAGCTTCTCAACCGAATAATAACAGGCATTTCCCATATTTATTCTGTGTTTAATTTCCTCGCGAGTATTATTTATATTTGTTACTGTTGCTCCCAGGTATTTGAATTTTTCCACCTCTTCAAAGGATAAATTTCCAATTTTTATATTTCCATTTCGTACAATATTCTCGTCACGGGACATAATCATATACCTTGTCTTTTCGGGATTTACTTCCAAACCTATTTCTTTACTTGCTTCAAGCAAAATTTCCCTGTTTTCCCTAATCGTTTGTGGATTTTCTCCTAACATATTCACGTCATCCGCATAGACAAGAAGCTGATGTAACCCGTTCAATTCCAAACCCTCTCTGTTATCCTGGACTTTCCTAATGGCATACTCTAGACTAGAGCAAAGTTAAAAAGTAAAGGTGATAGCGCATCTCCTTGTTTTAGCCCACAGTGAATTGAAAACGCATCTGACAGAAATTGACCTATACGGACTCTGCTGTACGTTTCACTGAGACACATTTTAATTAATCGAACTAGTTTCTTGGGAATACCAAATTCAATAAGAATATCATATAAAACTTCTATCTTAACCGAGTCATATACCTTTTTGAAATCTATGAATAACTGGAGCTTTACCGCTGTCCAAATTAATTAGGACTTCTTTCAATTCATTAATTGTTATGATAGAATTGTCATATCGCACCCTGTATTAATTAATTAATTGTTAATATTAAAATGTTAGTTACTGAAAGTCAAAGTGTTTTCAGTTACGACACTCTACAATCCAGGGAGCGAAATGGTCGAAATACTTTATAGTTAATATATAGTGTGATATTGATGATGGTACAGTAGTAGTTCAGTTATAGTGATGGTAGTCATGGTAACAAGTAATACCTTGCTTGCATTACACGTACTCGTATGTGCGAGATTAAAACATAATTATAGTAGGGCGTACAAGACTCGAACTGCGTCCAAAATGTATGCCAGAATATGGAATGGCAAATTCTACTGAGACGCTTTATCCAGGACCCATTAAGCGAAGAGAACGGAGTTGGCAAGGGAGAAATACAAAGTCCCTGAACAGCCATCTAGTACAAGATGTACTCACTATTACTCTGCAAAAGTGGATTATGTACCCCAAATATTCAGTTTTCTTCATGATATAAATTTCTTATTTAATTTATTAAGCTGGCTCAAAACTCTTTATCTAATGAATAATTAAACATTGAATGTGCAAGAGTTTCTCTGCTTGAATGAGTTAAATACTGACGGAGTAAAGTATGCTGTGACGCCACACTAACAAATGACGTTTTAGAATCACGTGATATTTTAAAAAAATTTGTATTGTATTATGAAAGACAGAAGTTTCTTAAAAGTAGAGAGGTATACAGGCAATTATAGGACAGGACAAAGAACGTCTCCAAGCAAATCAGCTTAGATAGATATTTGTCTATTCATTGCAAATTGACTTGCATGCCAATTGTTATAGCTGATTCTACCATTCTCTGCACCACACTTTCTTCTCCAGGCAACAAGTCTTGAACACCATATATATGGTGGTTGTCTGCAGTACCTCATAGACCTATCATAGTCATTTCCCTGCCAGCTAAAATATATAATATAAATCATTATAGACCTAAGAAAATCAATGATTTTGCGCAGTAATATAGATGAAATGCGCATAGACAACATGTGATGGTAGTATTATATCTATTCTAGAAAGAGGCACGGGCTGGGGACTGCCCTAGCACGTAGGCCTTTTCGGTAGGCTCATTGTCCTATCCGGAATGTAATGGTATGCTTGTCCTAAGGTCCTTCCCGCTGCAGATTCCTCCGTGGGATACTTCTTAACCCAGATAAGCCCAAAAATTTTTTGTGATAAAAATATAGCAGCACATTAGTTACTCTCAAAAATCGGTTAAATGATGTTGAAATAAACTGAAACAAGGAACGTATATTTTCTAAAGCTAACAAATACTGGCAACATTATCCCACAACTTATAAAATGTCCCTAACACCAAAAATGACATGATATCCGAAGGCACTGCAACTGTCCTTAAAAAGGGACGGTGGGAAAATCTGGGTTAACTTCCCTATAGCTTGCAGAATCCCTTTTTACCTTTCCACGTAGGCATCACCGAGGTCCCTCAAACCCAGTCTCATGAGCTACCATGAGCACAAGGGGCAGAGTCCATGGTTTATAGCACTACCACGGGATCCGATTTCGCTAGTGGCAAGCCCGAAATATGGGAAAGGAACGAGATAATGGTGATGATGAATGATGATGATGATGATGATGATGATGATGATGATGATGATGATGATGATGATAAAATAGGGGAAGTGTAATTATGATGGCGAAATGAGTCCGAAGTTCAACGCCGAAAGTATTTAGCAGGTCTGCTTCAGTTAGTTGAGGGAAAACCTAGAAAAAAAAAACAGATAACTCGTTCCAACCAGGATTTGAACCCAGGACCGCTCATTTCATGATCGGACATGTTAACCGTTACTCCACAGCGGTGGGCTGGTGTTAGTATTACATGAAGTTATATTATATTATCCTTCCGAGTACTGAGATATTTGTTGTTTTTTTTTAAGTTCAATATAATTCTAACACTTCAAAAAAAATTATCGACATGAAAAATGCTGAAAAAGTTCAGCAGATTACAGTTAGGGCACAAATGCAGGAATATTATACTATACTTTGGGTCTTTGCACATATATCTTATATCATAATTATGTATGTAGTATAGTATACTTAGGTCAAAATTACATAAATTCTTACTTAACAGATTAATTACTCTTTAATATTTGCTACTTATAATGAAACTAACTTCTGTCCATTCTTATTATTATCATTAATTTCTCTAAATAGAATACAAAACTTCTAATGGAAAAATTACATTACATTAATATTCTCATTATATAAATATATTTTAGACATATTTTTTTCTCCCTGTAACATAGTTCTAGTAAACTTATATTAAATTAATTCTCAGCATTTTACTAGCTATCTCAAATTAATTATAATTGATTGAATTAAATTAAGTTTCTACTTTATCTCAATTTAAATAAACATGTACTAGTCGTTAAAGCTTAACTGAAGAATATTGCTGGAGAATCTTTTACAGTAAGTGTAGTGTAAATGTTCGTTATTTAAATATGTATTATATCGATTAAGGCTGGTTGAGTGGAAGAGAAGGCCTTATGGCTTTAACTCTGCCATCGAAAGTAAAACATTCTATTCTATTCTATTCTATTCTATTCTATTCTATTCTATTTTATTCTATATTCTCAGGATTCAGAAGGTTATATTAAAAATTGTATTGTATTTTTTTTTGTCTGTTGTTTAGGGTCTATACACGCTTTAACATCTGTGATCGTATCGTGTTCAGAATCTGTGAGTTAGTATACCAATACGCCGTTTTAGCTATTGTTGAGTTCCTGTTTCTATCGTGTGCTGTAGATGGTTTGTGTACATGTAACTGATTTTGATTAATGTTTACGTTATCGATGATTGAGGCGGTGATGAATCATAGCATGTAAATTTCTAATACAATATTTGCCTTTGTGACTGAAGGAAATCATGAAAATCCCCAGTCAGATTGGTATCCCACGGGATTTGAACCCTGGACCTCCCGAATGCGAGTCTCAAATTTTACCGTCTGAGCCAACTCGCTCGGTTGTATTTATTATATTATATTATATTATATTATATTATATTATATTATATTATATTATATTTGCTATTAGTACAAGTGGTCCACATCTGTGGAGTACCGGTTAGCGCGTCTGGCCGCGAAACCAGGTGGTCCGGGTTCGATTCCCGGTCGGGGCAAGTTACCTGGTTGAGGTTTTTTCCGGGGTTTTCCCTTAACCCAATATGATGAAATGCTGGGTAACTTTCGGTGCTGAACCCCGGACTCATTTCACCGGCATTATCATCTTCATCTCAGTCAGACGCTAAATAACCTAGATGTTGATAGAGCGTCGTAAAATAACCTACTAAAAAAATAGTACAAGTGAGAGTTAAATTAAAAATAACAAAATATTTCATTTGCCTAACATGACATCTGTTTTCTGTAACAGAAGGAACTACACCGAAAATGTAAATCGAGGTTCGGATTTCTGGAAAAAGAATCCCGCGTTATTGTAGATGACTAGCTGTCATTGCGTGTGATATGCCATCAGGTTGGAGAGCGTAGGGAGTGGTCGAGGGAATGAAAGCGAAAATATTGAATAAGCATGGGCAGACAGCTCAGCTCACGAATCCCTGCCGTCGGTGATTTCAAAGGAACTGAATAATTCCACAGTGTGAGTAAAATGTTTCTCCGTTCAGCTTCTGTATGTAATAATTCCACAACTCACTTTAATTTTCTAAAATTTAATAAAATCACTGAAAATATATTCAAGATTTAGCATTGACAGGGATTCTGTCATAATTACCTAAATTATATACAGCTAACAACTATATTTTTTATCGAGCGAATTGGCTCAGATGGTAGCGTTTGAGACTCGCATTCGGGAGGTTCTGGTTTCTAACCCCGTGGCCGGCCAATCTGACTGAGGCTTTTCATGGTTTCTTTCAGTCATAAAGGCAAATACCGGACTGGAAATTTACATACCATGATTCATCATCGCCTCAGTCACCAATATCATAAATATAAATCAAAATTGTAAAAAAGATCTACTGGTATACTCACATCTTAAACACGCGATACGACCACAGATGTTAAAGCACGTATAAATAAATCTAACATTTTTTTTTCTGTGAAGCAAAAATTATTTACGTATTCCCTAGCAATAAAACTATGCTGAATACAGCCAGTTAAATGCTCCATTTCACAACAGAGATATTAATGAATAAGTATGTCAAATTTCATCACTCTAGCTTTAACCACTGAGAAATAAAATAAATAGGTAGGCCTACTTGTCGTTGAAAATGTAGAGAATTTATTTTATGAGATAATTAAATTTAAAATTTTGGTTACACATAATTCGTGCATTAACACAACTTCTACGAAATTAAATAAAAATATAGCTACTTAAAATTAAGATAATGAGATAAAATTTTCACGAAAATACTCCTCATGAAACCGTAAGTACATTTTTAGCGCAAATATAAAAAAATGATAAAATTTATCAAAATTCTATTATTTTCTGTAGCGCATAGCCTTAAAATGTGTCACAGTGGACAAAGAAAGGCATTTTAGCCGCTATAAAAACCCTTCCGAATATTCATATTTTATAGCCTATATAAGGTGAAGATATTTAACTACTTTTAGTTTATTCCTATACTTACTTACCGGCTTTTAAGGAACTCGGAGGTTCATTGCCGCCCTCACATAAGCCCGCCATTGGTCCCTATCTTGAGAAAGATTAATCCAGTCTCTACCATCATATCCCACCTCCCTCAAATCCATTTTAATATTATCTTCCTATCTACGTCTCGGCCTTCCCAAAGGTCTTTTTCCCTCCGACATCCCAACTAACACTCTATATGCATTTCTGGATTCACCCATACGTGCTACGTGCCCTGCCCATCTCAAACGTCTGGATTTAATGTTCCTAATTATGTCAGGTGAAGAATACAATGCGTGCAGTTCTGTGTTGTGTAATTTTCTCCATTCTCCTGTAACTTCATCCCTCTTAGCCCCAAATATTTTCCTAAGAACCTTATTCTCAAACACCCTTAACCTATGTTCCTCTCTCAAAGTGAGAGTCCAAGTTTCACAACCATAAAGAACAACCGGTAATATAACTGTTTTATAAATTCTAACTTTCAGATTTTTTGACAACAGACTGGATGATAAAAGCTTCTGAACCGAATAATAACAGGCATTTCCCATATTTATTCTGTGTTTAATTTCCTCCCGAGTATCATTTATATTTGTTACTGTTGCTCTCAGGTATTTGAATTTTTCCACCTCTTCAAAGGATAAATTTCCAATGTATACATTTCCATTTCGTACAATATTCTCGTCACGAGACATAATCATATACTTCGTCTTTTCGGGATTTACTTCCAAACCTATTTCTTTACTTGCTTCACTTATAATTAAGATATTGAGATACAATTTTCAGGGAAATATTTCTTATGAAAACGTACATTTTAGCGCGAAAATAAAAAAAGAAATGATAAAATTTGTCAAAATTCTATTATTTTCTGTAGCACATCGCCGTAAAATAGGTCACAGTGAACAAAGAAAGGCATTTTAGGTACTATAAAACCCTTCCGAACGTTCATATTTTATATAAAAGATATTTAACTAATTTTAGTTTATTCCTATAGAAAAACATATAGGCCTACATTTATCCTAAAATCCGAGGTCTACTGATGACTTGCGTAGCGAATTGAGAAATGTCAGATTATTGGGAGTAGCATAGCCAATCTATCGGAGAGGTAGTGTTCATTCAACTAACTTCCGATCTCATTGTGATGAACCATGTTGTTGGATCAGGTTGGAGTGGCGGATCTTTACCAAAACGTGTACTGAAATGTTATACCGTTGTGATGGAATTTGTCTTTGCTAGCTTCAACACCGCATAAGTTTTCTTCTGTTGGCTAGTCATTTCACAAGAATAGCACCCCTAACTGAGTTCATACACGCAGCGCATGCGTATGAAATAGAGATGTAAACTTTGAAGGATTTGCTATCCGTTGTTACGTCACACGTTCTCCTGTCATAGTTTCTTCACGGTTCCGGACAACTGGCCACAGAAAATTGGTAACTGGTACAATTGGCCACAGAAAATTGATAATAGGGACAATTCGCCACATATAGACAATTCGCCACAAATAGACAATTTGCCGCGAATGATTGTAACTGTGCCTCAATTCTGAATTTTCTTAAACATTATATTGCTGCATCAATCCTTCGGTCTGAAGCCGTCTCCAGAAAAACTGGGCTAAGTGAAAAAGACAACCAGGTAACTTAACTCCGTCAAATTCAATTTTGATTACGTTTATAACAGTTACTTCGTAATCAATTGATATGAATCTTGGGTTTAATTGATTTTCAAAACGCCGCCCTAGTACTCGTTCCAATACTCGAAAGAGTGTGTCATACGCCTCCTGGTTTTCCGTTCCATCAGCGTCATTACTACAGACATCCATTCCACTCTTACATTGACATGTATAGTGTAAAGTTGCAGCATGATTGAAGGAGCGGACATAAAGGTCCCGTCCATTATCCAAAAATGGGACCGTAACAATTTATTTAAAAGTGAATTAATGGCAAATATGATAACTTTCACGTTGTCCTCCGGTTCAAAATACAACAACCACCTTTCTCCTTGTACGGTCTTAGTGTATCTGTCGGCTATAACGTTCAGTTCGTTAATATTCCTTGATTCAGGTGGTAGGTGCAGCTTCCTGGCACGGCGCACAGTTTTTTAATAGATGGTTTCTTCGGTAGATTCACATTGGCTTCGCTTGCAATACGCTGTAACTCATTTTGAATAATGACAGACGTTGGTTCTCGGGAAGTCCCCGCCCTTGCCTTCATGTTCTCTACACATTCCTTTGCCTTAATCCTTCCCCAGTCTGCAGAATGATTCTTGTGTTCAGACGGTTCTTTGACGACACTGCTTCCATCTTCTGATAACGTGACTGTTGCATTACACCCGCCACGCATGTCACAGCGCCAAACAACTCCATTCTTATTTTCTCTAAGTCTCGTGTACATGTAGCCAAGATATATTAATTTGTCAGAGCCTCTTTCTGATTTTGTGAAGCGAATTTCTTTCGCCATAATTCCGAATTAGTTTACAGCTTCTGGATTTGTCTTGTGTTACCACAGAAATATATTAGTATAAATTGTTGCGAATTTGGGTATTGCCTTCATATATTACGAGTTGTAGCGAATTTTAGTATATGGCCAATTGTCTTTCATACGAATTTTAATGTGTGGCTAATTGTCTTTGATACGAATTTCAATTATATGTCGAATTGTCTTTGATACGAATTACAATTATGTGTCGAATTGTCTTTGATACGAATTACAATTATGTGTCGAATTGTCTTTGATACGAATTTCAATTATGTGTCGAATTGTCTTTGATACGAATTTCAATTATGTGTCGAATTGTCTTTCATACGAATTACAATTATGTGTCGAATTGTCTTTGATACGAATTACAATTATGTGTCGAATTGTCTTTGATACGAATTAAAATTATGTGTCGAATTGTCTTTGATACGAATTACAATTGTGTGTTGAATTGTCTTTGATACGAATTTCAATTATGTGTCGAATTGTCTTTGATACGAATTTCAATTGTGTGTCGAATTGTCTTTGATACGAATTACAATTATGTGTCGAATTGTCTTTGATACGAATTTCAATTATGTGTCGAATTGTCTTTGATACGAATTTCAATTATGTTTCGAATTGTCTTTGATACGAATTACAATTATGTGTCGAATTGGCTTTGATACGAATTTCAATTGTGTGGCGAATTGTCTTTGATACGAATTTCAATTATGTGTCGAATTGTCTTTGATACGAATTTCAATTGTGTGTCGAATTGTCTTTGATACGAATTACAATTATGTGTCGAATTGTCTTTGATACGAATTACAATTATGTGTCGAATTGTCTTTGATACGAATTACAATATGTGTCGAATTGTCTTTGATACGAATTACAATTATGTGTCGAATTGTCTTTGATACGAATTACAATTGTGTGTTGAATTGTATTTGATACGAATTTCAATTATGTGTCGAATTATCTTTGATACGAATTTCAATTGTGTGTCGAATTGTCTTTGGTACGAATTACAATTATGTGTCGAATTGTCTTTGATACGAATTTCAATTATGTGTCGAATTGTCTTTGGTACGAATTTCAATTATGTTGAATTGTCTTTGATACGAATTACAATTGTGTGTCGAATTGGCTTTGATACGAATTACAATTATGTGTCGAATTGTCTTTGATACGAATTACAATTATGTGTCGAATTGGCTTTGATACGAATTACAATTATGTGTCGAATTGGCTTTGATACGAATTTCAATTATGTGTCGAATTGGCTTTGATACGAATTTCAATTGTGTGGCGAATTGTCTTTGATACGAATTTCAATTATGTGTCCAATTGTCTTTGATACGAATTACAATTGTGTGTCGAATTGTCTTTGATACGAATTACAATTATGTGTCGAATTGTCTTTGATACGAATTACAATTATGTGTCGAATTGTCTTTGATAATTTCAATTATGTGTCGAGTTGTCTTTGATACCCGTTACAATTATGTGGCGAATTGTCTTTGATTCATTTCAATTATGTGTCGAATTGTCTTTGATACGAATTACAATTTCTGGAAATTAAGATTGATACCATTTATTTTGTTTGCCCTTGTCTTTGATACGAATTTCAATTATGTGTCGAATAGTCTTTGATACGAATTACAATTATGTGGCGAATTGTCTTTGATACGAATTACAATTATGTGGCGAATTGTCTTTGATACGAATTACAATTATGTGTCGAATTGTCTTTGATACGAATTACAATTATGTGTCGAATTGTCTTTGATACGAATTACAATTATGTGGCGAATTGTCTTTGATACGAATTTCAATTATGTGTCGAATTGTCTTTGATACGAATTACAATTATGTGTCGAATTGTCTTTGATAAATTAAATTATGTGGCGAATTGTCTTTGATACAATTTCAATTATGTGTCGAATTGTCTTTGATATCTAATTACAATTATGTGTCGAATTGTCTTTGATACGAATTACAATTATGTGGCGAATTGTCTTTGATACGAATTTCAATTATGTGTCGAATTGTCTTTGATACGAATTACAATTATGTGGCGAATTGTCTTTGATACGAATTACAATTATGTGGCGAATTGTCTTTGATACGAATTACAATTATGTGGCGAATTGTCTTTGATACGAATTTCAATTGTGTGTCGAATTGTATTTGATACGAATTACAATTATGTGTCGAATTGTCTTTGATACGAATTTCAATTATGTGTCGAATTGTCTTTGATACGAATTTCAATTATGTGTCGAATTGTCTTTGATACGAATTACAATTATGTGTCGAATTGTCTTTAATACGAATTTCAATTATGTGTCGAATTGTCTTTGATACGAATTACAATTATGTGTCGAATTGTCTTTGATACGAATTGGAATTATGTGGCGAGTTGCCTCTGTGGCTAATTTTCTGTGGCGAGTTGTCCCCAACCCATTTCTTCATACTAGATATGTAACGTTGTTTGATTCGTTTATAATGTTATTGCCTTTTATAATGGTAATTTCTGTGAAATTAAGATTGTACCATTTATTTTGTTTGCTCTCGTTTGAGTTCTCCTGATCTCAACCACCCAGAAGTCTGAGAAAAGTAACTACAATATAATAACTCATAACTACATAAATGAATACAAACCCTATAAATAGTTTCTTGGAAACTGGGAAATAAATTTTATCTTTTCAATCTGTACAACGCACTGCAGCGAGCTATGCAGTAAACTGTTACTGTGGCCACTTACCCGCTCTAT
Organism: Periplaneta americana; assembly: GCA_025594305.2. NCBI lineage: Eukaryota > Metazoa > Arthropoda > Insecta > Blattodea > Blattidae > Periplaneta > Periplaneta americana. The sequence continues at coordinate 192,686,473 of JAJSOF020000003.1, read as the reverse complement.
CCATACTCTTTACGACGTCTCATGTCAACGCCGGGTCTTCCAGCACGATGCAATGCGCTCTGAAAAATAAAATCATTAACATCACTGACTGCTTCGGCAACTTCTCTGACATGTGTGTTGCGCGTGACATCTAATACTCCAGGCATTACTACACTAATATAAAAAAAACGTATTCGAAATCATGTATTTTTTTCATACTGAAAATGAGTAAATACACCTGACAGTGGTAACTAATTACATTCATAATTCATTCATTCATTCATTCATTCATATTGCTACATGCCCTGCCCATCTCAAACGTCTGGATTTAATGTTCGTAATAATGTCAGGTGAAGAATACAATCCGTGCAGTTCTACGTTGTGTAACTTTCTCCATTCTCCTGTAACTTCATCCCTCTTAGTCCTAAATAATGCTCTCAACTCAACCCCCCAAAATGTGGACTTCAGTCGTTTTGAAAACTCACCATTCATGTATAGTATCTATCTATCTATCTATCTATCTATCTATCTATCTATCTATCTATCTATCTATCTATCTATCTATCTATCTATCTATCTATCTATCTGTCTGTCTGTCTGTCTGTCTGTCTGTCTGTCTATCTATCTATCTATCTGTCTATCTGCCTATCTGCCTGCCTGCCTATCTGCCTATCTATCTATCTATGCCTCCTATCTATCTATCTATCTATCTGCCTATCTATCTATCTGCCTATCTATCTATCTATCTGCCTATCCTATCTATCTATCTGCCTGCCTATCTGCCTATCTATCTGCCTGCCTATCTGCCTATCTATCTATCTATCTATCTATCTATCTATCTATCTATCTGTCTATCTATCTATCTATCTGTCTGTCTGTCTGTCTGTCTGTCTCTACCATCTATCTATCAATGTATCTATTTATCCGTTCTACCTACCCGTCCGTCCGTCCGTGTGTCCGTCTGACTGTCTGTCTATTTATTTATTTATTTATTTAGATTAAGGCCATAAGGCCTTCTCTTCCATCCTACCAGATAGAATACATAAACACAAAATAATACAAATAGCGACAAAATTAATACAAAATAAATGTTGTATTATTAATAATTTTTATCTCATTCCCAAAATTAACTTAATATAAAGATCTAAGCACTTGGAAAGAAAAGGGTTAGTGCGGAATTAATAAACAAAAATAAAATTATAAACTTCGGAGTTATTGGAGATCATCTGCATAATTGCTACATCGATCATTGCGGATCCGAGCCGTTAAAAGGGGCGCAAATTATTAAAATTACACCGCGTTGTCATGTCTTGACGGTGTAGCAGTAGGGGCGGGGGTGGACTCCCCCACGCACCGGGCTATCGATCGGGGTGATACGCCGTGTTCCGCCCCTACAACAGCTCACAAGTAAGGGATGGCAAGGCCAACCCAAAAGTACATTGTTTAGGGCGCCTTGTGATTTATTTAACCTCTCCCAAAGGATAAGAATAAACAGAACATGATTGTGAAGTTATAGAATGTGCAACAGCCTTGATTCTATATGAAGTCAAGGGTTCGATTTTTAAAAGCATTTATCAAATTGCTTTTGTATTGTCTGAAGTTTGTTAAATGGACTCGTTATGTCGCAGAACCGGAAACTTTGATCCCATAGAATAAAAATGCAAAAACGAAGAAATAAAATGTATTTATTCTTGACTGGTATATCAACTGGTCTTTATTTCACCGACCTTATCAACCTAAACAAAGACTTTATTGACAGTAGTGACCTAAATGTTTTTAATTCGCAGCAGTGAATTAGGCCTACGTTTTTAATCACTTTCTCTATGACAACCAACACACTAACAGCAATATAATCCACACATTCATTCATTTTTTAGTTCTTTACGAACATCACATTATAAAGAACAGACCTGTAGTTTAAAATTGAATTTAGATACCAGTAATGAATAAAATAATGTGTAGCACACGAGAATAAACAAATTTTATGCACTCGTGGAAATTTTCCTAAGCTTTCCACTTGGCGTTTAAAACATAATTTTACTCTCTTACACTATAAATTATTACTATTTCTTGAGAATGTCGGAACTATAGTTCGTTCTTACTGTGACTTATTGTATTATTACAATTGCCAACAATTATTTATTTATTTATTTGTTTCTTTAATTATTTGTGTTGCAGGACTCATGTTTATTCGACATTATTTTCTTGTTTTGTTGCATATTACCACCTCCTGAAATATTGGATACTTTTTCTTAACACCTTGTACACAGGTAATGTGTTAACATATGTAGCATTCGACACATATGTATGTACCTTTCATATCTTTGTTTTGTCGCACTAATTCTCGACAGAACGCTCTATTTTTCCTCGCGTCGTGTAATGTCGTCTCACGAAGTGGAGATAATGCGACCTTGCAATGGACCTTCACTCATCTCCATTAACATCGCCTCTGTTCGAGATTGCACTGCATAGTGAACTTCTGCAGAGGCGTACAAAATGGAATTATGTCTACGTGGGTTGTCTACTCAAATGCCACTACAAACCGCGTGGTGTAGCTATTGTACGAGGAATTGTGGCAGATAACACAAGATCGGGTTGAGTGGGTAGATATAAAGATGTATCTATTGATAGTGCTCGATCTCTGCACATTGTCGTGAAAACGGTAGCATTCACATTGATATATAGGGATATTTATACAGGATGTAACAAAAATACGAGGCAACATTTCAGAAATGGAATTATCACATGTGAAGAAGAAAACAAGTTATACTCTAACTATAGTCCAGATTATACTAGACCTCGGATTTTTAGGCACTTAAAAACTAACTTTTAGTCATTTCAAATAGACCCTGAATGTATCACAATAGGCACTCAAATATACACCGTGTCCATAAATTATCTTTGTGCGAGATCGTGCGTATTTGCTTGTTTTCCGCACAGAACCAATACGCGGTAAGTGTGAAATACCACATTCAGTATTCCCAACGTAACACACATAACAATTTCCCTCTTCTTACCGCTTAAGCGCGACATTCATTTTACTGCTTTAGGTTTTTAACATATTATTTTTAGAGACGTTTAACATAGTAATAATTATAAATTGGAAACTTACCACTGCAATTTCACCTAAATTGCAATGTTAATTATTGATTTTAAATATTTGCAAAAATTAAGTAAAGTCTACTACTCCACGAAACTTATTGCATTCCTGATACAAGTAACATTAAGGAAGCCGTGAAAAAATCAACGAGATTCCAGATGCCGATGTTATTACTGCAATATGTTATATAAATAATATTGTTAAAATACTAAAATGAAAAATAAATCACTACATAACCTTACCGTTTGTTTTAAGTTCGCATTTATAGACTGGGGGAAAAAAAAAGACAGACGTATATCACGACCTGCTGGAGTATAGTAAACACAGAAAACATTTTACAGCAACAATGTTGAAGAAAGATATTTTGGTGTTCCGAAGTTGGCATCATTAAACAGAAACCAAGATAGAGATTTCATTGCAACTAATTAGAAATTCGTCTTTCAGGTATGTAATAAACGATCTTCGCACAAAATAATGTACGATACACGAGCGGTATGTTTGTTTTCATGTTCTCGGAAATTAAAAAAGCTCAACTACGTTTCGCTTTTTCAATCTTTTCCTCGACCATTAAAACGTCAACATACCGCTCTTGTAACGCATATTACTATTACAACTTCAGATGTAAATAACTAAATAATGAAACGAGGTATCTGAGTTCTGTTTTTTTTTCATGTCAAAGAGAATCTCTCAAAGTTTTGTTTTTACCACCTCAATGCACTTCTATGTGTGACCCCCTTGCCGCCCTTAGGACATCAAGCCGATAATCGATTTCCTGCCATGTCCGCTGTAGTACCTCCACAGTAACTGATACGATGGCGTGTTGAATTCTTTGTCGTAGGACTTGAATATTGGGAACTGGCGTCTGGTACACAATATCCTTTGCATAACCCCACAAAAAGAAATCTGAGGTTATGTCGGGTGATCGTGGTAGCCAAGGGAGTGGGCCATCCCTCCAGATCCATCCTGTCGGATTTGGGAGTCTGAAAAGCCTCGTGAGATTCGAGAAATCAATCGCCATAGTCCAAAGGTTAATGTGTGGCGCGGTATTATGCACAGTAAAATCATTAGTCCCTTTTTCTTCGCTGAAGAGACTGTTAACACCAATACTTACCTAGATATGCTAGAGGAATTTGTTTTCCCGCAACTAGAGCATCTCTAACCAGGTATCTTTTTCCAACCTCACTGGGCTCTGGAGGTACGCATATCCTTAGATAACCATTCTCCTAGGCGATGGATTGGGAGGAATGGCCCATTTCCTTGGCCATCACGATCACCCGACATAACCCCCTTGGGTTTCTTTTTGTGGGGTTATGCAAATGACATTGTGTACCAGACGCCAGTTCCCAATATTCAAGTCCTACGACAAAGAATTCAAGACGCCATCGTATCAGTTACTGTGGAGGTACTACAGCGGACATGGCAGGAAATCGATTATTGCCTTGATATCCTAAGGGCGACAAGGGGGGGGCACACTTATAAGTGCATTGAGGTGGTAAAAACATAACTTTGAGAGATTCTCTTTCACATGAAAAAAAAAGAGAACTGAGATACTTCCTTTCATTATTTAGTTATTTACATCTGAAATTGTAAAGCTAATTTATGGACACGGTGTAGATTTAGGCACCTAAAAATACAATTTCAAGCAGCTAAAAATACTGTTTTATACACCTGAAACGTAATTTCTATCCACACAAACTAGAGTAACTATAAAAATGCAATTAATTAGCGAGTATTAAGCATTACGATATACTTACTTACTGGCTTTTAAGGAACCCGGAGGTTCATTGCCGTCCTCACATAAGCCCGCCATTGGTCCCTATCCTGAGCAATATTAATCCAGTCTCTACCATCATATCCCACCTCCCTCAAACCATTTTAATATTATCCTCCCATCTACGTCTCGGCCTCCCCAAAGGTCTTTTTCCCTCCTGCCTCCCAACTAATACTCTATATGCATTTCTGGATTCGCCCATACGTGCTACATGTCCTGCCCATCTCAAACGTTTGGATTTAATGTTCCTAATTATGTCAGGTGAAGAATACAATGCGTGCAGTTCTGCGTTGTGTAACTTTCTCCATTCTCCTGTAACTTCATCCCTTTTAGCCCCAAATATTTTCTGAAGCACCTTATTCTCAAACACCCTTAACCTATGTTCCTCTCTCAAAGTGAGAGTCCAAGTTTCACAACAATAAAGAACAACCGGTAATATAACTGTTTTATAAATTCTAACTTTCAGATTTTTGGACAGCAGACTGGATGACAAAAGCTACTCAACCGAATAATAACAGGCATTTCCCATATTTATTCTGTGTTTAATTTCCTCCCGAGTGTCATTTATAATTTGTTACTGTTGCTCCCAGGTATTTGAATTTTTCCACCTCTTCAAAGGATAAATTTCCATTTTTATATTTCCATTTCGTACAATATTCTCGTCACGAGACACAATCGTATACTTTGTCTTTTCGGGATTTACTTCCAAACCTATCTCTACTTATTATTATTATTATTATTATTATTATTATTATTATTATTATTACTACTACTACTACTACTACTACTACTACTACTATACTATTTACTACTACTATATTATTTGAAACGTACAGTACGTAATGTCAATGCATTCATAACTATTAGAAATGAATTCAAGCCGATGTGATCCATATGAATATTCATTCAAGGCTCGTCGCCATATTTCCTCTCTTGGACTTCCTATTGACTAAGCGAGGGTTGAAGCTATTTATCGCCCCTCCTAATTAGACACTTCACTTCCTCTGGGACCGCTGTCTCTCTCTCTCGCTATGCAGTGCAACAAGTGAGCATCACAATTGTTGTGCAATATCTCCATGTTCAGTTGTTCTTTTTTCCCCTCTTCTCTTTTTAACGATATTCTGTTCGTGTGTGTATGGGAGCCCCTTCATTAATTTTATACAAGCGTCGTTCCTCGTATGAGCGGAGTGGGTGCAATTGTAGAAACTCTCGGTGACATTAATGAACTGTAAGGACTATTCCATCTCAAATCGACCGAAATATAGAGAAAATTGACATTGCAATTTTTAAGTACAATGAAACTTTTTCTGTCCGTAGACAACTGTGATACAATGCTTTGTGCAAAGTTTGAGGCATCAGAACTTCATAGTGTTTACATTAAATACATTTCAATTTATCGTATTTTCATAAAATTAGCAACTTTAAACTGTTGTGGCTCCGAAACCCTTTCACCCAATGATCAAAATCATAGTTTATTTTGATGCTGAAAAGTTAAAGTTTATATTGACATGTAAACAGTTTTTCTTACTTTTTATGGAAATGGAGAAATTTAGATTTTTCTTCACTAAGACGCCTTTGGCCACGAAAAAATATTTTTAAAATATATGGTTAGATTCCGCATTGAATGTACAAATAAACACATATTTTTTTTACAGGTGCACCGTTGATAAGAAATATTGAAAACATCAAATAAAGAAAATAAATAGTACGCGCGTGAACTAACCAGCTGACTGTGAGGCGGGAGCAAGCCGAGACAAGCAAGGCCAGGAGACATAGACATGTGATGTGTCGTCTAGTAGCGCATAGCTGTGCTAGCTTTATCACACGTTTTCATAAACACAGGAGTAAAATGACGCCCAACGCTCGCTTATCTTCAGCTCTCGGCCAGTGCGTGCGGTACTGCGCCGTTCAAGTCTAGGCGTGCGAAAGTTATTTATTTAATACCGTCGAAACGTATTGCCGTACCACTAAGCAAACAATGCCGAATCCCTCTTAATAATGCAAGTTTTTTTTTTTCATTATTTTTTTACATTTTTACAAATGGGGAAAAAAACCTAAAAGTAAGTAAAATCAGATTGTCTGTCTCTCTGTATACAATAAAAATAAGTATTACTTCTTATCATAACTTACCAAATGTCAGCTTCAAAATGAGCTCTCGTTCAATGTTCTGCAGTAAATGGTTCCAGAGTTCTGAGCGCTGAAAGAGACTTGTTTTTTCTAAAATACGCTAAATTTGTCGCTCAACAATACGAAAACCGTTTGACTTTCGATAGTATATTTTTGCAAATGCACTCTCCTCAGCACCTTGTATAAATAGGGAAAAAATTAGGGTATAAAAATGCGAGGTTTTTTACTGATGGATTTCATATGATGAGTCCACTGCAAGAATGATGGATGTCATTTTCTTGTAGAAAATGCACCAAGACTGTCAATGCATAGCATAAGACATATAGAATGTACATAGAGAGTTATATGGCATTAACACTGATAGTCATTGTCCAGTAATGATCGGAAAATCACAGGTAAGCTTTGAGCGCTAAGAATTTCAAACTTTCAATTGCTTCTCCTGAAAAATGTGTTCCAAATGACATCCATCATTCTTGCAGTGGACTCTTCATATGGAATAGCCCATAAGAAGGTTTTTCCAAGTAAAAAACTATCTGAAATTAATTACACAAGTAATTTTCTCATTAATATCTTTCCACAGATTCAAGTTTTCACAGGAATTAGTTGCATATGGTTCAGTGGCATAAAACTCGGTGGGTGGGGATAGCTGTATACTAAGAAATCAATAATGGTATGGTAATCTCATAACCCCAATAAGATATGATGATCTACGTAAATATTACGTATCAAAGGATGTCAGAGATGACAATGTACTGCAAATATCATTCCTTTGTAGCGAAATCGATTCCAGAGGAAATTTCCAATTCTGTATCGTGTGAGAAACATCGTTTGTGAAGGCTTTGAAAACCAAGGCGTCCAAAAATATAAAGCGAAGTCTCGAAGATGTGCGAGATATTTTTTATAGGCTGGTTGCCAAGTAACGCTCGCCTCTACAAAGTCAGGGCTCCTTCGTTATCGATTCCTTTTGCCTGTCCTGAATTTATACTCGACTCCTCTGCTTTGTCCTTCCAAGAAATCCAGCTTCAGTATCTCGTGAAAACCTGTGTCCAGTACAATCTTGGATTAAAATGTGCACATAAATATTTATAACTAGCCGTACCCGTGCGCTCCGCTGCACCCGTTAGAAATAAATATAAAGTAATTACATAATTAAAATAGGACGTTTGATCCAGGGAACATTCGTGTTTGATAGAAGGATAAATCGTTTAATATGTTACTTAATTCAAATTGGATCCAAATAATTAAAATGCGATCATTTTGGTCCAGAGACACTCATTTGGTGCAATGACAATTCCTTTAACATGTTTCTTAATTTTTATTACATGCAACCATAGTTTAATGAAGATTGATATCATTTAGATTTAATGTGTATATTCTATTTTGCTTGTTATAGGTTTCCATTGAATTATGATAGTAACTTAATTTTAACCCTTGCTTTCTACGTAGGCCTATTCAGTAAATGGCGCTTGGCCCACTATGGTTCTAAACCCTTCAAATAACTTAAATTATATTATATAATATTGCATATTATATTATATTATATTATATTATATTATATTATATTATATTATATTATATTATATTATATTATATTATATTATATTATATTATATTATATTATATTATATTATATTATATTATATCAGAAGTTACTGTAATAACAGGAAAGGATTTATATGTAAATACATATTTACTTATAAAGCTAATATAATTTATATTTTGCATTATCTTTATGTTTCACAATGTGTTGAAAAATCCTAATTTTCCATATTTTTCCATATTTTAGAGTTTAGTAATATTTTCGTTAATTTCCATATATTTTCCATATTTCATATAAAACAGTCCATATTATATTAGGTTTAACAATAAAACAAAACAAAATTCCATTAACTTTTAAAAATACATTTCAACAATAGAGATTTAAACACATGTTCAGTAATCCCTTTAACATCAGAGTTATTTGAAAATTAGCAGTCCTATCAACAATGGGAAAGTAAGTTACAAAACTGTATTAATTTAATTTAAAATTTTTAACAGACTTCAGTTGTGCAGCTCAACAGTTAAATGCCAGTCAGAGTACACATAGGTTCATTTTGTAAATCATACTATAAAGACGGTAAATATGCCAAAAGTACGTCATTCAGTCAATTTAAAATCAAAACTAACAAGTTACATTTCAGAATTTTTCAGAAGATGGTTTATCAAACTGACAATAAAATATTATTTTGTAATTTGTGTCACAGTTCATCTACATAAAAGTTCCTGGTGCAACAACACATTTAGTAAACATCAGGCCAACAAACAACTAAATTCCAAGCAGAGACAATTGTTTTTAACACAACCAACAACATCGAATGTAAGATCTGAGTTTAACATCGACCTGTGCCGTTCTCTCATCTCTGCTGATATTCCTCTCTACAAACTAAAGAATAAGGTTTCAGGGAATTCCTTGAAAAATATACTCAACATACAATCCCGGATGAGTCAACACTTAGGAAGACGTATGCTCCATCCATCTACGATGAGACAATACAGAAGATAAGAGATGAAATTAAAGATAGTTCAATTTGGGTTTCATTGATGAGACTCCCGACAAAGAAGGTAGACTTGTTGGTAATGTATTATCGGTTTGTTATGTGAACAATATTCTGAACGAATTCTTTTACATTGTGATGTTCTAGAAAAGTGCAATAACAAAACTATAGTTAAACTGTTCAACGAAGCTATTTATCCTGTTTCCAAAGGGTATTATGTACGATAATGTGTCATTCTTTATTAGCGATGCCAATTATTTCAAAGCTGGACAAGCATTATCTGTTGTATATCCTAAATTGACTCATTTTACTTGTGTGGCGCATGCATTTCATCGTGTGGCAGAAGTGGTCAGAGACAATTTCCTAAAGTTTTGTTGATTTCATCAGTGAAAAAGTATTTCTCAAAGCTCCCAGTAGAGTTAACGTGTTGAAAGAAATGTACCCTGAAATTCCATTGCCACCAAAGCCAATTTTAACTAGATGGGGTACATGGCTAGAAGCAGTTGAATATTATGCCGAACATATAGACTCTATTAACAATGTTCTCCTTGCATTGGACTCTGAAGATGCAGTCTCAATTGATACTAAAACAGTTACCTGTGACATTGTGAAGAATGACTTTAATTCAGCATACATTTTCATGCATCATAAAAACGCTCAAAAGTCTCCAAATAGGCACCTTTCACTATCTGAAAGTTTTGAAATTATAAATAGTACTGTGGAACAACTGAATCGTGGTAGAGGTAAAGTTGCAGATGCAGTAAGAGCTAAGGTGGACACTTTTCAAAAACCCTGGATATGAAGAACTACAAAAGGTTGTTGCTGTGATGAGTGGTGAATCAACAGTGAAGATTAACTTTTTATCCCCAGCAGACATTGTGAAATTGAATTATGTACCAGTTACTTCTTGTGACGTCGAACGCTCTTTAGTCATATAAATCTATCCTCAGAGACAATAGAAGAAGATTCACTTTTCAGCACTTGAAAGAAATGTTTGTAACCTATTGTTATGGTAACAGACAATTTGTGTTTTGTTGAAACTACATTGGAAGATAAGGTACGTCCATTATATTTTTTGTTTAGTTTGATTAAAATGTACCAATATTTAACGTACATAGTCATTTTTTTATATTTATTTAATTCCATATTTTGTAAAATCCATATTTAATTCCATATTTTGTAAAAATAACTAATATATATTTACATATTTCATATTTTTTTAGTCCATATAAATCTCTTCCTGGTAATTTATAGCATTATGTCCATCTAGAAAACTACACTTTCCAATGGTGAAATAATAATTAATTATACAAATCGGTTAATTTAGCTTCCAATATTACTTCCTACAAACACAGAAACATTCTCTGTAGGCTATTTTTCATAGTTTTCGATTGTTGCTGTCCAAGGCCACTTACAGACGAAGTCATTTGTTTTTTAATTCATTACACGGCCTTAGATGGCAGTTATTTTAATTTTAAAACTCATTTATCTCATTAAATATCAGTCCTATCAAAATTTTTCAAAGAATAAAACTTATCGCAAATTATTTTTGAAGAAACTTTTGATATGTAACATTTTTCACAAAAATCAATAATAAGCGAGATATTTACATTTATTTAATTCAGGCCCCCTTATAACCCCCCTTTTAAATAATGTATTTTGAATGCCACATAGCCTAAAATCTAAGTTACAACGAACTTAATTTATATTTCATTTTTCATTGAAATCCATTCAGCCATTATCGCGTGAAATGGTAACAAACATACAGACAGACAGACAGACATACAAACAAAAATTTCAAAAAAGCGATTTTCGGTTTCAGGGTGGCTAATTATATATGTTAGAACCAATTATTTTTGGAAAATCGAAAATTACCAGAAACATTTCGGCTACAGATTTATTATTAGTATAGATTATTCTTGTGTTATATTTACCCCCTCCATATGTCTGAGCCAATGTATAAACAGTTCTTCATTCCTGTGTCAATCTTTACTA
>JAJSOF020000003.1:192562467-192669967 GCA_025594305.2 Periplaneta americana | reverse complement strand
TTTAATGATTTGGACACGTTTCTACGACAATAATTTCTTTGGTAATGCTATTATACTAAGGATCTAAGGAAGACTGTAGGAAAGAGAGCAGACGTGCTCTTTGAACAAGACTTCTACAAAGCCTACTTAATCAAATATTCATGAAAGAGTGTTACGAGTTGTCACCCTTTCAGTTACGAAGTCGCTCTCCCCTTCTCGTAGCCTGCTGTCGTGCTAACATTGCGATGAAATTACTGTTTTCTGGAAAAACCTGATGTGATGTCTGTCTTAATTTTGTTAGACATTAATTTACACTGTGGAGTTGCTACGATTATTATTATTATTATTACTAGCCGTACCCGTGCGCTCCGCTGCACCCGTTAGAAATAAATATAAAGTAATTACATAATTAAAATAGGACGTTTGATCCAGGGAAGATTCGTGTTTGATAGAAGGATAAATCGTTTAATATGTTACTTAATTTAAATTGTATTTAAATAATTAAAATGCGATCATTTTGGTCCAGAGACACTCATTTGGTGCAATGACAATTCCTTTAACATGTTTCTTAATTGTTATTACATGCAACCATAGTTTAATGAACATTAACATCATTTAGATTTAATGTGTATACTTTATTTTACTTGCTATATGTGTCCATTGAATTATGGTAATAACTTACTTTAACCCTTGTTGTTTTCTACGTATTTAGTAAATGGCGCTTGGCCCACTATGGTTCTAAACCCTTCAAATAACTTAAATTATATTATATTATATTATACCATATTATATTATATTATATTATATTATATTATATTATATTATATTATATTATATTATATTACTATAATAACATTATAGTATTATGTCCATCTAGAGAAACTACACTTTCCAATGGTGAAATAATAATTAATTATACAAATCGGTTAATTTAGCTTCCGATATTACTTCATACAAACACACAAACATTCTCTGTAGGCTATCTTTCATAGCTTTCGATTGTTGTTGTCCAAAGCCCCTTATAGACCAAGTCATTTCTTTTTTATTTCGTTACACGGTCTTAGATGGCAGTTATTTTAATTTTAAAACTCATTTATCTCATTAAATATCAGTCCTATCAAAATTTGTCAAAGAATAAAACTTATCGCAAACGATTTTTAAAGAAACATTTGTTATGTAACATTTTTCACAAAAATCAATAATACGCGAGATATTTCGATTTATTTAATTCAGGTCCCCTTATAATCCCCCTTTTAAATAATGTATTTTGAATGCCATATAGCCTAAAATCTAAGTTACAACGAACTTAATTTATATTCCAATTTTCATCGAAATCCGTTCAGCCATTTTCGCGTGAAAAGGTAACAAACATACAGACAGACAGACAGACATACAAACAAAAATTTCAAAAAAGCGATTTTCGGTTTCAGGGTGGTTAATTATATATGTTAGGACCAATTATTTTTGGAAAATCGAAAATTACCAGAAAAATTTCGGCTACAGATTTATTATTAGTATAGATTATTATTATTATTATTATTATTATTATTATTATTATTATTATTATTATTATTATTATTATTATTATTATTATTGCTACTGCTACCATTAAGGTGGCATGTAGTCATCGGTCCTGTCTTATATCCTAGGAGTCCACTGTTCGATTCCAGATGTCGGCTGTCCTGTCTTGGGTTTTTTATGGTTTCTCACGTCCCTCCAGGCGAATGCTGTTATAGTATCAATTAGTGTCGTGCATTACAGACGATATGTTCGGTTCATATTTGTCGAATGCATTGAAGTTCGACATTCGCCGATGTTTGCTCTGCAGAAGAAGGCCTGTCGTGTTTGTTCCACCTTGTTATAGAAATATTCGCTGTTCTCCACTCCCATCTTTTCATGTTTTAACCGCTTAAGAATTTTAGCACCGATATTGCGATTAGTTTTTAATTTGAAATAAGAAGAAGTTTTTAATGTCTTGGCTTTCTCTGTTATATTATTGTGATGTACCGAAATACATATGATATTTCCATGCAGGAATTCTGCATTACCATATGATGAAGGATGGACGGAGCGGAGAAAAATTCTCTCAGACACCGGAACTCGAACCCGGGTTTTCAGCTCTACGTGCTGACGCTCTACCCATTCTTCATCATATTGTAATGTAGAAATTCTGCACGGAAACATCACATGTACTTCGGTACATCACAATAATGTGATATGCGTAAAATAATCACTTTGCGATTCAAGACGGCGCTCATTCCGTCGGATCCCGACCACTTAGTCACTCGTAATGAGTGCACCTCTGTACATAGTGTGTTGGACATTGTGCCACTGTTACACACCTGTGACATAGTGCATGAGGGTTGACCACTGAAGAGAAACTAAAAGGTGAAACTTAAACTGAGAGGATTCAATTCGACATCGGAACTGGAATTTGGTGTAGCTTAGTGGATAAAGCGTCAGCACATAGAGCTGAAAATCCGGGTTCGAGTCCCGGTGCCGGAGAGAATTTTTCTCCGCTTCACCCATTCTTTCTCTGTCATGTTCGAACATTGCACGTCATTAGTACCAATAAGAATGCCACGATTCGACTCCTTGTCAATCATAAATAACTTAGTCATCAGTTCTCATCTATCACCCGATCATTCCCGGAAAATCCACAATCTAACGTCTAGCGGGCATAACGGAACCGGCATAATGGAGAAATCTAGAAAAGTATTATTATTATTATTATTACTATTATTATTATTATTATTATCATCATCATCATCATCATCATCATCATCATGTCCACACCTGTGGAGTAACGGTTAGCGCGTCTGGCCGCGAAACCAGGTGGCCCGGGTTCGAATTCCGGTTGGGGCAAGTTACCTGGTTGAGGTTTTTTTCCGGGGTTTTCCCTCAACCCAATATGGGCAAATGCTGGGTAACTTTCGGTGGTGGACCCCGGACTCATTTCACCAGCATTATCACCTTCATCTCATTCAAACGCTAAATAACCTAGATGGTGATAAAGCATCGTAAAAAATCATCATTATCATCACCTTAGCACATGGGAATGGCTACCGTCTTAGAGACAATGTACTTTTTAGAGCTAAATGACGAAAAATATAGGCTATATAAAATGAAAAGTTCGAATTCTTCTGACAAAAAAACCCATTCTTTTTATCGCTAGTGATACCCAAGATTGTAAAACATTTCCAACAAGTGACCGTAGTATCTTTTTATTATAAGCTTGCCTCCGTCTGGAATTGAAGTAACTTACGCAATCTTTTATGGATCACGCAGAGCCTGAGACTGCGTGTGGAGACGGCAGGGGGCAGCAGAGGGCACGCGAACGGTCACGTGACTGCAACATTTCTATTTATTACCCTGAAAGACGATTTGGAAGTGACAGCAGGAATTTAACTTGTACTCTGTTGCTTTATGCACTTAAATTCGACCACAAATAGGGCCAGTTTTCCAATAACAGTTAATTTTAAGGAATTAATTGACCTGCCTCCGAATGTATTTTATGCATCCATCTTAGACGTCTATTATCACTTTAATATTTCAAAACTCGCGATTACAAATCAAACGAGCGATCGCACAGATCTGTAGCTGCTGTCGATGCCGAGATATTACTGAAAGACTCCGCGCGGCACGGCTACTTTTATACGCAACTTCGGTGCCTTCATGCCCGTAGCGAGGGCAGGTGGCGTCATTTGGTGTGGACACACACTCATAATCTTGTTACAGTAAGCATTGAAATTCTGTCATTTCTTGTTTGACCACGGATCCTGGAGTCCTGCACTGTAGCGTTGTGGTCTAAGGATCTATTAAACTCAATACAATATTACAAAACGGGAAATGCTAAGAGAGAAAAAGAGAATCAAAATCAGAATATAAGTTTTAATGAATGAATATATTGATATTAATAAAAAAAATAGGGACAAGAATACAAAACAATTACAACTTACTTACTGGCTTTTAGAGAACCTGCAGGTTCATTGCCGCCCTCACATAAGCCCGCCATCGGTCCCTATCCTGAGCAATATTAATCCAGTCTCTAACATCACATCCCACATCCCTGCCATCTATGTTTCGACCTCTCCAAAGGTCTTTTTTTTTTTTTTCGTAAGGTCTTCTAACTAACACTCTATACTCATTTCTGGATTCGCCTATACGTGCTAGATGCCCTGCCCATCTCAAACGTCTGGATTTAATGTTCCTAATTATGTCAGGTGAAGAATACAATGCGTGCAGTTCTGTGTTGTGTAACTTTCTCCATTCTATTGTAACTTATGTTGGACTTTCGTAACAAGTACTTTTTTACGGTGACGGGTTGTAAGCCCTTCGTCCAACCCCCAAACTGGAGGACCACCCCCTGCTGTCCGCAACTGCTTATTCAATTTATTCGCAGCTACCTGTATATCTGGAGACCGTCTCCTCTATACAGCAACCTGAGGACGCATCATGCCGTGGTAATAGGGATCCATAATACATGATGAATACTAAACAATAATTCGCTTAAGAAACGTAAAAAATTATATATTACAGTTATATGAACACTAATAAATATAATATAATTATTAAAAATTAGTAAAAGTCAGTCCACACCTGTGGAGTAACGGTTAGAGCGTCTAGCCGCGAAACCAGATGGCCCGGGTTCGATTCCCGATCGGGGCAAGTTACCTGGTTGAGGTTTTTTCCGGGGTTTTCCCTCAACCCAATATGAGCAAATGCTGGGTAACTTTCGGTGTTGCACCCCGGACTCATTTCACCGGCATTATCATCTTCATCTCATTCAGACGCTAAATAACCTCAGCTGTTGATAAAGCGTCGTAAAATAACCTACTTAAAAAAAAAGTAAAAGTCAGACATGTTTCGGAGACTGCTTCTCCATCCTCAGTGCCTTTACCACGACGGCTGGTTCAGGTGATCGAACCGCGTTGTTGCTAGGCTTAAAGGAGACTGACAGTCAGCCGTCGTGGTAAAGTCACTGAGGATGGAGAAGCATCTCCGAAACATGTCTGACTTTTACTAATTTTTTAATAATTATATTATATTTACTAGCCGTACCCGTGCGCTCCGCTGCACCCGTTAGAAATAAATATAAAGTAATTACACAAATAAATAGGACATTTGATCCAGGGAAGATTCGTGTTTGATAGAAGGATAAATCGTTTAATATGTTACTTAATTTAAATTGTATTTAAATAATTAAAATGCGATCATTTTGGTCCAGAGACACTAATTTGGTGCAATGACAATTCCTTTAACATGTTTCTAATGTTTATTACATGCATCCATACTTTAATGAAGACTGACATATCACTTAGATTTAATGTGTATACTTTATTTTACTTGTTATATGTTTCCATTGAATTATGATAATAACATAATTTTAACCCTTGTTTTCTACGTATTCAGTAAATGGCGCTTGGGGCACTATGGTTCTGAACCCTTCAAATAACTTAAATTATATTATATTATATTATATTATATATATTATATTATATTATATTATATTATATTATATTATATTATATTATATTATATTATATTATATTATATTATATTATATTATATTATATAAAAATTGTGTTGATAACGGATGTACATCGATAAGTAAGTTTTTAATTTGTTATGGGGGCTCTTGAATCTCAGGAGGAACAAATTTTATTTTACAACAGCGCAACATAATCTGCTTGGCTCATTACCCAATCTTTTTGCATTGCATTTAATGCATATGTATTTTATGTATTTTAACACGATTCAATTGAGCATAGTTAAAATTTGGATTATAAAATAATGGAATGCTAAGCTAACATTATTACTGCATACTACATCAATACACTCTTGTGGTTCGTTAATTCTCTGAGATAAACATTATTTTAAGAAATACAGGAAACGAATACACAGAATAACCTATCAAGTTTTCTGTGCATAAGAAGCTATTTTAATCTTACCTGTCCTCAATTCACTCAGAAGTTACTGTAATAACATTATAGCATTATGTCTATATAGAGAAACTACACTTTCCAATTCTGAAATAATAATTAATTACACAAATCGGTTAATTTAGCTTCCGATATTACTTCATACAAACACAGAAACATTCTCTACAGAGCTGTGATTCATAGCTTTCGATTGTTGTTGACCAAGGCCCCTTATAGACGAATTCATTTGTTTATTTCATTACACCGCCTTAGATGGCAGTTATTTTAATTTTGAAACTCTTTTATCTCATTAAATGTCAGTCCTATGAAAATTTTTCAAAGAATAAAACTTATCGGAAATGATTTTTAAAGAAATTTCTGTTATGTAACATTTTTTACAAAAATCAATAATAAGCGAGATATTACGATTCATTTAATTCAGATCCCCTTACTATACTGTCATATGGCCTAAAATCTAAGCTACAACGACCTTAATTTATATTCCAATTTTCATCGAAATCGGTTCAGCCATTATCGCGTGAAAAGGTAACAAACATGCAGACAGACAGACATACAAACAAAAATAAAAAAAAAGCGATTTTCGGTTTCAGGGTGGTTAATTATATATGTTAGAACCAATTATTATTGGAAAATCGAAAATTACCAGAAACATTTCGGCTACAGATTTATTATTAGTATAGATTAGTGTTCATATAACTAATATATAATTTTTTACGTTTCTTATCAAACCCATGAACACTGTATAATTGGCCCAACATGTGTGGTTTATCTTTGAATATTATAATTCGCTTAATTTTATTCTTAAAGTTATCAAAATTAAAATTACCTAGGTCTGGATTTATTATCAATATGGACTTATACAGTGTGTTCGTAGCTCGGCCGGACCGTTCCGCGGCGGTCTTGGACTGGGTGAAGATTGGCGCGCCTGCCGCCAGAGTAGCGCTGTAGCCGCGGAACGGTCCGGCCGATTTACGAACGCACTGTATAATCTTAGTCCATCACTCTGGCTGTAATTTAGACCAGTAGCTGTGTAACATTTAGGTATAGCTAAAGGGCATTTCAGATTTCTTGTGGTAGATTAAACATGCGATTCTTCTTTATATGGTATTTGTGACGATTTATTATATTTATGTTCAATTTGGAAAACATTAAATTCGAAATAAATAAAATTTGTTGGCTAATCAATTCACTTGTTTAGGCAAATTTTATTTATCCGCTTTTGTAGCAATATAACTGAATGACAGATTTGAACCAAACCTACATAAACTAATCGCAGAATATTTATAGAGATATGAGAGAGTAGACTAACAAATTGATAATAGTAATATACGTTACAAGAGCGGTATGTTGACGTTTTCATGGTCGAGGAAAAGATTGAAAAAGCGAAACGTAGTTGAGACGAATTTCTAATTAGTTGCAATGAAATCTCCATGTTGGTTTCTGTTTAATGACGCCAACTTCGAAACACCAAAATATCTTTCTTCAACATTGTTGCTGTAAAATGTTTTCTATGTTTACTATACTCCAGCAGGCCGTGATATACGTCTGTCTTCCCCCCCCCCAGTCTATAAATGCGAACTTAAGACAAACGGTAAGGTTATGTAATGATTTATTTTTCATTTTAATATTTTAACAATATTATTTATATAACATATTGCAGTAATAACTTCGGCATCTAGAATCTCGTTGATTTTTTCACGGCTTCCTTAATATTACTTGTGTCAGGAATGCAATAAGTTTCGTGGAGTAGTAGACTTTACTTAATTTTACCAAATATTTAAAAACAATAATTAACATTGCAGTTTAGGTGAAATTGCAGTGGTAAGTTTCAATTTATAATTATTACTATGTTAAACGTCTCTAAAAATAATATGTTAAAAGCCTAAAGCAGTAAAATGAATGTCGCGCTTAAGCGGTAAGAAGAGGGAAATTGTTATGTGTGTTACGTTGGGAATACTGAATGTGGTATTTCACACTTACCACGTATTGGTTCTGTGCGGAAAACAAGCAAATACGCACGATCTCGCACAAATTATTTTTATGCTCGACCATGCCGAAATTTAGTAATTATACACTGGTAGCAGCCCTTTAATGGACCTCATTAAAGTACACCTATTCATTAAAGTTCAGGTGTTCCACCAATCAGAAAATACCATTGTAGCAATATGAAAGCGCAAGTATCGATTATTCTCGGATATGAAATCGAAAGACAACAATAAATCAATAAATCACCTATATTTCTAACAAAGTCAGTTCTGTTACCATAATAATTAGCGTTAATTGTAAATAATATTCAAATAAATTCAATTTGTCATCTCGTTTTTCAATGTCTAATTCAATTTCAAGGTTATATCAAGATTAATGTTTATTTTACTCTCTAGATTCTATCAAGGTCAATGTCGACATTTGTTTCTCGGAAAAAATCAATACTTTCGCGTCTGCGCACATCTCACAATTTACGAGGTAGGCTATTGCACAAGGTCAGTTCTGCTCCTCACTCAGATAACAATAACATGAATACTTATGAACAATTTCAAGTTAGAAATATGGTCTAGCATGAAAGGTCGTATGAAACTTGCCTATAATGGTAATTAAGACGCTCGTATGGAAATTATGAAACTCGCTTGCGCTCGTTTCATAAACATACTGTCCACACCTGTGGAGTAACGGTCAGCGCGTCTGGCCGCGAAACCAGGTAGCCCGGGTTCGAATCCCGGTCGGGACAAGTTACCTGGTTGAGGTTTTTTCCGGGGTTTCCCTCAACCCAATACGAGCAAATGCTGGGTAACTTTCGGTGCTGGACCCCGGACTCATTTCACCGGCATTATCACCTTCATTTCATTCAGACGCTAAATAACCTAGATGTTGATACAGCGTCGTAAAATAACTCAGTTAATAATAACATAAACATACTCGCGTCTTAATTACTACCATTATAGGCTCGTTGCATAATGTACTATTTCGAAGTGTGTTAGCCTATGTGATATATTAATTAATTTATCAATGTATTGATAAATGATTGGATGAGTGAATCAGTGAACGAACCAGAGATTTAATAAAAATATGCCAGATATATATATATATATATATATATATATATATATATATATATATATATATATATAATATAATAGCGGCTTTGAAACAGACATTCCTTTTACACTTCAGTTTTCGTAGTTGAACTCATTCCACCATTGCTCCATTTTTGCCGTATTACCTGCCCATCGACCGTACACCACGTGTATGGGAAGCTGCTTCACTCAGATGAGGCAACGCTGGGCACGTACTAAGTACTGCAAGATGTAAACAAACAGGTAGAAGCGCTCTGTCTCCCAAGATGAATGGACCATTGAGAGAGGAGGCTGATAATGAAGCGGTGTTCCGCGTCAATGGGAACAACAACAGCGGAAAGTTGTCATCTTCGGATGCCGTTGAGGTCTTTGAATTGCAGTCTCAAGGTTTCGTTAAATAAAATTACAGGGATGCTGGTAATAAAGTGTTCCGTACAAAACAGAATAAGTGGTTTCGTCTATTGTGTAACGAAGAAAGACGTGAGAAATTTAATAAGGTGCATTTGTATCTCCATAGCAACAGGTTTTGTGCAAAAAAATGACAAGCGTATCTTTGATGTTCTCTTTAGATTGTCATTTATGATCTACAGAATTATACCACAGTCTATACATACAGTCACGAAGCCTGAGGTGATTTTTTGCATTTCTCGCCAAACAGCGCTCCAAGCGGCTAGCGACTAGGAGTACAATAGACTTTGCCGTACTTCGCATTGTTGTGAAGAAAAGGAAAAGTTGTGTAAAATGTTAAATGTTCGTTATCGATTGTAATAAAATATGTTAATGCCTAAAATACAATAATTGGAATAATAATATGCGACCAGGAAGAGACGTTTGTAGTGACATAAATTGTAAGAAAAATAGGCCAGAGTTGTCCTTAATGGAAGGAAGGTGTGAATTTTTCCAAAAGAACACGGTAATGAAAGTATAATGCATTTTATCGTCTGCTAGGGAAGGGGTCTATGATGAGGCGATAGTAGCGATCCTAGTTGCTAGGAACTAGCAAGTTCAACTGTCAATGGATGCATATTCTCTACGTATGAGCTTCGTTACTGTATGTACTAGACTGTGATTAGACCTATACCACAAACTTAAAACTTCTTCAGTTTTTTCTTAATTGGTTTATTTTGCGACGCTTTATCAACTCCCGTGGTTTCTTCGAAATTCTAGACACTTCTCCCGAATATAATTTAACATTTTCAGATTTTTAAAAATATATTTATGTCGCTTTATCTTAACAAGACATATCGCGACAATGCATAAATAATTATTACAGTTTACATAGCGTTACTGTACTACAATATATAGGGGAAAGTCAGGTAGTATCGGACATCGGGTAATATCGGACAGTGAGTTTCTTTCATCTACCACACGATGATAGTACCTGATTGACATGGTTACGTTTCTGTCATGTCGCATAGAGAAACGTAACCATGTCATTCAGGTACTACCATATGGTGGTAGATTAAAGAAACGCACTGTCCGATATTACCCGATGTCCGATACTACCCGACTCTCCCCTACTACCGGTCAAAAGTTTTCGATCAGCTATGAAAACAATTATACACTTTATTTCAATGTACAAACACATAGGAAAAACTATATACACCGACAAAATAAATATTTTCTCTCTCTATCATTATGATATGATAGAATATTCAAAACGAAATCCTTGTTTAATCACAAATCCACAGTTCTGATAGGTGATCGAAAACTTTTGACCGGTAGTGTACATATTTTTTTTAAACAATTTAATT
Organism: Periplaneta americana; assembly: GCA_025594305.2. Taxonomy (NCBI): domain Eukaryota; kingdom Metazoa; phylum Arthropoda; class Insecta; order Blattodea; family Blattidae; genus Periplaneta; species Periplaneta americana. The sequence continues at coordinate 192,659,221 of JAJSOF020000003.1, read as the reverse complement.
AAGTTTGAGCTAAAGATGGATTATTTAGAACTGTTTATAAGTCTGTTGATATATATTCTTTTGAGGAGATTAACTCCGTACGTAGATGAAATTATTGGGGATCATCAGTGCGGTTTTCGGCGTAATAGATCGACTATTGATCAGATTTTTTGTATTCGACAGATAATGGAGAAAAAATGGGAGTATAAGGGTACAGTACATCAGTTATTCATAGATTTCAAAAAGGCATATGACTCGGTTAAGAGGAAGTATTATATGATATTCTTATTGAATTTGGTATTCCCAAGAAACTAGTTCGATTAATTAAAATGTGTCTCAGTGAAACATACAGCAGAGTCCGTATAGGTCAGTTTCTATCTGATGCTTTTCCAATTCACTGCGGGCTAAAGCAAGGAGATGCACTATCACCTTTACTTTTTAACTTCGCTCTAGAATATGCCATTAGGAAAGTTCAGGATAACAGAGAGGGTTTGGAATTGAACGGGTTACATCAGATGCAGATGACGTGAATATGTTAGGAGAAAATACACAAACGGTTAGGGAAAACACGGAAATTTTACTTGAAGCAAGTAAAGCGATCGGTTTGGAAGTAAATCCCGAAAAGACAAAGTATATGATTATGTCTCGTGACGGGAATATTGTACGAAATGGAAATATAAATATTGGAGATTTATCCTTCGAAGAGGTGGAAAAATTCAAATATCTTGGAGCAACAGTAACAAATATAAATGACACTCGGGAGGAAATTAAACGCAGAATAAATATGGGAAATGCGTGTTATTATTCGGTTGAGAAGCTGTTATCATCCAGTCTGCTGTCAAAAATCTGAAAGTTAGAATTTATAAAACAGTTATATTACCGGTTCTTCTATATGGCTGTTGGACTCTCACTCTGAGAGAGGAACATAGGTTAAGGATGTTTGAGAATAAGGTGCTTAGGAAAATATTTGGGGCTAAGCGGGATGAAGTTACAGGAGAATGGAGAAAGTTACACAACACAGAACTGCACGCATTGTATTCTTCACCTGACATAATTAGGAACTTGAAATCCAGACGTTTGAGATGGGCAGGGCATGTAGCACGTATGGGCGAATCCAGAAATGCATATAGAGTGTTAGTTGGGAGACCGGAGGAAAAGACCTTTAGGGAGGCCGAGACGGATGGGAGGATAATATTAAAATGGATTTGAGGGAGGTGGGGTATGATGATAGAGACTGGCTTAATCTTGCACAGGATAGGGACCGATGGCGGGCTTATGTGAGGGCGGCAATGAACCTTCGGGTTCCTTAAAAGCCATTTGTAAGTAAGTAAGTAAGATATATTGAGTTGTTTAATTGGAGGCGATATAAAGGACATTCAGAAACTGTGTGACGTACAGAGATTCTAGTATGAAAATTGGTGCATGTTGGAGGAAGAGTTCTGTCCAGAAGATAAGAATGTGTTATTTTAGTTTGGCCAATTCATAATCTGGTGATTATAACTTGATCTTTACGTTTAAAGTTCTGTATTGGATATTTCATATTGGAATCTTGTATTTTCGGAAACTGATACTGAAAATGTATAGATTACGCACTGTGGTGCCATACAGTACCAGAGAAAGAGACCAGAAAGCTTATAAAACAACCTTATAAAATAGTAATCATGGTTAATGTACAGAGAGTTTGGAGATGGGCTTGTAAAATGTATGTTTTTGAAGGCAGGATGCGAGCTTCGCTATGAATGAAGAGAGATCCCACCCACCCCACGTATACGAACGCATTAACGCAGACGGGACATTCATCCTCTGCCGGTATTGATCAGGGGATTCCCGGAATCCGAGCTTAACGCCGGCCAAAATTTCCAGCCTGTTTACAGACGGGATGGCAGAAATCAGACGAACACAGTGATGGGGGAACTTACAATGAAAACAGCGAAAAATGCGTCAAAATATGGAAAAAAAACGTAGAGGGAGAAAAATTTCATTCAGAATTAAAATCTGAATGAAGTATGTAGATATAAATATGTAAAGTACAGACGAATCTAAAATAAAACTTAGATATATTTTATAAAAGAAATTTAATGGAAAATTCACTCCAAAAAAAAGTAACAAATGTATAACAAAATAAGTAAAAAGTACCTAATAAACAACTGGATTTAATAATAACAATAATAATAATAATAATAATAATAATAATAATAATAATAATAACAATATAAGATAATAGTATAAGATAATAATAATAAGACGATCAGGTTCTTTTTGCTACATATGAAGATGAGCTGCAATACTCAATACATCACCTGAATACCGGGTGTTCATTTCAAAGTGTGTCATGACGTCACTGTTGATGAATCAGCGATTTGAAGCGAGTTTCAGCTTTTATGTCAGAGAAGTTGCTTATTAATCAAGGCGTTCAATCTGAACTTGAGAACGTGTACTGTATAACTTGAATGTAGTAGCGACAGATGGCGGTCTGTACGGTCTGTGTGCTACCATAACCTCTTTCGAACTGTGTTTTGCGGGGGCAAGTCGTACGCAGGGTATTTTTTATCATCGGTTGCGTACGGCAACATTCCACTAACAAATCAAATGCTCCGTGTCCATGTTCACCGTCGAAGTTAATGTCAACAAATACGTAAGTAATCGTCTTAACCCTCTCCCCATGTCTCGACAGCATGAAAAAATCACCTCAGTACGTTTTCCAAACAGTTCATATTCCTGCCACTACCGGCGTTACCGTACGTATCGGTACGTACTCTTCAGAATGAACGCCGTACTTGCTAGGCAACTTCTCTGGCACATAGGTAATACGCCTCTGCGGAAGTGTAGGAAGATTGAATTCTCTAGGCTCATCTGCTAGCCACATGACGACTTACAGCGAGCCATGACACACTTTGAACTGAACACGCAGTATAATAGCACAAAATTTCAATATGAAAATTTCCCCAAACAAAACAAAAATTATGGCGTTCCAAAGTAAACAGACAGTTAGGAGTAAAATTTGCATTGGAACCCATACGTTAGAACAGGTAAACTCATTTAAATATTTAGGTTATAATTTGACATATTTGCCTGTTACTGATATATTTGAAAATATTCAACATTTTAATGGAGCCTTAAGAACCATCAACCAGGTTTTCACAACCACGAAAACCCAAAAACATACCAGGTTAAAAGCATATAAAGTTCTAGCAAGACCTGTCCTCATGTACGGTAGTGAGGCCTGGACTGTCCGAAACTCAGATGTTCAGCGCCTAACAACTGCGGAAATGAGATTTCTAAGGAGGACTGCTTGACCACAAAAGGAATGAACTAATTACAAAAGAATTGAAAATTACACCTATTTATGAACATCTCAACCACTATAGACAAAAATGGCTTAACCATGTCAATAGGATGGACCGTTCCAGACTCCCAAGACAAATTCTCCGCTATATACCACATGGAAGACGATCTTTGGGACGCCCCCTGAAAAGATGGACGGAGACCGTAACAGGCCACTAGGCCTAATACCTGCAAGGACGATGATGATGGTGATGATGATGATAATAATAATAAAAAGAATGATACTGAAACTGATCAAAAAGAGGAAAAGGAATTGGTTGGGTCACTGGCTGAGAAGAAACTGTCTACTGAAGGATGCACTGGAAGGAATGGTGAACGGGAGAAGAGTTCGAGGTAGAAGAAGATAGCAGATCATAGATGACATTAAGATATATGAGGAAACGAAGAGGAAGGCAGAAAATAGGAAAGACTGGAGGAAGCTGGGTTTGCAGTGAAAGACCTGTCCTTGGGCAGAACACTAAATGAATGAATGAATAATAATAAGAAGAAGAAAAAGAAGAAGAATACTTACTTACAAATGGCTTTTAGAGAACCCGGAGGTTCATTATCGCTCTCACATAAGCCCGCCATCGGTCCTTATCCTGAGCAAAATTAATCCAGTCTCTATCGTCATATCCCACCTCCCTCAAATCCATTTTAATATTATCCTCCTATCTACGTCTCGGCTTCCCCAAAGGTATTTTTCCCTCAGGTCTCCCAACTAACACTCTATATGCATTTCTGGATTCGCCCATACGTGCTACATGCACTGTCCATCTCAAACGTTTGGATTTAATGTTCCTATTTATGTCAGGTGAAGAATACAATGCTTGCAGTTGTGAGTTGTGTAGCTTTCTCCATTCTCCTGTAACTTCATCCCTCTTAGCCTCAAATATTTTCCTAAGCATCTTATTTGCAGACACCGTTAATCTCTGTTCCTCTCTCAAAGTGAGAGTCCATGTTTCACAACCATGCAGAACAACCGGTATTGTAACTGTTTTATAAATTCTAACTTTCAGTTTTTTTTAATGCAAACTAGATGACAGAAGCTTCTTAACCGAATAATGACAGGCATTTCCCATATTTATTCTGTGTTTAATTTTCTTCCGAGTGTCATTTATTTTTGTTACTCTTGCGCCAAGATAATTGAATATCTCCACATCTTCAAAGGATGAATTTCCTTTTTTTATTTCCATTTCGTACAATATTCTGGTCACGAGACATAATCGTATTATACTTAGTCTTTTCGGAATTTACTTCAAAATCTGTCTCCTTATTTGCTCCAAGTAAAATTCCCCTGTTCTCCCTAATAGTTATAATAATAATAATACTAAATAATAATAATACTGTAATAAATAATAATAATAATAATAATAATAATAATTAAAATAATAATAAATATGATTTCTATCGAAGAGGCTTCGAATCGCTAACAAAAAATTAAGAAAGGTAAGCAGATGAAATGAAATTTCTTAGATATGTTGCTTATACTGACAAAAAAGAAATGAAGATTCTTTCGATGAATAGAATACAGGATGCACTTTAATCCATTAGGATCATTAGAATACCAGTAAAACGTGAAATTTTAATGAAAATAAATGGTTTGAATGAAATTAGAAATTAGATGGAGACAAATGAGATTATTTCATGAATATACTCTTTAATGGGTCCCAGTTAATGTTTGAATAAATGGTTCGAGGCCAGATGTAAAGAACATGTATGGACCCAATTAATGTTTGGATATACGAGTTTTTCATGCTTTATTTGTTAACACAAAATCTGGTAAATGGTCAGTGCGAGGTTTTGATACTAATTATTGTTTTCTGAAAACACCTGCTTACACTCCAGTAATACTTTAGTTCTTACTGAAAAAAGTGATTTTCTGGAGTTAGAAGGTTGTCGAATAACTGCTACGACATTTGAAATTCACTTCGTGTTTGATGTACTGTGTGTGAAGGTGGTTGAGCGTAAGGAGAAAGTGGAAAATTGGCACTGCAGGTTTATTAATAGTTGCGACCACAGATGACGTGGGCGTATGCACACGCCCCGTGTGTATTCATCACACAGAGCTGGAAATAACGAGACGCCGGCCTGAGTGACGTCTATAGAGAGCGACTCGGTGCGTCTGCAGTTCGTCGTTTGTTTCAACGCATGCGGCAGATGGTTGTCATGGAGCGCGATTCGCATTTGTTTCAGGAATAAAAGTGATACTAAAGATGTAATATGCTCCTATTTCATTAGCGAAATTAATTTAATAGGAAAGTAAGCTGTGAATTTACTGCTTTTATAATGCAATATTCATAATGAAATAAATAAAAGAATAACGAAAAAAAATATAATTTACTTTTATGCAATCCTAGCATTAAAACACGCTTGTTATAACGGTATAAATTGTGCACAATTGGCTTAATTCTGGCACTGATGCCAGAAAAGGTTACCTAGCAACTAGTATTCCATGACGTCATCACCGCCTTCACAACACAATTTTATGCAACGTACCTGTAAGGGAAAGCTTCAAAACAACAATAAAATAACATTGTCTTAGAAACGGTTACTTAGCAACCATGCAATATATTACGTCGTACCCAGGACTCATGTCTCTACTACGTCATAACATTACATTTCGTAAATTTATAATAGTTTTTTTTTTACATAATTTTAATGCTAGAATAGCATAAAACGTTGAATATAACACGTGTATAATCTTCATTATGAACACTCGTGAAAATTAGCGAGATTATAAGCTAATTATATAAAATATTATTATATATCCTCTTCATACTCATTTATTACGTGAAATGATTATACTATATTAAATTTAATTAACTCAACAAAACCGTTGTGAGATCAAGCAAAAATCAAGATAGATCGTTTATTAAACCTGAAAAGGACTCTAAATAGTGTTGAAGTAATAAAGATCTTCACTTGGTTTCTTTCAAGTCTGTAAATTTGAAAATAAAAATATTATCTTCAAAGAATGACAAGAAAAAAGCCAAAGTTTTGGAAGTGAAATAATCCAGCAGATCTTCAGAGAATACGTCATCCTTTAAAATTTCCCCCAGTCTATGATGAGTATGGAATCTTGTTGATTTTTTCACGGCTTCCTTAATGGGCATCACGAATGCAGTAACTTTAGTGGAGTTGTAGAGTTTACTTAATTTTTGCTTTTAAAAACTCGGCACTGAATTTAGGTGGTTGGTGGTAAGTTTCCAATTTGATAATTTTACCCCGGAAAGACCTAAAACTCAATTTTATAGGAGGCTGAGTGAACCTCGGTCACGTTCTGGAAGTTTAGAACGAGAAAAATCCCGTCACCGTTGGGATCTGAACCCCGTTTTAGACCTTCCAGTTGGTTTTAGCTGCTCTAATAACTGAGCTGGAAAGTAACAAAATAGTGTAATTCCAAAAACGTGAAAAAGTCATAGTTTTCTCATGTATAACTATATTATTTCAAATTATTTTATTATCATAATACACTGTTCAACTTAATGACAAAAGAATATTGGAAATTAAATCAAATGGTCTTCCCAAAATACACTATGAAATGTTTCACGTCTCGAAGAGGAACCTCCACGTAAAACTATTTTTATCTCGAGAGGAACAACAGATCTGATATTAAATCTGTAAAATGAAACCCCCCTAGAAATTACGGAAGAATGTCGGGTACTGGAAAAAACATTAGGGTAATATCGTGTGAATTTCTTTCATCTACCACACGATGAATTTGCTAGATTGACATGGTTAATTTCTGTGATGTCGCTAGAAAACGTATCTCCTTCATTCATAAATAACTATTTCGTTATCAGAAGTGATGTAAATGATTATTTTCATAGAAAAATTACAATGAACTCCTCTTAAGACAACGATGCTATATCTATAGAAAGTGTAATGAGAGCTAAGAGAGATGGAACGGGTTTCGTGGTGAGCTATCAGTGGAGTCAAGAAACATTTAAAATGCAGTAATGGAGTCAGTCATTACGGCACACACAAGTAAATTCAGGTCTGTCCTCCGCTTCAATATCTCATGCAACATTTTCCATCACAGTTCTTAAAGGATATGCTGTTGATCGAATACAGAAGGTTCTTAGTAAATATTCTATCGTATATCCACCCCAAGAGTTATAACAAAGTTGATAGCCTTATAGATTATTGCATATTATATAGCATTAGAATGTACCATTAGAGCATAGGAGCAACCGGCGTGCCTCAGTCGGTTAAGGCGCTTGCCTTCCGGTCTGAAGTTGCGCTCGGCCGCGGGTTTGATCCCCGCTTGGGCTGATAACCTGGTTGGGCTTTTTCCGAGGTTTTCCTCAATCCTAAGGTGAATGCTAGGTAATCTATGGCGAATCCTTGGCCTCATCTCGCTGTCACCAATCTCATCGACGCTAAATAACGTCGTAGTTGATACAGCGTCGTTAAATAACCAATTAAAAAAAAGAGCATAGGGTTTCCAAACCAGAGACCCGTGTTTATATGTTAGTATTTTTTTCCCTACTTTTAAGAAAGATTTTCATGTCGATTTTTTTTCTGTGCTTTCCTTAGACATTGAGCTATAGTCCGCGTCACCGTTTTTGGCGTGTGAAATAAGTAATGAGAACGTTAAGTACCGCAGTCAGTCTGACAAATGTGTTTGACAAATGGCTGATGTGACGTGTATAGGAAGTGGTACCATTCTCAGCTGCACTAGCAACATGCTCACAAACTGGGCACTATATATCTAGGACATACGCCAAAAATGCTGGCGCCAACTGTACCAATTAAAGAAATTACAACGCAATTTATTGACTATCATAGAAGCTACAATATGATAAATTATTAATGGAGCGGAAAATATCGTACAATAGAGCCTTACGTTAAAGGAATACGTTCAACAATCCCCTTTTTTTGTCTCTCTATGAGGCCGGGAGGGGAACATCTCTATGCACCGCGACCTGAGGTCTATTGTGCCCCCCTGCGATGAGTTGTAGCCCAACGACACCACCCAACCCGAACCGACCTAACTCCTAACACTCTAACGACCAGTTCCGCCATTTATCTAAAGGCCCATTCACAATGAAAATTAAACATAACCGTAACATAAACACAGAAGTTTGCGCCCATGGGATCATTCACAATGATCCACATAAGCATTGACATAAACATTACCGTCAGACGTTAATATGAAAGTTCGCAAACTCCAAACTTTCATGCTTATGCTTACGTGATTTGCAAACAGAACACAATCGTGGAGCGCTGAAGTATACGACAGAATATGAGGAAATGGCGTCGTTGTTATGTTTCCATGGTTGCCAAGTATGTTTGCTGTTATGTTTATGTTCCCATCGTGAATGATGGTATGACTTCTTGATTTTACTGTAACGTTAAGGTAACGCTTACGTTATGTTTAATTTTCATTGTGAATGAGCCTAAAGTCCGTGTACCATTCCACCCCAACAGCCCCCCACATCCCCCTCAAACGGTCGGAGGTGTACGCCACCCCCCTCCCGTCTGGCCAACGATCTGAGGTCTTGCGATTCTTTCCGAAGTTTTACGAACATTAACATACGTCACTACTGACTTCAACATAGCGTCAGCCGCGTAGAGGGCAAGGAGAGTGCGAAAAATCTCTTTACATCAGCTGTGGCGAAAATGTGACTCGCGAGCACATCGTGGCTCGCAATGATAGCTATGCGCATTTCTCTTGCTTCCTACCTCCCCCAATCCCCACTCTCTCACTCATTGGAGTCAAACTCCGCTCCATTTGTTTTTGTCTCTGACCTGTGAGTGGCGTATCGTCGCACTGTCTCTCTCGAAACCATGTACCTCTACAAAAACAGGATGAGAGGACACAATTTTTGCTGTCAATATGATGAGAATATTAAATGTATGATTTGTTCACAAGTATTACGAGGAAAACGGTTGTATAACATAAAACGGCATTATACTACACGTCACCCATGAAACATTAAAAGGTTAAATATTATTATTATTATTATTATTATTATTATTATTATTATTATTATTATTATTATTATTATTATGTCTGTACGTCGACCCTTTTTCAGCAGATGTACGAATAATGCGGTTAGATCTTCAAGTCAAACTCGTACATTTACAATATGATGTTAAATGAAAGCTAGATGTAAGGACTTGAAAAAATGTTGAACTTTTCAATCTTTGCCAAAAAATAAATATCCGAAGCTTCGTTCTTTCGCTTGCTCCGTTGAAGCCATGTTCGCTACAACTTACGTTTGTGAAAAATTATTTTCAACAATGAATATAGTAAAAACAAATTTTAGATCACTACTGACAGACAAATACCTTCGTGATCAACTACGACTGGCAGTAAGTGACATAATTCCTGGTTTTGAAACTCTGTCACAGAGACATTCTGAAGACAGTTAATTTTAGGTTGCGATAATGTGTCCTATGCTTTCTTGTTCATTTCTTTCTTCGTTACACGTACTAAACATCAGTTTGTAGCCTTGTACTGTATAAAATTATATTTAAGTGCTTGACGTAAGGAAAATGAAAATTCGTTAATAAGTCAGACAGTTGCTTCACTTCCCCTTTGGGTGTCCGCCTCCCTTCATAGGTGCTATGCACGTTGCAGGTTACACAGTGGCTCGGCGCACGATCACATTTTCGCCAAGGCTGCTTTACATGAATAGGGATTTTTCGAATTATCTTGAGACAGTATTCCTACAGTAAATGTTATAAATAGACTTCGTTGAATTGCCACACGCAGCATGCAATCAGGTAAAGATTGAGGAGTGAGACGAAACAAAACGGTCTCGTAGTATAAGCAGTTCATGTTAAGAGTTGTGACCGGTCCAAATAGATAGAGCAGCTACAGCTAATGTATACCTATGTAAGCACTTATTTTTGCATTAGAGTGGTTGTAATAGTCAAAGCTTAACATTTGTTCAGTGGAGACAAGAATTCAATCAAACATACTATAATGAGAGTGTTGCTGTTCCCAACAATTGCTCCTGGAATACCCTTACCCCCGCAGCCAGTCTTGACCGTTACAATGATTTAACCAGGGGAACGTTGTTGGATGCTGTTAATATTATGCAGAACATTACGGCAAAATAATGGAGAATTGATGCATTGGATAGCACAGACAGTTCCGCTGTTGCAGCTGTAAAATCATTGCCTTCTGAACAGCTATTGGAAGATATTCTGTTCATTGATTCTAATTTTAAAATCGTGTCCAAAAGCATCATCTTGTTAGAATCGTCTAAGCTACAACTCTCATAAGCTCTTAATAGGGATAGTGGATAAAGTATCACAAACTGTTATTCAAAATAACAATTCACTAATTTCAGAAAAAATGAAATGTAAGTTGAGAAACATTATTGCTAACAGTTCTGCCTATTCACAACTTTTAGGACAATTGTATTATAAATGATGTACTATCAGGTCACGACAAGACATCTGAAGTTGGTGTACTAAAAAGTAGTGATTTCCGTTCTTCAAATATGTACGTCTTACATTGTGTGGTGTTCAACGTACATTTTCCCAAAATAAAAACTGTTTAAGTGACCATCGGAGGAGGTTACTTTGCAGTCGCTCAAAATGTACGTAACTCTTCACTGCAATGCACATATTCAAGGATGATGTAAGTATCGTACATTAAATTTTAAGAGTTAATATATCTCACTACAAAATAATTGTGTATTTACATGTTTAGACATTTCCTACTTCAATGATCATTCATTATATTTCTTGAATGCAGGATACAGGTTTTATTGTAACCGCATATACTGCTCAGTTTTATTATTAGAGGCATACTCCATCCTTTGCACGCCTCCTTCTCATACAGTATATACCGCGTTCACAGTAAACCTTGCGATTTTCGTGGCAATTCCACGAAGTCTAGTTATAAAATATGTGTAGGTGGTGTAACTTTTAGTCGACGCTGTACACGTCTGTACTTTGTGTCTTGTCTCATTCTGCTGCGACTGTAGAAGACACACGCCCTCCTGTTTATTTATCTTAAAGCCACGATCCCTTCAAAGTTCCTCGGAATCTGATCCCATGAGGGGGAGGAAGCTAATAACGATATCTCTCTTTCTGTCGTCAGCCACTTTCTGTGTGCTCTGATATTTGCATAAAGCGCCAGGAAAAAAAATATATTATATCGGCGAGGGAAAGGGTTTGGAAGGAGGGTTGTTTGTTCCAATAGAGGAAGAAGTGGTGGTAAGAGCACTTGAACAATCAGCAACGTACTTTACTCCAATCTCTACTCTCACCATAAAGATCTTGATACGTCTAGATAATCCACGAAATGCATCTACTTTCATCGCACACATACTACCAAATTTTAGAGTCAACATCAGAATCTACGTCGATATCATAGTCGAATTTTATCTTTCTCATTCCCACTTCGTCCCATTCAATTTCAGAGTGTAAACTGACTACTCCAATATTCTTGTTGAAATTCAGTGGCGGTTATATGCTCTCATTAGACTTATGGTTTGTTATTGTTTTAATGTTTTTAGTGTATTATTATTTCGTACAGCAGAGTTCGTATAGGTCAGTGTCTGTCAGATGCGTTTCCAATTCACTGTGGACTAAAGCAAGGAGATGCACTATCACCTTCACTTTTTAACTTTGCTCTAGAGTATGCCATTAGGAAAGTCCAGGATAACAGAGAGGGTTTGGAATTGAACAGGTTACATCAGCTGCTTGTCTATGCGAATGACGTGAATTTGTTAGGAGAAAATCCACAAACGATTAGGGAAAACACGGGAATTTTACTGGAAGCAAGTAAAGAGATAGGTTTGGAAGTAAATCCCGAAAAGACAAAGTATATGATTCTGTCTCGTGACGAGAATATTGTATGAAATGGAAATATAAAAATTGGAAATGTATCTTTTGAGGAGATGGAGAAGTTCAAATATCTGGGAGCAACAGTAACAAATATAAATGATACTCGCGAGGAAATTAAACACAGAATAAATATAGGAAATGTCTGTTATTATTCGGTTGAGAAACTTTTATCATCCAGTCTGATGTCGAAAAATCTAAAAGTTAGAATTTATAAAACAGTTACCGGTATATTACCGGTTGTTCTGTATGGTTGTGAAACTTGGACTCTTATTTGAGAGAGGAACAGAGATTAAGGGTGTTTGAGAATAAGGTTCTTAGGAAAATATTTGGGGCTAAGAGGGATGAAGTTACAGGAGAATGGAGAAAGTTATACAACACAGAACTGCACGCATTGTATTCTTCACCTGACATAATTAGGAACATTAAATCCAGACGTTTGAGATGGGCAGGGCATGTAGCACGTATGGGGGAATCCAGAAATGCGTATAGAGTGTTAGTTGGGAGGCCGGAGGGAAAAAGACCTTCAGGGAGGCCAAGACATATATGGGAAGATAATATTAAAATGTATTTGAGGGAGGTGGATATGATGACAGAGAATGGATTAACCTCGCTCAGGATAGGGACCAATGGCGGGCTTATGTGAGGGCGGCAATGAACCTCCGAGTTCCTTAAAAGCCAGTAGTAGTAGTAGTAGTAGTGGTAGTAGTAGTAGTAGTAGTAGTAGTAGTAGTAGTAATAGTAGTAGCAGTAGTAGTGTATTATTATTTTTTGTTTTTTTTTTAATTAGTTGTTTTACAATGTTTTATCACCTACAATGGTTATTTAGTGTCTGAATGAGATAACGGTGATAATGCCGGCGAAATGACTCCAGGATCCATCGCCGGAAGTTACCAAGCATTTGCTTTTAATGGGTTGAGTGAAAACCGCGGAAAAATCTCAACGAGGTAACTTGTCCCAACCGGGAATTGAACTCGTTGCACGGTCAGACATGCTAACGTTACTTCACAGTGGCGGACGTATTTTTCTTCTTCCCGTTTATGACGTCATTACGTCTTTGTTGGATTGATAACCGATGAGAAAATCTAACACATTTTGTCGCCCTCAATAGCGCAGTTGTTGTAGCACTGGCTTTCAATGTTCGAGATTGCGGGTTTGATCCCGGCCGAGGTCGATGGTATTTAAGTGTGTTTAATTGCGACAGGCTCATGTCAGTAGATTTACTGGCATGTAAAAGAACTCCTGCGAGACAAAATTCCGGCACACCGGCGACGTTGATATAACCTCTGCAGTTGCGAGCGTCGTTAAATAAACCATACTTTAATTTCATTTAATTCTAACACATTTAGCGTAACACGAAGTTCAACAATTCACCGCTAGACACAGATCTTCAAAATTCATTGAAATGTTCTTATTAAAATACTGTAAGAAACATTTTATGACAAATCAGCTTTAAGAAAGGATTGTGTGATGGTCTTTAAAAATAGGAAAGTGAAGAATAATGATAACACTGCTTCGAAATAAAAATAGGTGAATGTTACTAATATGTGTGCCCTAAGTCTGAATTTAAAATCCAAATTGCCCCATCACGTACCATTTTTCGGAGAAAATGAATTGAATTTTTATGACTATTACAGTCTTACTACGTCATACTACTTTTGACCAATAAAACGGTACGAAAGGACGTATTTCAACCAATCATGGCTGCTTATCGCACAATTTTATCGCGTCCCTAGCATTTGTTTAATTTTATCTCGTCCCTAGCATTTGTTTAATTTTATCGCGTCTCTAGCATTTGTTTAATTTTATCGCGTCCCTAGCATTTGTTTCTTTGTTTGCCAACATTTGAAACTGCGCTGGTCTGGACGTAATATATATATATATAAAATTACAAACCACTCCAGTCGATGCACAGCAGTTTCAAATATGACTCGCATTGGCATTCAAGAACAAGAATTAATAAAAATCACTTATCATGCCTATGCATCTTCTGAAATCCGATTTACAAATAAATGAAGAGCACCATTCGGAAATCCTGAATAAGTTGAATACACCATCTAGGCCTAAATCAACGAGTTCCACTTCTATTACGCACACGTCCAATATAACATCAATTGAACCACCAACCGCATTCAAATTTGAAAATTGTACATTCAATAATTATTCCGTTTAAAATTATTCATGTTTATTTTTTATGTCATCGTTGTTAATTAAAACTTTTCTAACACTTGTGTATATTAGTTAGGTTATGTTATAGCTTCTGCTATATGATATTATGGATAGTCACGTATCAGAGATTGTTTAATATTAAGATTTATTGAAAATCATCTGTCAAGTGACGTTGATTACTGGGATTCGGATAATTGAAGTGGAATGTTTCATTTTAATAAAAATGAAACTGAATCAACAAAGCCTTCTTGACTAGTAACATTGCCATCGTGTATAATAGATCGAGAACTTCTCGACGAGAAGGCATTGCTCACTACTGCCATCTAGCATGTATCTAGCGTAATATTTGTAATGTTGAGATGGTACAATAATACATTTGAAGACAGTTGTATTTTCGTAAGTCAATTAATATTTTATTGTATTGGAGTACTTCGTTACTTCTAATCTTTATATACTTTCTTCTAATCGTGTAATAGTCAATTAAATCCCACTCGAGTTTTGATGTTCTCTAGATAAATCAAAACGTCTAGTGAGATTACTGTTGACAAAATTTGTTTGGTTTTAATTTTTCACTGCTACTGATAAAATTACAACACGCTAGGAATTCAAAATTCCTCTTAATACTTTAAAAATGTGTACTGGATACAAAAATGATGTTACATAGTTTAAAACACAATAATAAAAATATTTCATGTGTATAAGGAAAAAAATCTCGAAATTTGAACTTACATTTAAAATAATTTTCTGGATGACTTCTGTTTACAACTAGACCCGGAACTGTATTTTGCAAGGAACCAACAATAGTCTGCAAATCTGCTGGATGATGGTCTTCATATCGCCTTTCCTTTTCAGATATTTCTCGATGAAATCTTTCCCCACGCTATTCGTTTACCGCTCCAACGTTAGGAGGAAAGAAATCCAAATGAGAATGTAAAAAGTGTATTTTTGAGAGACATATCGTCGCTTATCTGACGAAGTGACGTAAGCGCCAAAACCAAAAATTTGGAGATACTTCGCCAGTACACTTCGTTGGACCATATCTATATTCTGACGAACTGGCGTACATCCATCTCTAATGGTTACTTGGCAGTGAACATCTTGTTATCCTCGTAAACGCCATCGCTCTTTCATTCTTTTCCAGACGAACTGGCGTATCAGACTCGCAAGTCGATTACGTCTCTTCGTTAGGTATTACCATTTTTAAAATTGGTCGTCACGTCTATGTGTGCAGTGTATTGCTAGGCTCCCTATAATCCATGGATTGCCACGTGATGCCAAAAATGAACATTTATTTATAAATTTGAGCAAACTAACTATTTCAACATTATTAAGCTGTCTAGAGTATGAAATTGGCACAAAAAGAAACAGATTGAATGGACTACAGTCAGAGAAGTCAGAGTGACCAAAGACGACCCTAACTGCGTTTTTGTGAAAACCAGTCATTTGGGCGAACATTATGAGCAGCTATCTCTGAAATCACTGAATATTTCTGAAATTTTGAAGCTTCCTCTGCCTCTTCTTAATGTCACCTCTCCAAAGATTTCGGTTGAGAAGTACAACAATTTGCAGCAGCTATGCAAAGGGTCAACACCAGTAATAAGAGATGTTGTTTATAAAACGTTCTACAAGGAACTCCCACATTAATTCTAGGGTACAATTATTATTATTAACCCATGAACATTTTCAATACTTGTTTGTGTTTCTTAAAATTGTTTGTAAACAAATAAATACATTGAATAATTTCAAGGGAAAAATTGTTCCGGGGCCGGGTATCGATCCCGGGACCTCTGTTGAACGTACCAGCGCTCTTCCAACTGAGCTACCCGGGAACTCCACCCGACACCGTCTCAACTTTTCCCTTTATATCCACATAACTCGCGTGGGCTGACGAAACGCCAGAGACCCACATCGAGTGCACACAATCTCTGTGTGACTTGGAATTGTGGTTTTCTGTTAACGTACACAGTAACGTGTATATTATGCAAAACTAATCTTTCAGGTAAAGCTCCCTGTAAAGCCGATTTGAATAATTTCAAGGGAAAAATTGTTCCGGGGCTGGGTATCGATCCCGGGACCTCTGTTGAACGTACCAGCGCTCTGCCAACTGAGCAAATAATTATAATGTATAATAAAAATAAAAAATAAATAAAATTAGTCAAAAAATAAATAAAGAATAATACAACTCAAAGAATAGCATAAATTAGTATTATACGATCACTCATGTGTATGGCGTAAGTGCCTTCCTATTATGAGTGAAATCTTTCGAATAGACGTATCTCCAATTAAGGCCTTCTTGGTCTATAAGGTATCAAAATTTTAGAGTTTGCCATTAGTCCTTATTAAGAGAAACAATAAACGAACTGAATCAATGTATTATCTTTGACGTGTCAGTTTATTACTTTCAGTTGTAGGTCCGCATATAAATACACTTTTCTTTCAACTGCTCTCCTGTAAAATTACACATTTGTCGCTTACGCCACTTCGTCTTTTTAGCGACGATATTACACTTCATTTTGTCATATGCACTTAACATGGTTTCTACAACAAGTTCTATGCAGTTCTCTGCCCTAGAATTTCCAAGGAAATTTGAGCAAACGACTTTGGAAACTCGCCATGCCATTCTTTCTGTAATGAACAGTTTTTCCTCAAACAAAGGGTCAGCCATAACTTTGTGAATTTGTGGACCGATAAAATGCCCTCTTTTAATTTGCCTCAAACTGGTGAACTTTTCCTTTAAATACTGAAAAACTACACCCTTGTTTGTTCATTGCATAGACCTCACTTTGAACTCTTATAAAATTTACTTAATAGAAGGGACCAGTTTATTTATTAGAAGTACAAAAGAACATGCCAACAACCATAAGAAACAGGAACTAAGACATAAACTCATAAAATGCATTAACTTTTGTTTTGGTTTATACCCCCAACCCGCGCCAGACGTTTCCTGGGAGCTCTTATCGAAAAGTGAAATCATAGTATATGTTAAAAGCCTTACGTGATACGAAGAAAAGAGATGCATTTTCGGATTCAGATCACACCACATCAAATCATAAGGGACACATTCTTTTAAATCGGAGCAAAATTCTTGTTGTTCAGTGTAATTGAATGGTTTTTAAAAATTATTTTTTAAGTATACACTTACCTGAATATTCTACTAAAACTTATAGGCCCGATTGTATAAAACTCCCTGACTAAAGATCAACTTTGATCGAAGATCGAAAAGTGAACCGAGTTCAAACACTTCTTCTATTGTATAAAACTTTTCTGCGATCAAATTTCCTTGGTTCAAATGCAATCTAAGTTCACGTGAAAAGGATTTGGCAACATCGCATAAACAGGTGAAATATGTGATGCGCGGACCATGTTATACAGGTTTGTTCAGTGTTGCCAATCTAGCGACTTTAACTCTTTTTCAACAACAATTTCTTTTATCTTTTATATTGCTTAAATAGGGATTTAGTGACCTTTCTAGCACCCCATAGTGACAAAATTTAATCTTTCTTTGTTGATAATGAGAAATCTAGCGACTTTATAACTACTTTTTGGCGACTTTCCGTACACTCTGTTGGAGACACTGGTTTTTTTGCGCAATGTAAATAATGGCGGACAATAAGAAGAAGGCTGACTCAAGTTGTTGTCATGTTATGGTGTTTGATACTGCTAAACATAATAAAGCTTTATAAAACGACAATTTTCGTTTAGTAATACAGTTGATTGAACATTTATGAATGTACCTATCATATCCATTAATAATTAATGGTTGTTATAAACATAATATAATTATAGGTTATGTTATTTGATACTGCTGAACACGATAGAGTCTTATAAAATATACGATTTTGTATTAAGGCAAGAAATTGAAAGAAATAAATATAAATGTACCTAACATATCTATTAATATTAATAATAATGGGTATTTTATTTGCACAATCTGTCACTCGTATATTTCAAACAGAAAAGAAATAAGTGAACTTGGATCATCTAACTTAATCGGAGAAATTTCTTCAGTCAAAGTTGACTTTAGTTTGAGACAAATTAATCTCAGATTAGACTTTATACAACACAAAATCCCAAGTTCAGCTGAAACAAGGATCAATTTAACCTCTGATCTAAGATTAAATGGTTTATACAATCGGCCCATAGATAGGTACCTTAGCTTAGATTCAGAGTAATATAGTAAAGATGAAGCGAAAAAGAAGGCCTGTGTCATTATATTGAAATTGTAAGAGACTTTGCTGATCTTTGTTGACGGGGAGATGTAGTTCCTGTTTCCAGGACGTCGTGTTCCAGCTATATTTAGAACAGGAGGCAGATAAACCTTCCAGAAGGTTAAGTGCGGCTTTCAAATGGGATTATAACCTTGACATTGAGTCTGCATGCAATTTAAGCTTCTTACTTCCGGCTGGAGAAGTACAAGCGACGTTTATGTAGCGATCGATGGGGGCTCATCTCGCCAGCCGGAACTGCAATCATCCAGCGTGATTACGTCACAGATGAGGCACGCTGCAGCATCACCCGATTTACGAGAGATTTGTGCAAACAGAGATCGCAACGCTGAATTCATTCATAATTAAGCAGTAAGAAATGATAAAGATTGTTGCTTGTTGAAGAACAAAATGGTGGACATATTCCACATTTAAACTGAATCCAATAAACCCCATATCTTAGTCAGTATAGGCTAAGGGTGTTATTTAGGGCTGGGGACGGAGCGGTTCGGTCGGAGCAGTTACTGTGACGTCATTACTCGGTTGATCCGAATACAGTACCGAGTACAAATTTGTGGCGGCAGATTTAAAATTTAGATAGATTCAGTCGATTTTAGAACGTACTTTGAAAGTGAAACCAAGCGTGTTTTAAAATCGTTGTAGTAAAGCGCTTTCGCTTTGCCAATTGACGAGAAAAAAAGTGCTTCTCTTCATTGCAAAATGGCGGTTGCAAATTTCATTTGCGTGATTACAACTATTTGCGGAGTTATTTTGTATGAAAGGCCTATTTAACTTTCAGTGTTGTTATATATGACAGACGAAATAAAATTGATAAAATAATTTATAATATTCACAGCTAATAAATTAACATGTGATGTAAACGTTAAACGCTGCAGCTAATTAAAAATGAAGATAGAAAGAAACGGGCTCCATGAACAGCTGCCTAAAACACTTAAAAATAACACACAGAATTATTTGCTATTACGGAAAGTGGATAAAATAACCAATAAAACGCGGAATCTTAAACTGAAGAACATAATGTTTATTTATTTTAGAACATTACTAAGTCTTCAATACAACCATGGTCCCTTTGGTGTATAGTAATATTATTGATAAATTGAAGTAATTAGGTAACATAATTCGTAGAAATAAATACAAATAAAATTATGACTGATGAGGTAACAAAAATCCAATAAACACAAATACAAGAAAAATATAATGCACTTCTTTTTTTAACATATTTTAATATTAATCAAACACTCTAATATGATGATGATAATAATAATAGTAATAGTAATAATATTTTATTATTATTATTATTATTATTAATTATTATTATTATTATTATTATTATTATTATGTAGAGTAATATGTTTAGACTGTCGACGTTCATTAGGTCCACTTGACAGGTCATATAATAGGATGAACTCCTTTTCAATATTAGAGGCCTTCCTTCACTGTTGCTACCTCTCGTCACTGGAACTCTCTGCCGCCTGAAGTCAAGGGCTGCCGAACATTGAATTCTTTCAAATCCAAGTTAGAAAATTATCTTATGACGAGTTGCCAAACTAACTTACTATCATGAGAAGTGTTGTATTGCATGTTTCCACGTATTCACATTTTTTTATGTTCTAATGATATTCAACTTATTTTATATTTTTGTTTTCATATTTTCCGATAATGTTATATCTCTAATGTGATAAGTTGAGCTATATATAATCTTAATTTTCCTTATTGTGTGTACTTAGAAATATTGTATTCACTGTATACTTTGTACTGCACTATTTTATTACTACTATTATTATTATTATTATTATTATTATTATTATTATTATTATTATCATCATTATTACTATTCTTATTCTTATTATTATTATTATTATTATTATTATTATTATTATTATGAATAATTGTCTTTTTTTGTATGCCTCATTTATTTTGACCTGCTGTTCACATATTATTATGCTTTTTTCTTTCTTTCTGTATGTTATATACTATGTCTGATTTCTCCTTATTTGTTGTTTATTTTTTATTATTATTATTATCTTATTCAGTTTTGTGTGTAAAATTGTAGTGTAATTTGTAAATTTGTAGTGTTTTTGTAACGCAGTCTTTACTCCTGGTTGAGTGTTAGAGAAGGCCGTATGGCCTTAACTCTGCCAGGTTAAATAAATCATTATTATTATTATTATTTAAGCCCGCCTTGGGGATAAGGAAATAATTTGTCCTGCAGCAGAAAATATTTAAATACAAAAATACCTACGTTGTTGTCTGCTAGAATTAAGTAAAATACGCGAACCCTGTTTGAATGTTTGAACTGACCGGTAACGGCTACGGTTAACCGAGTGACTTCGGTGCTCCGCTGCCAAGCACATAAACCGATAGAACCGAGTAACTCAACAGTTCTACTCGCTTCGTCCTCAGCTCTAGTGTTATTGTTTTAATGTATATCTTAATTCTTGAAAAGGTTATGGCGACGTCAAAATGTAACTTACTTTTGAATAGTCCTATACTTTCGGCAAGCGATATGTTGAAAAAGGGTATTAAATAACTTTGGATACGCTTTTCGGTACTTAGTTTAATTCAGAATTCACTCACACAAAGCGGCTTATCTGATATTGAATACGGTGCACGTGACAACATTGTACACAGAGGTTCATGTACCTTGCCATGCATTTACGATAATCTCTAGGGACGGCAGCGTTTTCACGGCTGAGCACCAAGCATAACAGCCCGGAGGATGGAAGCTATCATCAGTCACTTGTTTCGTTCGACATGCATTGGTGTTGTCATGGCAACCACGATCTCTGCTGGGAAGCAGATGTGACATTGTCATAACAAAACACTAACCAATCCAGTCTGTAACCTACTTTCAAGCTATGAAGAGTAGAAAACAGTACTGATAGCAAGCATAAACATTGATTACATCCTGACGCAAGCAGTGAGAAATTGGGAATTGGAGTCACTTACAGCAACGCAATAAACAAAAGAGTATACGGACAGATATGACCAAAAAAAAAAAAAAAAAAAGCAAACAGCTCACATCAGAAGATATGGCGTTGTTACGATACTCATTTCATAGAATTTGTGTCTTCAAAGACAGACTGAAAACCCATAACTTTAGTCCCGTCGCTCTAATTTCCGGCAGCCAATCACGTTGCAGGTCAGCTACATTTAAACGTGTGCGTCTTGTGATTCGCTTATGAAGACGTTATTCATTTCTTAAGGCTCGATAAATAGTTAATATAATCTCCCGCCATTTTGGCTCTTTCGTTGGCGTTCGCAGAAAGCACACGAAGACGTTATTTGCCGCTCAATTATTTGCTGAATTACATTGCGTTTGATTTATTATCATAGGAGCTACAACATGATAATGTTTAACGGTGTGGCAAATAGATTCCTCGTATGGTAGCTCGGGAACGAAAGAACAAAAATGGCGAACGATACAACCTACCTAGACTTTATAGAGCCTTCACTTCCTAAGACGTAAGCAAAGGGCGGAGTCACGCCGGAAATAGCAGCGTCGCGACTATAGGCTAGGATCTTTAGATAAATAAATATTTTATTTGCACTATAATAGATACTTGTAATTGTGTTTTAAGTTTCGGACAAGGTCACCTGAGCATATACAGGGATATCATTTTATTTTTGCTTCAGTCTTTATTGTCCCTGAGTTTTGGAATGTACTTCACTCCCACCCTCTCTGCTGGTAAACTTCCAACCGTTCCCCACACAGAACCAAGGCCGCGTATGCAGTCAAAGTCGCCTTATAGTAAACAGTACTGAGTTAGTGAGTATAGTAGGCTGCGTTCCAGAAATATGTTCGCGTTTTCCAGTGACGAAAAAGCTTTCAATATTGAATCATATTTTCGCACAGGTACTGTCGTCCGTTTGCCTACGTCGCATCCCGGTTTCCCCCACCCGCTTCTGCTCGCCCCTCTGTAAAGACTAGTGGCTGGGCTGTCTTAGCTCTTTTCTGAAAACATTAATTTCTGTTAGGAATTGGACGTCTACGTAATATTATACAACAGTTTAAAATAACTTAAATAAAAGAGGCTCGTTAAGTAATTAACTGTCACGTGATTTCCCCCCTTTCTACGACCCTGCGACAAAACCACTTGGACGGACAGTAGATAACATGTCTGAGTAATTTCATGTTTTTGGATTGAGTAGAAGTGAAGATTGAATTTACAGTACGTAAGGTACTCTTTTGTAGAGTAGGTACAGAATTATTTCAACATGAGTTGCTAGTACGAAGGAAGAAAGTGGTAATTGGAGTTAGGAACAATGGTCTATAGTGCGATAATATGCACAAAAGAATTGAAACCTGTATCGAAATGAACGGCCACCATTTTCAAAAATGTGTTTAAATATCCATATTATGATTATTTTTCAATTTAATTTCATTCTTTGTAGTGTACGCTAATGTGCTGTAGACGTATAATATACACTGCATAATGAATACGTCCGCATGGGTAACTCAGTTCGTGAATAGAAACTCTTATTGTTAATACAGTACTGTAATTTGATTAAACAAAAACCTAGTAAAAATTATCAAACTCAAAATCGCGATATTTCCTAGTTTACGTAAATGGATGAACTACTTTTCTTCCCTCATATACCTAGTAAAGTGATTTGCTTGTATTTTACGCCAGTATCATCGAACTCCAGTCGTGGAAGGGGGTAGCAAACGGTGTTTCCGGTTCTCAACCATTAATCCAAAGGTATAGCCAGGTTAAAATTAGAAATGTTAGTAAAAATAAAATGATGTCCCTGTGTGAAGTATAAACATTAAAATTGAATGATATGTCAATCTTCATCAAACTATGGTATTCACTTAACTTCAACCCTTGCTTTCTCCGTTTTAATAAATAGCGCTTGGCCCATAGCCAGGTTAATATTAGAAATGTTAGTAAAAATAAAATGATGTCCCTGTATGAAGTATAAACATTAAAATTAAATGATATGTCAATCTTCATCAAACTATGGTATTCACTTAACTTTAACCCTTGCTTTCTCCGTTTTTTATAAATGGCGCTTGGCCCACTATGGCATTGAACCCTTCAATTCAATTCATAAGGTCTTGTGTTCATCTCCGGTTACATTGCGGCCTTTTAACCTATTTCTCTCTTTCTTTTAGTTTGTTTTCTACTTCTTCTGCAGTTTAACATGACGTTGTTTTCTGTAGACATCTATTCAAGGGAGCAAACAATTACTTTTGTGCGAGATCGCTCGTATTTGCTTCGTTTCCGCACAAAACCAATCCGCGGAAAGTCTAAAATTCCACATTCAGTATTCCCATCCTAACACACATAACAATTTCCCTCTTCTTACCGCTTAAGTGACATATTCATTTTACTGCTTTAGGCTTTTAACATATTATTTTTAGAGACGTTCAATATAGTAATAATTATAAATTGGAAACGTACCACTGCAATTTCACCTAAATTGCACTGTTAATTATTGTTTTTAAATATTTGCAAAAAAAAATAAGTAAACTCTACAACTCCACTAAAGTTACTGCATTCGTGATGCAAGTAACATTAAGGAAGCCGTGAAAAAATCAACAAGATTCCAGACTCATCATAGACTGGGGGAAAAAAAGACAGACGTATATCACGACCTGCTGGAGTACAGTAAACACAGAAAACATTTTAAAGCAACAATGTTGAAGATAGATATTTTTGTTTTGTAAATTTGCCGTCATTAAACAGAAACCAAGATGGAGATTTCATTGCAACTAATTAGAAATTCCTCTTTCAGGTATGTAATAAACGATCTTCGCACAAAATAATGTACGATACATGAGGGATATGTTTTCTTTCAATTCTCGGAAATTAAAAAAGCTCAACTACGTTTCGCTTTTTCAAACTTTTCCTCGAACATGAAAACTTCAACATACCGCTCTTGTAACGCATATTACTTTTTAATTCTTCAGTAATCTTCGTAATGAGAAAGTACGTGTAGGTGACATTGCATTGTTTATTTTTAGTGCCCCGTATATTAAAACCTTTCCTCAGCCTATGCTGTGGTCGGAATTCGAATTCCTCGTGCTTGTCGTCGGCTGCACACCTTAATGACGACAGACCGAGGTTGGCTTTGTGACGTTAGAAATCCAAAGTAATTAATCTGGTTGGCTAGGAGAATTTCCCACAACGAAAGGAAGTA
This sequence comes from Periplaneta americana, assembly GCA_025594305.2. Classification (NCBI taxonomy): domain Eukaryota; kingdom Metazoa; phylum Arthropoda; class Insecta; order Blattodea; family Blattidae; genus Periplaneta; species Periplaneta americana. The sequence continues at coordinate 192,634,562 of JAJSOF020000003.1, read as the reverse complement.
AATGGAAACTGCGATGAACTTGTAGCTGAAAGGAAATTGTAAAACTGAAGTTACGCTGCAAAGACTTAAATTGAGTCCAAACTCAATTACCCGGTTCGTTTTATTTCCATCGGATTCGCTTTATTTCTGTCGCGTTGCTCAACCAAAGGTCAAATGTCAGAGCTGTTCCATCCCATTGTCCTTTCTGTTCTGGTAAACAACAAATTACATATAGGATTAATATGCCATAAAAGGAATATTAACTCGTGTTGTGTTAAAATAACTTTGTAAGCCTTGAAAATACCATAATCCGCTTTCAGCATTGTAGAACTTTAACATTAAAAATAACGGAATTATGTATTGTGTACCATTAACAGATATTACTCAAAAACATCTGAAAGTGTTTATTTTTGAAATTATTTACGATACAGAGCGATCTATATTCATTCATTCATTCATTCATTCATTCATTCATTCATTCATTCATTCATTCATTCATTCATTCATTCATTCATTCATTCATTCATTCATTCATTCATTCATTCACAGAGTTTTGCTCAAGAGCAGGTCTTTCACTGCAAATCCAGCATTCTTCAATCTTCTGTATTTTCTCCCTTTGTCTCCTTATACGATCCATATACAGTCCGTGGTAAGAATAAACATGAGTACCGGTATATAGTATAGAGTGGACTTTTTTAGTATATACTCTTGTTAGTAAGAATAAAAACATTTGAGTGCCTACTCATTTTTGATTACATACTCATAACATGGAAGCATAGTAGAATATACTCAAGTGTCCATCTTGTACAGAATATATACTCATACTTGATAAGAATAAAAGGTAGTATATTCTCATATTTATAAGTTCGTTCTCATGTTATTCTGAGTATGGTTTGTAGCAGGCTTAATTCTGAATATTTGTTGATTTGTGTTCAGTTTTAAGTTAAATGAAAAAAATGGGAGAATTTATGAACGATGTAGTACCTCATGGAAAAATATAGAAAAAGTCGTAAACTTCAGAAGCTTTTAACGCTTCAGAAAAGTGAATGTGAAAAAGGTTAAACACGTATTTGTTATTCATAAAAAACATAACCTATAAAAATATGAATGACTATCAAATTATAAGGTTAGATTGTAACGTTAAATATAATTAACAATTGCAGTTTATTTTGTAAAATTTGAAATTGCAGAATGCAATTATTTTCTTGTTTAACTTGTATTCACTATGTTTATTTATTTATTTATTCATTTATTTATTTATATTTATTTGTTTTGTTCAATTTATTTGTTTTATTATTTCATCTATCTGTCTGTCTGTCTGTCTATATACCTACCTACTCTATAATAAAAATATCTGAAATTTTAGAAATGGATTGTAATCTCTATGCAACATTCTATCTAATGACGATTTCCCAGTACTATTTTCTTGTTTCTTATTAGCGTCACTTATCTGATTCACTCTGTTTTTCATGTTTATTTATTTATTCATTTATTTATTTACTTATTTATTTGTTTTGTTTAATTTATTTGTTTTATTATTTCATCTATCTATCTATCTATCTATCTCTATCTATCTATCTATCTATCTATCTATCTATCTATCTATCTATCTATCTATCTATCTATCTATCTATCTATCTATCTATCTATCTATCTATCTGTCTATCTATCTATCTATCTATCTATCTATCTATCTATCTATCTATCTATCTATCTATCTATCTATCTATCTATCTATCTATCTATCTATCTATCTATCTATCTATCTATCTATCTATCTATCTATCTATCTATCTATCTATCTATCTATCTATCTATCTATCTATCTATCTATCTATATCTATCTATCCTATCCTATCCTACCTATCTATCTATCCTATCTATCTATCCTATCCTATCTATCCTATCCTATCCTATCTATCTATCTATCTATCTATCTATCTATCTATCTATCTATCTATCTATCTATCTATCTATCTATCTATCTATCTATCTATCTATCTATCTATCTATCTATCTATCTATCTATCTATCTATCTATCTATCTATCTATCTATCTATCTATCTATCTATCTATCTATCTATCTATCTATCTATCTATCTATCTATCTATCTATCTATCTATCTATCTATCTATCTATCTATCTATCTATCTATCTATCTATCTATCTATCTATCTATCTATCTATCTATCTATCTATCTATCTATCTATCTATCTATCTATCTATCTATCTATCTATCTATCTATCTATCTATCTATCTATCTATCTATATCTATCTATCTATCTATCTATCTATCTATCTATCTATCTATCTATCTATCTATCTATCTATCTATCTATCTATCTATCTATCTATCTATCTATCTATCTATCTATCTATCTATCTATCTATCTATCTATCTATCTATCTATCTATCTATCTATCTATCTATCTATCTATCTATCTATCTATCTATCTATCTATCTATCTATCTATCTATCTATCTATCTATCTATCTATCTATCTATCTATTTATTTATTTATTTATAAAAAGCAAAACACAAACCACTACAGCATGCAGATAGCATGTGAAAGTCTATAAAAAACTGAGCATCACGGTGCAATGTGGTCAAAGAGGATAGGTAACACGAGTACATACTAATTTTTAAACGATCAAGAAGGCTGTAGAGTTGAGTATATATTCGCGTTAGGTAGAATGTCTTTATTCTTGCGAATATGAGTATGTTCTAGTGGTTACGAGTATATGATCACAGGAAGTGCTCATACTCAAAAGTATAAACCTTAAGAAAGTACTTAAGCTTTATTCTTACTACCCAGTATCTTAATGTCGTCTATCATCTGATATCTTCTCCTGCCCCGAACCCTTTTCCCGTTCACCATTCCTTCTAGTACATCCTTCAGTCCTCTCAGCCAGTGACCTAACCAATTCCTTTTCCTCTTCCTGATCAGTTTCAGCATGATTCTGTGGCACCCGTCTGGAACGTTCTGGGCGCGTCGTGGAGTTTCGCGCGCGTCTGTGGACAAGGAAGGCGCGGGGAAGCGGAACTCGGGCTTCGGCAGGCGCTGAAGCGCGGTACGGGGCGAGGGGAAGGAAAACTACGAGACGACGCGGAGCGAAGAGACCAAGGGAAAACATCTGGAAGCAGTTCTCTCCCGAAGATTCTGTAAGCCACGCGGATCGAAGTTTCGAGATGTTATGGTTTAGTAATAAAAGCGCGAGCAATTTTCGGCGGTAAGTCAGTCAGCTGCGAGAGAGTTTTTTCAGTCAACCTTCAAGTCTTGTATTGGGCAACGGAGACGTATCCAGAGGATCTGAGTTCGAGATGCAGTGAACTTGAGTGAGTCCATAACAGCAGTGTCCATCCAGACGAGTGCGGCATATCCGGAACTCTTGGGTTGGAAGTGCAGTGAACTGTATCTTGAAGGTTTGGGTTCGAAGTGCAGTGAACTGTATCTGGAAGACTTGGGTTCGAAGCGCAGTGAACTGTATCTGGAAGACTTGGGTTCGACGTGCAGTGAACTGTATCTGGAAGGCTTGGTTTCGAAGTGCAGTGAACTGGATCTGGAAGGCTTGGGTTCGAAGTGCAGTGAACTGTATCTAGAAGGCTTGGGTTCGACGTACAGTGAACTTGAGTGAGTGAGCTAGAAGAACTGGCCAAGGCGAACGAACTGTGAACTGAGAACTGACAGTTTTGTTCTGCACATAGTGCTTGGGAACATTAATCGAAATTAGGAGTATATTGTTGTTCTTCTCAATAATACCCGTGTATTGTCATTGGAGTGCAATAACGACTACTGGGTTGCTGTGTTGAGTGGAATACACATTGTTGACGTGTATATGGTTAAAAGTAGAAATAAAAGTTGAAAAACGTTACAATATTCTTTATTCACCCAGTGTTTCCAACACAGCTTCATTTCTTATTTTGTCTGTCCACTTCACACGTTCCATTCTTCTCCATATCATATTTCATATGAAGAGTTCGCGGGATCAACGATGAATGTCACAGTTTTCTTAAGGTCGATGTCATTATCTAATTCAATGGATCACTGCGAAATTTAATGTTGTTCTTATTATGAAAAATGGTAAAAAGAAGAATTATCACCAAGAATACAGTAATTCTTTCCTACATCTTGCAGTTATAGACTCAATTAGGTCATTATCTAATCCTTAACAGAAATGTGACATTCATCGTTTTTCCCGCAAACTCTTCAAATGATTCTATTCGTTTCTCTTCATTTCGTCGTAATATCTATGTTTCTGCCACATAAAATGCCACACTCCACACAAAATACTTAAATAGTCTCTTCCTTAGTTCTTTTTTCAGAGACTACAAAAAATGTTCCTTTTTCTATTAAAACTTTTCTTTCCCATTCCTGTCCTTCTTTTGACTTCCTGGCAGCAGCTCTTGTTACTGCTTATAGTACACCCCAAGTATTTGAAGCTGTCCACTTGTTCTACTGCCTCATTTAGAATTCTCAAGTTTACCTTCTTTATTTTTCTTCGTACAACCATGCTCTTCGTCTTGTTTGCATTTACCTTCATCCCATACTGCTCACAGCTGTCATTTAGCTCCTGTAGCATATCCCTGGTAGTATCATCTCCTCTTCTGCTAACAACGCCATATCATCAGTAAATCTTATGCATTTTATTCTTCTTCCTCCTACTATCACTCCTCCCATGTTCTGAAAACAGTTCTTCAGCAAATCCTCCAAGTAGATGTTGCACAGGGTAGATGATAAAGGGCATCCCTGTCGTACTCCTCTCCCTATGTAATGGCAGCGAAATGAGTCCAGGTTCCAACACCGAAAGTTACCCAGCATTTGCTCTTAATGGGTTGAGGGGAAATCCCGGGAAATATCCTCAACCAGGTAACTTGTCTCAACCAGGATTTGAAGCCGATCCTGCACGTTTCACCAATTTTTTGTTCACCTCAAGACGAAGGTAGAGCTAGTCTTCTAAACGTCGTGATTTCAATTTTATTTCCAGCAATAAAAACATCAAATCAACACTTCTATGCACTAGAGCTGTCTACTTGAATTAGATCAATACCATATTTCTGCCAGTGTGGATGGATATTGAATTAACATTGTGATGTACAATTTGGTTTATAAATTTACAAGCAGCGTGGTTTCCTTGTCACGTGTCCATCAGTGCACAAGGACATTTCTTAATAAAATATAGTTACAGGAATTACGAAACAAAAATTAAACGTTTGCATAGTGGATGAACAACAATTGACTGTTCTCTTTTGGTGTATGAATGACAATGAATGCTTCCTTGTGGTTGTAATATTAAACGTTTCCATAGTGGTTGAGTGACAAATGAATACTTCATTCATTCATTCATTCATTCATTTATTCATTCATTCATTTATTCATTTAGTGTTCTGCCCAAGGGCACGTCTTTCACTACAAACCCAGCATTCTCCAGTCTTTCCTATTTTTTCCCTTCCTCTTTGTCTCCTTCATATGATCCATATATCTTAATGTCGTCTATAATCTGGTATCTTTTCCTGTCCCGAACTCTTCTCCCGTTCATCATTCCTTCTAGTGCATCCTTCAGTAGGCAGTTTCTTCTCAGTCATGACCCAACCAATACCTTTCCCCAGCATCATTCTTTATTCATCCAATGTTTCCAACACAGCTTCATTTCTTATTCTGTCCAACTCACACGTTCCATTCTTCGCCATATCCACATTTAAAATGTTTCTAGTTACTTCTTTTCACTTCGTCGTAATGTCCATGTTTCTGCCCAATACAATGCCACACTCCATATAAAGCACTTCACTAGTCCCTTCCTTAGTTCTTTCTCCAGAGGTCTGCACGAGATGCTCCTTTTTTTCTATTAAAAGCTTCCTTTGCCATTGCTATCCTCCTTTTGACTTCCTGGCAGCAGCTCATGTTACTGCTTACAGTATACCCCAAGTATTTGAAGCTGTCCACTTGCTCTACTGCCTCATTTAGAATTCTCAAGTTTACCTTCTTTATTTTTATTCCTATGTCCATGGTCTTCGTTTTATTTGCATTTATCTTCATTCCATAATGCTCAGACTGTCATTTATCATATCCCTTAGTGTTATCTTCTCTTCTGTTAACAACGCCATATCATCAGCAAATCTGATGCACTTTATTCTTCTTCCTCCTACTATCACTCCTCCCATGTTTTGAAAACAGTTCTTTACTAAGTCGTCCAAGTAGATGTTGAACAGGGTAGGTGATAAAGGGCATCATTGTCGTACTTCTCTCCCTATTTCGCTTCCTTCTGACATTTCTTCCCCTATCCTGATTTTAACTCGTTTCATATAAAGATTACTGAACAGTCTTCTCTCTTCCCAATCCACACATAAATGCTTTTTTTTGTGAACTTTAACGTTTCTATGGTAAATGAGTAACAAATGAATGCTCTTCTATGGTTCATACAGCAAAAGAAAGCAGTCAATTGTTCTTCATTCACCACGAAAACGTTTAATTTCACAACTATAAGAAAGCAATCATATTATATTTTATGCTCGACCATGCTGAAATGTAGTAATTATACACCTGGTAGTAGCCCTTTATTGCACCTCATTAAAGTACACCTATTTGTTATAGTTCAGTTGTTCAGCCAATGATAAATCACCATTGTACCATTATAAAACCGCAAGTATCGATTATTCTCGGATATGTAATCGAAAGACAATTAGCGAAACTCAACGGAGGCTGAAACCAATACTGTCGCAGAAGGTTATGTTCTGTTACTATGATAATTAGCGTTAATTGTAAATAATATTCAAATAAATTCAATTTGTCATCTCGTTTTTCAATTCTAAATCAATTTCCAGGTTATATCAAAATTAATGTTCATGTCTTTCTCTAGATTATATCAAGGTCAATGACATTCGTGTTTCGGAAAAAATCAATACTTTCGCGTCTGCGCACATCTCACAATTTAGAAGGTCAGTTCCGCTCTTCACTTAGATAACCATAACATGAATACTTATGAAGAGAAATATGGTCGAGCATAAAAAGTCATAGAAACTTGATCAGGAAAAGACGCTCATTTATGAACTCGCTTGCGCTCGTTTCATAAACAAACATACTCGCGTCTTAATTACTACCATTATAGGCTCGTTGCATAATATACTAGTTTATTCACTATGCAAACGTTTAATTTCAAAACCATAAGAAATAATTTATTTGTTATTCATTCACTGTTGAGAAGTTTAATTTTATACGAACGCACAAAGAGAAAAGATATTTCTTCTCTCGATTTGTAGTAGAATATGCATTTTTTAAATTGATATAATTCCGAATCCTGAAGCCGTGTTGAGTCATAGCATAACTTCCCAGTGCATCGTTGCTAATTTCTCTTCATAAGTTTGCGATGCTGCCAACTGTGCTTTTGTGAACCTGACGCACGGTTTCTCAGAATAGTGACCAAGCTTTGTGCCAATTTACGTGGAGTTCATTACACTCCGTGCATTTTTATTTGCATGTGTGCTCATTACCTCCCATCCACAGCTCAGCTGGCGTATTCCCGCCAAAGGGGACCACATATTGATTCCTGGCAAGTTCTAAGACACTTACAGTAAACAAAACAGCTACAGGGTAAGTTTTGTTTGTACTTCGTTATTGCCGTCTTCTTATTTTCACTTTCGTTCCGTTGTCATCCCGTCAAGGCAAATTTTAATCAAACTCTTCAAAACTAAACTTTATTAGCTGTCAATTTTAAGTGTTATATTTCTTCAACTCACAGATGGTTCGACGATATCTGTGGTTACTACATTCTCTAATGAGACAGTCATTTACAAGGGATGATTAGTAAAGAATCTCGTTACATTACAATTACAGCAACATGTTCATCATTTTTAATTTCTCTTCAAAGATATAGCTTTCTAATGGTAAATATGTATAAAATGATATTTTTCCTTGAGGATGATAGATAAGGGTTTACCATGCTTAATGAGAACATACGAGTGCTCTCTTATAGTTTACAACTTAAACGTTTTCATAGTGGACGTGTAACAAATCATTGCTTTCATTACTTCTTATACGAGTTGTTGTGAAATGGTGAATGAATAACAAATGAATGCTTTCTTATAGTTTTAGCATAGCAGATGGGTAACAAATGAACGATTTCCTGTGGCTGTGAAATTAAATGTTTTGATGTTGAATGAATAACAAATTAATGATTTCTTATTGTTGTAAAAATAAACGTTTCCATGGCAGATGGGTAACAAATGAACCATTTCTTGTGGCTATGAAATTAAATGTTTTGATGTTGAATGAATAACAAATGAATGATTTCTTATTGTTATAAAAACAAACGTTTCCATGGCAGATGGGTAACAAATGAACGATTTCTTGTGGCTATAAAATTAAATGTTTTGATGTTGAATGAATAAGAAATGAATGATTTCTTATTGTTGTAAAAATAAACGTTTCCATGGTGGATGAGTAACAAATGAACGATTTCTTGTGGCTATGAAATTAAATGTTTTGATGTTGAATGAATAATAAATGAATGATTTCTTATTGTTGTAAAAATAAAAGTTTCCATGATGGATGAGTAACAAATTAACGATTTTTTGTGACTGTGAAATTAAACGTTTTCATGTTGAATGAATAACAAATGAATGTTTTCTTATTGTAGTAAAATTAAACGTTTGCATGGAGGATGAGTAACAAATGAACGATTTCTTGTGGCTGTGAAATTAAATGTTTTGATGTTGAATGAATAATAAATGAATGATTTCTTATTGTTGTAAAAATAAAAGTTTCCATGATGGATGAGTAACAAATTAACGATTTTTTGTGACTGTGAAATTAAACGTTTTCATGTTGAATGAATAACAAATGAATGTTTTCTTATTGTAGTAAAATTAAACGTTTGCATGGAGGATGAGTAACAAATGAACGATTTCTTGTGACTGTGAAATTAAACGTTTTCATGTTGAATGAATAAGAAATGAATGATTTCTTATTGTTGTAAAAATAAACGTTTCCATGGTGGATGAGTAACAAATGAACGATTTCTTGTGGCTATGAAATTAAATGTTTTGATGTTGAATGAATAAGAAATGAATGATTTCTTGTTGTTGTAAAAATAAACGTTTCCATGGTGGATGAGTAACAAATGAACGATTTCTTGTGGCTGTGAAATTAAACGTTTTCGTGTTGAATGAATAACAAATCAATGTTTTCTTATTGTTGTGAAATTAAACGTTTCCATGTGGATGAGTAACAAATGGACGATTTCTTGTGGCTGTGCAATTAATCGTTTTCATGTTGAGTGAATAAGAAATGAATATTTTCTTATTGTTGTAAAATTAAACGTTTCCATGGTGGATAAGTAACAAATGAACGATTTCTTGTGGCTGTGAAATTAAACGTTTTCATGTTGAGTGAATAACAAATCAATGTTTTCTTATTGTTGTGAAATTAAACGTTTCCATGTGGATGAGTAACAAATGAACGATTTCTTGTTGCTGTGAAATTAAACGTTTTCATGTTGAGTGAATAACAAATCAATGTTTTCTTATTGTTGTGAAATTAAACGTTTCCATGTGGATGAGTAACAAATGAACGATTTCTTGTTGCTGTGAAATTAAACGTTTTCATGTTGAGTGAATAACAAATCAATGTTTTCTTATTGTTGTGAAATTAAACGTTTCCATGTGAATGAGTAACAAATGAACGATTTCTTGTTGCTGTGAAATTAAACGTTTTCATGTTGAGTGAATAACAAATCAATGTTTTCTTATTGTTGTGAAATTAAACGTTTCCATGTGGATGAGTAACAAATGAACGATTTCTTGTTGCTGTGAAATTAAACGTTTTCATGTTGAGTGAATAACAAATCAATGTTTTCTTATTGTTGTGAAATTAAACGTTTCCATGTGGATGAGTAACAAATGAACGATTTCTTGTTGCTGTGAAATTAAACGTTTTCATGTTGAGTGAATAACAAATCAATGTTTTCTTATTGTTGTGAAATTAAACGTTTCCATGTGAATGAGTAACAAATGAACGATTTCTTGTTGCTGTGAAATTAAACGTTTTCATGTTGAGTGAATAACAAATCAATGTTTTCTTATTGTTGTGAAATTAAACGTTTCCATGGTGGATGAGTAATAAATGAACGATTTCTTGTGGCTGTGAAATTAAACTTTTCCATGGTGAATGAGTAGCAAATGATTGCTTTCTTATTGTTGTTAAATTAAACGTTTGAATGTTGGTTGAACAATAATTCCCTGTTTTCTTTTGGTGAATGAATAACAAATGAATACTTCCTTATGTTGTAGTATTAAATATTTCCATACTGTGTGAGTAACAAATGAATGCTGCCTTAGTGTTATAAAATTAAATGTTTCCATGGTGAACGAGTAACAAATGAATGCTCTCTTATAGCTGAGGAATAAAACGTTTCAATGGCGAACGTGGAAGAATTATAGTCCCGTCGCTCTAATTTCCGGCAGCCAATCGCGTTGCAGGTCGGTTACATTTAAACGTGGCGTCTTGTGATTCGCTGATTTATTTCTTAAGGCTCGATAAATACTTAAAATAATCGCCCGCCATTTTAGCTCCTTCGTTGGCATTCGCAGAAAGCACACGAAGACGTTATTTGCCGCTCAATTATTTGCTGAATTACAGTGCGTTTGATTTATTAGCATAGGAGCTACGACATGATAATGTTTAACGGTATGGCAAATGGATTCCTCGTATGGTAGCTCGGCAACGTAAGAACAAAAATGGCGAACGATACTACCTACCTAGACTTTATAAAGCCTTCACTTTCTAAGACGTAAGCAAATAGGCGGAGTCACGCCGGAAATAACAGCGTCGGGACTATAGTAATAATGCATTCTTTTGGTTGGCATAATAAATGTTACCATGGTGAATGTGTGACAAATTAATATGAAATGAACCGTTTCCTTGGTGGACTTTGTAATACTTTCTTATAAGCATAGACAGTATGCATAGTAACAGTTCAAGAAATTAAGTTTTGTAATGGTTGAGACATGCATGCGTTACAAGACGTGATTATGTTCGGATATTGTATTTCAATGCAGCGAGTCGCACCACCTTTTCCATTTCTCGTCCGCTGTCCATGTCGTAGAGTCTGGGTGATGAGGTATTGATTGTCGATGTTGCTTCTATTTATCGATTCTTGCACGAAGGGACCATTCACTGTGGAAACGGATCGTTTGTCAGGCTCTCAGACAGACGCCAACTCGTGCCAAGTCGCCTTTAATGTTTACTTCCCGCTCTGCACTCTGCAACGTTCGGAAGTTTGCAGTTACTCAGTCTATATAGACTTTGAATTTAATTTTAGTGGCCATTATGATAGAGTGGCAGCTACTGCATCGCGCCATACAGGTAGTAAACCACCTCATCAAATTACCATGATTGCTAGCCATGCGTCTCCGGTGTTCATGCTGGAGCTAGGGCTTGTCATTCGGAAATCCGGGTTCGATAACAGGCGTTTACTGAAGTGATATCTCTAGGGACCGTATTTTTTTTGGCAATAATGATACGTAAATATTAATTTTTTGGTCCTACAGAATTTATCTGTTATGGTCACAATGGTTATTAGAGTAGAAAAATTTGCTCCGGCACCGGGGGACGAACTCGGGTCCTTGGTTCTACGTACCAAGCGCTCTAACCACTGAGATACGCCAAAGTTCAATCCACTGCACCGGATCGAATCCCTTTCCTGCAGTGTTTTTCCCTTTGTGGCCTTACTCCATGTTCGATATATATATATATATATATATATATATATATATATATATATACTTACTTGCTTACAAATGGCTTTTGTGCGAGATCGTACGCATTTGCTTGGTTTCCGCACAAAACCAATCCGCGGAAAGTCTAAAATTCCACAATTAGTATTCCCAACCTAACACACATAACAATTTCCCTCTTCTTACCGCTTAAGTGACATATTGATTTTACTGCTTTAGGCTTTTAACATATTATTTTTAGAGACGTTCAATATAGTAATAATTATAAATTGGAAACTTACCACTGCAATTTCACCTGTATTGCACTGTTAATTATTGTTTTTAAATATTTGCAAAAATTAAGTAAACTCTACAACTCCACTAAAGTTACTGTATTCGTGATGCAAGTAACATTAACGAAGCCGTGCAAAAATCAACAAGTTTCCAGACTCATCATAGACTGGGGGAAAGAAGACAGACGTATATCACGGCCTGCTGGAGTATAGTAAACACAGAAAATATTTCAAAGCAACAATGTTGAAGATAGATATTTTTGTTTTGCAAATTTTCCGTCATTGAACAGAAACCAAGATGGAGATTTCATTGCAACTAATTAGAAATTGCTCTTTTAGGTATGTAATAAACGATCTTCGCACAAAATAATGTACGATACACGAGCGGTATGTTTTGTTTCAATTCTCGGAAATTAAAAAATCTCAACTACGTTTCGCTTTTTCAAACTTTTCCTCGAACATTAAAACTTCAACATAACGCTCTTGTAACGCATATTAAGGGAACTGTGCCTAATATCGCACCCATTTTGAAAAAGTAATATTTCAAGTATTAATATATTACAAAAATTTGAAATAAACATGGATTCTTAATACGGGGTTATTATGTTTATATCAGTGAGGTCAGATTTGAAAATTACTTTTATTTTGCATTTATTTTTCAAGTACAAAGGAAAAATTGCAAAAACGGTACTAGGAGAACTAGTGCTCCTAATATCGCACCCCTCTTTTTGTGGAAAGTACATAGGACAAATGCTAAGTTTATTGTACAGAAACAAATTTTCTTACATATTTATTACATATATGTTGTATTTAAGCACAAAACATGTTATTTTTTAAAATAGCATACGAACACAGCTCGGAAATTATAAGATTTTCTGATACAATGTGTTTGACAGTAAATAACTACACATTCAACTGCCAAGGTATAGAATGTCTGTTAGTTAACGGTATACATAGTCCAGATATTTAGGGAACCAAATCTAACCTTCCAAACAATAAACACAAATGAAACTTCTGTAGTCATCCTCTCCAGAACACTCTTCGTGGCACCAAATTCCACATTTCGTGCATACGATCCATTTTTCTCCCCTTTTGTCACAAGAAAACTTGCCGTTGCAATATGGACATTCTGCGTCATCTTCACTATCTTCATTATCAGTGGAAATGTATACTGGATCATCCAACTCTTCGCCTTCTGAATCTGAAGATATCTGGCTTTGTTTTTTCTGTCTCTTCCTCTGAGTAGGTACTTTATCAGCCTGCTTCTTTTGAACGCTTTTTCGTTCATATGTCTTCTTATCTGTGGGTGATTTCCTCTAACATCATCAGCCAATTGGTTTTTATATGGTGAACTTGTTAGTAGAGCGGCAGAACAACTTTTATGTCTTCTACCAGTTGGATTTTTTTGTAGTATTGTAGGAACTGGTGAAATGTCAACAGGCGTAACAAAAGGTGTAGTTTGCTTCTCGACTGGTTTTGGTGGAGTTTTTGGCTCGTTGATACCGCTAGGGCCTGGCCGAGGTTGAGAAGTGTTGGCATCATGTAGTCTATTTGGTAAAGCTTCAGGTGAATGGTCACTTGCTTCATGGTTATTTGGGAAGCTTCTTGAAATTCAAAGTCGCTGAAGATATGGCGGTTGCAAGGATACAGACCTGTTTTTCTGAAGCCATTTGTAGCTACAGCAACAGTTGCTGCTTTATTGAAAGCTTCTCCCAATAGCATACCAACCTGGTAGTGAGTCACTACTCTGCCTGCGTTTTGTTTGAGCCACTGTTCAAATGCTTGAGCATTGTAAGTTTTGAAAGGTAGCATAAATGCCACATCCAAGGGCTGCATTTATGCGTGCAATGTGGAGGTAAACATACAATATGAACACCATTAGCACGTGCTAGTTCGAGGAGCTCAACATTTCTAGTGTGAGAATAATGCCCATCCAACACTAGAATTACTGGGTCATCTTTCGTAGGCTTCACATTGCTGAGAAAGTGATGAAACCAATGAACAAAACTTTCATTCTGAATCCAGCCAGATTTGTGACACACCGCTAAGCTACCATTTGGTGCTCCATCCAGAAGTTCGGTTTTCATGTTGACCCTTGGAAAAACCAACAACGGGGGCAGGAAATGGCCAGCTGCGCTCATGCAGGTCACTGCAGTCACTAGAGATCCCCTCTCTGCTGAAGATACAGATCCAACCTACCTCTTACCTTTCAGACTAACTACTTTGTTGACTTTGTGTTGAACTACTGTCAACCCAGTCTCGTCACAGTTGTACAGTCTGTTTGGTGAATGGTTTATAATGTTCATCAGTGGTTCATAAATGTCAAAAACTTAATTACGTTCTCCTGATTGAAGCCTCTGATCCTTGCCATAGACGTGCTTTGCGGTTTCCGGAGACTCAATTCCTGGTGTCTTCTCAAGAAACTGTGTAGCCATTTCCATCCTGCGGCTTCATCGTTCTTTGAAAATGGATGCTTCAAACCATTCAGAGATGCTAACTGAAAAGCCATAGTTTTAACATCCTTTGCAGATAAACCAAAAAATCGCTTCTCCATTTCTAAGCAATATGAAACCAAAGAATCTTCGAGTTCAAATGGAAGTACAGGTTTTCTGCCAAGTTTCGTGCTCACTAGCTTATCTACATCCTCCTCTTTGCTATTGACTTTATCTTTTAAAGTAGACTAAGGAACATTGAAAGTATTGGAAGCACGTTGCAATCCCATGACTTTGTTCCTAACTGATATGATTGCAGCCTTCATTCCTCTTTTCCACAGCTTACGACGTTTTGACTCATCTGCAATGGCAATTTTTTATGAACCTTCGAATTACCAGATTCATTGTAGGATTATATTAGTTTGCAGTAACATCGTCCTAATATCGCACATCATCGTCCTAATATCGCACTGTGCGATAATAGGAAAACAATAAGTGTGCGATATTGGGCAAATAACATACACAAAACATGATAGTTTGTTTCAATAAAAATAAAAAGTTTACAATATTTCTTTAGCTGATTAAAAATATTACACGACCAACTAAATCAAACTAACAGTGTATAAAAATTTTTCTACTTACCGTTAGTTGTACAATCGTCCCGAACAACGCACACTGCAAATATTTTCACATTGGCTATTCCTAACTCAAGGCGTGTAGTGTGTATTGAAGCCCGTAGCAATCCATCTGGGGGCGCTAACACTCCTTTTAATTGAACTGAATAAGCTACTACTCCATTCAGGGACTTATGCCTGCTCTCAGCTCAGAAACCAAGGGGTGCGATATTAGGCGCGTGTGCGATAATAGGCACAGTTCCCTTACTATTAAAGAACCCGCAGGTTCATTGCCGCCCTCACATAAGCCCGCCATTGGTCCCTATCCTGTGCAAGATTAATCCATTCTCTATCATCATATCCCACATCCCTCAAATCCATTTTAATATTATCTTCCCATCTACGTCTCGGCCTCTCCTAAGGTCTTTTTCCACTCCGGCCTCCCAACTAACACTCTATATGCCCATACATGCTACATGCCCTGCCCATCTCAAACGTCTGGATTTAATGTTCCTAATTATGTCAGGTGAAGAATACAATGCGTGCAGTTCTACGTTGTGTAGCTTTCTCAATTCTCCTGTAACTTCATCCCATTTAGCCCCAAATATTTTCCTAAGCACCTTATTCTCAAAGACCCTTAATCTCTGTTCCTCTCTCAAAGTGAGAGTCCAAGTTTCACAACCATACAGAACAACCGGTAATATAATTGTTTTATAAATTCTAACTTTCAGATTTTTTGACAGCAGATTGGTTGACAAAAGTTTCTCGACCGAATAATCGACATATAATATGTTGACATATTAATTCAACTGCCATTATAGAAGAAGCGCACTCAATTGAATGACTTGGTGGCCGGGATTCCACAGTATACGCACTGTTGGCCAAAGAATCTACGTAAATATTAATCTCGCTTTAATGAAAGAATCTCGCTTCGCTCGTGGATTTATCGGGAAATCTCAGACCGCTCATTACTGTTGTTATTAAGAATCAAATGCAGAGAATCTGAAGATAAAGCAAGAATAGAGACAAGAATAAAGGAATATAATGTTCAATTCTCAAAAGTGTGGCTTCTCTTAGTTCCAGCCACCTGATTTGTATTCTCGGCTCTTCCCGCGTCTGAGTCCATTACACACGGTCACCATGACAACGGTGTTCACATTCTTTTGTTCGCGCAAGGCACCATACTGACGTGATTTTGAATCCGGGAGTAAATCTGAAATTTTATGCGCCCCGTCCATGAATACGTCAGTAGTGGGCGGTGGTCGTTGCTTGGTAACAAGAACGAGTGTAATTTGCTTCGGACTTCAAAGAATAAAATTCTCTGCTTCCATTACATGACACAAACAATACGTCCACGATCGTGTAATGACATGCGTTTGGCTAAAAGCAAACAAGGGCATATCTAGCACACAAAAAATGTTCCCAGACTCTTAGACAGTGGTTCGTGACCATATGTGTACATAAAGTATGTATATATGTATGTGTATGTATGTATGCATGTATGTTGCGTGTATGTGTGTATGTATATATGTTGCGTGTATGTGTGAATGCGTGTATGTATGTTGCGTGTATGTGTGTATGTATGTATGTATGTATGTGTGTATGTATGTATGTATGTATGTTGCGTGTATGTGTGTATGTAACTTATGTATGTATGTATGTATGTATGTATGTATGTATGTATGTATGTATGTATGTATGTATGTATGTATGTTGTATGTGTGTATGTATGTTGTGTATGTTGCGTGTATGTATGTTGTATGTATGTATGTATGTATGTATGTATATATGTTGCGTGTATGTGTGTATGTATGTTGCGTGTATGTGTATGTACTGTATGTATGTTGCGTGTATGTGTGTATGTAACTTATGTATGTTGCGTGTATGTATGTATGTATGTATGTATGTATGTACTGTATGTATGTTGCGTGTATGTGTATGTACTGTAAAATATTGTATGTGTTTATGTTAATACGTAAAATATTATGTTTTATTTAACGACACTCGCAACTGCCGAGGTTATATCAGCGTCGCCGGAGTTCTTTTACATGCCAGTAAATCTACTGACATGAGCCTGTCGAATATAAGCACACTTAAATGCCATCGACCTGGTCGGGGATCGAACCCACAATCTCAGGCATAGAAGAATGTATGTATGTATGTATGTACGACTTTATGTACAATATATTATGTAGTATGTATTTTTTTAATTTTGTTTGGTTATTTTACGACGCTGTATCAACATCTATGTTATTTAGCATCGGAATGAAATGAAGGTGATAATGCCGATGAAATGAGTCCGGTGTCCAGCACAGAAAGTTACCCAGAATTTGCTTGTATTGGGTTGAGGAAAACCCCGGAAAAACCTCAACCAGGTAACTGCCCCGACCGGGATTCGAAACCCTGCCACCTGGTTTCGCAGCCAGACGCGCTGACCGTTTTTTTGGTTATTTTACGACGCTTTATCAACATCTAGGTTATTTAGCTTCTGAATGATATGAATAATGCCGGTGAAATGAGTCCAGGGTCCAATACCGAAAGTTACCCAGCATTTGCTCGTATTGGGTTGAGGGAAAACCCCGAAAAAACCTCAACCAGGTAACTTGCCCCGACCGGGATTCGAAACCGGGCCACCTGTTTTCGCAGCCAGACGCGCTGACCGTTTTTTTTGGGTTATTTTACGACGCTGTATCAACATCTAGGTTATTTAGCTTCTGAATGATATGAAGGTGATAATGCCGGTGAAATGAGTCCGGGGTCCAACACCGAAAGTTACCCAGCATGTGCTCATATTGGGTTGAGGGAAAACCCCGGAAAAAACCTCAACCAGATAACTTGCCCCGACCGGGATTCGAACCTGGGCCACCTGGTTTCGCAGCCAGACTCGCTGACCGTAACTCCACAGATGTGAACTGTAGTATGTATAAATGCATATTGTATATATATGTACGTGTGAATTTTTATGTACGAATATGTAATGTATAGACCTTATGGATACAAAGAATGTAACCGAACACTTCCAATAAATTTTAAGGTATTGTTTAAGGGAAAAGATACACTTTTCGCTAGTACGAGTATAGTTTACTATATTTCAGCATTTTTTCCCTTAGAACCTGTAGATCGTTTGGAAATAAAAACTGGCATACTTAAAACACACTATCTGTATCGCATCACTTAGTAATTTTAATGTTTTTGAAAACTCATTTTATAACTGGTGCTGATGTACAGTATTAGAAAAAAAGTTTTGTAGCACAGATAGGGTAAACTAGGGTCTGTTGGACAGTCGGGCATGTTGGACACTCTGTACTTCACTTACTTACAGACTGGAGAAAGTGATTTTGAGTTTCTGTTATAAAAATTCTTTTGAAATCTTAAACCTTTTGTAGGAATACGAAGGCTGATATTGTTTATGATAGACTCACAATCAATATCACCCTTAATAACTTTGCAAAAAAATTGATAATCAAGATTTTGACGTCTGGAATAAAGGCTACAACAGTTAAAATATTTACAGGTAATCTCATAACTGAAGTCAGAGAATTTGGTTATAAATCGAAAAGCGCATAAGGAAATAAATTTTCTTTGAATATTTTCCAATTTAACCGAATCGGTTGAAGTAATGGAATTCCAGGCTACAGATGCATATTCAAGTTTAGAGCGAACCAAAGTAAAGTATAGAATTAATAGTGACTCAGGAGTAGAAAAAGAATAAGTTATAGACCTTATTAAACCAAGCATTCTTATTGAATGATTATAAATATATTGAACATGATCGTTAAAGTATAATTTAGAATCGAGTAGTACAACAAGATCTTTAATAGAATTTTTCCTAATAATACAGACGTTATTAAGAGAATAATTAAATTGTATGGAAGTAGTTTTTCGTGAGTACGAAATGACAAAAGTTTTTGTTTCATTAATTTTCATTCCATTAATGTCAGACCAAAGTTCAATAGAGTTAATATCATTTTGAAGAGTTTGGCAATCGGCAGGACTATTTATTGAGCGAAAGATTTTGAGATCGTCAGAAAAATAATAATAATAATAATAATAATAATAATAATAATAATAATAATAATAATAATAATAATAATAATACTGCGAGCTAAAGCAGGGAGATGCACTATCACCTTTACTTTTTAACTTCGCTCTAGAATATGCCATTAGGAAAGTTCAGGATAGTAGACAGGGTTTGGAGTTGAATGGGTTACATCAGCTTCTTGTTTATGCGGATGACGTGAATATGCTAGGAGAAAATCCACAAACGATTAGGGAAAACGCAGAAATTCTAGTTGAAGCAAGTAAAGCGATAGAGTTGGAAGTAAATCCCGAAAAGACTAAGTATATGATTATGTCTTGTGACCAGAATATTGAAATACGAAATGGAACTATAAAAATTGGAGATTTATCTTTTGAAGAGGTGGAAAAATTCAAATATCTTGGAGCAACAGTAACAAATATAAATGACACTCGGGAGGAAATTAAACGCAGAATAAATATGGGAAATGCCTGTTATTATTCGGTTGAGAAGCTTTTGTCATCTAGTCTTCTGTCAAAAAATCTGAAAGTCAGAATTTATAAAACAATTATATTACCGGTTGTGAAACTTGGACTCTCACTTTGAGAGAGGAACAGAGGTTAAGGGTGTTTGAGAATAAGGTTCTTAGGAAAATATTTGGGGCTAAGAGGGATGAAGTTACAGGAGAATGGAGAAAGTTACACAACGCAGAGCTGCACGCATTGTATTCTTCACCTGACATAATTAGGAACATAAAATCCAGACGTTTGAGATGGGCAGGACATGTAGCACGTATGGGCGAATCCAGAAATGCATATAGAGTGTTAGTTGGGAGGCCGGAGGGAAAAAGACTTTTGGGGAGGCCGAGACGTAGGTGGGAAGATAATATTAAAATGGATTTGGGGGAGGTGGGATATGATGGTAGAGACTGGATTAATCTTGCTCAGGATAGGGACCAATGGCAGGCTTATGTGAGGGCGGCAATGAACCTCCGGGTTCCTTAAAAGCCAGTAAGTAAGTAAGTATAATAATAATAGTAATAATAATAGCCAAGTCTCCTTATATTTTAGAGAGCTTCGCTACTGAAGGATTGCCTGTATTGTTGTCACCTTTTTCCACGACCTCAAAAAATCTGTCCGGAGTTGAACCCCGGCCCTAGTTGCCCGAACCCACACACAATGATGTTTTGTAACGGCAGTGAATGGGAAACATTCAATTGTGCGAATGAAACGATTATCCAATTAGAGCTGCTTGCTATAACATAAAATGTAATGGACGCTGCATTGTTGTCATCTTTTTAATGGCCGCACTGCGGTTGCCTTGACTACCGGATTATCATTACAAATATCTTCTCTTTAAACTGGTGTGATGCAGTTTCCGCTCATCTTACTGCTCGATAAATATCGATTCCCGCGTTACGTCGTCAAGCCGTGGTGGGCGTTGAAGACCGCAACACACACACTGCGGAAATACGCACAGGCGTGGGAGGAAGTAGTGTGGGGGGGTTAAGGGGGTTGCAGACGCCCACGGGGACATGTGGAAGAAAGTTCACAGCTTTAATTAAACCCTTGCGTTTTATGTCTGGAATGTGTAATAACTTTTATGCAGGAACCCATTACAAACTCCGAGGAGCTAGGTTCAATTACCGACATGGGAGGACAGATTTAGTAGTAGTAATATACAGACGTGGACAAATTATTAACAAAATTGACGATTTTTATGATAATTCCATTTACAAAATTTGACTTTTCAATTTAGACTATAGTTGACAATTTTGCATATTTCTATCATTACATAGATATAAATACGCAAAAATGTAGGCTATTCTAAATTGAAGAGTCAAATTTTGTAAAAGATATATAATAAAATTTTCAATATTGCTAATAATTTGTAAATATGCAAAAATGTCAACTCCAGTTTAAAGTGGAGAGTCAAATGTTGAAAAAATATATAATAAAATATTCAGTTTTGCTAATAATTTGGAAATATCCAAAATGTCACCTGTAGTCCAAATTGAAGAGTCGAATTTTGTAAAAATATACAAAAAAATCTTCACTTTTGCTAATAATTTGTAAATATGCAAAAATATCAATTGTAGTCTAAATTGAAGAGTCAAATTTTGTAAAAATATACAATACAAATCTTCAATTTTTCTAATAATTTGGAAATACGCAAAGATGTCAACTGTAGTTTAAATTGAAGAATCATATTTTGTAAAAATATATAATAAAAATCTCCAATTTTGCTAATAATTTGTCCACGTCTGTAATATAGTGATAGTGATAAAAGTAAAATCATTTATAGTTATAAATTAACAATTTTAGATAGTAGATAATCCGTAGAAAATCGCAGTTAATTTTAGTTTGATTCTCAAAATGGAAATGAAGATTGGAGAGGATGGTCTTTTTTAAAACTTTTTTCCTATTTGGTGTAAAATATTAATTTTTTGTATGTAGAGAGCTCATAGCTGTGGCAACTCAACAAAATATAAATATTTTGAAAAAAAAATATATATTTTGGGACTCAGATTTTAAAAAAAAATATACCCAATGTAGGATTTTACTAAAAACGATATGTCTAAACCATTTTTAAAGATAGATTCAAACAATTTTTTGCAATGTACTTGCAAAAACATGCTCTGCAATCTGTCTGTAACAGAATTTTGATATTAGTCCCAACGTTTGTAAAATAAACAATTAAAATTTAATAACACTTTTTTTATTTCCTTTTTCGCAAACAAACGGGCATATTTTAAAAATGAAATCTATTAACAAAATTCTGTTACAGAGAAACGTTTCCTAATAGTCTAAAGAATGTGTGTTTTAAATTTCATGTATGTATCTTTAATAGTTCAGAAATTATATCCATTTTATGTGGCAATGAAGCATAAAAATGAAGTTACCGGAAACAACGATAAAGTGGTCGTGTGACTTAAAAATCCATAGCGCAGATAGTTTAAAAATGGCGTTTCAACATCCGATAAGGGCACAAATACCCATAAAATGTTATGCAATGCATTCCATACATATTAAAGAGTATTTTAAAGACTTTTTTCTTTTTTGAAAATTTAATTTACCGGGAACAACAATGAAAAGGGACGTGTGATTTAAAAATCCATAGCGCAGGAAGTTTAAAAATGGCGTCTCAACATCCGCTAAGGGCACAAATACCCACAAAATGTTATGCCATGAATTCGACACATATCACAGAGTATTCTAAAGAATTTTTTTTAATTTACTCATTTTTCACCAAAAAATATCGTACTCTCCCCTTAATAGAAATAATAATCATGAACAATAATACTGCGAGAAAAATTATGACCATAGAGAGGATATATTATTTCAATGTACCGAAGTACATATGATATTTCCATGCAAATATTCTGCGTCATCATATGATGAAAGAGTAATGGAACGGAGAAAAATTCTCTCCGGCGCCGGGACTTGAACCCGGGTTTTCAGCTCTACGTGCTGATGCTTTATCCACTAAGCCACACCGGATACAACCCCGGCGCCGAACAGAATCGTCTCTGATTGAGTTCCAACTCTTGGGTTCCTTGGAAATAATATATGATATGCGTAAATCACGAAGTGATTTAAGACGGCGCTTATTCCGTCGGATCCCGGCCAACTAGTCACTCATAACGAGTGCACCTCAGCACATGTGTGGACTTCGGTCCTATGTTCATAGACATCTATGACGTAGTGCAGAGGGCGGCCACTAGAGGGAACCCAAGAGTTGGAACTCAATCAGAGACGATTCTGTTCGGCGCCGGGGTTGTATCCGGTGTGGCTTAGTGGATAAAGCCTCAGCACGTAGAGTTGAAAACCCGGGTTCAAGTCCCGGCGCCGGAGAGAATTTTTCTCCGTTCCATTACTCTTTCATCATAGAGAGGATACTTGAGGCGTGTAGTTGCAAAATCAAATACATCACTTTTTTTTCGAAATGAGTTAATGTTACATTTCATATCTTCATATGATTCTACAACTGCCATAGCACTGTCATGCTCCAAAGCCAGATACATCACATGGATTTGAATGATGAAAGAATAGTATTGGTTGCAAATCCTTGGTTCCCTACAAACGATTTTGCTTCATAGTGAAATATTATGTTTAGTGATGTATCTGATTTTGCAACTAAACGCCTAACTTATCCACTGCAAATCAAACGAACCTGTGTGTTAAATTTCTGACACAAAGAGAAAGATGCAATAATAATGATAATAATAATAGTAATAATAATAATAGTAATAATAATAGTAGTAATAATAATAATAATAATAATAATAATAATAATAATAATAAAAATATTGCGAGAAAAATTAAGTCCTTAGAGAGAATATTTCTTTGAGCGCAAACCCAGCCAGTTTGTGTTAAATTCCTGACACAAATTTTTTAAAATTTTTTTAGTTGGTTATTTAACGACGCTGTATCAACTACGAGGTTATTTAGCGTCGATGAGATTGGTGATAGCGAGATGGTATTTGGCGAGATGATGCCGAGAATTCGCCATAGATTATCTGGCATTCACCTTACGGTTGGAGAAACCTCGGAAAAAACCTCAACTAGGTAATCAGCCCAAGCGGGGATCGAACCCGCGCCCGAGCGCAACTTCAGACCGTCAGGCAAGCAGCTTAACCGACTGAGCCACACCGGTGGCTCCTTACACAAAGAGGGAAATATAATAATAATAATAATAATAATAATAATAATTTAAATATGGCGATAAAATTTAAGTCCTTAGAATATTATCCGAATACAAACCGAGCAAGTTTGTGTTAAATTACTGACAGAATGAGGAAGATATAGTAAAAATAATAATAATAATATAATAATAATAACAATAATAATAAATATGGCGATAAAATTTAGTTCCTTAGAATATTATCCGAAAACAAACCCAGCGGGTTTGTGTTAAATTACTGACAGAATGTGGAAGATATAGTAGTAGTAGTAGTAGTAGTAGTAGTAGTAGTAGCAGTAGTAATAATAACAATAATAGTAATATTAATAATCATAATAAATATGGCGATAAAATTTAGTTCCTTAGAATATTATCCGAAAACAAACCCAGCGGGTTTGTGTTAAATTACTGACAGAATGTGGAAGATATAGTAGTAGTAGTAGTAGCAGTAGTAGTAATAATAATAATAACAATAATAGTAATATTAATAATCATAATAAATATGGCGATAAAATTTAAGTCCTTAGAATATTATCCGAATACAAACCGAGCAAGTTTGTGTTAAATTACTGACAGAATGAGGAAGATATAGTAAAAATAATAATAATAATATAATAATAATAACAATAATAAAAATATGGCGATAAAATTTAGTTCCTTAGAATATTATCCGAAAACAAACCCAGCGGGTTTGTGTTAAATTACTGACAGAATGTGGAAGATATAGTAGTAGTAGTAGTAGTAGTAGTAGTAATAATAATAATAACAATAATAGTAATATTAATAATAATAATAAATATGGCGATAAAATTTAAGTCCTTAGAATATTATCCGAATACAAACCCAGCGGTTTGTGTTAAATTACTGATAGAATGAGGGAGATATAATAGTAGTAATAATAATAATAATAATAATAATAATAATAATAATAATAATAACAGTAATAATGATAATAATAAGGGGAAATTAAATCCTTAGAGATAATACTTATCCGGTACGTGTTAAATTCATGAGAGAAAAGTGAAGATATAATAATAATAATAATAATAATAATAATAATAATAATAATAATAATAATAATAAGGAAATTAAATCCTTAGAGATAATACTTATCCGGGTACGTGTTAAATTCATGACAGAAAAGTGAAGATATAATAATAATAATAATAATAATAATAATAATAGTAGTAGTAGTATTAGTAGTAGTAGTAGTAGTAGTAGTAGTAGTAGTAGTAGTAGTAGTAGTAAATTTGTGGCATGAAGTTAGGTCTACGAGTTACATTTCTAATTGGAAGTAAAGAGGCTATATCTGCCTTTCATACTGGCACCAGGTGTGCGTTCCTCAGTCTTAAGACGTAGCCTTTCGCCGTGTTGACCACAGGATCACTTCTTATGAATGTTTAATTTTGGTTCAATAATTTAGCACTGGATCCATTCTCTGGAGAGAGAAAGAAGGCATTGAAAATCCAGCCGTAACTACGAAATAACGGGACGGAGGCAGAACGCAGTTGTTGCTATGGCAATAATTTTCCTTGAAGCTGCTGAAATCAGGAAAGAGCACATGACAAAAGACGATAGCTGATCTAAAATTAAGACGAGAGCCGATCAAATATATGACTCAGGGACGGTCTAAGTTTATGGCGGTAGCTTCAGGGAACCCACGCGCGTACCCTTGAACTGAATTCCGCTACTACAGGGAGGGGAGCGTGAAGTATTTATGTGTGCAGCTGCAATTACCCTGCTAGAGGAGAGAAGGCGCAGCTTGGAGACCCACAGTGGCTATTAATGTAAGAGAAAGTAATTAATAGTAGGCCTAAACATAGATTCTGGAGCTATGAATACTGAGTCTGAGCTCATATCAATGCCTGTGTCTTGTACAGAAAATCTGCGTCGTGTTGACCCCATGTCAGGCAGTCCTGACATGTATTTGTCATACGAGGCTAAAATTATACCAAAACTAGTGGTATGTGCAGCAAATGCTGCAAACTAAGTTCATTAGACGTTCAATAAACATTTTTCAGATTTATTTTCCATGAAGAATACCAGACATTCTGAACGTTATTTGCTTCCATAATAATGAAAGATATTCTGTCTCGAACCAATACTGAAGAGAACCACGCATATAAATATCTACACCCCACCACCAGTAAATATATGAAAAAGACCCAACCCCACTTGATTAATAACTATAAAAATATTTGATTTTTAATAATATTATTATCTTACGTAAGTTTTATAGCTTTCAGTAACATATACTATATAGCCGCCACTCAATAAAATATAGAAATCAAAATCTAATTTAAGTAATTCTCTACATCTACTTATATAACCCCAAAACGTTTCACTTTCATATCATCAATATAGTATTAATACGTATAATTAATGAAAAATAGTCACATTATGGCATTAACTATAATAATATTTCATTTCTAATGGTAATGTCATCAAACCACCTCAAGTTTTGTAGTTTTAAATATTCAATACACAGCTGTACCCAGAAAATTACACACCGCAGAATCGAACCTGTAAATTATTTTTAGTAAGTTAAGTTTTTAATAACCAATTAATTTCAGCTCTAAATATGTCAGAATTCTTGCAGATAATGGCCTTCGTGTTTTGTTTTATATTGTTTACTGTAGATGGGTTTTGTGTTAGAATAACTCTTCTCGTTTTTGTTTTATTCTGAAATGCAATTAGCTAGTTCTCAAAACTGACGACAGATGGGTTTCACATGGCCGGGAAAGCCTTAAATACGAAAATTATGTTGAAAAATTGACGTTTCACTGAAAACTACTATTTTTCTGAAAAACTTTGAGTTCCAAGCTTCAAAATGAGGGGTCATTTATTAAAATCCGTTCAGCCGTTTTCCCGTAATTTCCATTACCAGTTCAAATTATATATATGTAGATGTTAAAGCTAAGAATTTTTGTAACATTTAAAGGATGCAGAAAAGATAGAAAAGGAAGCTAGGAAGGAAGGCAGGGAAATGAAAAATCAGAAAGAAAAAGTTTACAGGTGCACAGCTTTACTATTCAGCATCTCTTTACGTAGAACTACGTGTAGTTGCGATCACCTGTCGAAAGTGCTTAGTTTGTTCTTTTTCTAGTCAACTTCTTCGCCTTGTGGTCTTTTTGTTCTCCTGGTCTTCATCTCGTTTTCCTTCTATTCCCCTTGTTCTCCTCGTATTCTCTTGTTCGCCTAATGATCCTTTTATTCTCCTTCTCTTCCCCTTGTTCTCCATATGTTCTTCTTTTCCTTGTGGTCCCTTTGTTCTTCTTATTTTCCTCTCGTTCTCCTACTATTCCCATCATTATCCCTTTCTTTCTCTTATTTTTCTTGTATTAACCTTATTCTCCTTGTTTTTCTTAGCTTTATCTTCTTTTCCTTGTCTTTCTCTTATTTTCCTTGTATTACCATTGTTCACTTTGTGACCCTTTTATTCTCTATATATTTCTTTTCTTTTTCTTGTGTTCCCTTATTCTCCTTGTCTTTCTCTTGTTTTCCATGTAATCCCCTTGTTTTTCTTATCTTCACCTTATTCTCCTACTTACCCAGTATTCGCATCTTTCTCCTTGTCTTCCCCATATTTTCGTTCTATTATCCTTGTTCTCCTTGTATTCATTTTAATTTCCTTGTCTTCATCTTGTTTTCCTTGTATTCATCTTGTTTCCTTGTATTCCACTTCTTCGCCTTGTTCTCCATTTATTCTCTATATATTCCCTTTGTTCCCCTTATGTTCACTTGTTCTCCTTGGCTTTCTCTCGTTTTCATTCTAATCCCCTTGTTCTTCTTGTATTCCCCTTGTTCACGTTTTGTTCTTATTATTATTTTATTATTATTATTATTATTATTATTATTATTATTATTTTTACTTACTTACAAATGGCTTTTAAGGAAACCGGAGGTTCATTGCCGCCCTCACATAAGCCCGCCATTGGTCCCTATCCTGTGCAAGATTAATCCAGTCTCTATCATCATATCCCACCTCCCTCAAATCCATTTCAATATTATCCTCCCATCTACGTGTCGGTATCCCCAAAGGTCTTTTTCCCTCCGGTCTCCCAACTAACACTCTATATGCATTTCTGGATTCACCCAAACGTGCTACATGCCCTGCCCATCTCAAACGTCTGGATTTTAAGTTCCTAATTATGTCAGGTGAAGAATACAATGCGTGCAGTTCTGTGTTGTGTAACTTTCTCCATTCTCCTGTAACTTCATCCTTCTTAGCCCCAAATATTTTGCTAAGCACCTTATTCTCAAACACCTTTAATCTCTGTTCCTCTCTCAAAGTTAGAGTCCAAGGTTCACAACCATACAGAAGAACCGGTAATATAACTGTTTTATAAATTTTAACTATCAGATAGCAGACTGGATGATAAGAGCTTCTCAACCGAATAATAACAGGCATTTCCCATATTTATTCTACGTTTAATATCCTCCCGAGTGTCATTTATATTTGTTACTGTTGCTCCAAGATATTATTATTATTATTATTATTATTATTATTATTATTATTATTATTATTACTATACAGAATAAATATGGGAAATGCTTGTTATTATTCGGTTGAGAAGCTTTTATCATCTAGTCTGCTGTCAAAAAATCTGAAAGTTAGAATTTATAAAACAGTTATATTACCGGTTGTTCTGTATGGTTCTGAGACTCGGACTCTCACTTTGAGAGAGGAACATAGGTTAAGGGTGTTTGAGAATAAGGTGCTTAGGAAAATATTTGGGGCTAAGAGGGATGAAGTTACAGGAAAATGGAGAAAGTTACACAACACAGAACTGCACACATTGTATTCTTCACCTGACATAATTAGGAACATTAAATCCAGACGTTAGAGATGGACAGGGCATGTAGCACATATGGGCAAATCCAGAAATGCATATAGAGTGTTAGTTGGGAGACCGGAGGGAAAAAGACCTTTAGGGAGGCCTAGACGTAGATGGGAAGATAATATTAAAATGGATTTGAGGGAGGTGGGATGTGATGGTAGAGACTGGATTAATCTTGCTCAGGATAGGGACCAATGGCGGGCTTATGTGAGGGCGGCAATGAACCACCGGGTTCCTTAAAAAGCCAGTAAGTAAGTAGGTATTATTATTATTACTACTACTACTTCATTATCTGTTAATGAAATTTTCGTATTAAAATTTTCTGCTAGGTACATTTTGAAACTTGAGTGGAGAATAAGATCCTTCTTGTAGCAAGCCCTTGCATGAGCGAATCTGTTTTGGCACGCACAAGTAAGTAAGCCGCTGAGAGCGTAAAATGTGATTACGAACGCGCCCCAGTACTCACACGTCAGTGCCCGGCGCTAATCCGAAAGGACGTCGATCTCTTCACGGAGAAAGCTTCGAGTATGAAAGCATGTCGGAAGGCCGAACAGGCATCCTTCAGAGCCTCTCACACTTCGCAACTGTTTGCGATCCACCTATTTTTAAACAGGTTAGGCGTAGCTCAGTCAGTCTGGTTACCGAAGCTGACAGGAGTTCGATTCTAGGGAGATCCTATGAGTGGCAAAGCGGCAAAAGGAAGGCTTTTTTCTCTGCTACTGTGATTCTAGCATAGGGTTACCGGACATCCGTGTTGTCCTTGGAGGTTCCCTAGTTTTTCACGCGTTCGAGTACGTCCCGGGGGGATTTTACTAGACCGACGGATTATTTTTTTCCATCTATTAGTCCCCATTTATTAGAGGCCACGAAATGGGACTGTCTTCGCACGCAGGCCGCTCGGTTGGATCCATTGTACTACCTTGAATGGAATGGTGTGCATGCCCAATACCCCTCGCGTTACAGATTCCCCTATGCGCCGCCTCCGAACTGCCCAACAGCCTACATGATCCCCATTTTTATACCACATTTTCCACGTTAGGCCTCATTTTTTTATCAAAATGTTTATTGAAAAATATTATCTCTCAACCCCGGTTTTCATTACAAATGAGATAAAGAGAACTATTAAAATGCAAATACATTTAGAGCCCAGGGAAATACTCACGCACATTTTTATACTGGACATCATAATAAACTAGGGAGACTGCAGTTCATTAATTCCGCAATATTAACTGAAGGTAAATCTATCATCGTTTTATCAAAATGTTTATTGAAAAATATTATCAAGGTATGTAGACGTGGACGAAACCTTTCATTACCAAATGATATAAAGAGACCTATTAAAATGCAAATACATTTAGTTGTGCATGCTTTACAGTGGAACGGAAGATTATCTCCTAGGGGTTTGGATGACTCAGAAACTGAATGGAAGAACAGGAAGAAATCAACATGAATTATGTTAGATATAGATGTCTGAAGAGAAAGATGAACAAAAAGGCGCTGGAAGAACCAGCTAATAAACCAGATAAAGAAATAACATGAGCTCATTACAACGCGTAAAGAAGAGAAGCCTAAGAAAATAGAAATAAACGGTAAGAACATCGCGGTCAAGATAGTCAAAAATGTTAAATTATGGTTTATTTAACGACGCTCGCAACTGCAGAGGTTATATCAGCGTCGCCGGTGTGCCGGAATTTTTGTCCCGCAGTAGTTATTTTACATGCCAGTATATCTGTCGCATTTAAACACACTTAAATGCCATCGACCTCGGCCGGGATCGAACCCGCAATCTCGAGCATAGAAGGCCAGTACTATACCGACTACGCTACAGAGGGCGACTCACGAGAGAATGTGCAGAAAAGAAAGAGTGGAAAAGGAAGGAGAATTAAGTACAGGGAAAGAGAAAGGAGAAAGAAAATGGAAGAGTAAGTGGAAGGATATGAACAGAAGAAACAAAAGTAAAAGAGGGAATAGTAAAAGAGAAGAGAACTTAAAGGATGAAGAAGAAGAAGAAGAAAGAAAGAAAGAAAGAAAGAAAGAAAGAAAGAAGAAAATGTAGAAAAGAGAAAGGAATAAGGAAAATAAAAATAAATAAAGAGACGAGAAATTGAGAGAGAAGAATACAGTGTAGGAAGGAAATCAACAAGACATGAAGAAGAAATAGGAAAGGATGGGACGATAAGGAAAGAACAAAAAGAAGAGAAAGAAGAAGGGTAAGACAAGAATAAAGAAAGAGATATAAGGAAATGACAAGAAGAGAGGTGAAAGACTAGGGAAGAGAAGTAGTAGGATAGAAATAAAAATAAGAACAAAGAAAAGATAGAAAGAAATACAAATTGGTATAGAGGAATGGAATGAGCTGGAAGAAATCTGCGATGGACAAGAAGGGAAGGAAAAACAATATAGAAAATATAGGAGAGAATAAGAAATGGAAAAGAAAAGCTAGAGATAGGAGAATAATAATAAAGACAAAATGAGAAGGGAAGGAAAGACAACAGGATATGTTGAAAAGTAAGAGAAAGGAAAAGATGAGAAATAATGAGAATAGAAAAGAAAAGGATAAGGAGAGAAATAAAATGAATCAGATTAGGAAGAACAAGTTACTGCGATTTACTACTGTGACGTCATGATTATATTTTCTGAATGATGGAATTAAATAAAATGTCACTGGATTATTTGTCGGTGTTCAGATCGATTGAAATATCAGATTAATAAACACTCATTCTGTTGCAGGCTTCCTGTGTGACAGGGAGCCTGTCATGTTATGGAGGTACCCGGTTCGAAACAATGGGGATCATCAGACGTGCTGACAGCGATAATTGCCTGACAAGCGTCACTGCTGATGCTAAACTTCCCTCCTCGCTATTCACGTGTCATTCATTCCGCCCGCCTGTGGGCAGAACGGCTTCCTTAAAAGTGAAAGAATCAATCAAGTTACTGCATATTGTAGCAGTTAGGCCTTCTAAATTGCTATTGTGCGTGTACAATTTGTGAAGAATGGGGGAAATGTAATGTTTGTAACAGCCAAAGATCAGTTCCTTCAAAGAGATCATAACTATAGTACGAACCGCACCATACGTAGTTCTACGTAAAGATATGCAACGTAGTAAAACCACGAAGCTTGAGTTTTGAGGGTACTAGGAACAATAGACTGTGCCGCTACTATTTCGCATTGTCTGTAATGGGGCGATATTAGAGATCCTAGTGGTTAGCAACTATCTATGCATGCATATTTCCTACATATTGAGCTTCGTGACTGTATATATGGTAAAACTATGCACCTGTTCAATTATTTTGTACGTCACATAGATTGTGCAGTACCTTACTTGCTTACTTAATGGCTTTTAAGGAACCCGGAGGTTCATTGCCGCCCTCACATAAGCCCGCCATCGGTCCCTATCCTGTGCAAGATTAATCCAGTCTCTATCATCATATCCCACCTCCCTCAAATCCATTTTTATATTATCTTCCCATCTACGTCTCGGCCTCCCTAAAGGTCTTTTTCCCTTCGGCCTCCCAACTAACACTCTATAAGTTATGCTTTTCTGGATTCGCCCACACGTGCTACCTGCCCTGTCCATCTCAAACATCTGGATTTAATGTTCCTAATTATGTCAGGTGAAGAATACAATGCTTGCAGTTCTGTGTTGTGTAACTTTCTCCATTTTCCTGTAATTTCATCCCTCTTAGCCTCAAATATTTTCCTAAGCACCTTATTCTCAAACACCCTTAACCTATGTTCCTCTCTCAAAGTGAGAGTCTAAGTTTCATAACCATAAAGAACAACCGGTAATATAACTGTTTTATAAATTCTAACTCTCAGATTTTTTGACAGCAGACTGGATGATAAAAGCTCTTTTCAACCGAATAATAACAGGCATTTCTCATATTTATTCTGTGTTTATTTTCCTCCAGAGTATCATTTATATTTGTTACTGTTGCTTCAAGATATTTGAAATTCTCCACCTCTTCAAAAGGGCTAACAACCCAACACCGTAAAAAAACCAGCTTGTTACGAATCCTTCAAATAAGCCTCGGAATGGGACTGATTCTTTGGCACGACCACAGCAAAGGAATAAGGTTTTGATTGTACAGTACCTGTTATAAAAATTAGCTACGAGCTCACAGGGAAGGCTCACCAAGTGATAATAGATTTTCACAACGATTTTTCTCCCATAAGTTCCATTTTAAATAAGAAATCTCCCTATAAATTTCTACAGCCGAAGAAGGCCTAGCCTTCGAGATATGATTTTTCAAAATAATCGCTTGACACTTATATAAGTCTTATACTTATCTCCATTGTCATCGTGAAGAAAAAAATGTTTTAAGACCCTAAATGTTAATGCATTGCCCTCAAAATCAGCTTACGAAACTCACCTATTCAAATTGTTTCAAGAAGTATACTTTCCATCTGTCAGTGATCATAGCATTCTTTTGATAGACTGATGGACCAGTTACCGAGGTAGACAGGCTATAGAAAGAATAACTCCAGAAGGTAAAACGGTGGAAGTGTTAACATTTCAAAGCACAGAACTCCGATTGTTCACCCACTTGACTTTTATGGCTTTAGGCCTTGGAAAAATGTCATTCGGAATTTCTCTGATATTGTTTTGTTACTTGGCAAGAATATTATATTGCATCAGAGATACAATGTGATAAAATTACAGTCTTTAACGAATAATCATTTTTCATTTCATGTCATAAAGTCGGCTACCTTGACAACAAACCTGATAAATTCGTCACTCCAGTAGAATTTTGTTTTCACGTTGATGTATACTAGATGGGATTTTTTGCTTCATATGTCTAGCACATACCACTGTTTGCATTAAGGGGAGTTGGTCATTATCGCATGCAAAATAATGGTAAAAATAGCCTATCTTCTAAAAATATAATAGTGTACTATTTACTAGTGGTCTTTCATTTTTGTTAGCTATGTGTGTATACATATTTTTAAATTGAAAAGAATGGTGACTCTAGAGTAAATCTCTATCCTTAAATTAATTTTTTTAATTAAGCACAATTTTTTTTTTTTATAAATTCACTACATGTCTGTGATTCTTTGCTGTCTTGCAGAAACACTCTATTCACTTATTATAGCACATATAGAATTGAAAATTTGACCACTTACTGCTAATAGATCAAAACATACCCTACTTTATTCTTTCTGTAATTTATGGGCATAGGGCTTATAGTAATCATCACCGTCAATAAATTTTAAAAAAAAATTGAAGATTAGTATAAGCCCTATGCCCATAATATTACAGATATTTTAATAATTTTAGTAGGGTATGTTTTAGTATCTGTTGGCAGTAAGTCAAAATTTTAATTCAATGTGTGCTATGGTAAGTGAATAGTGTGTACCTAATCACGATTTGAATTTATAAAACATATGTTTAAATTCAAAAATTAATTTATAAGATTTACATTAGATTAACCATTCTTTTTTCATTTTAAAGTTTAATGTGTATACATATATCACTAAAAAAATGAAATAGCTGTGATAAATAGTATTACATTTATGACTGCTTGAAGATAGGCTATTTTTACCATTACTTTGCATGCGATAACGTCCGATTCCCCTTAACTATTAAAGCTTTGGATTGAAGAATCTGAAAAAAATCATATCTCGAAAACTAGACCCTTTCCGGATGTAGAAATTTATAGAAAGGTTTCTTATTTCAAACAAAACGTATGGGAGAAAAATCGTTGTGAAAATCCATTATTATTTGGTGAACCTTCCTTGTCAGTAATTCTTTGCTGTCTTACAATTAATAGCATCACTGGTGAATGAAGTGTATTCATTACTGTTATATAACAACAAACGTTTCCTTTCACCCATAACAACAGTGCAGGTGAATTTATAATGTCACCATCAAAACTTATTTCAGGATTGCAGATAATAGCTACGATCAGTATTGTAAATTTATTCAAACTTCCTTCTGTCACCGACGTTCAATTCTCTTTGAACGTGGAATCTGAAGGGACGGAACACTCTGCATAAAAAACGTTCTGTATTTTAACAGCACAACTTTCTATTTAAGGTGGGTGCTCTTGTTATGGCCATGTTCCTGATATGGTCATCCCCCTATTGTGAGTTAGTTAACAAAAAATCGAAATTGCAGCAGCATCCAGTGAAATCAAATGCATCCTGGTATGTCACATCGTTTTCCATCCAGTCGGGTTGAGCAATAAAGTTGCCTGTTTTGCGGTTTCATGTGACCTCTTCTTATTTTCTCTGTTAAGTCTTCTTTGTTTCATGCATGTTTTTCAAAGACTTGTTTCATGAAAACCATCATACTCCATTCAGTTTTTAATGTCCTGTTGATTGGTTTGTCATTGATGGCGTATCTTTTACGAGTTGTTCATAATAAACGATTTTCGAATGAACGCCGTGCTCCTGATATGGCCATATCAAATGCATTTAGCCAATCACGCCATTTGCACTTTTATTTTTCACTTGACAAATTTACATGCTTATCGGATTACGAAAAAAAAATTGTATTTTAAGAAAAACAACTTAATTTTTATGGAAAAACCTGTTTGACTACACTTATGGATTATAAAAAGATTGTGTCAAGTTTATTCATTTTACACCAAAATTATTTAATTTTAGCACAACTGCGCTATCAAACTGAAAACAATCACGATTTGTAAACTTGGAACAGGATTGCAGATAATCATGTGCACATGTTTGTAAATTCATTTAGACTTCCTTCCGTCACTTTTGGACAATTAAAGCTTTTTTATGGGTGGAAATTGTTTTAGAAAGTCCATTAGACTGAACACCGCATAAAAAAAAAGTTTTACTTTTTTTTAAATGGCACCTAGAAAAATTCTCAAACCTTAGCATGACCATATCAGGGACACCTACCTTAGTATAATAGTTTGTAACTACTTTCCATCGTGATGATAAATAAACAAATGTAACTGGTATTATTTTATAACCGTTACATTGGTGAGCCTGGAACAGGCAAAAGATTGCAGTTCGTATAAGCAAATGATGATACTGTAATTAATATTCAAACGTAGTGCTGTCGTATATGCAAAGAGAAAGTTTCTAACGGTACTAAATAGTTTCGAAGATAAATAGAAGGTCAGGATCTACAAACACGTGATGAATTTTTTAAAATGGACGAGTGTCAATGCAAAGAAACAGAACGTTTGGTTGTTTTATACGAATTCGTAATAAAACTGTATATTTCATCACGCGTTGCCTAGCAACGAGCTGAATAGAGATTCAACTGTCAACTGTCTTAGATTTCCGCAGTGTAGCATAAACGTTGCATGTAAACCACGAATGTGGGTTTCACTCTCGCCTAAGGATGAGTGTTTGTTAGTTCTATGATATTCTGTATTGTTATCGATGGGAGATTCTGATCAAGTGTGCGTTCAGTTATGGGCTTAAAGATTCTAAGTAATATAAGTGTGATATATTAGATGCATATTAATTATCAACTGCTTTAATATGAAGTACTAGAGAACATAGTACATATTTTGTGCGGGATCGTCCGTATTTGCTTGTTTTCCGCACAGAACCAATACGCGGTAAGTGTGAAATACCACATTCAGTATTCCCAACGTAACACACATAACAATTTCCCTCTTCTTACCGCTTAAGCGCGACATTCATTTTACTGCTTTAGGCTTTTAACATATTATTTTTAGAGACGTTTAACATAGTAATAATTATAAATTGGAAACTTACCACTGCAATTTCACCTAAATTGCAATGTTAATTATTGTTTTTAAATATTTACAAAAATTAAGTAAAGTCTACTACTCCATGAAACTTATTGCATTCCTGATACAAGTAACATTAAGGAAGCCGTGAAAAAATGAACAAGATTCCAGATGCCGATGTTATTACTGCAATATGTTATATAAATAATATTGTTAAAATATTAAAATGAAAAATAAATCATTACATAACCTTACCGTTTTTTAAGTTCGCATTTATAAACTGGGGAGACGTATATCACGGCCTGCTGAAGCATAGTAAACACAGAAAACATTTTATAGCAACAATGTTGAAGAAAGATATTTTGGTTTTCCGAAGTTGCCGCCATTAAACAGAAACCAAGATGGAGATTTCATTGCAACTAATTAGAAATTCGTCTTTCAGTTATGTAATAAACGATCTTCGCACAAAATAATGTACGATACACGAGCGGTATGTTTGTTTTCATGTTCTCGGAAATTAAAAAAGCTCAACTACGTTTCGCTTTTTCAATCTTTTCCTCGACCATGAAAACGTCAACATACCGCTCTTGTAACGTATATTACTATATTTACTCAAAATGGGAGTGGACTTTCGAAACTTGTATCCAATCATCTCATTACATGTTTCACATATTTTAAATTATTCACCATATTAACTACCATTGACAAAATACGATCTCGCTGTCACCAATTCCATCGACGCAACATAACCGTGAGGTTGATATAGCATCGTTAAATAACGGATTAATGTGGTAGATACACCTTTCAATTGTACATTTTAGTGTAATTTAACATTTTATGAATGAATCATTCTTCTTTGTCAAATGTTATCGAACAGAAATCAAGTAGACCTACTTTATAAATTCGTTGTTTTTTATGTTAACATCTTGACCTTGTAAACAACTCTTCAAAGTATTTAAGTGTCAGAAAAAATGTAGAATATCAGCAAAGAAGGCCAGTCTAAGAAACTAAGAAGAATTTTGTAAAATAGGTTTGCATATTCCCATCTCTCTTCTTGTAATTTTAAGAGTTGGGTGATTTCTAGTGATTTGAGGTAAAATTATCGTTGGTTTCGATTTTATTTTTCCAGGAGGGTTAAATACCGGTACGGAAATGGGAGACCGCAAACAGATGTCTCTCTCAATAGAGGTTCACGTCTTAAAAATATGTAAATTCAAATGAAGATTTGTAAAAGTAAATAAAAAATCTTATTTAAAATAATTTAATAATAAATGTCGAAAAGCGAAAATAATGTTGGCAATATGCAGTACCTATGCCCTATTGATGACAATGAATGAAACCTAGATACTGCACTGATCTAATCTCCTTGTAGAATGGTACCTGAAAGTTGTCATTGTGAATGTACAGGGTGGGCAAAATAAAACTGGCCTGGAAAATCTGTAATATTTACATTTATATATATATATATATATATTATAAAATATATATATATTCCCGGAATATTATATATATTTATAGTTATAAGACTGTTTAAGACTGACTTTTGTTAATGAACATCACAGAAGATGCATCAAAATCACGGAGTCGTGCATTGTCAGGGTCATTTCCGCGTCAGTCATACATATAAATTCATATATTTTATATATTTTTTCCATGGGCCAGTTTTATTTTGCCCACCCTGTACAATTGAAGAGTGTTTTGTTATCCCAAAACTCGCTCAGTCCGTTTGGCAATTTGTATGATTTATATACATATATGATTATATTTGAGACCTCTATCATAAGTTTTTAGGCTCGTTTTCTTCTAAAACAACCCCAATACCTGTCCAAAAGTTTGTGTTATTGTGCATTGAGTACTTGAAACTTAGTCCGTAGACCGATGGATAAAGAACTAGCCCAGTTCTTTCACAAAAAAAAATGGACTTAAGGGAGTCTGTACACCGAATTTTGGCAAAAAAAGAAATTTTTGTTTTTATAGTTTTTTGGCAGTTTAATGTGTGTAAAATGGTAATATGATTTATTTATTCTTTTAGTTCTATCTTGAGGAGAAATAAAAATATAATTTTTAGTAATTCTTAATGCAAAAAATGTTATCAATTAATTTTTATTTGCCAATCTCTGAGTGGAATTTTAAATTTATTTTGTCGGTTGTGTACATAAAGGTATGTTATATATATTTTTTTTCTAAATTTATATCTTTTATAACCTCTGAGAAAAGAGCGCCCAAAATTGCGGAATTTAATATTCTAAGATATGGAAAATTTGCCACTTTTTTTTTTGCACTTTCTTATTTTTGTGACATTGGTGTACCTTTTCTCAGAAAGTATTGTACCCAGAAGACTGAAATTAATATATAATATCAATGTGATGGCATTTTAGACGGTAGGCTAAAAAATTAAGATTTTTCCATCTTCAGCAAAAATAAAAAAATAAATTATTTGTAGTGATTCTTAATGCATAAAATTTTATCACTGATAATTTTTTGCCAACCGCTCAATGGAATTTTAAATTTATTTAGCCGGTTATATATGGTATGATCGACCTGCTTGGCAAGTTGGTATAGCGCTGGCCTTCTATGCCCAAGGTTGCGGGTTCGATCCCCAGCAAAACAATGGCATTTAAGTTTGTACTTTGCTTAAATGCGACAGGCTAATTCAGTAGATTTACTGGCATGTAAAAAAAACTCCTGCGGGACAAAATTCCGGCACATCCGGCGATGCTTATATAACCTCTGCAGTTGCGAGCGTCGTTAAATAAAACATAACATTAACATTATATGGTATGTTACATATGCCCCCGTCCACGCCTGTGGAGTAACAGTTAGCACGCCTAGCGTCGAAACCAGGTGGCCCGGGTTGGATTCCCGGTCGGGGCAAGTTACCTGGTTGAGGTTTTTTCCGGGCTTTTCCCTCAACCAATACGAGCAAATGCTGGGTAACTTACGGTGTTGGACCCCGGACTCATTTCACCGGCATTATCATCTTCATCTCATTCAGACGCTAAATAACCAAAGCTGTTGATAAAGCGTCGTAAAATAACCTAATAAAATAAAAAAAATACATATGCCCTATTTTTTCTACATCTGTATATTTTATAATTTCTGAGAAAAATGCGCCCAAAATTGAGAAATTTAATATTGTAAGATATGGAAGTACAGACTTCTACGTTTTCGGATCACACTTTTTTATTTTATTTCGTGTAGGGGAGAGTGTTGTACCTTTAAACACTTTTCATACTTTATTTTTTTTAACTTTGGGAGATGAAATTTTTAAAATGAAAAAATGCTTGAAATAATTATTGAAGATTCCTTTACAACTTCCTGTATGTATTTTCCTATTTTACAGATCTATTAAGGATGGAAAAAATAAAATGACGGGATATGTAATGTGTTCAAAGGTACAACAGGATCACGTACCTTGGAACATACCCTCTTGTAAGTTGGAACACATGGAATATAGGTGGGAATATAGCTGTAAGAACTGACAATCATATTTAAAATGTATTTGCAATCATAAACCAGAGCAGGCTTCTCTGATTGAGATTTCATTTCCTGGAGAAGCAATAACTGATTCAACAACTTTCTTCAAGGCATCCGAATCAATTGGGGACCTCTTTAATTTCAGACTTACCTCGTGACATGACCTTAAAATAAAAGAAAAACAAAAACCGATAGTATCGTGTAATTTGGAACATGTTCCATGGTACAAGATGTTTTGTGTTCAAAGGTACAAGAGGGTGCACGTTTAAACAAATACGGCTCCGAAAAATAAGAGAGTCAAATAAATAATGGAAATTAAAATATGTTATTACTAGACATCGGATTTTTAGGCACTAAAAATTGCAGTTTTAGGCGCCTAAAATAAGCTCAAAATTTGTAAAATTAGGCTCTATTTTAATGAAAATAGGCATTTTAGGCACATCAAAGTACCATACTTATTTCTTTCACTGAAATTTTTAGTTATACACTAAAATACGCACAAAAAAGTATGTTTAAACATTAAAAAGGAATACTATATTATATTTATAAACAGAGCTGCACAAATTTAATATATTGAAACTAATGAAATAATGATTATTGATATCAAGATTACTCATTTTAAGTTATTGAAATTCAGTTCCATGCTCAGACTTTATTATAACTATCTCCACAGTACACCACCAGAATTTTTTTCTAAATTCTCCACAGTTAACCTTTGCCTTTTGTCACCGAGAATCATTTTGAAAGCAGGCCCAAAAATACAAAGTTACATTTATTGTTGCATTTCCTGGTACTGTTAACACTAGGAGGGCCATTCTTTTAAATATTTTGTAACGGTTTACCCTACTAATTCGCAGTTTTACGACTTTTCATAAATATTTCAAAAACACTCTTTCTCCAAAAATTGTGATTTTATGACACTCTGAAGGGCAGTACAGCTAATCGGTTTGAGACCGAAAACAGTCATTTTTATAGTATAGTATATCTCTGAATCGGTAGCAGCAATGTTGTGATTGTTGCCTGCTTCAAAACTAAGGTTGGTTCTTTGTCGGCATTTATGCCTCCAAACATGTTAAATTCGGTGAAATCTATTGCGAGTGTCGTGAGATTCAAAACATTTTGTTTCCTTTATCAATGGTTTCATGGCCGGTGTAAGCAAACTTTCCACTTTTTAAATGCCTTAAATTTCCAGTGAATGCATGTATAAATTATAAAAAGTAAGAGTAAAATGCGAAACTTTACAGTGAGTTAGGCATTTTTAGGCGAATATTAACAAATTAGGCTCTAATAACCGTTTTAGGGCATTTTAGGGCACTATAAAACTCTTTGAATACCTTTCAATTTCCATGAAACACAAATATTAATAATTATTTTTACTTTTCTCCTAAAGAAACAAAATAGGCATTTGCCCTAGAATCCGATGTCTGGTTATTACTCACCAGATGATAGGGAACACACCGTACTTGAAAGATATTAACAAATGCAATCTAGTTTTGTGTTAGAAAACATACATCAATGAACGAAATGTTTACTTTTGGTACTAAAAAAAACTTCTTTTGTCCACGGAACTCACACTTTGCAATAAATCAAACTGAAACTACGACCAGAGCTACTTAGCGGCTTTCTCTACAATCTACTTCAGTTTGAGTCCTCTAGGTAGCAGCAAAAATTAAGAAACAAAAAATGTTCAAAGGTACACTATGCTAAAGGTACAACAGTCTTCCCTATATCATTCCCGAAAACACATATTAGTAAGCGTATATACTGAATATCAACAAAACCCGTCTAATAAATGATTTATAAGGAATCGTTGTAAACATTGTCTTGCTGCACGTAAAACCCTCCTTTTTTAATTAATTAAAGCGAAAAACTTGTATTTCCATTAAAATCTCGAAATGTAATTTTTAAAACCTCTAAAATTTCTTTTGATACACCGTGCAATTAGACGTTATGGGGTGTTAACCCCCCTGGAATGTGCGCTACTGCAGCATGTGTCGAATGTCATTACTCCGGACATGCGCGAGTGATCACTTATGAATAATTCCTAAAGAAAATGTTTTGTACACAGCCAAAGGAGGCGTGGGTACCTTACCTTGTGTGCGCTGGCGTTATTCCACACACACGATCACACACACTAGCACTCAAACAAAACAAAACAGGATCACCTTGCGCGACACACGAGGGGGTGTAGCACTACTGAAATGGTTCGCAGCAACGGACCCCGACGACGACGTCGTTCAATTTTCTGCGGCACCAATGCGCAGACGCCATGTTTGTGACGTCAGAGGAGGGTGGGACGGCCAGACTGCATGGCGCCCAGGCGCCACCTCGGAGGTAGAGTCAGGTGCGCTCTAAGGTAAGACCGAAACCGGAAGTGTGAAGGAGGTGCTCCTTGTTACGGGAAGCGAGTGTACAGGTGCATCTGTGATGCGAAGAAAATCGAGCAAAGGCGGAGAGTTGTTCCATTGCCTACCCCAAGTGCAAGTCTGTGGGGCTGTACCGCCTGGTAGCCTGACAAATGGGATGACGGATCTGTGACACGAACCCGTGGCGGCCGTGTACAATTATTAAAAAACAACAACGAAATCCGTACACACGTTTTGAGTTTCATGGGGAAATGTCTATTCTTATCCTTCTGCTGAAGAATTTTTATAAAATTCGTCTTCTTTATTATACAGGATGAATAAAAAATCTGGAACCATATAAATATCTTCCATATGCTTGATTTTCGATTATTGTAGATCATACACGGGCACAATTTTCGGTTATGTGAGGCACTCGATTTGAAATAGTTTGTTTACTAGGAGAGGAGACTGCAGAGTAGGATGGGAAATATAAACTGCTGTGACCTGCGTCACCTTATCGTAATCGCTAAGGCGGTCAGTGGCGAATTATTAAGAAAGCGCTTGGTTAACGTGAGAGACTCGAAAACTTTTATTCAATTTGGCAAATTAATTCGGCAGCTTTAATCATAAACCTCTTTACTATTTCTCCATCACTGAATTGATTTAAATCACAGGCGAGAAATTGCGTAACTGGCCAATAATATTCCATCACGT
The DNA here is from genome assembly GCA_025594305.2 of Periplaneta americana. NCBI lineage: Eukaryota > Metazoa > Arthropoda > Insecta > Blattodea > Blattidae > Periplaneta > Periplaneta americana. The sequence goes on along the minus strand of JAJSOF020000003.1, from coordinate 192,591,777 downwards.
TGTCTACGTTTATTTTCTTGAATATTCTGACGTTTATCAAGATTACTTAATAGATTTGCCGTTCTCGACCTAAAATAATTTAAAAAAATCATATTTCGTTTTCTACGCACATTTGATATATATTTTTTAAATTTCTTTTGGAAATAATACATACAAAGAACATTTAATTCCTCGTACCTTTTAATGCAGCGTGTTTAAGGTATAATGTCGTATTTAGTATAGTATGCAAATGTTAAGATCATAAATTTTCTTCGGAATAGTACGAAAAATAACATTTAATTTGTCTTACCTTCTAATTCAGCATGTTCTTTATGACATAAAGAGTAATGTCGTTGTATATTAAATTTATTAATGCCTAATAGGATTTTCGAGCATAACATACATCGTATGTTTTCCCATTCTAAACAGCAAAAAAAAAAAAACTCTTCTTCCCATTTCTCATGAAATAATCGTTTTCTAACGCGTACACACTGCTTTGATAATGCTATTATGCCACCACTGATATTGCTTATGAAACTGATATAGAACCTGCCCACGCCTAGGAGCTACGTGAGGGAGGAAAGGGGTCTGTGAAGATGATGTCACTCAGAGCGATAAGCTCTGTGAAGGTCACTGAGGCACTAATTCTCAAGTGAGGCACGATGCCCATCTATGCTGTAGGTGTTACCAGTATTTGTAAGACCAAATGCTCTATCAGTGACACATTCGATTCTAGCCCTCAGCTATCTCAAAAGCCCCCATTTTGGATGCAACTTTGACATTTTAAATGGAAAGGTGGTCATGTAGATACTCAAAATCATGTGAAATTTTCTGAAAAAAACAAAAACAAAAACAAAAACAATAGTGCAATATGTTTTGACATATCTCTAATCGTTTTCAATGCATTAAATGATAACTTTCATAATGACAAAATGAAAATTCTACAAAATATGCTCAATATGTTGTCCATTTTCGACAATGCACATTTGTAGACGGATTTTCCAGTCAGAGAGAACATTTTGTAGCATTCCGGGGTGACTTTTAGCACAGGCTTCAATGATACGGTTCTTTAAATGTTCCATATTCTCAATTTTCTCTTCATATACCAAGCTCTTTATGTAACACTAAAAGAAAAAATCAAGGAGTGTTAAATCTGGAGACCTGGCCGGCCATTCTACTGGTCCACACCGACCAATCCAATGTCCAGGGAACTGTTATTCCAGTCTGCTGCAATATTTATGTGGCTTAACTCACCAGAATGAAGAATGATATCAATTTTTTCCTCTTTGATAATGCCATCACGAAAATCAAGAAATTTGTCATAGGAAAGCTTCAAATAATCACAACATTGCATTGAAACTGCTACAGGTTAACCAAACAGTAAAGCAGGAAAAGTTAATTACCAGAATTGCATAAAAATACCTTTTCCAAAGCCTCCTTAGTACTGTACCATGTTACAAAATATCTGTAGATGCAGTAACTAAAGTTTGTGTCATTATGACAGTTATGTTTAAATAATTTGAAAACGATTAGAGATATCTCAAAACGGATTGCACCATTGTTTTTCTCAGAAAATTTCACATGATTTTGAGTACCTACATGACCCACTTTCCATTTAAAATTTCAAAGTTGCATCCAAAATGGCTGCTTTTGAGATAGCTGAGAACTAGAATCGAATGTGTCACTGGCAGAGCTTTTTGGTTTACAAATACTGGTAACACCTATAGTAATCGAAAATCATGAATATGGAACATACTGCATTTATATGGTTCCAGACTTTTGATTCACCCTGTACAAACAAGGATGTATCTGCTATAATTTAATTAGTCTCTGTTAGAGTTGTAGACTACCATAGAATACGAAATTGCAGCGTAGAATGCGATAGTTTTTCCTAGCAGCATTCGTAGAATAGAATGCAACTAAAGATGCACCAAGGCACTGCTAGTTGCATAAACAACAGGCGATGTTATCTGTCAGTGATATTAAACATGACGATATAATAAGCAGATTCTATAACACACGGCTTCGTGGTCTAGCGGTCAGAGTTCGTGGCATTCGTGACTAAAAAACGTGAGATCTCCGGTTCGATTCTCGTCCTGAGGGTGGAAATTTGTCCTTAACGAAACATTTTAATACTTTCACTCGTAAAGATCTGGAAGCTAAGTGAGTGTATATAAAACGTTTCTGTAGACAGGGGCACCTCACTGTTCAAGAAAAGTTTAGTAAAAGTTCTCAGAATGCGTCCTACGTTTGAAGTATGAGAACTGTACGATACAAAAACCATCAACAAGAAGAAAGCCAAATGCAAATATTGTGTATCGATTTACCATAATGCACTGGCAACTGAACACTTAAGTTATTATTTTAAAAATTGAATAAAATTAATTTGAACGTTAAATCAGATTATACGGCTGAGATTGAAAATAAAATAATGGTACCAAGCAAATACTTACTTACTTACTTACTGGCTTTTAAGGAACCCGGAGGTTCATTGCCGCCCTCACATAAGCCCGCCATTGATCCCTATCCTGAGCAAGATTAATCCAGTCCCTACCATCATATCCCACCTCCCTCAAATCCATTTTAATATTATCTTCCTACCTACGTCTCGGCCTCTCCAAAGGTCTTTTCCCCTCTGGCCTCCCAACTAACACTCTGTATGCATTTCTGGATTCGTCCATACGTGCTACATGCCCTGCCCATCTCAAACGTCTGGATTTAATGTTCCTAATGATTTCAGGTGAAGAATACAATGCGTGCAGCTCTGCGTTGTGTAACTTTCTCCATTTCTCCTGTAACTTCATCCCTCTTAGCCCCAAATATTTTCCTAAGAACCTTATTCTCAAAAACCCTCAATCAAATAAAATTACATAATGGAACATTTTTGTCACGATCCAAAGCATAATATGTATAAATTTAAGCCTTCAGTTAAATTAAATTGAATATTAATTCGTATAATTTAAGCTAAAGGCTCTCCCAACAAGAACGATGAATTCAATAATTTCAATAAATGTTATGTAAGGTTTGTGGAAAGTCAATCACGAAAGAAAGTATTTTATAAGTCAACGTGTGTCACCTAAAAAGTAAATATGTGATATAATTTAAATTTATTGCTAAAATATATCATGTCTGTTTAAAATTTATGTCTTTTTCAAAATTTATTGTGTCTTTTTTACGTTTTATTGTCTTTTTTGTCTGCCTACATGGATAAATATATAATAAGATGCGAAACTGCGGTCAGCACCATCTGGCGGCGGGGGCTGAAATAAGATGATCAGCGCCCAACGTCGTAGGTGGTGAACATTAGAACTACATGTTGAGTACATTACCCAGAGTTCTCTATTTATCCGTTCGAGATATTGCTCGAAGAGACAAGATGGCAGACGAAACTTGCTAATACATAAAGTGATACTACGTGTGTAAAGTGGCCACGTTCAATTAGTAGGCTAGCGGTGTCAAAGAGGACGGAAGCTTTGTAGTTTCAATAATTTTAATTATGTCGCGCTGTCCATTGTCGTCAAGTCTTTTGAAGGCCGCTCCAATACTCCATGTTATATTAATATATAGCAGCAACAAACAAGACGTGACAACGTCGCATTTTCATTTTATTATCGGTGCATGGAATAAAGACCTACAAATCTTAAAAGGAATGCCGCTGCCTAATAATTAAACGAGGCTACTTTATAAGCAGTGTATGTTAAACATTGATGTTTATGGACGTTGTAAAAATAGTGTTGTTGAATGTATTGTAAAATAATAGTAATATTATAAATTGAACTATCTAAGTAGTTCTTGCAGACTTTTCCATTGTGCTGTACAATAAATACCCAAAGAATACAATCCCAATTATCTAACCTTTTGCTTTATTTTTTGTCTCTGTCTGGTTATATTTTAATCGGGTAGTGTAAAATAGATCGTCTCTTTTATCTTCCTGTTGGCTCCGGTAAGAATTTTCAGTAGAAGATGCTGTGAGGAATAAAAATGTAAATGTTTTATTTTAAATTGGGTTAGTTCTGAATATCGATGAGGGTGGGAGGGAATACTTTCTGCATAGTTTAACATTTTCGTCACCAGGTGCGCTGCTAAATGCATGGAGTAATTAGTTACTCTTTTCGCTACTTGGTGCGCTGCTAGATGTAATAACGCCCCTCCTCCAAACAGATGGCAGCAAGATCAATTTCTACAACGGCGCCTCTAGTATGTGTTACGGGAAACTCAGTAAGTTTCGCATCCTATTATACAGGGTGTTTCAAAAATACTGGGCATAATTTCAGGTATGTATTTCCCACATGTAGACAATCAAAATAGTTCATTACAACATGTGTCCGGAAATGCTTTATTTCCGAGTTATGGCCTTCACACCATTGAAATTCACCGGAACGTTTTTCTTTCCGCAGGTCGTTGCCGTCAAAGGAGACATTAAGAGGGCACTCTGACAGTTCATTCCGAGGCGAAGGTTACATTCAGTACTTGGATCGGAGGTTTCCTGATCGATGGATAGGTAGAGGTGGCCCAATTGCTTGGCCTCCACGGTCACCTGATCTGAACCCTCTCGATTTCTACTTGTGGGGCCATTTAAAATCATTGGTTTATTCGTCTCCGGTGCCTGATTTGGAATCCCTTCGGAATCGAATTGTAGCATGTTCTGAGGACATACGCAATACTCCTGGAGTTTGGGATCGTGTTCGCAGGTCAATGAGACATCGATGTGAGGTCTGTATTCAAGCAGGAGGTGGACATTTTGAACATCTTCTGTAATGACAACGCCCTGCTGAAAGAAAAACGTTCCGGTGAATTTCAATGTTGTGAAGGCCATAACTCGGAAATGAAGCATTTCCGGACACATGTTGTAATGACCTATTTTGATTGTCTACATGTGGGAAATACATACCTGAAATTATGCCCCGTATTTTTGAAACACCCTGTATATTCAGCCATGCTGCCTATTTTAACTGTTATAAATGCCTAAACATCCGGGCTCTATTGATGATGATGATGAATTCTCCTATTGATTTATACCCCTTATTTCTTGTTCTCTTCTTCTTTTTCTTTCCGTCGTCCTAATATTTTCGTCTTCTTTAAATTATTCTTTCCGGTCTTTTGCTTCCAGTTCTAACATCCCTTATCCTTCTTTTTGTCTCATTTTTGCACCAATTTAGCTTTTCCCTTTATTATCAATTGTGCAAGTCTCTGAATTTTTAACTGAGCTTTCTACAGCTACTATGAACGTTTCAAGCGCCACGTTTCTTTTTTGTCTTACCACTCATTTTCTTTCAGCTCTCTCTGTTTTTTATGGCGTCACTACGTCTCCATTCCAGTATTCCATTTTCTGTTGTCTCGGAGGAAATAAGTATAATGAAATATTGAACATTATTATTTCCTGCTCTCCACTGTGAGTCGAGTAATAGAAAATCTGATCGCATATTCAGCAATCTGTGGTTCGATACCCGACAGTAGAATAGGAATTTGTCCCCCCTTCCTTGCGGACTGTCAGTGTGTGTCCCACTACTCTTGTTTTTATTTTTATTTTAGTTGGTTATTTAACGACGCTTTATCAACTACTAGGTTATTTAGCGTCGATGAAACGTACCAACGCTCTCCCACTGAGCTACCCGAGATGATATTTTTCCCTCTATATCCACAGATGAGGGGCTGACAACAGTCAAGCAACGCCATTTGAGTTAACTCTTGTGACTTTATTCACATTACGGTTATGGAAATTAAAACCCCTGGAAATTATTCAAATTAACTTTACAGAAAAAAAGCCAACCAGGTAATCAGCCATTCGTGAAGCGGGATGATCGAACCCGCATTCCATTTCTGAAAACCTCGGAAAATAACAGACCGGTAATCAGCCCAAGCATCGCGCCTTAACCAGACCGGCAGCCACGCCGCCGTGGCCTTCTCTTGTGTTGTTCTGTATTGTCTGAAGCAGTTTAGTTATGAATTATGCTTTGCTAAACAGGAAGTCTCGGTGTTCTTTAATATCTAGTGCAGTGATCATCAACCTGGAGGCCGCAGTCCTTTGGGGGACCAGAGAAAATTTAGTAGTAATAGTAGTATTTATTTAACCTGGTAGACATAAGGCCATCAGGCCTACTCTTCCCCTCTACTAGGGGATTACAACTACAATATTACTATTACAATATTGCAATAAAATTGTAATTACAATTAATCGGGGGCCGCGAACAAAATAATGATGATATAATAATACTAATTTTTTAATTGGTTATTTAACGCCGCTGTATCAACTACTAGGTTATTTAGCGTCGATGAGATTGGTGTTAGCGAGATAGTATTTTGCGAGATGAGACCGAGGATTCGCCATAGATTACCTGGCATTCACCTTACAGTTGGGGAAAACCTCGGAAAAAACCCAACCAGGTAATCAGCCCAAGAAGGGATCGAACCCACGCCCGAGCGCAATTTCAGATCGGCAGGCAAGCGCCTTAACCGACTGAGCCACGCCGGTGGCTAATAATAATAATAATAATAATAATAATAATAATAATAATTAGTTACTTACAAATGACTTTCAGAGAACCCGGAGCTTGATTGCCGCCCTCACATAAGCCCGCCATCGGTCCCTATCCTGAGTAAGATTAATCCAGTCCCTACCATCATATTGGACCTCCCTCAAATCCATTTTATATTATCCTACCATCTACGTCTCGACCTCCCCAAAGGTCTTTCCCCTCCGGCCTCCCAACTAACTTTCTATATGCATTTCTGGATTCGCCCATACGTGCTACATGTCCCGCCCATCTTAAACGTCTGGATTTAATGTTCCTAATTATGTCAGGTGAAGAATACAATGCGTGCAGTTCTGTGTTGTGTAACTTGGATACATTGATTCTCCGTCTGTCGACCGCCGTTTACTTCATTGGAATATGTCGTTTAGTTTAGAAATTATAGGTGCGACAAAACTGGCCTAAAAATGTACTGGTCGACTTTCTGGAATGACATCCTAGTACCGGACCGAACTTATAGTTGTATTCACGACAAAAATAATATCCTTGAGATCTCGCCCGAGGCGGAGTGGTTAGCCTCTCTGCCTTCCACCGTGGCGATCCGGGTTCGATCGCCGTCTGAATCACGAAAGAATTTATGATGTACAAAACGGGTTCGAGTATTTTTTTCGGGTTCACCCGTTTCCCTTCACTATTACCATCATCAATGCTGCATATCCCATGATCACCCTCACTCTACGAGATCCGAAGCCAGGTCTCCAGAACAAATAAAAAATGACTGAAAATTGTACACTGACTTTCAAAGATATCTGACCTATGATTTTATGATCGTTTAAGCGAAGTTTTCAACTATGGGATAAATCAGAACCAAAGATATAAAAAACTGACAAATTTTGAAAGAATTCTGCTAGTTCTCAATAGGTGGCACCATTATTGGGGCGGTTAAAAATGTGTCAGCGAAAATGATTATATAGATTAAGCATGAATTGTTCTCATAATTGACAATATCAGCGGTTTCCAGCTAAACCCAATGTTGTTTTACAATCACTAGATTGGGATGAAAAATTGAATTCTGTAATGTGGGTATATTTATGTACGATTGATAACACTGACTATTATCTTCGCCATCTATTAATAGAAGTAATAACTAAAGAAGCCACACTTACACCACCGCTCTAAAGTTTTCGATCACCTATCACAACTATAAATTTGTATATATTATTTAATGTACCGACGCCGGGGTGGTATCCGGTGTGGCTTAGTAGATAAAGCATCAGCACGTAGAGCTGAAAACCCGGGTTCAAATCCCGGCGCCGGAGAGAATTCTTCTCCGTTCCATTACTCTTACATCGTATAAATTTGTAGTTCAAACAGAGATTTCGTTTTGAATATTCAATAATATCATAATGCTAGAGAGTTAAAATATTTATTTTGTTGGTCTAGTTAGTTTTTCCGATGTGTTTGTACATTGAAATAAAGTACATAATTGTTTTCATTGCTGATCGAAAACTTTTGACCGATAGTGTAAACCAGCAAATTATCTATCACTATCGATTAGTATAGCCGCCGACGTGGCTCAGTCAGTTAAGTCAGGTCTGAAGTTGCGCTCGGGCGCGGGTTCGATCCCCGCTCGGGCTGATTACCTGGTTGGTTTTTTTCCGAGGTTTTCCTCAACAGTAAGGTGAATGCCAAGTAATCTATGGCGAATCATCGGCCTCATCTCGCCAAATACCATCTCACTATCACCAATCTCATCGACACTAAATAACCTCGTAGTTGATACAGCGTTGTTAAATAACCAACTAAAAATTCGATTATTAGGGTCAGATATCTTTGAACGTCAGTGTACATATATTTCTGTTTAATAAAGACTACGGATATTAAAACTATCCTTTGTGATTATTATCAGGCCAGGAGGCCGCACTAAAGTAATGTGAGGAAAAAAGGGGCCTCATTTTCAAAAAAAGTTGAGAATCACTGGATTATTGTTCGTGCACAACCTCCAAGAGTGATTATTTGCGTATCAGGTTCCAGGACTACTGAGACATGATTTACAATGTGGAGTCGACACGTGGACTCTTAAAGATGAGCACTGTCTAATTCGGAGGGACCCCGGAGATTTTGTCTGAAAACTCTTGGCGGTATCGGAAACCTCGTTAAGAGTGGCAGAGCCCCTAATCTAATCAGCAGCGGCTCGTCTCGTAGAGTGCAGTTACTTCTCCCAATTAAGAAGCCCAATTGTTTCACCTCGTCACCCTCCCTCCAAACTAATACCACATCACAGCCGTACTTCGCAGCTTGCTGCCCTCACACAGTCTTTCATTTTCACTGGGCAAACAGTCCCGACCCAAATGACGACTATATTTTTAACTTTATGTAGCTAATTTTTGTGTACTTCCTCTCATACTTGCAGAATTTAATCTTCTATAATCATATTATCCATATGCTCTTGTTCACAAATTAATGTAATTTATTTTCACAGAAACTTGCGATTCAATTGTTTCACAATTGTTGCTATGACGAAGTAAATTACAGCAATTCAAGCTGTTCTTGAGTGAAGAGGATTTCACGTTAATAAAAAATCATTTCCATCAAATGACCAGTTTCCATAGAAACGTCTGCCTACTACATAGCTTCTATAATGTACTAGGTAAGGCCCACAAAACGAATGCTTTTTTTCTTAACGTGGAATGCTTATCTATACTAATAATAAATCTGTAGCCGAAATTTTTCTGGTAATTTTCGATTTTCCAAAAATAATTGGTCCTAACATATATAATTAACCACCCTGAAACCGAAAATCGCTTTTTTGAAATTTTTGTTTGTATGTCTGTCTGTCTGTCTGTATGTTTGTTACCTTTTCACGCGATAATGACTGAACGGATTTTGATGAAAATTGGAATATAAATTAAGTTCGTTGTAACTTAGATTATAGGCTATATGGCATTCAAAATACATTATTTAAAAGGGGGTTATAAGGGGGCCTGAATTAAATATATCGAAATATCTCGCTTATTATTGATTTTTATGAAAAATGTTACATAACAAATATTTCTTTAAAAATCATTTCCGATAAGTTTTATTCTTTGAAAAATTTTAATAGGACTGATATTTAATGAGATAAATGAGTTTTAAAATTAAAATAACTGCCATCTAAGCCCGTACAATGAATTAAAAAAACAAATGACTTCGTCTATAAGGGGCTTTGGACAGCAACAATCGAAAGCTAAGAAAGATAGCCTACAGATAACGTTTCTGCGTTTCTGTGAAGTAATATCTGAAGCTAAATTAACCGATTTGTATAATTAATTATTAATTCACCATTGGAAAGTGTAGTTTCTCTCTATATGGACATAATGCTATAATGTTATCACAGTAACTTCTGAGTGAATCGAGGACAGGTAAGATTGAAATAGCTTCTTATGCACAGAAAACTTGATAGGCTATTCTGTATATTCGTTTCCTGTATTTCCTAAACTAATTTTTATGACCAAATGAGTGTCTCTGGATCAAAATGATCGCATTTTAATTTTTTAATTAAATTTAAATTAAGTAACATAATAAACGATTTATCCTTCTATCAAACACGAATGTTCCCTGGATCAAATGTCCTATTTTAATTATATAATTACTTTATATTTATTTCTAATGGGTGCAGCGGAGCGCACGGGTACGGCTAGTAGTAAGAATAAAAATGAAGTAGCCTACTTTGTCAAGGTTTGTACTCATGAGTATCAAGTTACTACTGCCAACTTTTGACCAAATATCATATCTTAACAAAAATGACGAGTGACGAATTTTGGAGACCTGGCGAACTTAGAATTATTAGTTTATCAGAATATGCTAGAGTTTTATTTACAAGTAGTCTATATTTAAATAGTGTCACTTTTCATTAATATTATTGCTTTTGTTTTCACAGATTTGGCATCTGTTACGTCTGCACAATAAATTGTCGATTCCAACCTTCATGAATTGTCAGCGTCTCTTTAACCGGTGAGTTGTATTTCAATCTTGACTTTATTATTTACATTTGTGGTATTACTTAAAGTTTCATTTAGATTTTAATGTCCGTGATGATAGTACACTAATGTTTCAAAGTCCAGGTTTTGGCTCTACCTATCTGGCTTGTCTTCGCTTTTTGAGGGTGAGACGCGACAAGGATCCGTACACTTATCCGTGCGATGATTATCCAAGTTCGACAATTGCCCTGGGTGGCATTCGTAAATCCGACGCTGACAGGTGGGCCATTATGCCTTAGCCCCTATTAGAGCTAGATCCCATTTCGTAGACGAGTAACCTGATAAGTCCAAGGAGTCTGGAATTCTATGCATTTCTTATATTAGTACCGGAAACCCATACTATCCTCAAGACTTCACCCCAGCATATTTTTTACTATTGCAGATGATAGATGAAATGAGAGGGAGGTGGAGAGTGTTGGTGGAATGGTAGAAGGTAATTTGAGCACCCCGAAAAAAAAACCCTCTGCAATCTCTGCTTTGTCCACCACAAATTCCCTCATGACTTGGTCGGGAATTTAACTCTGGTTGCTTGAATGGAAGACTAGCGCTCTAGTACTTGAACCATAGACTTGATTTTTGGTTCTGATGCACGTGGCTGTATACCTGCGTGAAGCTTTTTTTTAGTTGTTTATTTAACGACGCTGTGTCAGCTACTCGGTTATTTAACATCGGTGGTATTAGCGATAGCGAGATGATTTTTTTTTTCGAGATGAGGACGAGAATTCGCCATAGATTACCTGACATTCGCATTACTGTTGTGGAAAACCTCGGGAAAAACCCAACACGTAAAAGGCTGGTTCATAATAAACCGATAACGGAAACGAGAAGGCGGACGAGTACGAAAATATTGTTAAAATAAATGTATTTACATGTGAGAATTCACAAATAATTTTCACCTTCCCGATTCCGGGCTTCTCATTAATTGTGAATGCTCACATTCAAATACATTTATTTTAACAGAATTTCCGTTGTCGTTTCCGTTTCCGATTTATTATGGACCAGCCTTGATCAGCCCAAACGGGAATCGAACTCGCGCCTGAGCGCAACTCTGGATCGGCAAGCAAGCGCCTCAACAAAGAAAGACGCAGAAATTGCAACCCCATCTTCACCTCTGTTTGAGATTTTTTAGTTGTTTTATTTTACGACGTTTTATCAACTGCGATTTTTATCTAGCGTTCTAAATGAGATGAAGGTGATAATGCCAGCTCCGAAAGTTACCCAGCATTTGCTCTTAATGAGTTGACGAAAAAACCCAGGAAAAAACCTAAACCAGGTAACTTGTACCAACCAGGATATGAACTTAGGTCCGCTCAATTAATGGGTGAGTTTAATATAGTCAATACTTAACAATATTAAATACATTAAATATTTATGTTACTACATGACATAACATTTACACATAATGACAAACGTTTTCACCAAATAAATTGGCATCTTCAGGTCAAAGTAAAACATGTTGACAAAAAATGAACAAATAGAAATTCAAATATAATTAAATACAGAAAAAATTAACTCTAAAATTACAAATACACGCAATAAACCGTATCCTCCCAACTTTAATAGTACACCAGCCAAAATTAAATGAAATAAAGTCATAATAAATATTAAGATTTCACCCAAAAATAGAAAAATAACTTCCAAAATCTAGTTAAAAACAGTAGTTAAAAAATTAAAATGGTATAATAGGCATCTAAATAATATGCCATTAAAAACAAGTGGCAAGATAAAATTATCCAGGTATCATAGAATCTACTGGGGACGATGTATTAACATGGAAGAATATGTGACGAAGAAAGAAGGCAAGACCTCTTCTAGTATTGCAGGTAGAGTTCCAAAAAGATGAAAAATTCTGCAAAATAGGACGATCGTGTTTCTGAATATGGATGTATGGAATAAAGCCATGTAAAGTATAAAGGGTGGTGTAAAAGAAAGTTTTTGATAACAATTAATTTTTTTAAAGTCTTAAAATGACGATACTTACAGAAGGTTAAGAAGAAGTTGACATGAGTCCTATCTTGTAGCATTTTTCATCTTTTTGGAACTGTACCTGCAATACTAGAAGAGATCTTGCCTTCTTTCTTCGTCACATATTCTTCCATGTTAATACATCGTCCCCAGTAGATTCTATGATACCTGGATAATTTTATCTTGCCACTTGTTTTTAATGGCATATTATTTAGATGCCTATTATACCATTTTAATTTTTTAACTACTGTTTTTAACTAGATTAGCTCAAGTGTTCATTTTTTGTCAACATGTTTTACTTTGACCTGAAGATGCCAGTTTATTTGGTGAAAACGTTTGTCATTATGTGTAAATGTTATCCCATGTAGTAACATAAAGATTTAATGTATTTAATATTGTTAAGTATTGACTGTATTAAACTCACCCATTAATTGATATTGTACTTAACGGACCAACATGCCTTTAAAATTAAGTCCGCTCGTTTCACGGTTAGACATGTTGTTACTTCAAAGTAGTTAAAAATGGATGGAAAAAAATACACATTTCCAAGTAATTTGTAATGAAAATGTGTTAGTGTTTCATTCCTCTGAAAGTTTCTAGGTCCTGTGAATCTTGCTCATTTACATTTTGTATAGACCCACACATAATGGCGACTTAGAGCGCTCTTGCAGACCGGGATTCTCTCCAAGTAAGCTATAATTACAGGGTATAATTTAGCTGCTCTGGACACGGAATGTTCCCATAGGTCATGGATGCTGGCACGAAGATGCCGGACACTTTTTTGGGTAAATTCGCGTAGATAATAGCGAGATAGGAAGGAAGTCTGGAGAAGTATCGATCCCTGGGGGAAGGCCTGAGATCGACGCTCTATCGCTTCAACTACAGCAACCCGGCCCTCAAGCTGCGCTCCTCCCTAACCTATCTTACTTTCCGCAGTTAATAGAACTCGCTATCAGATGCAAACTTCAGACAAAGGCACAGATTAACTACTTGATTTAAACAGTAAGTTCGCTTATTACAAACTGAAAGAGAAAGAGACAACATGGAAAGGTATGTATATAAACGGAGTAAGAAAACAACTAAAAAATAAAATACATAGAGAGGAAAATCCAAAATGAAGAGACAGAAAATAAAGAGAAAACATGGAGAAGGTGAAAACTAGAGAGAAAGGGAAATAAAAATAAAAAGATACTACAAGAAAGAGAAAGACAAAAATTAAACCATCCCTGGATGCTAGAGACTAGCCAACTGTATAGTTATTATATCATTATTAATTACTAACGACAAACAACCTTCAATTTAAAGTACTTACTTACTTACTGGCTTTCAAGGAACCCACAGGTTCATTGCCGCCCTCACATAAGCCCGCCATTGATCCCTATCCTGAGCAAGATTAATCCAGTCTCTACCATCATATCCCACCTCCCTCAAATCCATTTTAATATTATCTTCCCATCTATGTCTCGCCCTCCCTAAAGGTCTTTTTCTTTCCGGCCTTCCAACTAACACTCTACATGCATTTCTGGATTCGCCCATACGTGCTACATGCCCTGTCCATCTCAAGCGTCTGGATTTAATGTTCCTAATTATGTCAGGTGAAGAATACAATGCGTGCAGTTCTGAGTTGTGTATCTTTCTCCATTCTCATGTAACTTCATCCCTCTTAGCCCCAAATATTTTCCTAAGCACCTTATTCACAAACACCTTTAATCTCTGTTCCTCTCACAAAGTGAGAGTCCACGTTTCACAACCATACAGAAGAACCGGTAATATAACTGTTTTATAAATTCTAACTTTCAGATTTTTCGACAGCAGACTGGATGATAAAAGCTTCTCAACCGAATAATAACACGCATTTCCCATATTTATTCTGTGTTTAATTTCTTCCCGAGTGTCATTTATATTTGTTACTGTTGCTCCGAGATATTTGAACTTCTCCACCTTTTCAAAAGACAAATTTCCAATTTTTATAGTTCCATTCCGTACAATATTCTCGTCACGAGACATAATCATATACTTAGTCTTTTCGGGATTTACTTCCGAACCTATCTCTTTACTTGCATCCAGTAAAATTCCCTTATTTTCCCTAATCGTTTGTGGATTTTCTCCTAACATATTCACGTCATCTGCATAGACAAGCAGCTGATGTAACCCGTTCAATTCCAAACCCTGTCTATTATCCTGGACTTTCCTAATGCCATACTCTAGAGTAAAGTTAAAAAGTAAAGGTGATAGTTTAGCCCGCAGTGAATTGGAAACGCATCTGCCAGAAACTGACCTATACGAACTCTGCTATACGTTTCACTGAGACACATTTTAATTAATCGAACTAGTTCCTTGGGAATACCAAATTCAATAAGAATATCATATCAAACTTCTCTCTTAACCGAGTCATATGCCTTTGTGAAATCTATGAATAACTGATGTACTGTACCCTTATGCTCCCATTTTTTCTCCATTATCTGTCGAATACAAAATATCTGGTCAATAGTTGATCTATTACGCCTAAAACTACACTGATGATCCCCAATAATTTCATCTACATATGGAGTTAATCTTCTCAAAAGAATATTGGACAAAATTTTGTACGACGTCAACAAAAGTTACTACAGTTAGTCTTGGCCCCCTTCTTAAAGATAGGTACGATTATGGACTCCTTCCATTGTTCTGGTACAATTTCCTTTTCCCAAATAGCAAGTACAAGCTTATAAATTTCGTTAGATAATGCGCTTCCACCCTCTAGTATTAATTCTGCTGGAATTTGATCGATACCTGGAGACTTATAATTTTTCAGATTTTCTGTCGCAATTTCGACTTCAGAAAGTGTGGGTTCGGGTATAAATGGCTCAGCAGTTTGTATTTGAATTTCGTCCCGATCATTTCTATTTGGCCTATGTATATTTAGTAATAATAATAATAATAATAATAATAATAATAATAATAATAATAATAATAATAATAATAATGATAATAATAAATTAATAATAATAACAAAAATACTTAATAATAATAATAATAATAATAATAATAATAATAATATTAACCCTGGTAGAAATGCTCATTTTTTGGTCTTGTTTTTAATAGAAATATTACTGCCGAAAATTATTTTCAAGTTCTAGAAATGATGAGCATGAGTTTCAGCGCTCGCTACCATGAAAGTGTAAAATCTCTTAGATCGCTGCCTAATATTAAAATAATAAAATAAAATGTGTAATACTACAGGGTGTTTAAAAATACGGGGCATAATTTCAGGTATATACGAGGGGGATCCAGGAAATAACGACCGTTCGCGCATACCCGCCGCGCAGCTGACTCCCCTTCCTTGTTTGAAGGTCAACTGGCTTCCATAACATGTGTTCTCATAATGTTGTGAGTACTGGTTCCGCAGGTGCAACAAGTCGCCATTGTGCATTTTGTGTTACTTCAAAATGAACGACGTGATTGATAATCCCGCCGACTGTGAGGTGAGGAATGTGATTCGATTTTTGAATGCCCGATATTTGAAACCTGCAGAAATTTACCGGCAATTTAAAGAAGT
This sequence comes from Periplaneta americana, assembly GCA_025594305.2. Lineage (NCBI taxonomy): Eukaryota > Metazoa > Arthropoda > Insecta > Blattodea > Blattidae > Periplaneta > Periplaneta americana. Next base: position 192,575,806 of record JAJSOF020000003.1, on the reverse strand, counting down.
GTATGGTTACTGTAATGAATGAAAGAAATGTGAAAAATGGTGCCAAATGTTCAACAATGGGCGAACAAATGTCCACGATGAAACTCGACCCGGACGCCCATCACTCATCACAGAAGACCTGAAGACTAAAGTGAACGACAGAATCTTGCAAGACAGGCGCACACCGCTCGACGAATTGCATATTGCCTTTCCTGACATTTCTCGTTCTTTGCTTGGTGAAATTGTGTCGCAACAACTTGGCTAACACAAAATCTGTGCACGATGGTTCCACGGCAACTGAGTGACCAACACAAAACTCAGAGAATGGCCTCAGCACTGACATTCTTGATGGGATATCACACAGATGGAGACGCCTTTCTTGATCAAATTGTGACTGGTGATGAGACCTGGGTGTCTCACAACACCCCAGAGACCAAGTGCCAATCACGTCAGTGGCATCATCCCTCATCACCCAAGAAACCGAGAAAATTCAAACAGACTCTCTCAACACAAAAAGTCATGGCTACTGTCTTTTGGGATCGCAAAGGTGTTCTTTTGCTGGATTTCATGCCAAAAGGCACTACGATCAATGCAAATCGTTGTTGTGAGACTTTACGAAAACTACGGCGAGCCATCCAAAACAAGAGGCGAGGAATGCTTTCGAGAGGAGTTGTGCTTCTTTACGACAACGCCCGCCCGCACACTGCTGCTTCAACTCGAGAATTGCTGGATCAATTCGGTTGGGAAATCTTTGATCATCCGCCCTATAGTCCAGACCTTGCTCCTAGCGATTTTCACCTTTTCACTAAGCTGAAAGACTTTCTGGGTGGTACGCGTTTTGGAAATGATGAAGAGTTGAAGAAGACAGTGAACACCTGGCTTAATGAACTGGCGGCAGAGGAGTATAACACGGGAATTCTAAAGCTAGTGAACAGATACGACAAATGTTTAAATGTAGGTGGTGATTATGTGGAGAAGTAAAGGAAGCTTCAGTTATGTAACAGACTTTGTTTTTTCAAATAATTTTTTTAATTATTACAACAAAACGGTCGTTATTTCCTGGATCCCCCTCGTATTTCCCACATGTAGGCAATCAAAATAGTTCATTACAACATGTGTCCAGAAATGCTTTATTTCCGAGTTATGGCCTTCACAACATTGAAATTCACCGGAACGTTTTTCTTTCCGCAGGTCGTTGCCTTCAAAGGAGACATTAAGAGGGCACTCTGACAGTTCATTCCGAGGCGAAGGTTACATTCAGTTTTGTGTAGGCGTTGGACTGTGCGGCATGTATTCAAATCAAGAGCTGGCAGAGATACACTTCATGTACGGTAAGGCGGACGGCAATGCTGCGCTGGCTCGTCGTTTGTACCAGGAGAGGTACCCACAGCGACAATGTCCAGATCGGAAGACATTTGTACGTCTCCATTACCGTCTGTGCGAGTATGGAAAATGTAACTCTCCTGGTTGGGAAAGGGGACGACCAAGATCTACAACTCCAGAAGTACAGGAGGAGATTCTGGATGCTGTGAACATGACTCCTTCTATCAGCACACGAAGGGTAGCGTTGCAAGTCAATGTTCCTCATACGACTGTCTGGAGACTGTTGAAAGAGTATCAATTGTATCCTTATCATTTACAACGTGTACAGACCCTGTCACCAGCAGATTACCCTGCACGAGTTAGGTTCTGTCAGTGGTTCTTGCAGCAGTGTGGTGTAAATCCGAACTTTCCTGCCTTAGTATTATTTACAGATGAAGCACAGTTCACACGAGATGGCATAACAAATTTCCACAATCAGCATGTATGGGCGTATGAAAACCCACGTGCAACTGTTCCATCTCATCACCAGGTGCGGTTCTCCCTCAACATGTGGGCCGGTATCATTGGTGATCGATTAGTTGGACCCCATGTACTTGTAAACAGACTTACGGGGCAGGCGTACACAAACTTCCTGGTAAACACCATACCTCATGTTTTAGAAGACACTCCACTGATCAATCGACAACACATTCACTTCTTGCATGATGGCGCTCCTGCACACTTCAGTCGTACGGCTCGCCGATACTTGGATCGAAGGTTTCCTGATCGATGGATAGGTAGAGGTGGCCCAATTGCTTGGCCTCCACGCTCACCTGATGTGAACCCTCTCGATTTCTACTTGTGGGGCCATTTAAAATCATTGGTTTATTCGTCTCCGGTACCTGATTTGGAATCCCTTCGGAATCGAATTGTGGCATGTTCTGAGGACATACGCAATACTCCTGGAGTTTGGGATCGTGTTCGCAGGTCAATGGTATGGTATGGTTTATTCTCACTCCAACCTTTGGTCCTGCTGGCCCTTCACATTATAGTATTCGGGCCAGCAGTCCCTTCCATATACTATTTACAACTTGCACAATACTCGATGTTAATGACCGACATCTCTTCATCATTTAATGTTCACCCACTAAGTCTTTCATGTTCGTTCACCACACTTCCTATATTTCTGCGTTTATTAAATATTCTTTCTTTCCCTCTACTCCTACCTTCTACTATTTCCTATTCCTAATAACAACGTAACAATTACTTTTTGTATTCATCATTTTCACAGACCAACTTATTTAACATATCACTACAATCATTTACTGTACTATAGTCTTAACTAAGCCTACCCTCTATTATTTGCTTTACATCTATCTATATTACTTTTTTGTCCTACTGATACCTATCTAGTCTAGTCCTACTTCTAGCTCCTCTACTCTTCCTATATTTACAATACGTCCTACTCATTCCTACTAATTAAATAACTCATCATGACCCTTCTCATACTAAAACACTATTCATCCATATTCATTGCACCATTAATTAATCCTTCATTCCACTGACACACCATTTCCTTAGATTGTATGCTGGTTTATCCTTGCTGCTCTCCGCCTTATCCCTATCGACTTTCTTTTGCACATTAACCTTTCCCAGCTGTTGTCTCGCGTTGCCTTCATTTCTTTCGCTGACACCACACACGTCTACATTACCGCTCCTATTCGTTTGACACATTACACTCTTGTTGTGACCGCAGGTCAATGAGACATCGATGTGAGGTCTGTATTCAAGCAGGAGGTGGACATTTTGAACATCTTCTGTAATGACAACGACCTGCGAAAAGAAAAACGTTCCGGTGAATTTCAATCTTGTGAAGGCCATAACTCGGAAATGAAGCATTTCCGGACACATGTTGTAATGAACTATTTTGATTGTCTACATGTGGGAAATACATAGACTAGAGCTGAGACGAGATGTTATGGCACCAACCTGCGCTAAGTTTTAAATTGTCGGCCAGCAGGGTAGAGGAGTGGGGGTTGTTTGGGTTACGGTTCTCAAGCTCAGAGCGGCAGGCATATCCGTTTCATCTCTTTCAGAAAACATTCGTCTTACCGTAGTATCACCACTTTCCTACTCAAGAGTCCGAAGGTACCTAATGGAATTACGCCCGCTATTCCATCTTTACATTCTTATTCTCCGTCCGAATCAGACGACTGATCTGTGCTGGAATCAGATGTCCCTAAGTTTATGGAAATGTTCTCCAAAATACTGTCCATCGCGTTTCACTCACTTTCAATGTAATTGTTCTCTAAACTTCTTCACATAATCATACACTGATATCAATTTTCGGAAGAAGCAATTTAGCAGAGTCGGCCTCTGCTTATGAGTATTTTAATTATAGATGAGTCTTCATTCTACTTCCTCATCAAAACTGTCTACAGCTGTAACAATCTTCTTCTTCGGCTGTGATTTTTCCGGACTGGAGAAAGAATCTGCTGTTCCTGCGTCAATACTTTTCCCTTCTTTCCTGATTCTTGCCAAGGTTCGCTTTGAAATACCAGTGGCACCAGTACTCATGCACACACGCTTTTCAATGGAATTAGTATTCCGTTTACAGACTCTTCTGACATGAATTTCCATACATTGTATGCTATTTCATGTCCTTGACTATGAACTACTCTATGATTTCACACCTTAGACAATGCCATAATGAGGGCGGTCAGAAGGACAATGTTTTCAGTATTAGCAATTAGTAGCAGAACGACCTGAACACTTGCTATATTGGGAAGGTCTATGTTGGCAGAGCTACCTGATGTCTTGGGAAGGGTCAGGGAGGGTGAGTTAACTAACCCATTCACAGAGACTTGTAGAACAGCATTTCCATTTCTTTCCTCCCCTCCCTCACCAGGACATCTGGAAAGGTTGTCAGTGGTGGATATTATTACAACTATGTTTTAACAACATTTTTCAGTGTAGTTTGAGAAGGCCTTATAATAATTTTATAATTAAAATGTTAGAAGTATCGTGCTATATTAGGCCTACTTGTCCTAGTGTTTGTGATTCTTGGTGTAGGAACAAGAGGAAAGCCACTGCAGTCTGACGTCAGGGAAATAGTGTGCAATGGACATAAGTTTTTCGTAGAGGAGTATGATGCCTTGAAAGTCGGAAACCCTACAATAAACATAGTCGAAGTAGCAAAGCGAACTGCTGAAAATCTGAACGCACTGTTTACCGTATCCTAAATGAAAAGAGAGAAGCAGATGAATCAGGAAAAAAAGTGTCAAGTCCGGGCAAAAAGCGGCCGAAAAGAACTCCCATTGAAAACCAGTATAGACTCATTCACTGAGCCGCCATCAAGAGACAGATTTACTCCTTGTATAAGACTGATTTTAGTCCGAGTGTGGAAGATATTCTTGATGCTCTCGCTAAGTCTGGGTTATTTTATGGCAGCAAATGGTCGGTGCGGTAAAGACTAAAAAAACTTAATTTCCGTTAAGCTAAGAATAACTTCGGAAGCTTCTGACAGAGAAACCCGACATAATTGCTAAGCGATTCCATTTCTCAAGGAGGATGCGCGACTTACGAATAACCGGCCGCCCTATCGTTTACCTAGACCAAACATGGATAAACATTAATCACACGAAAAGCAAAACGCCCGCTTTCCATGACGATGGTGACATTCCTCTGAACGTACCCTTAGGAAAAGGGGGACGATTTATTATGTGCATTAAGTCAAGAAATGAACGCCGTTAATTTCAAACATTGTTCTCCAAAAACTCCTTCCGAACATTCCACAAAACAGCATCATTGTAATGGACAACGTTCTTACATTCTGTACAGCTCCCACTTTTGCATCTTCTAAATCAGACATGCAGTCTTTTACGTCAGAACAACATAGAGTACGACCCAAAGGCGACAAAAATCGTATTGCACGATATAATAAAATTTTAAAAAGGAGAAAATGTTAAGGTACGAACTGGATACCTCATCAAAACTGAACCACACCTGCATACCACTGTAATTTTAGTGTCATTGAGTTCATCTGGGCACAAGTGACAAATGATGTCGCTAAACATAATGTATCTTTCAAATCCAGTGAAGTCAATACAATTTTCCCTTTGAAGGAGCGTTGTCCAAGTTCACGCCAGAGAATTGGAAAAATGCGTGTGAACATGTTAAAAAGGAAGAGGATTTTTTATTGGGAAAGGGATGGAATGATTGACAAAGAGGTGGATCGTTTTAATAAGTTTAGACTCTGATAGTGATGACGATGACGGTGACGACATCATGGAAGTAGAAGTAGAAGAATCCGCCACTGCACATACAAATAGTTTTATGAAGAGTGTCTGTCTCTTGCCACCATCCCCCTTAGATGTCAATCAGCCACTGAGTGAGTGAGTGAGTGAGTGAGAGGTAAGAAATATATCTTTCTCTGTCTAAATTTCTCTGCCAACTAAAGAATTGTATACTATAGTAACCAACTAACCCAACACTCCTCCATTTGAGTGTGAGGGCGAGTCCAAGCAAACGAACTAAAATGCGTCCCTCGCGCCGGTGCCATAACTTCTCGTCCAGGCTCTACCTGAAATTATGCCCCGTATTTTTTAAACATCGTGTATATTGATAATATGAGTAGCTGCCGTAATAATAATTGTAGCAGTAGTATTAGTAATGGGTACCCGTGCATATTTTATGAGCACGTCTTGATGCGTGCAGCTATGTGCAGCACGTATGGGAACGTATCCGGCTGTCTGCCCACAGGTTACTCACCTCTCATCACGGATGCACTCGTACATGCGCACTAATCCTGTTCACACCAGGATCAACTTTATCATTATTTGTAACAAGACAATAGAGAGCTTGCACTATATTGTTTTGTATTTTAAATAAATCCTATGAGCCTAATTAAGAGGAAAATGTTCATGGTTTAATCAAAATGGCTCTATTGCAGAATTTTTTTTTGTAAGAGGAACCTCAAAATGAATGACATTACAACACAAGATTAATTCTATATTATATTGTGCAGGATCGTTCACGATGTGATTGCTATCAGATTGTACCTGTCCATCTGTCAGAACTCAATGTTCTGGGTACACATAATTTTGTTTCAACAGTTCACAACACTGAAATCTATACTAATAATAAATCTGTAGCCGAAATTGGTCCTAACATATATAATTAACCACCCTGAAACGGAAAATCGCTTTTTTGAAATTTTTGTTTGTATGTCTGTCTGTATGTTTGTTACCTTTTCACGCGATAATGGATGAACGGATTTCGATGAAAATTGGAATATAAATTAAGTTCGTTGTAACTTAGATTTTAGGCTATATGGTATTCAAAATACATTATTTAAAAGGGGGTTATAAGGGGGCCTGAATTAAATAAATCGATATCTCGCTTATTATTGATTTTTGTGAAAAATGTTACATAACAAAGGTTTCTTTAAAAATAATTTGCGATAAGTTTTATTCCTTCAAAAATTTTGATAGGACTGATATTTAATGAGATAAATGAGTTTTAAAATTAAAATAATTGCCATCTAAGGCCGTGTAATGAATTAAAAAAAAAATTACTTCATCTATAAGGGGCCTTGGACAGCAACAATCTAAAGCTATGAAAGACAGCCTACAGAGAGTGTTTCTGTGTTTGTATGAAGTAATATCGGAAGCTAAATTAACCGATTTGTATATTTAATTATTATTTCACCATTGGAAAGTGTAGTTTCTCTAGATGGACATAATGCTATAATGTTATTACAGTAACTTCTGATATAATATAATATAATATAATATAATATAATATAATACAATATATGTAATATTATATAATATAATTTAAGTTATTTGAAGGGTTCAGAACCATAGTGGGTCAAGCGCTATTTACCGAATACGTAGAAAACAAGGGTTAAATTAAGTTATTACCATAATTCAATGGAAACCTATAAAAAGTAAAATAAAATATACACATTAAATCTAAATGATGTCAATGTTCATTAAAATATGGTTACATGTAATAAAAATTAGAAACATGTTAAAGGAATTGTAATTGCACCAAATGAGTGTCTCTGAACCAAAATGATCGCATTTTAATTATTTGGATGCAATTTAAATTAAGTAACGTATTAAACGATTTATCCTTCTATCAAACACGAATGTTCCCTGGATCAAATGTCCTATTTTAATTATGTAATTACTTTATATTTATTTGTAACGGGTGCAGCGGAGCGCACGGGTACGGCTAGTATTTAATAAAATTACATTAATATGATATTATTTATGTCTCTGCGTAAATTATACAATGATAATATTTTATAATTTAATAACACCAATGTTTATTACCCGACGATGAACCATAAACTATCAAGAAATTTCTCCAGTCAGAATGCCCTTCCACTGGAATCGAAGCGGAGATCCCCGAGAGAAAAGCAGTAATACATTCAGCAGTGTATTCAATTTTGTGTCCACATGTCCGTTGTGGATTAATAGCCATTTCATGCAAAGACAAGTCTACAGAGGACAGACGCTGTTACGGCGATCATTGATCAATAAATTTAATATCGGCGTGACAAACGCTGCGTGCAGGGTTGTCTACTTCCGCAACACGGACAATGCACTGTTACAAACGCATCCCCATTAATGGACCGGAGATGTAACGGGAACTTGCGTCTGCAAGAATCTGAACGCCAAAAATGGACACGGAGTAAAAAGAGTAGCAGTCCGTAGTGTTACGTGTTTGACAAATACGGCATGCCGCTCTTCAGAACACGGGTTATATCTTTATGGGTAGAAAACGAATGCATTACATCTCATTGTGCAATGAACCGGTCAACTGTACTCTCTTCATAATAGACGATTCAATGTTCAAACAAATTATAAAGATGTTGTAAGTAGGGACCGTATTCTGGTCCAGAGCGTACAGAGATAAGGTTAGCTGACATCACATTTGGCGCGTGCCACAGATACTATCAGAACACGCTAGCATCTTGTGTTGCAGTTGACGTTCTATTCATGGCTCAAAACTAAACCCCATAGACTGTTTACAATGCACTATAGTGATAAAGACTGTTATGACCATGATCTTTCCCACAATTTAAATTATTTATTCATTTATTTAATTCATTTATTTTACTGGCACCTACTCTTCCACTCAACCAGTATAAAATACATAGCAAATGAAGAGTACAGGAGGAAAACCTGATAAGGAGAGCTAGGTACTTCGTAACGATAGCTATCGATCTATGCAGAGTACGTCCAGCCAGGTGCGACGTCATCAAAACATAGCTACAGCTACTCGCATAAATAGGAACGTACAGTGGAAAGGAAAACAAACTTGTCGTCAAGGCAGTATTCCCGTTTTCGGAAAAGAAAGAACTATAGGGCATTCGTAAATACACAGCTAGTTACATAATTATGTTTATGTACAACTACTGGGTGTTCATTTAAAAGTGTGTCATGACGTCACTGTTGATGAGTCAGCGATTTGAAGCGAGTTTCAGCTTTGGTGTCAGAAAAGTTGCCTATTAATCGAGGCGTTCAATCTGAACTTGAGAACGTGTACGGTATAACTTGAACGTCGTAGCAACAGATGGCGGTCTGTACGGTCTGTGTGCTACCATAACCTCTTTCGAACTGTGTTTTGCGCCGGCAAGTCGTACGCAGGGTATTTGTTATCATCGGTTGCGTACGGTAACATTCCACAACACAAGTCAAATGCTTCGTGTCCATGTTGACCGTCGAAGTTAATGTCAACAAATACGTAAGTAATCGTCTTAACCCTCTCCACATATCCCGACAGTAAGAAAAACTCACCTCAGTACATGTTTCGAAACAGTTCACATTCCTGCCACTACCGGCGTTACTGTACATATCGGTAAGTACTCTTCTGAATGAACGCCTACTTGCTAGGCAACTTCTCTGGCAGATAAGTAATACACCTCTGCGGAAGTGTAGGAAGATTTAATTCTCTAGGCTTATCGACTAGCCACATGACAGCATACAGCGAGCCATGACACACTTTTAACTGAACACCCAGTATACATTGTTACATACATATACTGGGTGTTCAGTTCAAATGTGTCTTGGCTCGCTGCATGCCGTCATGTGGCTAGCTGATGAGCCTAGAGAATTCAATCTTTCTGCACTTCCGCAGCTCAGGTGTATAATCTAAGAGGCAGAGAAGTTGGCTAACAAGTACGGCGTTCATTCTGAAGAGTACGTGCCGATACGTACGGTAACGCCGGTAGTGGCAGGAATGTGAACTGTTTGGAAATACGTACTGTCGAGATATGGGGAGAGGGTTAAGACGATTACTTACGCATTTGTTGACATTAACTTCGACGGTCAACATGGACACGGAGCATTTGATTTGTGTTGTGGAATGTTACCATACGCAACCGATGATAACAAATACCCTGCGTACGACTTGCCGGCGCAAAACACAGTTCGAAAGAGGTTATGGTAGCACACAGACCGTACAGACCGCCATCTGTTGCTAAGACGTTCAAGTTATACCGTACACGTTCTGAAGTTCAGATTGAAGAACGCCTTAAATAATAGGCAACTTCTCTAACATATAAACTGAAACTCGCTTCAAATCGGTGACCCAACAACAGTGACGTCATGACACACTTTGAAATGAACACCCAGTAGATTGACATTTATACAATTGAAGGGTTCAGAACCATAGTGGGCCAAGCGCCATTTACTAAAACCGTATAAAACAAGCGTTAAAATGAAGTTATTACCACAATTCAATGGAAACATATAGCAAGAAATATAAAGTAGCCTATACATATTAAAACTAAATGATATGTCAGTCTTCATTAACTATGGTATCCACTTAACTTCAACCCTTGCTTTCTCCGTTTTTTAATAAATGGCGCTTGGCCCACTATGACTCTGAACCCTTCAATTGCTCTTTACATATTTACATAATTTACACCTATAAACTTAATTGTCAAAAGTACAACATTCCCCATAAGGATATACATAAATATACTTGGACTTCTCCAGATGGATTGACACACAACCAAATAGATCACATCTTGATAGATAAACGGAGACATACTAGTATAGTAGATATTCGAACTTTCAGGGGTGCAGACTGTAATTCTGACCATTATTTGGTGATTGGAGAATTAAGAGAAAGATTATCAGTAGCCAAGCGAGTAGAGCAACAAGTTAATATTACTAAATTCAATATTTTGAAATTAAAGGACGAGGAAGCTAAGCAAAATTATCAGGTCGAAATTTCGAATAGGTTTGCCACTTTAGAAAGTTCCGACGAAGTTGAGAAAGAATTGGATGTTAATAGCGTGTGGGAAAATATCAGAGATAGTATCAAAATTGCAGCTGAGCAGAGCATAGGTTATTATGAAACTAAGAAAAAGAAACCGTGGTTTGATGAAGATTGTTGCATCGTAGTAGAAAGAAGGAAACAGGCAAAATTGAAATTTTACAGGATCCAGTTGAGGAGAATAGAGATAATTATTTCAATGAAAGACGGGAAGCAAGTCGTACACTTAGGAATAAAAAGAGAGGTTACTTGAAGGAAAAACTGAATGAGGTAGAAACAAATAGTAAGAATAAAAACATTCGAGATTTATATAAGGGTATAAAGGAATTTAAGAACGGATATCAGCCAAGGGTAAACGTGATCAAGGATGAGAATGGTGACTTGCTTGCAGACTCTCCATCAATCCTAAACAGATGGAAAAACTATTTTGCGCAACTACTAAATGTACATAGGCCAAATAGAAATGATCGGGACGAAATTGAAATACAAACTGCTGAGCCATTTATACCCGAACCCACGCTTTCAGAAGTCGAAATTGCGATAGAAAATCTGAAAAGTACAAGTCTCCAGGTATCGATCAAATTCCAGCAGAATTAATACAAGAGGGTGGGAGTGCATTATATAGCGAAATTTATAAACTTGTACTTGCTATTTGGGAAAAGGAAATTGTACCAGAACAATGGAAGGAGTCCATAATTGTACCTATTTTTAAAAAGGGGGACAAAACCAACTGTGGTAACTTTCGAGGAATATCACTTTTGTTGACGTCGTACAAAATTTTGTCCAATATTCTTTTGAGAAGATTAACTCCGTACGTAGATGAAATTATTGGGGATCATCAGTGCGGTTTTCGGCGTAATAGATCGACTATTGATCAGATTTTTTGTATTCGACAGATAATGGAGAAAAATGGGAGTATAAGGGTACAGTACATCAGTTATTCATAGATTTCAAAAAGGCTTATGACTCGGTTAAAAGGGAAGTATTATATGATATTCTTATTGAATTTGGTATTCCCAAGAAACTAGTTCGATTAATTAAAATGTGTCTCAGTGAAACATATAGCAGAGTCCGTATAGGTCAGTTTCTATCTGATGCTTTTCCAATTCACTGCGGGCTAAAGCAGGGAGATGCACTATCACCTTTACTTTTTAACTTCGCGCTAGAATATGCCATTAGGAAAGTTCAGGATAACAGGCAGGGTTTGGAATTGAACGGGTTACATCAGCTTCTTGTCTATGCGGATGACGTGAATATGTTAGGAGAAAATACACAAACGATTAGGGAAAACACGGAAATTTTACTTGAAGCAAGTAGAGCGATCGGTTTGGAAGTAAATCCCGAAAAGACAAAGTATATGATTATGTCTCGTGACCAGAATATTGTACGAAATGGAAATATAAAAATTGGAGATTTATCCTTCGAAGAGGTGGAAAAATTCAAATATCTTGGAGCAACAGTAACAAATATAAATGACACTCGGGAGGAAATTAAACGCAGAATAAATATGGGAAATGCGTGTTATTATTCGGTTGAGAAGCTCTTATCATCCAGTCTGCTGTCGAAAAATCTGAAAGTTAGAATTTATAAAACAGTTATATTACCGGTTCTTCTGTATGGTTGTGAAACTTGGACTCTCACTCTGAGAGAGGAACATAGGTTCAGGGTGTTTGAGAATAAGGTGCTAAGGAAAATATTTGGGGCTAAGCGGGATGAAGTTACAGGAGAATGGAGAAAGTTACACAACACAGAACTGCACGCATTGTATTCTTCACCTGACATAATTAGGAACATTAAATCCAGACGTTTGAGATGGGCAGGGCATGTAGCACGTATGGGCGAATCCAGAAATGCATATAGAGTGTTAGTTGGGAGACCGGAGGAAAAAAGACCTTTAGGGAGGCCGAGACGTAGATGGGAGGATAATATTAAAATGGATTTGAGGGAGGTGGGATATGATGATAGAGACTGGATTAATCTTGCACAGGATAGGGACCGCTGGCGGGCTTATGTGAGGGCGGCAATGAACCTTCGGGTTCCTTAAAAGCCATTTGTAAGTAAGTAAGTAAGTATAAAATATAACACAGGTAACATTTACAGAAATGATGCAAAACAACAGATTGATAATAAAATAATACATTTCGTAAATATATTGAAACGTTTATTAAGTAAAAACCAAATAGGGAAACAAACTGAACATACATACATACATACATACATACACACACAGCCACCGGCGTAGCTCGGTCGGTTAAGGAACTTGCCTGCCGATCCGGAGTTGTGCTCGGGCGCGGGTTCGATTCCCGCTTGGGCTGATTACCTGGTTGGGGTTTTTCCGAGGTTTTCCCCAACCGTAAGGCAAATATCAGGTAATCTATGGCAAATCCTCGGCCTCATCTCGCCAAATATCATGTCGCTATCGAAGCTAAATAACCTCGTAGTTGATACAGCGTCGTTAAATAACCAAGTAAAAAGTACGTACATAGGCCTACATACATCTGGCCACGAAACCAGGTGGCCCGGGTTCGATTCCAGGACGGGGCAAGTTACCTGGTTGAGGTTTTCCCGTGGTTTTCCCTCAACCCAATATGAGCAAATGCTGGGTAACTTTCGGTGCTGGACCCCTGAATCATTTCGCCGGCATTATGACCTTCATCTCATTCAGACGCTAAATTTATTTATTTATTTATTCATTTATTTACTTATTTATTTATTTATTTATTTATTTATTTATTTATTTATTTATTTATTTATTATTTTG
>JAJSOF020000003.1:192447467-192559967 GCA_025594305.2 Periplaneta americana | reverse complement strand
TAACCATGTTATTCAGGTACTACCATCTGGTGGAGTCCACACCTGTGGAGTAACGGTCAGCGCGTCTGGCCGCGAAACCAGGTGCCTGGGTTCGAATCCCGGTCGGGGCAAGTTATCTCGTTGAGGTTTTTTCCGGGTTTTCCCTCAACCCAATACGAGCAAATGCTGGGTAACTGTGTTGGACCCACGGACTCATTTCACCGGCATTATCACCTTCATATCATTCAGACGCTAAATAACCTAAATGTTGTTGATACAGCGTCGTAAAATAACCCAATAAGAAGTAAGAAGACCATCTGGTGGGAGATGAAAGAAACGCACTGTCCGATATTACCCGATGTCCGATACTACCCATCTCTCCCTAATGTGGAAATATCAATTTAAAAGAAAACAAATTAATTATATTTATGCTCACCATGCCGAAATGTAGTAATTATACACCTGCTAGCAGTCCTTTAATGCATGTCATTAAAGTACACCTATCATTAAAGTTCAGGTTTTTTTATTATTCTCGGATATGCAATCGAAAGACAACGAGGGAAACGTCACGGAGGCTGGAAATCCAATACTGTCGCAGAAGGTTATGTTCTGTTACTATAATAATTAGCGTTAATTGTAAATAATATTCAAATAAATTCAATTTGTCATCTCGTTTTTCAATTCTAAATCAATTTCCAGGTTATATCAAAATTAGTTCATGTTATTCTCTAGATTACATCAAGGTCAATGACATTATTGTTCCTCGGAAAAAATCAATACTTTCGCGTCTGCGCACATCTCACAATTTAAGCTATGCAAAGGTCACTTCCGATCTTCAGTCAGATACGAATAAAATGAATACTTCTGAATAATTTCAACATAGAAATATGGTCGAGCATAAAAAGTCGTATGAAACTTGACTCATAATCGTAATTAAGACGCTCGTATGAAAATTACGAAACTCGCTTGCGCTTGTTTCATAAACAAACATACTCGCGTCTTAATTATACCATTATAGGCTCGTTGCATAATGTAATACTATTATATTTAAAAAGAATCATAATGTATGTTTAAACTGACATAGAACTTTTTTAAGACATTATTATTATTATTATTATTATTTTTTATTATTATTACTTATTATTATTATTATTATTAATTATTATTATTATTAGTTATTATTATTATTATTAGTTATTATTATTATTATTAGTTATTATTATTATTATTATTATTATTATTATTATTATTGATTATTATTATTATTATTAATATTATTATTATTATTATTAATTATTATTAAAGAAAACAAATTAATTATTATTATTATTATTATTATTATTATTAGTTATTATTATTATTATTTTAGTTATTATTATTATTATTTATTTATTATTATTAGTTATTATTATTATTTTTATTATTATTTTTTATTATTATTATTAGTTATTATTATTAGTTATTATTATTATTATTATTATTATTATTATTATTATTATTATTATTATTATTATTATTATTACTTTGTTTTTGTTCGCGGCCCCATTAACTTTTCTACCGGCCGTTATATTTGGTTTTGAAACCGGATTTCGCTACCTATCGTAGCTTCCCAAATTCATCACGATGCTGGTGGACACTGGTCCCATACATTCGCCGACATTTCATGAGAAAATTTATTTCCCATGAAGACTCGAAACAGCGCGTATTCCGTAATGTGTATCCTAAGCATGATACCTTAGACCACGACATACATATATACATAATATTCCTGTCGTAAAATTAAACTAAACTACGAGTATAATATGCTATATTTCATCATCATCATCATCATCATTATCTTCAAGGTTTAGGCCTGGTGGCCTGGTCCTTCCTCTTTGTCCTCTCATCTATTTCTTCTTCATTTCTTTCCTTTCTGTACTTCTGTATTTTTTTGGGAATCTGTCTTCATTCATCCTTAATATATGTTCCTTCCAGTTTTTCTTTTGTCTTGCTAATCTGTCGTTTAAGTTGAAAATTCCCAGTTCCGTCCTTATGTCTGTGCTTCTTTTCTGGTCCAATAGAGTGCATCCTGCTACTGATCTCAGAAATCTCATCTCTGCAGCCTCTATCCTTCTTCTTTCTGATCTAGTCAATGACCAGCTTTCACTGCCATGGTAAGAACAGGGACTGCCATTACTTTATATAATTTTAGTTGGGTCTCTTTTATATTTTCCGAAAGTTCTTTTTATTGTACCGCACATTCTCTGGAATTTATTTATTTTGTTGTTAACATCGTTATTTTCGCAATAGGATAACTGGGGGCAACCCAAATAATTAAAACTACTCACCTGCTCAATTATTTTATCCTCCATTACTATTTTGGTCCTTAGATGCTTAGTCCCCATAAAGCCCATTGCTTTAGTTTTTGTTAAGGATATTTTAAGATTATAATCTTTAATAACTCTTAATAACTTATTTGTTGCTATTTGCAAACCGTCCTCTGAATTACTGAAAATCACTTGATCAACAGCAAACAAAAGAGTATCCATGCTCTCATTGCCGACTATAAAATGTTCTGTTAGAATACTTTGCCATTCTTCAATGACTGCGTCTATATATACATTAAAAATTGCTGGTGACAATGGGCATCCCTGTTTCACTCCTGGTTTATTGCTACCCTTTTGTTCAATTTTTGTCCATTTTCTATACTTATATATGTTTTCCTATACAGACTCTGAATCACCTTAAGTATATGTTTTGGGTATCCTTTATTTTCCATTATACAGAGTGATTTGAACTGACACATTTCTTTCTTTAATTATTCCGTTGGAAATTCATTCAATGACCCAATTTTAGCACCAAATTAAGAAGAATGTTCTGGAGTTTCGATTCCTTGTCACTAGATGCGCAGATGTTTATGTTTTATTCCTGTTGTTGGCAGCACTGACCCAATTTTAGCACCAAATTAAGCAGAATGTTCTGGAGTTTCGATTCCTTGTCACTAGATGCGCAGATGTTTATGTTTTATTCCTATTGTTGGCAGCACTAGATGCGCAGATGTTTATGTTTTATTCCTATTGTTGGCAGCACTAGATGCGCAGATGTTTATTTTTATTCCTATTGTTGGCAGCTGTTTTCGACATTTTGTGTCAACGTGAAAATGCAGTACACATTAAATCAATGACTTTCCTTGTGAAGCAATACTGGATTACGAATTCAATTACAGTTACTCAAAGGGCATACCAGAGAGAATTTGGTGTTAATCCTCCCAAAAGAAACACAATACTGGGACTGGTAAACAAATTGGAAACAACTGGATCTGGTGAGTGAAAAGGGCAAATCGTTCATCTGACTTCCCACGGTTGTTGTTGACGTAAGAGCCGACTGGTCAGTCACCCAAAAAATCATTAAGACGTTTGTCTTTGAGTTTGTTGAACAACTGGACGATGTAGAGCTGAGTCAAGGATATTTTCAGCAAGATGGCGCTACATGCCATACATCAAATGAATCCATGGAACTAATTGCAAGTTTCTTTGAAGACCGAATAATTTCCAGGAACCTTTTATGGCCACCAAGATCTCCGGATTTGACAACGCCGGACTTCTTTCTATGGGGTTACTTAAAAGACAGGGTTTACGCCACACGTCCCCAGACATTGGACGATCTGAAGCACAACATCACACAGGAGATTCAAGCTATTGACAACAGAGTCCTCCAACGAGTGGCCAATAACATGGAACGACGTGTTGAGTTGTGCCTTATGTTTGGAGGACATTTTCAACATTTGCGATAGAGGTAAATAATCTCCCAAAATTCCTCTACATTTTAGGTATAATAAGTTGTCGCTAGCACAATTCGTTTTGAAACAATTAATGAAAGAAATGTGTCAGTTCTATGTAAATCACTCTGAATTATATGCTCTATTTCATGCAATAAATTCTCAAACTTCGAGGATATTTTAGAACGCCTGCTTCGGTCACACGGAGGACTGACATGTCTTTTTTAACGCTTTTTAATTTTTTTAACTTTTTCTCTTATGCAATAGTGAAAACCTTGCAGAATAACCTAATGATCTGTTTTTGTAGATAGTAACCTGAAATTGTCTTGCGCTCCACTGTTTGGGAACCGTGTTGTCTTAGCCTATAGTTCGTCAGAATCGGATGCCTGTCCTGTCGTTGCAAACAGATTACGGGTGTGTAGATTTCTTAGCTGGTGAGGGGAGACATTTCTTTTAATATTCGCCTGATATTGATTCGTTTCGTTGTGCGAGTTTGCCATGGCGGAGGTGTTGGTGGGGGGGGGGGGGAGCTACTATACTGCGCCTATTGGATGCATGGCGATAACTGGGGGCACGGCTGACCCCAATAGTAATAATTATGCACGTTAATTTAAACGCTGTCCTCCGCTGTGTGGAAGTGGAAGCTTTCCTGACTACAAATCGAGCACACTCTGGTTCGATTCTCAGCAGGTACACGGCGATTCATTATGCTTTCACTGTGCGATTGCCATTTACACAATTGTCACTATTTGTTGTTATCCTAGTATGGATAGCGATAGATTACTGATTAGGAAACCGTTCAAAAACATCAGGTCGACAACCTTACTTCTAAAGTCGTATGAATATAGGCACTATAGGATGCTTTAATTCTCACTTCAAGTGTTTTTAATTCATACTTAAAGGGACAATGCATTTCACCAACATAAATTGGGCTTTAAGCTCTCATTAATCTACATTTAAGTTAATTGATTCAATATTTGGTCATTTAAATAATCAATCCTGCATTAACGACAACAATTTTCATCATGATGAAGAGAATGGATTTGATAACTGAAGATTATAGTTTTTTGCCAAGACAGGCAAAAATAATTTGCGAAAGAGAAGATTATTTTAATACAATGGACGAGAGAGATTTGCAAATATGATTTAACCCACGTAAGCAAAACATTAGCATTGTATATTTTAAATAGTATTCAAACCAAGAAATGGATTCGGAACACCTCAAAATGTGTGCTTCAGTGGCTAATCATGACAATATCTTTGAAAAATATTGGAGTGCAAGAGGTGAAATGACTTTATTGTCAAACGCTGGTATTAAAAACAGCAACATATTTTGAACAGTATTAAAGGTGATATTTTTTAATTTCAACTTAGGCAAGTACTAATAATCATTTAAATGATATATTTATTTAACAAACTTTTAATAAGTCTTCGGTTACCTAAAATACAGCAAGTAATATCAGTAACAAATTTATTATGCAGACCTAAATTATATTTGAAGGCCGGGAAATAGCGAAAATCCATCGTCTTCCCATCTTTGCATCTGCTTTTATATTATTTTCGGTGATTTTTATATATTTTGAAATTACCCCCAGTAATGAATGTGTTTAAGTTTCTTTAAAATTATTACTCCTCGCTCTCTTCTTAAACTCCATTTCTGACGACATTTTATTGTTGTAATAATTATAACAAATGAACATGCCTACATTGACAAAGCACATGGCCTTCGGAATTACGATTTTAGTATGATTCAGAATGCCGTGATGACTTACTTGGGAATTAAATTAATTGACTTTATTTTAAATGCTTATTAGTTTGGTGAAATGCAAACAATTTAAATACGATTTAACTTCCGCATTAAAATTAAATTAGAATTAACTTAGTTGTGAATTATGAACGTGTTGGTGAAATCGGCCCTAAGTAAAATTAAATACCAGGTTTTTATTTCAAAACTTCCCAGTTTTAATAACTGTATTTTATTTTAATTAAATTTAATTTAGACAAAAAAATCACATCAATTCAGATATTGAAGGGAAGTTTAAATCTAGTGTTAATTGCATTTTAAGTTTCACTCACTCATCCCCTACCTTCTACTCACATCATGGTTAGAACAAAAATTTTGAAGAGTTTAAAGGTAGGAACGGATTTGTTCTGCACGTTTCAATTTTCATTTTTTACACTATTTTAAATTTAGCATCGTCCACTGGCGGTATCGCCTCTGTCCGCATGACCGAATTCCGTCCGTAATTCTGGACAGAAAAATCTACACGAATTTCCGTAAGGACCAAGATCGAAATAAAGAAAGCCATGGAAATATATCGATTGCAAGACCTCAATCGCGGTAATATTGAAGGCGTAAATGAAATTAATGACGCAAAGCTTATTTTGATATTCCTTCTTCCAAAGCTAACGCAATTAAAAATACATTCTCCTCTGAGCTAAATACTTATTTTATTTCTAGGTTTAGTCCATAACACTACAAGGAAGTAATATTCTCGCTCTATAGGTAAGTAACAACACTATTACATGGTCAATTTGGAAGTGCAAAAAGTGAGCGCTACTTTAATAAAAATCCGAACGCGCCGAACAAATCCGTTCCGGTAAATGAGCGCCTATCTTTAGAGAGAAAGATCTGCTAAATCATCAGCCGTTCAGTGTGGGTGACAACAGGGATCCTGAGTACAGAACAATCTAGTATTTAAAAAATAAAAATAATTTCATGGTTGTGTCATATATCTCTATCGTGTTTCTTGTAATCATGTTATTTGAAACCCCACCGTGACTACGGGAACAGTTTATTTTTAATCTTAAATCTTAATCTTAATTTACACATTTTTCTATCTACTCCTGTAGTGCTTCCCCTTTCATCGCAATATAATATAATTTAGATTATGGTCACTTAAAATTGACCTAGTGTTTGATCTTAATTATTATAGCAAATGGCTTTTCACAGAAGACGGGTTCGAAACTAGAAATCTTTTGTCAGACTTTAGTAAATTCTCTCCAACTTCTTTTCTCGCTTCATTATCGCATAATCACTTCACGACTCTGACTAGACTCTGTGGATGCAAAGATAAGTTAAACTGTCAACACCACTACAATAAAGTTGTATTTTATTTGCGTCTCGTTTTTGCTGAGTACAAAATAAGAATTAAAATCTTCAATTTCCCAGCATTTATCTGAGATGTCTACGATATTGGAAAACCCTGAAGCGTGTGACGCAATTTCTAAGAGCGTCGAACAGAATTGCGACGCAGAAAATTGCTTTTGGCTGCTATTGATTTCGAGAAAAAGCTCACACAAACTTAAGTCGTTGATTTCTTTGCTGCCGACTCTGTTACATTTTCTAAAACCCGATGGATTACACGCAAAGCTGATTATTCAATAGCTATTTTGTTTTCACGTCTAGTCACGTGAGACTTTCTTCTTTTGTTTCTCCTTTACTCTTATGAGAAGGAAATGTAATAATGAACTATCATACATTTGTCCTGTACAAAGTGACTACCTTCCTTTGGTGTAGACTGCAAGTAATAATCCTTCAGTCTCTCAATGAATAGAGACCAAGCATTGTTTAAATACCGGTAGGAGCTCTCTCAGTCAGAATCTGGTTAATGCGATCCTTAGGTCAGTTCTGCCTACAACAAACTATCGTTCTCGCAACGCTAAAACCACTATCAGTTCAAAGAGTTAAGTTACCATTAAATAATCTCACAAAAATGTATTGGGATGTCTGATTTAACACAAAAATCAATTAAGAATAAATATAACTGTAATCATCTGCATAAATCCAAATTGAGTTTAGTACTTTATAATTATCTGTGTTAAATTAATTATTATTTCTGACTACACAAGGAAATACAGTCAACTACAATATAGTGAACCTCTGCGGACTTGCATATTTCGTTCACTATATCCAAAGTGTCTCTTCCTAACCTTAAATGACAGAAAAATTGAATGAAATTGTGAACAAGAAAATAAAATATTTATGAATGGGGATGTGTATACGTTTAAACATCGTTTTAGATGGAGATTACATGTTAAAATGTTTAATTTTTGTAGAATGGATTTCATATATACTGTATACTGTTACTAACAGTTGATTTACTTAAACTATGCTGTCGACCCACGTTCGCTTGCGAAAGACCACTTTCAATGTCATTCTTATAATATTAACCTTATCTTCCAAAGAAAACACTTTACGCTCGACATTTTTATACAGTAATTCACTGTTGGAACACTAGAAACAGACGATGAGGTAGAAATGACAAACGCTGTTATGGTGTGACTGTGTACTCAGCCTTGGAATTTCCCAGGTTACTTAATGGAAACTGGGAGATGGTCGATGAATTTGAAAGTATCTGAATCTTACCTTCATTTATACTCTGGACATAATGTCCGTCACCTTTTAATAAAAGAAGGCGATTTCATTTTCCGTAGTTTATGCTATCCGTTATAATAGAAATGTTTCACTGAGAACAAAAGGCAACCCTTTGACGGTGGAGGATTAGAAATAACAGTAGAGTAGTGTGCCTGAAACAGAATGTCAACCCTTCCACGGTGGTGTGAGGCAAGGTCATCATGTGTTCCCTGGATTTACAGTACAGCTCATTGTCTAGGAATCACTAATCCTACTTTTGTCCTTTGACTGAAGGAGTAAGAAACTTAGAATGTTGTTCTCAAAACATTCTTTCATTTTTATACAAGAAGATCTGACTTTAAATAAGAATTTGTCAGGATACAAGGTTCACTATAACCGAAGCAAGGGTTCACTATAAATGAAAATATTAATTTACTTTTTAATGTATGCGGGTCGGGACCAAATAATTTAGGTTTACTGAAGCCGAATGTTCACTATAACCGAGTTCACTATATCCAGAGTTGACTGTATATATTTTTAGTTTTGTTCTAAATTAAACAGCCAGCTTAATCTATCAAAATACGTAATAACAAACGAATTATTAAGTTACAGTAAACTTACTAGTTTTCCCATCAACTGCCACACATTCTTATCTAATGTCATGTTTTTATAATTTATTATTCGATAAATTGTGTAATATGGGAGGATTCCGTACTAAATTTATCAATTTTTCACCCATATCTTTGCTGAACTCAGATGCCATTTTTGTAACAATCCCGCCTGTCTGCCTGTCTGTCTGTCTGTAATTTGTTACCTTTTCACGCGATAATGGCTGAACGGATTTCGAAAAATTGAAATTAAATTAAGTTCGTTGTAACTTAGATTTTAGGCTATATGGCATTCAAAATACATTATTTAAAAGGGGGTTATAAGGGGGCCTGAATTAAATAAATCGAAATATTCGCTTATTATTGATTTTTGTCAAAAATGTTACATAACAAAAGTTTCTTTAAAAATAATTTGCGATAAGTTTTATTCCTTGAAAAATTTTGATAGGACTGATATTTAATGAGATAAATGAGTTTTAAAATTAAAATAACTTTTTCTAAGGCCGTGTAATGAATTAAAAACAAATGACTTCATTGTATGCTATAAGGGGCCTTGGACACAACAATATTATTAATTATTATTAAAGATATTATTATAATCTTTCTTATTTGTATCATTATCATTATTATTAAGCTAAATTAACTTTTTGTATAATTAATTTTGATTAATTCACCATTGGAAAGTTTTAGTTTCTTTCTTTATGGACATAATGCTATAATTTACTACAGTAACTTCTGAGTGAATCGAGGACAGGTAAGATTAAATTATTAGCTTCTTATGCACAGAAAACTAGATAGGCTATTCTGTACATTCTTTTCCTGTATTCCTAAAATAATTTTTATGACCAAATGAGTGGTCTCTGGATCAAAATATCGCATTTTAATTATTAAAATACAATTTAAATTAAGTAACATAATAAACGATTTATCCTTATATTACCAATGTTCCCTGGATCAAATGTCCTATTTTAATTATGTAATTATTTTATATTTATTTCTAACGGGTGCAGCAGTGTGGCATATTAGGAACCTCATAACGTAATATCCATAAGAAATATCTTTGCGTGGAAACGAAATTCCGTCCCCACATTACCTGACAGGACATGCGTGGCTCGTGGAAACCAGCATTTTACATGTAGTTTCATTTACTTGTGTGTAATGAATGAAGAGAAAACAACATTGTAATTATTTATTTTAATTTTATTACAAAATTGTCCATGATAAATGAGTGAGTAGATGAGGTTTTAAATTAAATGAACAGATAACGGCAAGCAGTGATGAAGGCTGAAACATAATAAATAGCTATTAACAGACTAGATCTCACGCGTGCTTGTTTGTGTATACGAGCGTGCCTTCTTAAACCTTTTGTGTCCGATCACAAAGCATCCAATCACTACAGCCGCAGCAACAATGGATGCACAAATAATGAGAATCACAATGCTAGAACTTGCTTCCTTTTCTCTCTCTTTAGTAATAGTGGTACTGTTTGTTTCAACAATGTCTTCTTCAGGAGGAATCGTAGAATTCACAGGAATGGGCAAGACGTCATCGGACGAGTTTAACTTTGAGTTGTCATCTTCTTCGATTATAACAGGAATCTTCGGTGCTGCTGTGGTAGATTTTACTGTGTATTTGCTGGATTTAATTGGCTTTAGCTTCTCCAGTTTTGGCAGGTATGATTCTAATTTCCTGAAGTATGAAAGAAGTGGACCGGCATCCAGTTCTTCTATTCCCATTATGTCTTCCAGCAGACGAAGCCAATTTACCGATTTTCCACTTTGTAGTAACAATCTGAAGAAAAAGAAATTAATCCATGTTGAATCTTTCGTACACTACTTTTAACACTTGAATATAAGTAATTGATTAATTTACGATCTTACTCGTGTTAATTTTGTAAGCATGTGCGGGTTACAGCTGTTTTTGCTATTCGACACCATCCTCAGAGCCTACTAGATCTCGGTGCTATCTCAACTTCGCTGCCTGTTGTGTGAGTGCGTTCGTGTGATGAAGAGTTGTGTCAAATTGTGTGTTCTGAAATTGATCTGTGTGTTGAGTATTTGATTAGGTGTGTTTTAGTGTGTCTGTCATATTTAATATTGTTCTAGTGTATTGAGTTTTTGGATTGTATGTGTAGGATTTCCATGTCTGTATTTATGTTACTGTATGTGTGGTTAGCATTAGTTATGTGTTCGCGTATATAGATGTATTGTGTCCTCTGGATATTGCTTTAATGTGTTCTTTGTATCGAGTTTGGAATGATCTGCCTGTGTGGTTGTATTTATTTGTTTGTGTTGTTGTGTGTTGAGATGTCTTTGTAATGTTTTTTTCTGTTCTGTATGCTATGTTGTATTTCTGTTTTCTGAATGAGGATGCGATCTTGTGTGTGTTTTTGTTTTCGTATGTTAGTGTGATGTCTTTCTTGTGTTCTTGTGTTTGTGTTGTGTTTTGTGTGTTTTTGTTTTGTCTTTCTTATGCTGTTGTCTATTAAGTTTGGATTGTAAACGTTTTCTTGTGCTATGTATTTGATTGTGTTCACTTCTTCATTGTAGTGTTGTTGGCTCATGGGTATGTTGAGTAATCTGTGTACCATTGTCCTGAATGCAGCATGTTTGTGTTGTGTGGGGTGATTAGATGTGTTGTGTATGTGTGTGGTGGTGGTGGTTGGTTTTCTGAATTCTATACGACAGGCAGCGAAGTTGAGATGATGCCGATACACAGAAGGCTCTGAGGATGGTGTGAAGTAGCACCGAAACAGCTGTAAGCCACATGTTTACATAATTAACACGAGTAAGATCGTAATTTAATCAATTAAGATTTTAATATTTATTGTTTATTGTTAGTAAAATAACATGAACAAAAATATAGTCTTAATTCTTCCCTGAAGGAGTAGAAACTCGAAGGCAGAGATCCTATATCTTATGGTTTGTTGCATTATAACGGCCACTTTGAGCAGAAAAATTGACATTACCAGTTACTTTATATCGGCTTATACTGAATACATTAGGGATCCCAGCCATCCCGTTTTACCTGGGACAGCCCAAATTTTTAGGAATTTTGCAATGATGTCCCAACATAGTCTGGCCGGGACACTAAATGTCCTTTTTTTCATGAAAGGCGCTCAATGAACACATTGTGGACCAAAGAGAAAAACAGGCTTCAAGTAAATACCGTCAAGTCAATTTTGTTGTTTAAAACGTATTATAAGGATATAATTTATCTGAAGTTCTTTGAAATAATATGATATGCTACTCTAAAAAACTGTTCACGCTTCTGACAAATACTCTAGTCCAGGAATGTCAAAACACCTGCACTGAATGCTCTCAAGATCCTGCACAATTCCTTTAAGCGTGATGATTGTATTTTACTCCTTGTTGGATTTGTATTGTATTGTATGAGCACGTAATTCAGGTTTCTTGAAATCCCTGCCCTAGTCCCTCAACATCCAAATCAACAAATTCATCTGAAATTGAGGAGTTGGATAACTAATGTTGAGGACAAAGATAACAAGAGTTTACTTGACAAAGGTAGAATGTTATCACAATTTTTGTTGAAACAGAACTTAATTAGTTTTTACTTAGTAGCTAATTTAGTTATAAATTAATGCTTTCATATTTAACGAATTAATTTTTATTTTAAAATATATAATCATTAGACTATTATAAAAATAAGCCTGATCAATACATTCACCTTAAAATTCCCAAAATTTAAATGTAAGCTTACATTGTTTGGAACAACAATGGTACTGTACTAAAATATTCTGTATAATACAAACAAGTGCCCAATTTTTTATTTTGAAATTCTGGGATGACTAAATAAATCTTTATGATAGGATAAAATCACTAAATATATGGTTAACACAATAATCAATACAATTATAGTACAAAATTTACACAACAGTACATCAGCATACTTACTTTAAGTCTTTGTTGGGGACGAACACATCAGTTGTGTCAAAATCATACAAGTCAATTTCTTCAAGAACTCTCTCAAGAAGTTGAAACTGTAGAATAATTCCGCTGAATTTCCTGCAAAGGTGTACAATGTGTTGTTAATAGCAATGACAAAACCTAACTTGTCCTATAAAATAATAATAAAAATTCCCATGCAAGTGACACTACAATAAGCACAGTGAAAATAGCGAAGTTGGTACCGGTAATTGTAATGAAGAGAAATACAGAATAATATATAAACACTGCTTTTATAGTACCTACTGTAGAGGAGTTATTTAACTTGCAGTCGTAAGTCTGTCTTTGAAATTTCATTTTAAATTATTTATATACGTGTGCATTGGTCGTCTGTTGCTATTACAATTGACTGCAATTTAGACTAATTGTGATTTATTTATGTCAAATTTGACTTATCTCAAATCATCATGTACCATGATCAGTATTGTATTATATTTATTTACATTCCATGGGATTCATACATCGCTTCACAGCTAGAATATGGAACATGTCAAAAAAATCTCAACAGTACTACAAAGTCTTAACCATAGTGACAGTCTAGTTGAAATATATATAAGAAGGATTTTACAATATAGTCTACTAGTACAACATAAGGGGTTAGTATATATATATATATATCAGATTTATAAAATAAAACCATCTGCCCTTCAATAACTGTGACCACAAGGATCCAGAAAACAAATACAAGTCCACACCTGTGGAGTAACGGTCAGCACGTCTGGCCGCATGAAACCAGGTGGCCCGGGTTCGAATCCCGGTCGGGGCAAGTTACCTGGTTGAGGTTTTTCCGGGGTTTTCCCTCAACCCAATACGAGCAAATGCTGGGTAACTTTCGGTGCTGGACCCCGGACTCATTTCACCGGCATTATCACCTTCATATCATTCAGACGCTAAATAACCTAGATGTTGATACAGCGTCGTAAAATAACATAATTAAAAAAAAAACAAATACATATATATAAAAATTTACAATGAAACAATGAAAATACATACAATAAATTTCAAAATAAAATTAAAGTGAAGGTAAAATCATATTACTTGAAACAGAGATAAAATTGCAAAATTTGAATTGAGTCCTTTAGAATTTCTCTAACGATTTTCTCAACATTGTAAAATGTGAATCCCTTTGATTTTAAAAGATTATAGGTGTATTTGGAGATGGTATCACGAACTCCAAAAAGAAGTCCGTGTACTGACCAACGATTAGTCTTAATGTTATACTTAATACAAGACAGAATAGAAGGCGTGAGAAATTCGGTACTTCTTTAATTTGGTCCTAAAGAATCTCATGTTTTGAGTTTTGATTTTTATATCCATAGGGAGGTGATGAAACATTTTTACTGTCATATAACGCACTTCTTTTGACAGCACGATAGTCTTGTCAATTGAGTAAGAAAGTTATTTTTTACGATATTTATGCTATGAACTGTTGAACTAGTTACAAAGTTTTCACGATTACATGATTAAAAAGAGCTAGACGCAAACAGTAAAATTGAGAAATGTCATAAGACATTTGTGGCACAATAAGATGAACTTTAGCATGAAAGAATACTCCTATACGGAAGTATGTTAACTATTAAAAATAGATAGCACAGACTGCAGAGATTAGCTTCTAAAATTCATAGAAGACTCAAGTGGTACCTATTACATTCAAAGAGGGAATTAAGAAATCTGACAAAGTTTAGAATATCTAAATAGTTTTACTAATATGATGGATAACTACCGATGTAACTGGCTTAGACACGTAGGATGAAGAGATAATACATAAATACATAAACAGGCACTATTCTATCAAACGAAACTTTCTAAGACCACACAAAAGATAATATGTCTTGATCCGAATCAGAAAAGAGTATTAATAAAAAAGAAGAGAACCACAAGGAAGATGTGTTTTCGCTATACTGGAGAATTAGCACGGTCGAACTTGAACCATGCCGTTACGTTTACCACCAAATTTAAGTAAATACACAATGTCACCAACATAAGAACATGACGTTGGTGTGTGGCGTAGTTGGCGGAGAAATTTTTCTCTCTCTGTCTACCTCCTTCGTTCTGAACATTATTGAGAGATAGCACCACTGTTAGCGACAATGTGTATTTGCGTAAATATTGCGAGTAAATTATGACGAGTGCCTTAGAGGAGAGGCTCGGGACAGAAACAGTTTTGCTGTAAAACATTTACCTCTCATGCAGTGAGAGCGTGATCCTTACTTGAATTTATTTTTGTGTGTACTTGCAGATTAAATGATTGAGATCCCTTCTTGCTCTGGTTACAGGCCTTGCATTTACGAAGGTTATGTTAGGTTAGCTTAGCTTAGGTTAGGTTAGATTAGCTTTGGTTAGGTTAGCTTAGCTTTGGTTAGGTTAGGTTAGCTTTGGTTAGGTTAGCTTGATTTCATTCGTCCATGTAGTAGTTAAAATTATATAATATGACAGTTTTTGATTCGTAAAAATAATAGGCCTATAATGAAAGCGGTGAATAATTTCATGGTCCCTAAATTTTTTTCGTAAAAGGCTAGGTATTTTTCTATAGGCCAGAAATAAAACAGCAACGCCGTCTTAATTACGTACTTTACGCTTTGGCGAACATTAACCGGAAATTTACTTTCCGTCATTTTAATGGTATTCCGTGAAACACGCCTTTTTCCTGTTAATTTCCTTGTGATAACCTAGTTTATGATCTTATTACATCTTCATTTTCATTTAATGCATTAAAAAACCGCCGTTGTACTACGTAAAACCTTGAACTTGACTAATGGAGTGAATTATTTAAGAATATAGTCGCGAATTTGACTACCACCATTTCGATTATATTTTGTTTGATACGGCTCGGTGACGGCCCGGTGACTAGTGGCCAGCGAGTAGAGTCGACTATCGATATTGGTCTGCCGTGCGTATTATCCAGTTGTTCCTGTGTTTTAACATCAGATAAACATACATATCTTAATGCTTTTATTAGAAGGTCAGACTTGACTATCCCACAACATCACAAAAATTAAGTTTCTAATCTTAACCACACAACACAATCTTAATGTACCTTGTGATCAGTATGAAAGAATTGTTTCCTTAACTGCTGATGGTCAATAATTGTGAAATTAAGTTTGTAGAATATGGTTTTAACCGTTCGCAGTTGAACTTAAATATAGAATATCTTCGAAACTATTTCATATGGATTAGTTATGTCTGGTTTAAAAGTCACTAATAAAAAACATATAACAGATGACATTTACAGTAGTTACAGTGATACAACCAACTAGTTAGTACACAAAAATACTTACCCCAGGTAAGGTTTGTTGGCTGCGATGTAAGGGTCTGGTAAGAAATCATATATGTTCTCTTGTTCTGGAATTGATACCAACTGCATATCTCGTCTGAAAAGGAAGTGAAGAATGGTAACTCCATGTTTTGTCAGATTTATAAGATTAGTGAAATTTCAAAGTTTTCTTCAGTAAAGTCTAATTTTACAAACCTATGGATCTTCTGACAAAGGAAAAATTTTACAGTCTGTACAAAAGAAACCAAATGACCTGGAAATGTACAAAAACTTTCCAAGACAAGTTCAAACATTTTTAACAACAGCCAGAACAGGTCACATTGTCACTCAATTGTACCTACACCGATTTCACATTTCTGATAATTCTATTTGTCTGTGGTGTAATAATCATGATGAAGATCTGGAACACATTCTTCTATACCGTCCATCCATAAACCACAAAAGAAGTAAATTAAAATCATCAGTACCAGTTGCAGAAGACACAGCCCTGCAGTATATATTGACTACACCCCCACCTCTGGCTACTAGCAACAGGCATCTATAATGAACACCAATCAAAATACCCCTCATTTCTCGTGAAAAACAACAACTGAATAGACTACAGTGGACTATAGTGGACTTTTGTTGTCAGCAAACAGCTGGATACATTAAGAAGATTGATTAATTAAGATACTCCCTCAAGGGCCATGTAAACCTGCTATTGAGATGTTCAGGTTGATAACAGGTCATAATTGTTTGGCAGCCCACTTGCACAGGACAGGAATTTCCCATACATCCGTCTGTGTATTGTGTGAAACAAATGAAGAGATGAACATTGAACACATCAAAAGATGCACAGCATTGCTACAAGAAGATGACAGTGTACAAAAATACTGCAGTGCAAGACAGAGAATGTCTTCATTGTCAAACACGTAGGCATTGGACCAACAACGACTTTGAGGGGAAAATACAAAAAGTTCTGAAAGTTGTAATTAAATCATAATACAAACCTGAATCTTCGCCATGAATTGTTCATCTCTGTCACATTTGTTACGTTGTTGTTGAGAATTTCTATTCTCCACAAGTCTGCAGCCAGGTAGTAAGGTAACTTTGGAAGAGTTTGCAAAGCTGTCAGGAGTAAGAGCGATGCTTTAGCAAGTTCTACTGTTTCAGCCTCATTGTCTTTAGTTGTCAGTAGTCCAAGCTGCTTAAGGTACTGCGGAGTCGTGGCTAATAGAGAAGATAATCCTCCTACTGCTTCATATATTGCTGTAAAAAGCAGGAACATAAACCTTTCAGCAGACCTATTTATGACAACAACATTGTAACAGAGTAAAAAATAATTACAATAGTCAACGTAGTAATTCACCTGAAGTGCCATTTCTGTACTTCACATGTATTGTATGATACCGGTAAGTCCATTTTATCAACTTTAGGATACAGGCAGAAAAACAAATCAGTTTTGTTTTTCTTTATAGGCTTAAGGACTTTACTAATAGATGGTAGTATATTACACACACTATTTAAAGGGTGTAATTGATATTTTGTTATTTGAAGTGTTGTATCAGTGAAGAAGTGTGTTGTGTCAGTGAAGTGTGAAGTGTTTGTGTGAAGTTTTATAGTTTATAGTGGCAGTGCAAAGTGTGAACAGTGAAATGTTTCTTAAGTGTTAAAAATCATTTTATAGTTTATAGTGGCAGTGCAAAGTATTTGAAAAGTGAAATGTTTTTTAAGTGTTAGTGAAATCAGGATAGAATCAGTGAAATGTGTCATAGTTCCAGTGCAGTGAGTGAGTTGACAGCGAAATAAGTGCAGTGCTGAAAGGTACTTGTGTAGGTATGAACATATCATACTCGTGGGTTTTAGTTCGAACTTAGGGTTAAGATACAAATTAGATTTACTTTAAATGTTATTTTAAGTGCTCGTGCTTCATTTAATTTAGGATGCTCCTTGTTGTATTATTATTATTATTATTATTATTATTATTATTATTATTATTATTATTATTATTATTATTATTATCATCATCAGTGGAAAAATTTATCTTGGATAACAAATAAATGACACGTAAAATTAAACACAGAATAAATTGAAATGTATTTATTATTCGTTGTGTTTATTAATTGTCAAAAATTATTGAATTTATAAAACAGTTATATTACCACTTCTTCTGTATGGTTGTATATACTCTCATTTGCAGTGTGAATAACATACTAAGGTTGTTTGAGAATAAGGTGCTTAGGAAAATATTTGGTAAAGCGGATGAAGTTACAGGAGAATGGAGAAAGTTACACAACGCCGAACTGCACGCATTGTTTCTTCACCTACATAATTAGGAACATTAAATCCAGACGTTTGAGATGGGCAGTTTCTCTATGGAATCCAGAAATGCATATAGATGTTAGTTTGGAGACCGGAGGGAAAAAGACCTTTAGGGAGGCTCAATGGGTCAGGATAATATTAAATGGATTTGAGGAGGTGGGATATGATGATAGAGACTGGATTAATCTTGCACTAGGGACCGATGGCGGGCTTATGTGATAATGAACCTTCAGGTTCCTTAAAAGCCATTTGTAAGTAAGTCCGATTCATTATTATCAGTATTTATTATTATTATTACCGTAATTTATTATTGATTGTATTTTTATTAGTTGTGTTTATTAATTGTCATTATTGACAATTAGAACCACTGCCACCTTTAGAATTTGCATTAATAAATACATACATACATTTCATCTGCCAGATACATAGAACAGCAGCTTTAGAATCATTAACATTACAACATGTTTAAAGTTGTTATTTTATAAAATTAAATTAATTAAAAACAGCAATAGTACATTTGGGTATTATTTGTGTATTCGACGTAAACATACCTGAATAGTGATTGTTCTGCCAGTAGATAAACGAATTCTCTTCATTTGCCAACTCAATATGTTTGATCTTCATTGCGTTTTCAAATGCATCCAGATATTCCGTCCATCCTGTTAAGTTGCAAGTAAGAACTCTGAAATATTCACACATAAATTCCGTTTTATGTCTAGATGCACTCTTGTTCTATCGTGGATCATTTAATATTTTTAAATTAGAAAAGGCTGAAATTATTTTACCTCGCGTCGCCATCTGTGCAGTAGTTTACAAGGTTGGCAGGACATGAAGAGTTGAACCAAGACTGTTTCCAGAACTTCTGAGACAGGGTTCCAAGTCCTAATTTGTCTAACATATTTTCTGCTGTTCTGTAAACGTTTTCTCCTCCTAGATTCTACGAACAAAAGCAAAAAATATTAAAGATAATGACTTAAGTATTTAATCAACTGAAACAGGACGTATGTTTGGTATGTTCTACTAATATGAAAAACTTATCAGATTACCAGGAAACAATTGGCATTCATACAGTCCTCTCTGTAGATTGAAAACTCAAAAAAGTTTCATATCCATTGTTCAAGAATTAAAAATGGAAATCAATATCCCGAATTTAAAAGAAAACTTACAAATTAAACCAAACCCTTTAACTCTATTAAATATAGAATATAATCTAAATTTAACAGAAGAAATACTGAAATCAGAAGTAAACACTGAAATACTGAAACAATTGTCTTTAGAGACAATTAATATTAGGTACCCTCCACAAAACTGGCTTCATTTATACACCGACGGATCCTTGATCTACAGAGAACAAGATGCCGGTGCAGGTGTTACGTGCTGTCTCTTCTCCCTTTATAGATCTCTTGGATATGGAACAAGTTTTGATGGTGAAATCATTGCAATAAGTGAGACTCTCAGGAATCTTCTATGCCACATCAATAAATTTAGGAATGCAGTTATATTGTCAGACTCCAAAGCAGCTATTCTATCAATCGTCTCTAAACACACACCTTCATCTCAAACAGCAGAAATAACTAAAATGCTCTCTCAATTAATATCACTCAATAAAAGAATTGTATTCCAATGGATACCATCCCATTGTGGAATCCTGGGAAACGAGAATGCAGATGCTTTAGTAAAGAAGGGCAGCACTGCTACTTACAGACCTGTTACTAAATCTACGCATTACTCTGTGAAGAGATTTATTAAATCTACATACTTAGACTTCAACAAACAAAATTTGATAACACAATCCCAAGGGAAAAAATGGAACTCTCTGCATCATAATCCACAGTTAATTCCCGATTTACCACGAAAATCGTCTGTAGCTGCATTTAGATTGGCAACAGGCCATGATTGTTTGGCCAAACACCTGCATAGAATTGGAATATATCAGTCCCCTAACTGCCCATTGTGCAACTCAAACCAAGAAATGGATTCGGAACACCTCAAAATTTGTGCTTCAGTGGCTGACCATGATAATATCTTTGAAAAATATTGGAGTGCAAGAGGTCAAATGACTTTATTGTCAAATGCCTGGCATTAGAAAACAACAATAACAACAACTTTGAATGTTACAAATGAAAAGAAAAGTGTTTAATATACTGTGTCTACACCTGGAGAGCAGTGGCTTTATATTAAGAAATAAGAGGGAAGTATTATATGATATTCTTATTGAATTTGGTATTCCCAAGAAACTAGTTCGATTAATTAAAATGTGTCTCAGTGAAACATACAGCAGAGTCCGTATAGGTCAGTTTCTATCTGATGCTTTTCCAATTCACTGTGGGCTAAAGCAAGGAGATGCACTATCACCTTTACTTTTTAACTTCGCTCTAGAATATGCCATTAGGAAAGTTCAGGATAACAGGCAGGGTTTGGAATTGAACGGGTTACATCAAGATGACGTGAATATGTTAGGAGAAAATACACAAACGATTAGGGAAAACACGGAAATTTTACTTGAAGCAAGTAGAGCGATCGGTTTGGAAGTAAATCCCGAAAAGACAAAGTATATGATTATGTCTCGTGACCAGAATATTGTACGAAATGGAAATATAAAAATTGGAGATTTATACTTCGAAGAGGTGGAAAAATTCAAATATCTTGGAGCAACAGTAACAAATATAAATGACACTCGGGAGGAAATTAAACGCAGAATAAATATGGGAAATGCGTGTTATTATTCGGTTGAGAAGCTCTTATCATCCAGTCTGCTGTCCAAAAATCTGAAAGTTAGAATTTATAAAACAGTTATATTACCGGTTGTTCTGTATGGTTGTGAAACTTGGACTCTCACTCTGAGAGAGGAACATAGGTTCAGGGTGTTTGAGAATAAGGTGCTTAGGAAAATATTTGGGGCTAAGCGGGATGAAGTTACAGGAGAATGGAGAAAGTTACACAACACAGAACTGCACGCATTGTATTCTTCACCTGACATAATTAGGAACATTAAATCCAGACGTTTGAGATGGGCAGGGCATGTAGCACGTATGGGCGAATCCAGAAATGCATATAGAGTGTTAGTTGGGAGACCGGAGGGAAAAGACCTTTAGGGAGGCCGAGACGTAGATGGGAGGATAATATTAAAATGGATTTGAGGGAGGTGGGGTATGATGATAGAGACTGGATTAATCTTGCACAGGATAGGGACTGCTCGCGGGCTTATGTGAGGGCGGCAATGAACCTTCGGGTTCCTTAAAAGCCATTTGTAAGTAAGTATATGCTATTATGAACAAGAGAGATGAATTAATAGGACTAGAAAAATTATGAACATGCAGTATCAATATTATTATGAAATTGTCCCTTATGTTCTATAGACTCCTTATCCACTTTTACATTGTATGTAAGTATAGAATTGGCAGAATTATAAACTGCAATTTAATCTACAGAGAATTCCCATGTAGACCAGTCCCAGGTAGTAATGATCTATTGGCTTAATGACGGTAGTTTGAAGCGCCTGGCCCGAGGAAGCTAAGAGGTAAGGGGTGGAGTGAAAATGGCCTGCGTAAGGAAGCATGCACGGACCTATCCATATACCGATGTACAATCGCTCACCGCCTCAAAAACAGAGTTTGTTAGGTAGAGGTTGGAATGGGACCGCTCTACATAGGAACTTTCTGTATTTTAATAAATACAAATTAAAACTTACATTCATTTGTTATAGTTTTACGTACCTTCACTTTCAATGACTCCAAGATGGATTGGTAAGAATGTGAATGCAATACACGATTTGCAATATTGGTCCAGTCATTGCCAGCCACAGTTCCTACAAACAATTAAAATATCAAGCAATTAGGGTTGCTAACTACCCAGTATTTCACCAGCTGGGCCAAAATTTTTGGCGGAGGTATCAACCCCTTACAGGTCCTATTTCTGGCCGCAATTTTTAACAAATGAGTTTAAAAACTTGTGATGAGAGCTTTTATAAAATATGCTGCAAGCGATTTTTCTCTATTTGAAGCCGTGCCCTGAATAGGGATCTGAGCGCCACAATCGTTGAAAACAAGTTATTAGTGGAATAGAAATCTATGATAGTTTCTCTATCATATGGGGACATCTGTCAGCAGCTATGGCAACTACATCAGGTTGAAATTTCAAAGCCGAAGTTCGTTCATTCATTTGTTGTCGAAGACGGATCGAGCTCCAGTTAGTTTTTCTTAAATTTCTCAAAAGAATAAAATTGGAGCTTAGATTCCTATTTGTGGCAAGGCTTCATTTCGTGAGACCTTTTAACCTTTAACTCAGAGCAGCTAAAGATGTCGGAATTCACAAGTATTTTTCAGCCTTCAAACTTGATGGTTCTACACCAAAAGTGGAAAAAATGTTTAAGTGTTTTTCAAAACCTATGGCTTCAACTAGATGAAGATACATTCTCTGACGAATTGTGCTTATTAAGTAAAGTGAAGGGACTTCTTCCTTTGTGGAAGATAAACATTTGACACTGTTGGAAAATGGTGCCTCAAAGAAATATCCATGAATAACCATGGTAACGTTCAACACAAGTCTGCTATTCCTGCAAACAATGCTTTGGTGGAGCGTGTATTCAGTACCATGACTGGCGTATGTAATGTTCCAAGGAATCGTATAAGTGTCGAAATAGTAAAAGCTGAACTTTGTATCAGGGAAAACCTTAAATTTAGTTGTGCAGAATTTTATCACTTTATAGCAGAAGAAAAAGTAGTTCTTAAGGATGTGGCATCAACTTTCAAACAAATTTTAAAACTGAATTTGGAATACTGAAGCAAGATTGTTTCTCAAAATTATTATTGCTCATATCAGATGTGACCAGTTTGTTTACAGGTCAATTAAAAGAAACTGTTTGTCTAGCATACTACACCAGTAAGTAATTATTATATTCATCCAAACTTGCATGTATAAGATGGCCGGTAGTGTTATTTACCAGAGAACACAACCTACTAGCAATACGATTAAATAGTAGGCCTAGTCATATCAAAGGTTTTCTTGTCTACGATTTTGTAATTTCAAAACTTAGCTTCTTATTTTACAATTTGAAGAGTGGAGGGGGGGGGGGGAGGGAGATGAATGTCTAGGGTGACCAGACGTCCTCTTTTGTCCAGACATGTCCTCTTTTTTAGGCCTTTGTCCGGAGTCTGGCGGATTTTTAAAAAATCAAGAAATGTCCTCCTTTTTGTAACTTGTATGTGTGATATTTTGAAATTATCTGATTTGATGCTTTTTTTCAAGTAATTTTCCTGTAGGTGGCAGCAGCATCGACAGGATCATAACTCTCTTTGCATACAAAGTAATATTAAATTCACATTTTGTGCTGTCTTTTTATGTATTTTTATAATAATTATACCAGTAGTTTCTTTTGCTTTCATATATAGTTAACTCTAAAATCATTTTATGCTCGACCATGCCGAAATGTAGTAATTATACACCTGGTAGCGGTCCTTTAATGCATGTCATTAAAGTACACCTATTCATTAAAGTTCAGGTTTTCGATTATACTCGGATATGCAATCGAAAGACAACGAGGGAAACGTCACTGAGGCTGGAAATCCAATACTGTCGCAGAAGGTTATGTTCTGTTACTATAATAATTAGCGTTAATTGTAAATAATATTCAAATAAATTCAATTTGTCATCTCGTTTTTCAATTCTAAATAAATTTCCAGGTTATATCAAAATTAGTTCATGTTACATTACATCAAGGTCAATGACATTATCGTTCCTCGGAAAAAATCAATACTTTCGCGTCTGCGTACATCTCACAATTTAAGAGCTATGAACAAGGTCACTTCCGATCTTCTGTCAGATACAAATAAAATTAATACTTCTGAATAATTTCAAGTTAGAAATATAGTCGAGCATAAAAAGTCGTATGAAACTTGCCTATAATGGTAATTAAGACGCTCATATGAAAATTATGAAACTCGCTTGTGCTCGTTTCATAAACAAACATACTCGCGTCTTAATTACTATCATTATAGGCTCGTTGCATAATGTACTATTATATTATTAAGTTTTAACATAAGC
Organism: Periplaneta americana; assembly: GCA_025594305.2. Taxonomy (NCBI): domain Eukaryota; kingdom Metazoa; phylum Arthropoda; class Insecta; order Blattodea; family Blattidae; genus Periplaneta; species Periplaneta americana. Next base: position 192,535,684 of record JAJSOF020000003.1, on the reverse strand, counting down.
ATACTGTAATAAAATAGATATTGGCATAATTTTAAGTATAATATAGGCCTAAGCCTAAATCTAAATAGGGTAGGCCTAGATATTTTCTGTCCTGTTTAATAAATAATTACAGTTCTCTTGACTTTCATATGTAGCTAACTGTAAAAGCATTATTATTAAATTTTATCATAATTATTTTTGTAATATTAACATACTTTTAAGTATGATGTAAACCTAAATCTGTACTGTAAATATTTTGTAATAAAATAGATATTGACGTAATTTATAGTATAATATAGGCCTAAACCTAAATCTAAGTACATGTTTTCTATCCTCTTTTTTTGTACAATGTCCCCCTTTTTGAAGCTTTGTGTCCTCTTTTTATCGATGTGAATCTGGTCACCCTATGAATGTCACATTGCTGTTAAGGGATCTAATTCAGTAATATTAACGGAAAATGTATTAACAGCAATAAAAAATTGAGGAAAGGATGACTGTATCCATGGTGATAATTCTCTTTTTACCAGGTTTGTTAAAGCAACACTAAAGTTTGTAGTAATCTATTGAATTAGATACTGACATCACTCTTAAAAGCAATATGACCTTCATATTTTTTCCCGTGTACTCTTCATTTGATAGTTTCAAAGCTTAAGTACCGGTACTTGTTTTATGAATGGGTAGTTTCAAAGCTTAAGTTCTTCTTTTACAATTTGGTAGTTTCAAAACTTAAGTAGTACTTGCTCTATGATTTGGTAATTTCAAAGCTTACGTACATGTTTCTGTATTGTTTCGATTAACATCAATTTCAATCACATTAAGACGGTAATCGTTTATGACTCAATGAATGTGTAAATAACTTAAAGGCAGAGGTCACTGTTTATTTTAAGGTTGTGTGTTGTATTTATACATTTTAATGACTCAGGTCAGCTTATGTTCAGAATTCTGCATAAAAAATTAACGAAGCTTGTCGTTGAGAATAAATCAGAGAACTGTGATGAGGCAAAAGCAAAATTATCAAGAAATATCACCAGTGTTCTACTAGGGGAAGAGGCTTATTGGCAAAGAAATGTGTGCAAATATTGTTATTACGTTGCAGATACTACATTCTGTATCATGAAGTGCATACTATAGGTTAACTACGATATTAGAAATATCTTACCTAAGAGATGTACTGGAATTAGACTTGTATTTGTAGCATTCAGAAGCTTATGTTGCTTAGAGAGTTGTTTCGTCACAAAAGAATGCAGCTTGTGGTAGAGTGGCTCGATTTCTTTCCAGAGGAACTCAGCTTTTGTGTAGCCTCCAGGATATTCATTCTGCTTTTGCCAGTATGTATCCACTTCTACTTCGCCTGTAAATAGAAACTTATTTCAGTTGTAATTGTATTTCAGCAAATATTTTTTGAAATTAATAAAACATGGTCCCGCGCCATGGCGTCGCGGTCTAAGGCATCCCGCATAGGACTCACGTTACAGAATGCACGCTGATTCGAGTCCTCATGGGGGAAGAAATTTTCTCATGAAATTTCGGCCAGTGTATAGGACCGGTGCCCACCCAGCATCGTGATGCACTTGGGGAGCTACGATAGGTAGCGAAATCCGGTTGCAAATACCAGCTATAATGGCTGGGGGGATCATCATGCTAACCACACGATACCTCCATTCTGGTTGGATGATCGTCCACCTCTGCTTCGGCATGTGGGCGTGAGGCCAGCAGCCGGCTGGTCGGTCTAGGCCCTTCACGGGCTGTAGCGCCACGGATTATTAATAAAACATGATCAAAATGTAAAATCAATTTCCTTCTGGTCTTTTTCTTTATTTAAAAATTATAGTTCTATTTCGACATAATAGAATTTATGCATAAGTTCACTCTTTAACTCACATAAGCCCATTTTTAAGAGAAAACTTCCCTGAATTTGCCTAATTGTGAACAATTCCAATTCTGAGTTAAGATACGATATGATATATATTTATCAAACAACGCATTACATGTAATGGTGGACCTCACATTTTTGTATACGGTGCCTTACTTACTTATGGCTTTTAGAGAACCCAGAGGTCCATTGCCACCCTCACATAAGCCCGCCATTGGTCCCTATCCTGAGCAACATTAATCCAGTCCCTACCATCATATCCCACCTCCCTCAAATCCATTTTAATATTATCCACCCATCTACATCTCGGCCTCCCTAAGGGTCTTATTCCCTCCGGCCTCCCAACTAACACTCTATATGCATTTCTGGATTCACTCATACATGCTACATGCCCTGCCCATCTCAAACGTCTGGATTTAATGTTCCTAATTATGTCAGGTGAAGTCCACACCTATGGAGTAATGGTCAGCGCGTCTGCCCGCGAAACCAGGTGGCCCAGGTTCGAATCCCAGTCGGGGCAAGTTACCTGGTTGAGGTTTTTTCCGGAGTTTTCCCTCAACCCAATACGAGCAAATGCTGGGTAACTTTCGGTGCTGGACCCCGGACTCATTTCACCGGCATTATCACCTTAATTTCATTCAGACGCTAAATAACCTAGATGTTGATAAAGCGTCGTAAAATAACCCAATAAAATAAAAAAATGTCAGGTGAAGAATAAAATGCATGCAGTTCTGAGTTGCGTAACTTTCTCCATTCTCCTGTAACTTCATCCCTTTTAGTCCCAAATAAGCACTGCATGGAGTAAAAAACATTCTTCTTACATGTATGGGCGTTTGAATTTGTTGCAAATGTGACTTGAATTTGTTTTTCATAAATACAGTATATATGAACGGTAGGGGTATTATATTATGTACAATTAAAAAAGAAACTGTATATATAACTAATACTTTCATAAATCTGTTTTATGATTTTTAAGAACCCTCTTTTGCAATTTGGAAACCAATTTAGCATTTAGTGAATTACCCCAAAATATTATTGTATTTATTTTACTCTTGAAGCAAATTTCTGTGAAGATTGCAAGATGTAAAATTACATCATTTTTTCACATGTTTGATTATTCAATTTCTTGTAATGACACAATGATCACGATCTGCCAAAGTAAATTTTCACCTTTTGCTGTTATGAAGAATTACCAATATTCTACTATTCTGGGAATCCCAAAATATGTCGTAACATATTTTAACTTAAAGAGGAGAAAGAAATGTGTGAGATATAATGTAATGTAGTTGAATCTTACCATTTGCCTCTGCTGCAGCTTTTGTAAGTTGAAGAACATCTGGAAACTCATCTGCCTGAGAGCTGAATTTTTTTTGGTATTTTGTCCAAGTCTCAAGCAGTATTTTAGCATCTCTTGAGGTTGTTAAGATGTGTTCAACACCTGGAAAATAATATTACAGTAACTTTAACTTATATGTAACCTTTTGCTTCAAATAACTGGATCAGCTTTCATGCTCGAAAATAGCATTATTTGGGTGATACTCAAGGAAATTGTTGATGTCAATGCAGAAATTACATTTAATTACGTACTTCTAAACTCCATAATATTAGATTATAAAATGTTAGTATGGTAAGGGTGTGTAGACTGTATGAATATAAGACTGACTTTATGATTACTACATTAAAAACCTGATGAAAGTAAAAGAAAAGCCTCATTCACAATGAAAATTAAACATAACGTAAGCGTTAACTTAACATTACAGTAAAATCAAGAAGTCATACCATCATTCACGATGGAAACATAAACATAACAGCAAATATACTTGGTAACCATGGAAACATAACAACGATGCCATTTCCTCATATTCTGTCGTATAATACTTCAGCGCTCCACGATTGTGTTCTGTTTGCAAATCACGTAAGCATAAGCATGAAAGTTTGGAGTTTGCAAACTTTCATGTTAACGTCTTACTGTAATGTTTATGTCAATGTTTATGTGAATCATTGTGAATGATCCCATTTGGTAGCGTGGGCGCAAACTTCTGTGTTTATGTTACGGTTATGTTTAATTTTCATTGTGAATGGGCAGACATCCAATGAAAAGACGTCATGATATATGATATGACGTCGCATCTCCTTGACGTTACTTCGTTTAACACCATGTGTTTCAATATAATTCAAATTCTTTCTTTTTCACTCTAACAACAATTTATCGCTAAGCCTCAAGGCTTTTACTCTATTGTATCATGGTACTCTTTGTCGATGGCAACCTGTAGTGGTTACAGGAAGAAATTAAATTAATTAATTATATATATATATATATATATATATATGTATATGATAATAGTGATGGTGGTGGTGATATGATGATGATGATGATGATGATGATGATGATGATGATAATGATGATGATGATGGTTCTGCTGTTGATGATATGATTATGGTGTTGGTAATGGTGGTGAAGAAAAGATGGCAGAGCACTTTAATCTTGCACCATATTAAAAATATAATACAAAGGTAACCCTTTGCAGCACAAATTAATTTTTTATGTTTTTCATTTCATGGATCATAACAAAGCTTCGATCAATTTTTTTTCAACATTTTAAGCTTAACTCTGCACACAATTTCAAAACACAGATGGCACCTCTATGTATACTCAAGAGGTGGTTCCTTGGTGGAATATCTGTGCTATAAAATTTAGAAAGAAAGAAAACGGTGGTTCTTCTGAACAACTACTATATAACAAAGGATTTACCAATCGCAAATACGATTTTGAGACACTTCTGTGACACCCCTGAGCGCTGCCCCTGACCTTGGTTGGAAATCAATGCCACAGAACTAGTCTTTAATGCTGGACGTTGTTTTCCATTGAGCATATTAATGCATTGACCTGTACTATTAACTTACCTTGGCAGGCTTTTTTTGTACAGACTTTATTGTGTTTCCTTTTGATCTGTTGTATTGTGTTGAAGAAAGTTACTTCCTGAAAAAAAAAAATGATAGATATTAATATATCTCAAATACCCATTTTAAAGCAAATAAAATGCAAGAAGATTTTATATTGTATGCACTTGTAGTAGCAAACAATAAACAATGCAATAATATCAGTACTGGTACCTGTACTGAACTTGTTTTGTCATAAAAATAAGGGAAGTAATAAATTACAAATTCATAAATATGAAACCACTATAATGACACCTACGATACGAGCATTGCTGCATAAACTCTAAAATCCATGCTGGACTGTTATCAAGATAAAAGAAGGCTGCAGAAATGAGCTTCTTAAGATCAGTGTATTGCTGCACACCAGTAAATAAAATAAGGAATGAAGAAATTGCGAACACTGATGAAGATGTAGTAGTGTCACTTATTAATTAGTACACTGCGAAAGTTATGCATTAAAATATATGTATGCATATATGTCACTAAAATTGCTTTAAAATATGCAAAATAACTTAACAGTTAATCAGTAAATACATAATATGGAGTAAAAATTACTTTTTAATCAAATGATTTCTTTGGTGCTTTATTCTGACCAAATATAAAATATTTTTGGAAAATCTGAAATGACACAGTTATAGTGTACTAATAGTAATACAGTGAAACCTGTTCAAATCGGAACCTGAATAATCCGGAATCCTGTCTATTTTGGAACAATTTATTGGTCCCGGCGAAATTTCTATGTATTATGTGTAATTTTTCCTGAATAAAACGGAAACTGTCCAACACGGAAACGGAAACTGTCTGCTACTGTTTAAAACGGAAACAATATTTTGGACACACTATATTTTGTAACTATATTTTGAAACAGCGTGTAATTTCAAGGAATATACGAAATAATATGTAGGTCACTAAGATAAAAACAAGTTTTCTTTGCAAAATTCTAGAGGGTACGAGGGTGTGTTGGCCTGTCGGTCAAATTTTATTACCCTGTTGACTAGGCAGACGAGTCCCTTCAAAGATTTTCAATGCTTCACACCCGTATACTGTCGTAGCTAAACAGAGCGCAAGTGTAGTGATTTCCAGGTTAAAAAAAAAGTTGCATAAAATGTGGCATTAACATTAAGTGATGAAGTAAAAGTTATCGAGATAAAGGAAAATTAGAAACAAAGTCTATGTGAAATAATATTGAAGTACAGTTGTGGAAAACTCAGGTTTGACACTTCAAAAAATAAAGATCATAATGAGTGAGTGGTGTGAGGCCAATATTGGTGACACAAAAGGAACCAGAAAGCAACTGTTTATGTGGAAATAAATTAACTGTTGTGGGAGTCGGTTCTTCATGACCTTTCAAAGAACAAGCCAATTTCTGGATCTGTTCTGCAAAGCAAGCTATTGAACTGGGGAAGAAATGAAATGAACCAGAATTCAAGGCTTCTAATAGATGGCTCCTAGTCCAATTAATTAATAATGTGTAGTGATATGCAGTACAGTATTAGAGCATAGTGTTAGATATTAAATAGAATGAGATTAGTAAACTTTAGTAATGTTTAATGACTAATGAGTGAGTTATGATAATATTTATACAGAAAATAAGATTTTAATCAAGATGATACACCAATGTAATAAGCGACAGAAAGCTGATTTAATGTGATGAGTGTTAAATGGAATATTTTGTACTTCTTGCAGTTTGCGGTATACCATTTTGTTTTTCATGTATATGAATGACAAAATATTCCATTTTAATGTCGCACCTGAATAATACGGAAACCTGTCCACAACGGAAAAAAAATTAGAACCATGTCACTTCCGTCTTGAACAGGTTTCACTGTAATATAATGTGCACGTAGAGCAGGAGAAAATACCAGAATCAATAAAATAAACAAATAAAAATAGTTTCAAAGACCAATATCACAAAACGGGACCTATGTCCTGTAACTAATAAAAATCATATATTATTTTAATGTACCAGAAGTACATATGATGTTTCCATGCAGATATTCTGCATCATCGTACAGCGGCCACCAGAGGGAACCCAAGAGGTGGAACTTAAACTGAGATGATTCGATCTGGCACCAGGATGGGAATCCGGGTGTGGCTTACTGGATAGAGCATCAGCACATAGAGCTGAAAACCCGGGTTCAAATCTTGGTGCCGGAAAGAATTTTTCTCCATTCCACTACTCTTTCATCGTATGATGACGCAGAATATCTGGATGGAAATATCATATGTACTTGGGTACATTAAAATAATATATGATATGCATAAATCACTTGTGATTTAAGACGGCGCTTATTCCGTCGGATCCCGGACAACTGTCACTCATAACGAGTGCACCTCAGCACATGTGTGGACATTAGTCCTACGTTCATAGACGTCTATGACATAGTGCAGAAGGCGGCCACAAGAGGGAACCCAAGAGGTGGAACTTGAACTGAGATGATTCGATCCAGCACCAGGATGGGAATCCAGTGTGGCTTAGTGGATAAAGCATCAGCACGTAGAGCTGAAAACCTGGGTTCAAATCCCGGTGCCGGAGAGAATTTTTCTCTGTTCCACTACTCTTTCATCGTATAATAAAAATCAGATTGTAAGCCAATCGAAGAAGAAGAAGAAGAAGAAGAAGAAGAAGAAGAAGAAGAAGAAGAATTATGAGAACTACAGTGTCTTCTCAGTTTAAAACCTCGCATGTTTTTCACGAAGACTTGACAGTGTACCACTTTACTATCACTAGAGAAACATTTTTCCTCTTCCTGTTGCCATCATTTCGATAGTAAATTCTACCTATTTTTAGCTTTCTTAAGTTTAAAACACATTCAGCTGCCACATAGTAACAAGGGGATACCTGGGTTGAACATTTGATGATAAAATTAACATACGAAAACCAAACAAGCACTGTGCTGACAACCACAAGGGAAATCACTGCAAAGGTGAAATATTTTTGTGAAGCAGAAACAGGCCATGGACCTGATCTTTAAGTGCTGGAAAGTAAAAAAGACAATTACCTACAAATCGTATTCATATTTTCAGTTCTCTTGTAAAGACTAAAAAAATTCCTGGAAAACCTCCAGTCAGCAAAATAAAATAAAACTGGAATTCAGTCGAGATCACTTGCTTTGTTTACAGAGGAATTGTCACACCCAGTGTTTATCTCACTATCCCAACAAACATGTTTAGTTGTATGCATCAGTCGGTATTCGTGGAGAAACTAAGGTGGAGAATTTCTTTGAACTGTGTCAACAAGCAAAGAACTATCCCAACAAACATGTTTAGTTGTATGCATCAGTCGGTATTCATGGAGCAACTAAGGTGGAGAATTTCATTGAACTGTGTCAACAAGCAAAGCATTTTTAAGTTGTTGTTGTTTTCTAATGCCAGGCATTTGACAAAGTCATTTGACCTCTTGCACTCCAATATTTTTCAAAGATATTATCATGACCAGCCACTGAAGCACAGATTTTGAGGTGTTTCGAATACATTTCTTGGTTTGAGTTGCACAATGGGCAGTTAGGGGACTGATATATTCCAATTCTATGCAGGTGTTTGGCCAAACAATCATGGCCTGTTGCCAATCTAAATGCAGCTACAGAATTTTTTAAGTAGTGTGCTTGAAATAAATGTTGATTGGTTGTCCAAGAGCACTGGGAGTAACATATCTGAATAATTTTTATATGACTTCCCCATATAATCTGTTATGCTGTTTATATTCAGTCTTTTACATTTCCGAAAATAATTCTTTCATGTACCTGAGCAATTTATATTGCATACATTCGCAGCAGATAGTTACGTCCTTTTCCACCATACCAAGTGCTGGCTTTCTGGGCATGTTTAGCATGTTATATTAACTTTGTCCTTAATGTCAGCATATTATTTCTTTGGTCGGCAGCAAAAGGCACATAGTCATAAAAATTATTTTTTCAGGAGAGACTTTCTTTTTAATTTACTGTTAACTGAATATAAGTATAATAATGAAATTCATGTATGTTGGTTAAAGTAAGATCCTTTTCAATTTAAAATACAAGAAATTTTATTATTTAAAAAATTATAAAAAATACTACACTTACCGTATGTGATTAGGTACAACAGAAAAATCGACTTTTTTTTAATTATGTGCCTTTTCCCGCTGGCCAAAGATTTATCTTTTTTTTTTGTTAGGAGGAGGGAGGGAACATCCCACGCACTACGACCTGAGGTCTATTCTACACCCCACTATATGGGATGAGTTGTGTGCCCACCGATCCTCTACGTGTACCGACATAACCACTTGACTCCCTTAACGACCAGTCCCTACAGCCAACAGAGTCCATGTACCACTTCTGCTTTGGCTACCCCCCCCCCCCAAGACTCCCTTAATGGTCCAAGGTGCTCTGCCCCGGGTTCCGTTGCAGAAGCTATCCATCATCACATGAATACAATCCACGGAGGCTGGTCGAGAGAGTCAGCAGTATCTTATTTACCTTAAAAAATATTTTTGATAATTTTCTGTCATTTCCAAAGCACGTACTTCTTTCATTATTAACCGCTTCTGTTGAAGTTTCAGTTTTACTGCAACACCCTTCTTTCCATCTGTTGTGTTCTCATTCCTCATTGCAAGTATCTACTACAGCACAACTTGGTTTATTCTTTGTTCCCATCGTTTCAGCTAAATCTTTCTTCAATTATTTTTTATTTTAATAGGTTATTTTACGATGCTTTATCAACATCTTAGGTTATTTAGCGTCTGAATGAGATGAAGGTAATAATGCCGGTGAAATGAGTTCGGAGTCCAGCACCGAAAGTTACCCAGTATTTGCTCATATTGGGTTGAGGGAAAACTCCGGAAAAAACCTCAACCAGGTAACTTGCCCCGACCGGGAATCGAACCCGGGCCACCTGGTTTTGCGGCTAGACGCGCTAACCGTTACTCCACAGGTGTGGACTTCAATTAATTCTGTTGTTTTTAGTAGGTTATTTTACGACGCTTTATCAACATCTTAGGTTATTTAGCGTCTGAATGAGATGAAAGTGATAATGCCGGCGAAATGAATCCGGGGTCCAGCATCGATAGTTACCCAGCATTTGCTCATATTGGGTTGAAGGAAAACCCCGGAAAAAACCTCAACCAGGTAACTTGCCCCAACTGGGAATCGAACCTGGGCCACCTGGTTTTGCGGCCAGATGCCCTAACCATTACTCCACAGGTGTAGACAATTCTGTTGTTATGGTTAGTAATGTAATTTAATGTTGCTTTAGAGTCAGTGCAGATTACTGTACAAGTTTTTATTTGATGACGGTCTATAAAAATACTTTATTAGGAAAATGTTGATAAAACATGTATGTAGGTGAACAGTCTTCAAATAAAACAGCTACCGGTACTTAAGAACACTGATAGTGTTTGCTAGTAATTGTTTTCATCAGTACAGTACAGTACTGTAGGACATAAAATTTCTGAGCAAATCTGTATTGGAGTAAAAGTGTTTTTTATGTTGCACAAATTATTAATTTTTATAAAACTTTATAGTCTTCAGTTTGGTAGAGAATCAGTTCTAATGGTTTCGTCTTGACTTTTCAAACATGTTTCTCTTTCCTCAGCTTTTAAATTCTTCATTAATTGTTGCACTTCAATCTACTGAGCATGTCAAACTGAAAATGTGATGTTAGAGGATAGAATGTATACATGTATCTCTTAAGAGAGAGAACAGTTATGGAATTGATATAAAAATACATAATTTCTTTAATTAGTACAATGAAACACCTCTTATTCCGAAGACGTTTATAATAGAGAACTTACGAATATTGATTAGATTAGATTAGATTAGATCAGACTAGATTATAAGGGATAACGGTCAATAGCTGATACTATGCATCGTGACCTTCAAGATCCATTGTACGTCAGGTACTTCAATACCTTAACTGTCTAGCATCTTTACCAAATGTTGCTATGCTGCTTGGACAGCTCCCTCTCATAAATGAGTTCTTAAATGTGTTTGGTTCCGCATTTACAAAAGAGCTTAGAAATTTCTTCTACAGATAAGCGTCAGAACAGATGCATTATAGGACCCACCCTAAATATAAGTATGTGCAAAGCCACAAAAATAGGTCAATGGAAGTAGCGTTTCGATCAATTAAATTATCGATGTATATCATTTTTATTATGTTGCCAATCAACGAATATTGTTGTAATTAGTTTGATTTTAATCATGGCGGCAATTTCAAATTCTTCCTGTTGGCTTAAAATGTAAGCCTAGAATTTGAAATTATGGAATTATAAAGAGAACCTTTTTACTTGCTTTATCCATGAATAAAAAATGTTCTATGGTTTTTTGTGTGAGTGTGGTTTATTTAAGAGTGAAATGTTCCGCCAAACATGTAATTCTGGGATGAGTTTGAAGAAATGTAAAAGTAAACGACATGCACTCATTTGGAGATATCATCGGAAATTACAAGGTATTAAATGATAAACACAGGAACGCTGTATCGCAGTACTTTGTGAAATCACTCGGATAATGGAGAAAATGAAACGGAACATATCCACTGAGGTCCATGGTAAAATGATAATTTTTACAACAATTTTTTATTTAAATTTTTGGTCCAGGGAAAATACTAGTAAAAATGTGTTTTTGGAAAGACTAGTATTTTCCCAGGACTAAAAATGCAGCATAAATGGAGTAAAATTAGTATTTTACGTGGACCATATTAAATTTGTGGTAAAATATTTTAAGTTTTAAGTTTAGCTTTGGTTTGTTTCTTTAACTTTATTTTGAATAAAATGTAATATATTATATAACAAAGGTGACTAATATGAGCTTAATTTCATTGTTGTTGGTTTTATTAAATGATACATGTTTGTAGTATGCTTTATTTTGTTAAGATGGCATACTTGATATAATACCGGTAATCGAAACTATACCGGTACAATATATAATCAATACTAATACTTGGGGTGGGTCCTATAATGCATCTGTTCCTTCCATCTTTACTTATGGCTTTTAAGGAACCATCTTGTAATGATTAATTCTGTACCTTTTAGTACTACTTTAATATAAATGAATATGTTTTATGCACAGAAGAAATGGTATGACATTTCGTGCGCCATTCTGTATATCAGAAATTTATAAAGATAAATGATGATGGACTTAATAACCTAAATAACTAATGCAAAATGGCTGCATCTTACCTTGTCATATAAAGTCTCGTTCATCAAAGGATCTCCTGAAGTTCTGATAATCTGCAGCTTGTTGACCAGTTCATTGTCATCAATCTCTTGATCCAAGTAGAGTCTTAGTTGCTCTGCCAAGTTTCTGTACGTGCTTCCATAAAGCTGCTCTTCCTGTATCTATGGAAACAAGAATAACATTATTTGTTACATTCAACACATAATAATTGTTTTCAGTAGATTCAACATAAGCTCGAAGGTTCTAGTTTCAAACCCAGTTGAAGGCTTAGATTTTTTCTTGGTTTAAAAATCGATAATGTGTTAAATTGGAAAAATCATATTAAAGAAATTACCCCCAAACTAAATTCAGCTTGTTTTGCTATTAGATCTATGCAAAAGATAGTAAATATCAATACCTTAAAAACAATATACTTTGCATACTTCCACTCGGTAATGAGTTTTGGAATAATATTCTGGGGAAATACCACAGATAGTAACAGTATATTCCTACTACAAAAAGAGTAATTAGAATAATAGTAGGTGCCAAATCTAGGGAATCGTGTAGGGAATTTCTCACGCCTTCTATTCTGTAGGTGAATTCATGACATTCAATAACGCTTCATGAAATTGATACTAAAACTTTGTGTTGTACTAGTAGACAATATTGTAAATCTCGTCTGTATATATTTCATCTAGACTGTGACTATAAATTAAGATTTTATAATAGTATTAAGTTTTTTGACTTGTTCCATATTCTAGCTGTAAGCATGTATGAATACCATGGAATGTTAATAAATACAATACAATACAATACAATACAATAAAGACAGTAAAAATTCTTGACAATGTTAGTTGGCTGCCAAATCAGACCCTGAAAATCAGCCAAACTACCTCAACGATTCGATCAATTTCTATGTTTTTCATTAGAATAATTTTATAAATCTTGATTACGCAACTTTTAATAATACTATATTCCTAAAAGAATAGTTTTCATGAAAAATTTCAACAAACATTTAATATGCATATTGTTATAGTTTTAACATTGTTTTATGCAAAGATAACACAATCTCAATTTTTATTATGTGGTATTTTTTTTATTTTAGTAGGTTATTTTACGATGCTTTATCAACATCTTAGGTTATTTAGCGTCTGAATGAGATGAAGGTGATAATTCTGGTGAAATGAGTTCGGGGTCCAGCACCGTAAGTTACCCAGCATTTGCTCATATTGGGTTGAGGGAAAACACCGGAAAAAACTTCAACCAGGTAACTTGCCCCGACCGGGAATCGAACCCGGGCCACCTGGTTTCCTGGCCGTTACTCCACAGGTGTGGGTATTATGTGGTATGATCACTGAAAGAAATACCTATTGAAAAATGGACTGTAAAATAATACAGAATTTTAATACCAAAATATTTCAACAAGTAATGCGTATGTAAGAGCAGGTTCAATTAAGGAAACCCACGAAATTTTCAGGGACAAGTTTCCGGATAGAAGACAACCGGCAAAGAGAGCAATACAGGGTTTGGTTTAAAAAATGGCGCTACGGGATCTGTACAAAATGCGAAAAGAGGAAGAGTTCCTTCAGTTCACACACCAGAAGTTATTGAGGTCGGGTGTATCTGAACATTAGACGTGCACAGCTGTGTATTGATGCTACAGGGAGCCACTTTCAACATCTTCTATAAAAGCTGAGTCCATTTTCAGCACTTCGCTTCTGTATTTACTTTGTACTTAGGCAGTGGCGTAGCATGAAATTTTGAGCAGGGGAAGCTAACTCAAGTTGTCTTTCATGCAATATGAGAAAATGTATTACAAAAATACAGTCTTAAAATAAATAGTAGTCAATTTCAAGTCAGCAGTCGAAGATTGGTTGGAATATCGTAAGTAACACCAATAAGGCATGACCTCAAATGATACGTAGTAAAATATGATTTCACGGTTTACACATATCTCTAACAAATAGACACGTATACGTATAACATTAGCTCACTCCCTGTCATACTTAGAGAAATCACAATATTAGTATCATTACGTAAGTATGCGTCTGTCTTTTGGTTGTGTCCTTCATTGACAGCAAGGGAGTCGGTCATTTGTTTTTTAAATCACACTTTTGTTCGTAAGTCAGTCTTGATAATACAATTGTCCTAAAAAATTCAAGTAAATTGGTGTCAAGAACTGTTATTTCGCTCATTATTTATTATATCAGCCACAGTGCACACTAACACTTCAACTGAACACAACTGACGAAAAGGGATAACTCGGAAACTACTTATTTTAAATGTTAAAGCTAGCTTCTTGCGAGCCTTGCGACTAGAGTAGTTTAAAAGGGATGGAAATTCTGCGGGGTGGATTACACAGAAGAAACCGGTCTGCTTGGAAGCTGGTGTGTGCAGGCTTCTTGTTTACTGCTGCATCACAAATAATCCTGAGCTGCCGCATCACAATATTTAACGCGTAAATATAAATTCTATTAAAATTAATAAATAATTTTCTCCATAAACTGCAGGTTTATTATGAAATTATTATTAACTGGGGAAGCTAAGCTTTTTAGCTTACATTGACGCTACGCCACTGGTACTTACACGGGCTACTTTTATCTGCGCCACCATGTATAACACCAAGGAACTGAAGACGAACTATCTCGTTCATTACGTTGAAGGCCTTTTTACATTCCGTTACGGGCTATCGTGATAACAGCAGATAAAAAAGGGAAGGTTACTCGGTTTATTTTCAACATTTCTGTCCTCACTATTCTCTGCAAACCCGTAGTGTAGGCCTATTATTTTTCTTAGCAAAGCTGGAAACCTGTGGGCGTAGGCCCAACTAAAGACTAGTTCACAATAAACCTGGAACGGGAACGGAAATAATGTTAAAATAAATGTATTTAAATGTGAGGATTCTCAACAGTTAATTGTGAATGCTCACATTTTTTTCCCTCGCTGTTATTTATACTCACTTTAACATCTTTGGTCATATTGCGAGTTATTCTTTGGTTGAAATCCGAAGGCCTGTGTACTATTATTGAGACTGGTTCTATTGTTGTGAACTAGATGGCGACTGTATATATATATATGACTGATTTGTTATGAATATGATTTTGGTGATGAATGAGGCCGGTGATTTTCAGGGATGTTGTGGCCCGAATTTCCTCGCATTTGACTTACGATTGAGGAAAAACACTGAAAAACCTGAACCAGGAAATTCAACCCGGGCCCTCTGCGTAAGAGACCAGCATGCTGACCCCTACACCACAGAGGTGGTCAATGCTCACATTTAAATACATTTATTTTAACAATAATTCTGTTCTCGTTCTCGTTGTCGTTTCCGTTCCCGGTTTATTGTGAACCAGCCTTAAAATACTGTTTATAATTTCATATTGTGTAACAAAATATTATAGGCTATATGAAGAAAAAATACTTAGAGTCGATCATTACGAATTTATTGGCATTTTATTTTTCTTTTAAATAAAGACTCTTACTACAAATAACTAAGGAAGAAACTAGTGAAGTGCTTTGTGTGTAGTATGGCATTGTATGGGGGGCAGAAATATGGACATTATGACGAAGTGAAGAGAAACGAATAGAAGCATTTGAAATGTGGATATGGAGAAGAATCGAGCGTATGAAATGGACAGACAGAATAAGAAATGAAGCTGTTGTAGAAAGAGTGGGTGAAGAAAAAATAATGCTGAAACTGATCAAGAAGATAAAAAAGAATTGGTTGGGTCACTGGATATGAAGGAACTGGCTACTGAAGGATGCACTGAAAGGAATGGTAACGAAAGAAAAATTCGGGGAAGAAAAATAACATTAAAATATACGGATCGTATGCGGAGACGAAGAGGAAGGCGGAAAAGAGAGAAGACTGGAGAATGCTGGGTTTGCAGTGAAAGACCTCCCCTTGGCGGAAATGAGCTACATAGAAATCAGCCTATCGAACTCATCAATTATTCTTAAATAAGGTAGTGCTAAGGCACAATAAGCCTGGGGCTACGATGCGAGCCTTCGGGCTCTTTGTCTCTACAAAGGAAAACGAATCCTATTCCATGAGCATCATTTCCGATTTAATGGACTCATGTATCCTTAACATGAGTAAAATCTGACTGACAGGGAAAATCGTTGTACACAGAGAGACAGGCAGACAATGCCAAAAATGACTTTCTGTAATTCTGAAAACGTGTATTTCCTCCAAATCTCGAAATCGATTTCTTGCAGCATCGGAATTCATTCTCCTTTTATTTGTTACAAAATTTCCGCGTGAATTCTCTGTTACTTCTGTATTACAAAAACCGAGCACATGAACGCTTCTTTCACTGAACGGTATGCATCAAAGCATGCATATTTTACAGGAGCTCTAATGGAGAGAGAGTGAAAAATGCTTAGTTGAATACTACCTAAACTCTAAGAGTCCTACAAGTTAGTGGCATATCTCTCTCTCTCTCTCTGTGTCTTCCTTTGGACCAATGACTAGTCTCTGGCAAAAGAGAACTGCTAGTAGAGGAGAAAAGAATATATTATTTTATCTTTTTCTACCTTCTCTTTTCTCAGTCTGTTTGCATTGGTGCGAAAAGCGGAGTGTAAAGTTGTGTACATAATGGAGCTTCTCGGTAAAGATCAATACAATTAGGTGGGTAATTTCTGTGTCATAGTATGAACAAAGCAGTCGAGTGTGATTTTTTAATTATTTTTATGCTCGACCATGCCCAAATGTAGTAATTATACACCTGGTAGTAGCCCTTTAATGGACCTCATTAAAGTATACATATTCATTAAAGTTCAGGTGTTCAGCCAATGACAAATCACCTTTGTACCATTATAAAATCGCAAGTATTGATTATTCTCGGATATGAAATCGAAAGACAATTAGCGAAAAGTCACGGAGGCTGGAAATCCAATATTGTCGCAGAAGGTTATCTTCTGTTACTATAATAATTAGCGTTAATTGTAAATAACATTTAAATAAATTCAATTTTTCATCTCGTTTTTCAATTCTAAATCAATTTCCAGGTTATAAAAAGCCTAATATTCATGTTATTCTCTAGATTATATCAAGGTCAATGACATTCGTCCCTCGGAAAAATCAATACTTTCGCGTCTGCGTACATCTCACAATTCAGGTCAGTTCCGCTCCTCACTTAGATAACCATAACATAAATACGTGTGAATAATTTCAAGTTAGAAATATGGTCGAGCATAAAAAGTCGTATGAAACTTGCCTATAATAGTAATTAAGACTCTCGTATGAAAATTATGAAACTCGCTTGCGCTCGTTTCATAAACAAACATACTCGCGTCTTAATTACTACCATTATAGGCTCGTACTAATATTAATTCGTTTAGTCTGGAAATAAAATATTTAAAATAATTGGTATTTTATCCAGCTTGAATCTTGCGTACACTACTTTTAACACTTACTGTAAATACAAATTATTGATAAAATGACGAACTTACTAGTGTTAATTATATAAGCACGTGTTGCTTATAGCTGTTTCGGTGTATACTGTACACCATCATCAGAGCCTATTAGATCGTGGCGTCATCTATATATCGCTGCCTGTTGTAGGGGTGTGTTTGTGATATCTAGATGACGCCAGGATCTAATAGGCTCTGATGATGGTGTACAGTATACACCGAAACAGCTGTAAGCAACACGTGCTTATGTAATTAAGACTAATAAGTTTGCCATTTTATCAGTCATAGGTATTTTATACTTAGAAAAGGCTCCCGACTCTTGTCTGGCCACTTACCAAACCCAAGGACCCATTTTATTAATCAACATTTGTTTGCATGTTTTTTTTTTCTGTGACATCATCAAGCGTGCTTAAAGTTTTCCGTGGTTACATAATGCAATATAGGGATTTTTTGTTCATTATAATAAGCTACAATTCTCAAATTTTGATCCGACATAACCTCGAAGACTAGTTCGTTATATTTGTGTCCACCCCTGGAGTATATTCTCAAAATTTTAAAATTTCGATATTTTGAAACGGATAGGCTACAGTTACGAAATTATTTTCCTTACCGGGATATCGTCTAATTTATACTTACTTACAAATGGCTTCTAGAGAACCCGCAGGTTCATTGCCGCCCTCACATAAGCCCTCAATCGGTCCCTATCTTGAGCAAGATTAATCCAGTCCCTACAATCACATTCCACCTCCCTCAAATCCATTAATTTATACTAAACTGAATTAAAATATATCCATGTTGATTACACACTTTTAACATTTTATATCTTTTTTTATTTTATTTTTTATTGGGTTATTTTACGACTCTGTATCAACATCCAGGTTATTTGGCGCCTGAATGAAATGAAGGTGATAATGCCAGTGAAATGAGTCCGGGGTCCAGCACCGAAAGTTACCCAGCATTTTCTCGTATTGGGTTGAGGGAAAACCCCGGAAAAAACCTCGATCATGCAACTTGCCCCGACCGGGATTCGAACCCGGGCCATCTGGTTTCGCGGCCAGACGCGCTGACCGTTACTCCACAGGTGTGGACAACTTTTTATATCACTTAGGAATATCCATACATAGTTAATATAACCACTTTCATGTGACTAGTTCTGATGATGGCTGACATAAACTGAAACTATTCAACTAGGTAATTAAAACTTCGTTTATTTTAACACATTTTAAGTAAAATTAATCATTTCAGTTTCGTTAAAATCCAATCAGAGAGACCCGAATTTATACACATAGGCCTATTAAATTACATTACATGTAGCCTATATATAGAAGAAAAACAGTATCACTATTAATACTTTTTTCCTCACAAATAACACCTTTCTTCTCCGTATAAAGCAACACAAACAAGTCCACCGTTATGGAGTAACGGTTAACATGTCTGACCGTGGAACGAGAGGGACCAGATTCAGATCCCGGCTGGGACAAGTAAACTGGTGAGGCTTTTTCCAGGGTTTTCTCTTAATCCATTAAGAACAAATGCTAGGTAACTTTAGGTGCTGGACCCTGGACTCATTTCGCTGGCATTATCACCTTCATCTCACTCAGACGCTAGATAACCATCTCAGTTGATAACACGTCATGGCAATGGTAAACTTCAGCGGTCCCTACAACAATTATGTGAAACGCCGTAAAAAGTTTTGGAAAATTACTGGAATTTACATACTATACATATGCACCATAATGAGACCAATAGTTAACTTATCTTGATCCCATTTCTTGGAATATTTGCAAGTTTTTCATAACGGTAATAGCAATATGACCTATTACTTAGGACTAAAGGCTCGTTCACAATAAACCGGGAATGGAAACGACAACGAGAACAACGGAAATGTTGTTAAAATAAATGTATTTAAATGCGAGCATTCAAATTAATAATAATAATAATAATAATAATAATAATAATAATAATAATAATAATAATAATAAATAATAATTTATTTGAACGATCAAAATAATGGTACACTTTTGGTTCGCACTCCCGATGAAGCAAAGCTTGTGGCCGGGAGTGGAGTTTAAATCGAATAATGAAAAGTAATATTACAAGTTTAAGCCCTCATTAAAATAATCATTTAATTGTTTAATTTAAATAATCAAATATATAAGCAAAAGTAAAGTGATGAATATCAAAATAATAATACAAGAAAGAATAATATAAGAAATACAATTAAATTATATCAAATATATGCAAGCAAAAGAAAGTGATGAATATCAAAATAATAAAATAAGAAATACAATGAAAATATATCATTGTAAAACATGGAAGATTCGGTTAACTAGAAAGTACAAATAATAAAATGAAATGAAAAATATTAAATAAATTGTAAAATAAATGCAAAATATTATGCAATAATATAACTTTTTTATTTAACAATGCCACAATATACAATAAGTAAATATTATAAAAGAATATGACATGAGTGAGATTATCCCATAATACTCCAAAAGAAAAATAACAACGACAATAATATAATGGAGTAATAATTATTATATACATAAATGATATTTTAGTTTTAATTGATTTATTGAATTTTGAAAGATTGAAAGATTCCTAACTTAAATTTTTTTTTAATTTCATGTAATGAAAAGTTAAAAATAACAAAAGTGAAAAATATATATATTGACTTTCACGTTCCCGTTCCCGGGCTCCGGCAAGCTTGTTGTTAATTGTGAATGCTCACATTTAAATACATTTATTGTAACAATATTTTCGTTCTCGTTGTCGTTTCAGTTCCCGGTTTATTGTGGACCAGTCTTAAGCCTGAAATTATAATTACACTTATGTAAGGATGGAAGTAATTAAAAATAAAATAAACAGAGGTCATAATGTAGAAGAAATGACCACCTCTGTGGTGTAGGGGTCAGCATGCTGGTCTCTTACGCAGAGGGCCCGGGTTTGATTCCCGGTTGGGTTGAATTTCCTGGTTGAGGTTTTTCAGGGTTTTCCTCAACCGTAAGGCAAATGCCAGGAAATTCGGGCCACAACATCCCTGAATATCACCGACCTCATTCATCACCGAAATCATATTCATAAAAATCAGTAATATATACATCTAGTTCACAATTGAACCAGTCTCAACAATAGTACGCAGGCCTTCGGATTTCAACCAAAGATTAAAGGCTGGTTCACAATTAACCGGGAACGAGAACCAGAATTGAATATGAACATTTTTGATTAACAATAAACCGAGAACGTAACGACTATGCATATCGATATGCATGTCAATAACGATATGTAAAGTCGATATTACACATTCTGATATTATTTGTGTATAATTGACCAATGGCATTCTCTCATGAGTACAAGGCAGCCGACATAAACACAGGTTAACCAACTTCGAAATTTCAATTGAAACATTTCATTATGTACAGTACTATAAATATGCCCATGCATCTTTATTATCACAAGCTATTTTAAGTTTACCATAACGTAAAATAATTAGAAAGAAACATTTGTAATAGAACAAAAATGAACACAACAGTAGTTATTGAATTGAAGCATGAATATGTAGTGTGTAATACAACCAATACAGTAATAAAATATGATTCGCTTACGATCGGTGTTCAAAGACGCAGCTATTGAAAGTCACGTATTCTCCTTCATTTTCTCATCTTTATACGAGGCGCGCCGCTTATCGTAATCGTGAGGATTTTCCTCAACACTCACAATTAGAATCTCATCAAATACAACTTGTTCCATGATGCACAGCACATAACAAAATAATGCATTTATGTCACGGTCTTCTTTCTACAAAATATACGACGACAAAATAGCTCCTTTTTTTTTTTTTTTAGTAGGTTATTTTACGACGCTTTCTCAACATCTTAGGTTAGGCCTATTTAGCGTCTGAATGAGATGGTGATAATGCCGGTGAAATGAATCCGGGGTCCAGCACCGATTATCAGCATTTGCTCATATTGGGTTGAGGAAAACCCCGGAAAAACCTCAACCAGATAACTTGCCCCGACCGGGAATCGAACCCGAGCCACCTGGTTTCGCAGCCAGACGCGCTGACCGTTACTCCACAGGTGTGGACAATAGCTCTTAGATGGCAATATAATGAATCTAGTCTGTGATCGGAAACAGAACGCCAAACTTGAAACTTGGCCAACTCTCCGTTCCCGATCCCGGGCTCCGGCAAGCTTTTCGTTAATTGTGAATGCTCACATTTAAATGTACACATTTTAACAATTTTACCGTTTTCGTTTTCTTTCCGATTCTCGTTTCCGGTTTATTGTGACTAGCCTTAACTCGCGATATGACCAAAGATGTTAAAGTGAGTATAAATAACAGCGAGGGAAAAAAATGTAGAAGAAGAGACACATTCCATAGTTGGTGCTTGGCAAATACGAAGAGAGAGGAATGTGACAATGCGGGGGATTCCCCTTGATTCATCCAAATATTTCAGTAAGCAACATTATGTTTCTGTGTAGGGTAGGCCTATATATTTTAGCGTTCTGTTCCCCATTCCTTCTTAGCCTAGGTAGCATTCCACACTGTGATAAATGTTTTTTAACTTACTATTTCTGTCAGCGTTGTTTCGGAAGGCTGTGAAGTAAGAAACGCCCACTCCAGGTTGGCTCTCTTGGAGCAATGGTCTTCCAAGTCGAACTCGCCCAGCGAGACGTCAGTCCTGGCTCTTTCTTCCTCATCTTCGTCTGCCAGCACCAGCGCAACAATTGCAGCGGCCACCACCAAGCTGCGAATGGCCTTCATCACACTGAACGACTGGCGGCCGACTGTATGCACTATCTGTCGTGCTCGCTGCTGCTATCTCCCGTAGTCATGCCTCACCTTTGTACGCCGGTTCGACTCATACTGAAAG
Organism: Periplaneta americana; assembly: GCA_025594305.2. NCBI lineage: Eukaryota > Metazoa > Arthropoda > Insecta > Blattodea > Blattidae > Periplaneta > Periplaneta americana. The sequence goes on along the minus strand of JAJSOF020000003.1, from coordinate 192,513,468 downwards.
CACGCAATCCTTTTCACATGCTTATCGATTTTCTTTACTATAATTTATTACGTGTTATTTTAAAACTACAGCCGCGACGGCTCACTTGGTAACGCGAAAGGCTACAAGACTGCATTCAAAACTCAATTTATTTTCGACAATGTACAGACGTGGACAAATTATTAGCAAAATTGAAGATTTTTATTATATATTTTTACAAAATATGATTCTTCAATTTAGACTACAGTTGACATTTTTGCGTATTTCCAAATTATTAGCAAAATTGTAGATTTGTATTGTATATTTTTAGAAAATTTAGCTCTTCAGTTTGGACTATATTTGATATTTTTGCATATTTACAAATTATTAGCAAAACTGAAGGTTTTTATTACATATTTTTACAAAATTCGATTCTTCAATTTGGAATACAGTTGACATTTTGGATATTTCAAAATTATTAGCAAAACTGAAGACTTTTATTTTATAGTTTTACAAAATTTGACTCTTCAATTTAGACTGTAGTTGATATTTTTGCTAATTTCAAATTATTAATAAAAATTGAAGATTTTTATTATATATTTTACAATATTTAACTCCTTAATTTAAACTACAGTTGACATATTTGCATATTTCTGTCTACTGTAATGATAGAAATATGCAAAATTGTTAACTGTAGCCTAAATTGAAAAATCAAATTTTGTAAACAGAATTATCATAAAAATCGTCAATTTTGTTAATAATTTGTCCACGTCTGTAATGTCATTAACAACTACAATGTCTACACAACTGGCTTCCTAAGGGTGAATACAGAGTTTGCCATACGTACGACTAATCGTACGAGGTACGACCACTCTATGTCGTACGCATTTTTGTACGACTATTTCACTAAAGGGAAAAAATAACTGGGAACGTATAATTTTGGTTTATAATTAAAATAAACTTGATGGTTAATTCGTCCCTTTTAGACAATTCTTCTTCCTTTATTATGTCCTACTCTAATATAAAAGAAACGTGCTTTTAAGGGGGGTGGGTGCTTTGAAAATCGATCTGGTAACTATGCTTGCCATGCAAGACATAATTTGTCATCTTGAGCTCTAGGTTTCACGTTATAACAAAGTAATTCGAGTTTAATTTTATTCAACAAAGGAAGTCTTTTATCAATTAAACAGTAACGCAGTAGCATTAAGAAATCTAAACGCACCGACATTATAGAGGTGTCGGGTTTGAGTCGACTGTAGATGAATTAATTTGATATAATTTTCCGCCTCCGCATTGACTGATACTAGAATAGGCCTATCCGTCGCAGCGCCGGCCAAAGATCAAATTTCTGCTGACTATAACAAAGTTGTTTCTAACCAAGCGTCATCGTGCACGCCTCACGGCGATGACAGTTGATGGTTGGCGATTTGTTTCAATGCTGAATGTCATTGTGGATATGAACAATAATTAATTAGTACCATTTTTAATTGAAACTAAAATTTACTGGTTGATATATGTAATAATATAAAATATTTTAATAATAATAATAATAATATTATTATAATAATAATAATAATGATTTATTTTAGCTGGCAGAGTTAAGGCCGTAAGGCCTTCTCTTCCACTCAACCAGCAAAAAGTGTATATACATATGCATGAACTTACAAAGAATTCAACAATTTGATTTAGATGAGAGTTAGGGGAGAGTCGGGTAGTATCGGACATCGGGTAGTATCGGACAGTGCGTTTCCTTCATCTACCACCATATGGTAGTACCTGAATGACATGGTTACGTTTCTCTATGCGACATCACAGAAACGTAACCATGTCAATCAGGTACTATCATCGTGTGGTAGATGAAAGAAACTCACTGTCCGATATTACCCGATGTCCGATACTACCCGACTCTCCCTACATGTATACAAGAGTTATTTACGAATTAAACAACAAAATACTATGAACTATTAATTAAACACTGAAATAAGCTGTGTAGCAGAATTAAACTAAAATACATAGAATGTTAATATATTTCAAATGATATTAGATAATAGAAAGAGATTATTATGAGACAATTTTGAAAATACAGCACTATCAGGATGATGTCTAAAGAAAAAAGTAACAGTGTAGTCAGTGATAGTTTAAATCAGTATGATTGGAGTGAAATGCTAATAACGTTATCTTTTAATGTTAATTTATTTATTATTTATGGTTTATTTAACTTGTTATATTAGCGTCGCCGGTTAGATTTTGTTCCTCAGAAGTTTCTTTTACATGCCAGTAAATCTACTGACATGAGCCTGTCGCATTGAATGCCATCGACCTGGGCCGGGATCGAATCCGCAACCTCGAGCACAGAAGGCCAGCGCTATACCAACTGCGCTACCGAGGCCGACCATATATATAACTCCGGCCCGCTCCTTTCACAGTCAGACATGCTAACCATTACTACACAGTGATGGACTAGAAATACATTAGGAAGTTGAGATATGTACAACAGTTTTATGCTGATGTACGACAGTTTTCATAAGCTAGTACGACGGTTTCGATTCCTTCATCCGGCAACCCTGGGAGAATAAAGGCTAATTCATACGGGGATAGTTTACAGGAGTCAAGTGCTTGGAGCAAGTCGACTTTTCTTCAACTTTCCCCGTGTGATATGGTCGAGACAGTTAAGTTGTAACTTGGCGGTCAAGCAGATTTGAGTTGACGACCCGTCAACTTTTGTGTCCACTTTCCCGTCACGTGACCAACTTGACGCCACCACTTCCCGCGTGTGAATGCGAACTTGTAGCAACTTGGCAAGTAGAAAGTTTGTAGTTTTAGGCCTATTGTCGAAGTAAATTAATAATTATTAATAATGAGTGTATGAGAAGTATGAACTTGTATGGAATATACGTGACAAAGAATACCTCAATAAAAATAAGTGGGAATTATTGTTCCAGAAACTAGTCAGTGAACTCGTGGAACAAGGTTTCGAAAACATAGACGTAGAAGTGGTTCGAAAAAAGTTAAAACCCCTTAAAACAGGACTCATTCTGAGATGTTTCCTGTATTCTGCAGGATCTTCTTCAGCTAATTCTTTCAACAAGGTATTAGATGCACCGTGCTTATTCTTCTACGAATCCATTTCTTAACCCATGTTCTCTTTTCCTTTTTTTCAAGAATATTTTGTAATTCATACAATAACAAGGCGCCAATTAGCTTGAATATGTGCTGGTGGCATCTTCAGTTTCACCAAACTAAAAATGCCAGTTCACTATTGATTTTTATTAACTATAACAGAATACAAGAATTCAAACACCACTACGAATACAACATTCAGCGCGCGCTTTTTATCAAGCATGGTTTCAAGTTTAATGTCTCCGTGCGATCACAAATATAGCATCAAGTTTAGAGGCTTCAAGCACTTGACTCCTGTAAACTATCCCCGTGTGACTCGGGTTTAACTAAAGGCTGGCCCACAATAAACCGGGAACGGGAACGTGGACGTGATGATTTTTTATTCACAATAAACCGAGAACGGAAACAGCTAAGCATATCGATATGTATGTCAATAACGATATGTAAAGCCGATATTAAGCCTCGTTCACACTTTTAAAGTAACTTGAATTCAAGTCACTTGATTCGACGGACATAAAAAGTGTGAAAAATGTTTTAAGTTGACTTGAAGTCAAGTAACGGCTTGAATTCAAGTTTCAAGTGAAGTTGAATCCCTTTCTACTTTTTACTTGACTTGAAAGGACACTTGAAACAACTTGAAGAGTGTGAACGTCACTTGATAACTTGAATTCAAGGAGAAAAGCGCGGGAATATGTAAAGCCGATATTAAGCCTCGTTCACACTTTTAAAGTAACTTGAATTCAAGTCACTTGATTCGACGGACATAAAAAGTGTGAAAAATGTTTTAAGTTGACTTGAAGTCAAGTAACGGCTTGAATTCAAGTTTCAAGTGAAGTTGAATCCCTTTCTACTTTTTACTTGACTTGAAAGGACACTTGAAACAACTTGAAGAGTGTGAACGTCACTTGATAACTTGAATTCAAGGAGAAAAGCGCGGGAATATGTAAAGCCGATATTAAGCCTCGTTCACACTTTTAAAGTAACTTGAATTCAAGTTACTTGATTCGACGGACTTACAAAGTGTGAAAAATGTTTCAAGTTGACTTGAAGTCAAGTAACGGCTTGAATTCAAGTATCAAGTGAAGTTGAATCCCTTTCTACTTTTTACTTGACTTGAAAGGACACTCGAAACAACTTGAAGAGTGTGAACGTCACTTGATAACTTGAATTCAAGGAGAAAAGAGCGGGAATTTAAATTAACAGCTGTTATAAGAGCGTTAAATTAACAGCTGATTTTTTCTGTTCTACTGGAAACGTAAAAATAATAAGAAACAATAAGTGAAATAATGACAAAATATTTTATACTTAACATATTTCATATTTAACACGAGAAATACATATAATAGGCCTACATATTCCAAATATTTCAGTTTCTGAAGTTGTACAAAACTCACGAAGGCCTGTGGATCATATAAACTGCAGTTTCGTGACAGAAATGCAAAGGAAGCTGCCAAGGAAGGAAAAGTTCATTGAAGAATTGAACAGCAGAGATTTTAAAGTGGATATAGATGAGATGTGGAAGACAATTAAAAACCAGATATCAGATGATAGACGACATTGAGATAATGGAAATCCTATTCGTAATTTTTAATGATCCTTTGTGGTATACTGGTGTTTATTAGAAATCCTAGTAAATTTTTACATTGCTTTTCGAGGATTCCAAGTAGCCAACTTCATTTTAATCCTTTTTTTTATTTTCTTTCACAATACGAGTAATTAATAAAGTAAATTCGTATAATCGCAACGACTGTATATTAAAATTATGAAAATGGAAGATAAAAATCGCCAAAAAAATAACAAAACAATAGAAATAAGAAATGAAACGTTACTTTTAACTTTTTATTTAACAAATTACATCGCATGATCGAAATAAATTGGATTCATTCACTTATAAGAAAATATTTTAAATTTAAATTTAATAATGATTGTACAGTAACTTGACTAAAAATGGACCAATCAGACAAAGCCTAGAATTTTGTTATGACCGTAAAGAAAACAACTGAGTTTACAATGTGTGAAACGATAGAAATTCACTGGGATCTCTAATGAAGGCCAGTGTACAATAGTCACAACAGTTTATTACTTTTCCATTTTTGACAGACCACAAAAAATGTTAGTTAGAAAAGTAAACAAAGAGCAATGGTGGAATGCCCGTGACGAAGCAAGCAAGGACAAAAATTGGAATATATAAAATCCTGAACTCAACTGTGAACTGCTGAGGGTATGTAACTTTTTCAAATCGTACCTATCCTAGCCATAATGCTACAAAGTCATTTATATAGAACTGACACATTTCTTTCTTTAATTATTCCGTTGGAATTTCATTCAGTGACCCAATTTTAGCACCAAATTAAGCAGAATGTTCTGGAGTTTCGATTCCTTGTCACTAGATGCGCAGATGTTTATGTTTTATTCCTATTGTTGGCAGCTGTTTTCGACATTTTGTGTCAACGTGAAAATGCAGTACACATTAAATCAACGAATCTTCCTTGTGAAGCAATACTGGATTACGAATTCAATTACAGCTACTCAAAGGGATACCAGAGAGAATTTGATGTTCGCAATCCTCCCAAAAGAAACACAATACTGGGACTGGTAAACAAATTGGAAACAACCGGATCTCAGGTGAGTGAAAAGGGCAAGTATCGTTCATCTAGGCTTTCCACGTTTGTTGTTGACGTAAGAGCACGACTGGAGCAGTCACCCAAAAAATCATTAAGACGTTTGTCGCAGGAGACAGGGTATACCTACTCAATGTGTCAGAGAGCCTAAAGCCATATAGGGTTACGGTTGTTCATCAGCTACAGGAACCAGATAAGGTTAAAATATTGAATTATTGTCGTTGGTTTCAGACGTTCATTGTGCAAAATCCTGCCATATTGTCCATCACATGATTCACAGATGAAGCATGGTTCCATTTATCCGGTTATGTGACGGCCGAATAATTTCCAGGAACCTGTGGCCACCGAGATCTCCGGATTTGACAACGCCGGACTTTTTTCTATGGACTTAAAAGACAGGGTTTACGCCACACGTCCCCAGACATTGGACGATCTGAAGCACAACATCACACAGGAGATTCAAGCTAATAACAGAGTCCTCCAACAAGTGGCCAGTAACATGGAACGACGTGTTGAGTTGTGCCTTATGCAGGATGGAGGACATTTTCAACATTTGCTATAGAGGTAAATAATCTCCCAAAATTCCTCTACATTTTAGGTATAATAAGTTGTCGCTAGAACAATTCGTTTTGAAACAATTAATGAAAGAAATGTGTCAGTTCTATATAAATCACTCTGTATAACTTATTCAAAATCATACCAGGAAGACACTGTCAGTCTTATGAGGAAACAAGTGAAGGCATTTCAATGTTGCCATAGCTACAGTAGCTTCCTGCCCAGAAGACTAGTAGACCTACAATGCTGAACAGTTATTTTCGCAATGGACAATTACGTAACCGCCCGCTTCCTCAGTCGAACAAACGACTCACCTTAATGAAATACGAATTGAAAAAGATCTCGTGTGAGCAGCTGTGTGAAAACATATTGTGCTATTCAGCTGGATTCTTAATAAAAGTGGTTACATCAGAAAAACACAAACATTATAAGTGTTTTATTTACTTTATCCATTCTGTTCAAATATTGAATTAGTATCGTAAGTTATTCATGTAAAAGAGACAGGAAGCAATTTCATTCTGCATTGTTAAAAAGAGGTACAGACTGAAATTTTTTCATTGCTGCAATCAATAAGGGATTCACAACGTTTCGAAAGTTTTCAATATCTTCGTCTTATGGGTCAGTCAAGCTATGTGTAACGACCCCAATGAGTAGGATACCCTTCTCACTTCCCTTTTTTCCACCTGAAGACGGAGATATAACCGATATGTCCGAAACATTGTGAATTGAAGGGGTGGGAATGAGATAGTCCAAAACCGCATTTTTTAACAGAAATTGTCTTTTGTGCAAGTTCATTTCTTACGTAGGCTATTTGGGGAAGCTACTAGTAAAATATTCGGCGGCCGGGTAGCTCAGTTAGTAGAGCAGCTGGCTACGGACTGGAAGGTCCGAGGTTCGGTACCAGGTGGTCGTTGCCAAACTTCCAGAACGGCCCCGAGGTTCACTCAGCCTCCTATAAAATTGAGTACCAGGTCTTTCCCGGGGGTAAAAGGCGGTCAGAGCGTGGTGCCGACCACACCACCTCATTCTAGTGCCGAGGTCATGAAAAGCATGGGGCTCTACCTCCATGCCCCCCAAGTGCCTTCATGGCATGTTACGGGGATACCTTTACCTTTTAACTTTTTTTACTAGTAAAATATTATACAACAGTACACGCTGAAGAAATTACGATACCGCACCCAATAGCATTGGACTCTAAACTTTTGATATGCTCTCATGTGAAAGTTTGTCTTTGTGGCATAGGATTATATCATTCCCACCCCTTCAATTTCTTATTTATTACAATAATGAAAAAGTCCAATCTGTAGGCTACCTCTTTTCATCGCATTGTTATTTTTTGTGATACAAGACATAATTTTTTGTACACAGAAATTCTCCCTTAAGTATTTATCAACTGGTAACCCTACTGCTTGGTTAAAGCGCTCTCCTCTACGCCGAAAGTTGTAGGGTCAAGCCCGACCGGAGTCGATGAATATTTCAGGACGCAAAAAAACCGAAGCGCAAGTCCTCCGGGAGGAACTTCAAGCCGTGTGTCCTATATCGGAGTTTTTCGCCACGTTAATGACCTCCAAGCCTAAATTAAGAGCCTTTGGACTAAATTTCTCCATTGTCACGTCCTAGTAATACCTTAGTTGCATACTACTGTAGTTGGCGTTTGAGGCGATGAGCTTACCACTTGTCCCACTGGCCCCTATCGGCAAAAAAGTTTAACTAAATTCCTAGTGAGTATTGAAATCTCCGCTAGGAGTCTGCTTATGTTGAGACTTCAGAACTGTATGTTCAATGAATGAATGAATAAACCCTATTGCTTCATGGGACAATATTTTTTGTATAATACAACTCACATTTCTAGAGTGTCTTAGAGTAAATGAAATTACAATTTTCTGTCCAAGTGCAGGTCTTTCACTGCAAACCCAGAATTAGGGATAGAAATAATCTTATGTTGTTAGTTCAGTAAAAATTATCTAGTTTTATATGCAAAAATTTAGAGTAAGTCGACTAGCAGATCTTGATCATAAAAAAATGTGTCCAGTAGTTAGACTAAAAGGTTATATATATCTACACTACATAGCTAATATACAGACAGACCGCAAGTCGTAAGTTACTTTTTCCGGTATGAAGACTGCTGAAAACATCTACGAAGGAATTCCGAATCGATATTTTGCATCACAAATTCTCTTCCTCTTTCTCTCTCTCTCCCTCACTCTCTCTCCACATATATACAGAGTGTTTCAAAACCTGTAGAAGACAGTTCAGCACGATTCTGAACCTATAAATAAATTTAGAATTCATGCAGACACTAATACCCGAAATCTATTTTATTCCAAGGCACAGTTGTTTTTGTGTACAGTGGACTCTCCTAAGTTCGACTGAACAGAATTGAAAGTTCAGTACAATAAGAGTAGTGGATGTAGCAGGTCAAATGAATACAAATTCTTATTGGTTATCCATCAACGAATACAGTACTGTACTTGCATTTCCTGCCCGCCCCGAGAGTTGTGTATGCGCTTTTAGTACCACAGTGGATTTCGATAGTTCCGTCTCACAAACGGCACAATTCTCAAATAGAGAAAGAAGAGTTCATTAATTTAAAATCAGTGATTAAATATGGATGTCGTAATCAATAAAATTCTGTTTTCCTTTAACAAAAGTATCGCTACAAGACACAGAACCAATTCCCATTCAAATGGCAAACCCATTTCTTAGTGCCCATATAGGGACGTGTCTAATTCACTTACGTAAGCAGTCGAACTATAGGATGTCGAACTTGAGAGCTTCCACTGTACCAGCAACAATAGGAGCAAGATTTTGTAAAAAATATATACAAATATATATATATATATATATATATATATATATATATATAATTTATTTCAAGAAATAGTCTGCCCAGGCATCCTGGGTTGCCAAAAACACAGAATAACACACATATAAGAATAGTAATGATTACAGTAAGATAGATGAGCCAAATTTAAATGTGAACTAGGAGCTTAAGTTTAAGAAATAATAAATTTGTACATATATGTGTAACAATCACACACTAACGAATATAAAAAGGGAGGGGGGGTATTATGATATTCCGTATAAATGATTTTTCAGAATTGCCACAGACCCTTTAATGGTTGAAGTAATTATTTTTGGAATGATGTCATGGATTCCAAATGTTTTGATAGTGTTTACAGTTGATCGTGGGATGGTGCCCCTCGCTCCGATCATTAAACCATGTACTTCCCAGGTGCCTTCCATCTGATATTTTTCTCGAAAATACGGAATAGTAGGCTCATAAATTTGTTGTTTTTCTTTGTTGACCTCGGATGGTTGGGTCTGGCTCATCTCAAATCTAACAGTTGGGTCCAGTATAAAGCCTTTACTATATAACACATTTGTGTCGCAAGGAGCATTTTTTGTGCGAGTAGAGAAAAATAACTAGAAAAATAATTGGTTTAGCCTACATACTTGAAAATTGGTATGATATGGGCAACAATAAGAATGAATCTGTGATTAAAAAAAATTGGTGACCATGTGAAAAACTATATGAGTTGAAGATTTCACTCCTAACCAGTGTTGCCACGACCTACTCACGAATATCAGGAGAAAACCATCGAAAAAAAAACAGGAGATTACAGTAGATTAATTAAACATTAATTTTCTCTTCTTATTATAATATTAATTACAAAACAGTGTATACTGTAAGACTGATGATACTGTTTTATTACTATATAGCACATCCCTAACCAATGAAATGGAACAATTTTGCTAAATAGTACTACTGTCATCTTTACTCAGCGTATGTAAATAAAACATGCAATTTTGTTTTTACACAGTAATGTCTCGCTGACAATGTTTCCCGTTAAAATATATTAATCAGGAGGTTTTTTGTATATTAAACGATTTTCGACAGAACTAGATTTATTTTAAAGACGTTATTAAAGACAGTACTGTCATTATAACAGACGAAAAATTATTCCTTTTCCTGTTTTTGCATAACTACCCTTTAAACTGTTCATAATTTTCCCACTCTGATTTATAATTCTGAGAAGGAGTATTTACTTTTCTTTCTTGCTGGGACACTTTCACCCATTTTAAAATATCCCTGTGCACGATATGTAACACAAAAATACCATTACCTACACTTCACTCTCTCACTGTTTCACGTGTTCTTGCGTCTTTAAGGAGTTGGTCATTATCGCATGCAAAATAATGGTAAAAATAGCCTATCTTCAAACAGTCATAAATATAATACTATTTATCAGAGGTCTTTCATTTTTGTTAGCTATGTGTGTATACATATTAAGCTTTAAAGTGAAAAAGAATGCTTACTCTAGAGTAAATCTTTATCCTTAAATTAATTTTTTAATTAAGCACAATTTTTTTATAAATTCACTACATGTCTGTGATTAGGTACACTCTATTCACTTATTATAACACGTATTGAATTGAAAATTTGACCACTTACTGCTAATAGATACTAAAACATACCCTACTAAAATTATTCATGTGTCTGTAAAGAGTATTATGAGTATAGGGCTTATTCATCACCGTTAATAAATTTAAAAAAAAATTGACGAAGATTAGTATAAGCCCTATGCCCATATAATAATATTACACATATTTTAATAATTTTAGTAGGGTATGTTTTTATATCTGTTAAGCAAAATGTAAGTGGCCAAAACTCATAATTCAATGTGTGCTAGGATAAGTGAATAGGGTAAGGTCGTACCTAATCACAGGTATGTAGTGAATTTATATAAAAATATGTTTAAATTCAAAAATTAATTTAAGGGTAAGATTTACACTAGATTAACCATTCTTCTTTCATTTTAAAGCTTAATGTATATACATATATCACTAAAAAATTAAAGAGCTGTGATAAATAGTATTACAATTCTGACCGCTTGAAGATAGGCTATTTTTACCATTACTTTGCATGCGATAACGTCCAATTCCTCTTAAGGATCATTGTGGGGACGCGTTATGAGCAGGGAGACAACGAGCTGGAAGAATATTCTTACTTCTAGCTCGTTGGGAGACAAATGAAAACAATGTTTGACTTGTGTATAAGATGCAAAAGTAAGACATATCATATGTAATAAATTGAAAATCCGGGCATAGAACTAAGTGACTGCGGCATGCCAAAAACGAAGGAGAAATTCGGACTTCTGACAAAGAAAGAAGTAGAGCAATAGATTCAATGGAAAAACAGGAAATCTCCTGCTTAATCAGTAGGTATGGCAACACTGCTCCTAACTCCCTTTAAAAGAGTTAATTTATTTTGCTTCAGGAGCGGTCAGCTCTAAGTAAAGTAGCACTGCCTTGCAAACTGTTCTCCTTACGACAGTTAACTGTTAACGTCCGTTATGCAGTTGTCATGGTTTTGTGCACTTTGCGTCCACATTCAAGGTTAGACAGGGAGACATCCATTATTGCTACGTTGGTAAAAAGTAATGATGTTCACTAACACATCACAAAGATGTTAGAGACACCGGCGTGGTTCAGGCGGTAGCGCGTTTGCCTATCTGGAGTTGCGCTCGGGCGTGGTTTCGATTTTCGTTTGGCTGGTTACTCCGTTTTTTTTTCTGAGATTTTCCTCAGCTATAAAGTGAATCCTCGGGCTCATCTCGCCAAATACCACCTCGCAATCACCAATTCCACAGACACTAAATAACCTAATACTTGATATAGCGTCGTTAAAAAACCGAATAAACAAAAAAGATGTATAAGAGTCGCCCTGGGTGGCGCAGTCGGTATAGTGCTTGCTTTCTGTGCCCGAGGTTGCGGCGTCAATTCCGGCCAGGTCGATGGCATTTAAGTGTGCTTGAGGGGTTAGGTACACCTTACAGCAGTAAAATTTTTGGAAATATTCAACATTTTTTTTTCCTCATTACTGTATCTTGTACAATAATGAAAATTGGTATGTGTGAAACACTGTCCTTCTGCTATATGAAAAAAATATTTTTACGATTTAAAGAAAAAAACATTTATTTATATTTTCGAAAGTCAAAATGGTGGCAGTTCACTGTGCAGTGATGAAGTTTTACCCTCATAACTCATAAACCTGTTAAGTTTTTCATGTTCTCTCTCTTTTATTTTATTGCTGAAACTCATGTTTACAATATCGTGCTCTTTCATCTACATTCCTTAATAAATAATTTTTTTTTATTTTGTGTTAGAAGAAAATACTAATAATTGACCATTTTTTAAATGAATTTATTTTTTTATCGGACAACCTATCAAAGCTAGAGAAGTGATCTTGCATCATATTGTAGATATGACATGCATAAATACACACAAAAAATTTCATCACAGAATGTTGGATAGTTTTTGTGTTATATGGGAAACGCTTCATCACTGCACAGTGAACTGAATTAAAAAAAAATGTAAATAATTTTTTTCAAATCGTAAAAATATTTTTTTCATATAGCAGAAAGACAGTGCTTTACACATACTAATTTTCATTATTGTACAAGATACAGTAATGGAGGAAAAAAAAATGTTTAATATTTCCAAAATGTTATTGATGTAAACTGTACCTAACCTCTTAAATGAGATAGACTCACGTCAGCAGATTTACTAGCATGTCAAAGAACTCTAGGGGGACAAATTCCGGCACATCGGCGACGCTGATAAATATAAAACATAATTTAAAAAGATATAAGAAGTGCAGGAAGGTAGAGATTCCATGCTTCCAATAACCTCGACATTACTGGAAAGTTTTGTATAAAGAAGAGTCCTAATCTAAATGAAAATTACACTTTGCATGTGGCAATCTGGAACACATTCAAAAGCAGAAAAAACCATAAACTAGCAAGAGCTTTAAATGGCTGGGCATTTACGCCAACCCCGTACAATCACCCGCAACAACATAGACAGCGACTATCGCCGCATCCCGCAACTCCTGTCCAATCTAGGAAGGAAAGAAACGTCCACACCTGTGGAGTAACGGTTAGCGCGTCTGGCCGTGAAACCAGGTGGCCCGGGTTCGATTCCCGGTCGAGGCAAGTTACCTGGTTGAGGTTTTTATGGGGTTTTCCCTCAACCCAATACGAGCAAATGCTGGGTAACTTCCGTCCTGGACCCCGGACTCATTTCACTGGCATTATCATCTTCATCTCATTCAGATGTTGATAAAGCGTCGTAAAATAACTACTAAAATTAAAAAAAAATAAATAAATAAAAATAAGAGAAAGAAGCACCGTCAAGCAATCCCCACTTCCAGCCGGAGATATAAGAAGCACCCAAAGGCTCCATTGCCAGCCGAAGATAAATAAAGGCTGGTTCACAATAAACCAGAAACGGAAACGAGAACAGAAAATTGTTAAAATAAATGTAAATAAATGTGAGCATTTACAATTAACGAGAAGCTTGACGGAACCCGGGAACTGAAACTTTTAACTTTGCCGTTCTCGTTTCCGATCACAACCTACTAGATTCATTCTGTTGTCATCAAAAACCTGTTTGGTCGTGGTATATTTTGTAGCAAGGAGGCCGTGACATAATTTCTTCATCCATTGCCTGTAAGTAACCGATAACTTCAGTAGAATCACTTTCATATAATGTGACCAGACTACCACGTGAAAAAAAATGTTATGTTTTATTTAACGACGCTCACAACTGCAGAGGTTATATCAGCGTCGCCGAATGTGCCGGAATTTTGTCCCGCAGGAGTTCTTTCACATGCCAGTAAATCTACTGACATGAGCCTGTCGCATTTAAACACACTTAAATGCCATCGACCTGGCCCGGGATCGAACCCGCAAGCTTGGGCATAGAAGGCCACCGCTATACCAACTCGCCAACCAGGTCGACCTACCACGTGAATTGATTGTACTCATGAGAGAACGTCATTAGCCAATTATACACAAATAACATCAGAATGCATAATATCGACTTCACACACCGTTATTGACAAACTTATCGCTATGCACGGCCGTTTCCGTTCTCGGTTTTTGTGAATCAAAGCTCTTCACGTTCACATCCTCTGCTTCCGTTCTCGTTCCCGGTTTATTGTGGTCCAGCCTTAAGCTGCCAGAATTTGGAAATACGAAATGTAATACTGGTGGGTTACAGGTACATGGTCCATTTTTTAGATCTCATCCTGACATATGTCTTTAGCCTTAGGGAACCTAGAAGGGCTAATTAATAGGTTGCAGCTTAAAAGTCTAATTTGTTCGATCCAATATATTCTGACTGTGTTTCAATGTTACATGCCGTACTCCGGTTGCTTTTACATGTAGTAGTGGAAGAATTTTACGAAGTTCATTTCATAAAAGGCTACACGCGCATATAACCGAACTGAAATTTAACATTCCTCGCATATATCGGATATCGAACTCGTGCCATTGCAGTTGTATATAGTTGTGCTACCGATCCACATAACAAAATTATTATAGCTACGTCGCGTCGGTAGGAATAATTAAATAACTTCTCGTCTTAAAAAAATTTAAAATTCCATCTTGTCTAGATACATTTAAAGGCTTGTAGATTTCATATCGGAACTTACAATATTACATGTGAGAAGTTCCAAAATTTAATGTGATTTTTTAATTAAAGATACAGACAGATATAAGAGGAGATAGTGTCAGATAGGCAGACAGGATAGAAGATATAATTATAACTATTTTATATATATATATATATATATATATGAATTAAATAAATAGAAAACTTGATTATGGAAAACAGGGTTAGAGTGCAGAGTCCGAGGCCAAACACATATATTTTTTGCTCTAAAGTAACTATGGAAACAAGAAAAAAGATCAGAAAAAAAAGACTGTACTTTCCCTTGAAGCAAAAAAGAAGGGGGAAAAACAGCAAATGAAAGGCGGCATTTTTTTAATTCTTTTTAGTAGGTTATTTTACAACGCTTTTATTTAGCGCCTGAATGAGATGAAGATGATAATGCTGGTGAAATGAGTCCGGGGTCCAGCACCGAAAGTTCCTAGCATTTGCTCTTATTGGATGAGGAAAAACCTCAACCAGGTAACTTGCCCCGACCCGAATCGAACCCGGGCTACCTGGTTTTGCGGCCGTTACTCCACAGGTGTGCACGGCTTTTTTAAGCCAAAAAATTTATGATCAGTATTTTCCCTGGACCAGAAAAAAATTGTACCTCTAGTAGAGAAGTTTGTATTTTTAATGCTCTTTTTTTTTTCCTTTGCATATTTACTTTAGAGCAAAAAATGACATAAGTGTATCGTCTCGGAATCTGCACTTTTACTGCAAACAGGACGAAGCATGATTTATGATAATGAAAAATAATATAGAATATACTGTTGACGTTCAAGACTTGACGATGCACGTGGTCTGGAACATTGACAATAGCGCATGTTATATTGCATGGGTGAATATGAACCTCGAGACCTTGCATCCATCGTCTCGTTAGGTTAAGAGTTAATTAGCCTACCCGAGAAGTCAAGACAGAAAAAGACAGACTGGGAGAGAAATAGTTATCTGGACAACAAGAGCGAAGCAATCAGAAGTTATAAGTACTATACAAATGCAGCTGTTGCTTTATGAGCAGCTGGATGTTCAGAAATATTTAATTCCTCGGAGAGAGAGAAAAAAAACGACTACAGAAAATCGTTATAACGAGAAGCATAATTAGATTATCATATACTTACATATAAAAGGAAGATTCTGTTATGTTCGTTCCGAGAGCGTATTCACTTGAAGCAGCGCTTGCAATAGCATTGTTTTTGTCTGTTTATAAACGAAATACCGGTAGGCTGATGTTGATCATGCTAACATTGCAGTTTCGCGTGAATAGACTGTTAAGGCTGGTTCACAATAAACCGGAAACGAGACTCGGAACGAAAACGAAAACGGTAAAATTGTTAAAATGTGTACATTTAAATGTGAGCATTCACAATTAACGAAAAGCTTGCCGGAGCCCGAGATCGGGAACGGAGAGTTGGCCAAGTTTCAACTTTGGCATTCACGTTTCCGATCACAGCCCACTAGATTCATTCTATTGATATCTAAAAGATATTTTGTCGTCGTATATTTTGTAGCAAGAAGACCGCGACATAACCTATGCATTATTTTGTTCTGTGCGCTGTGCATCATGGAGGAGCAAGTTTTATTTGATGAGATTCTAATACTGAGTGTTGAGGAAAATCCTCACGTTTACGATAAGCGGCGCACCTCGTATAAAGATGATAAAATGAAGGAGAATACGTGGCTTTCAATAGCTGCATCTTTGAACACCGATCGTAAGTGAATCATATTTTATTACTGCGTTGGTTGTATTACACACTACATATTCATGCTTCAATTCAAGAACTACTGTTGTGTTCATTTTTGTTCTATTACAATGTTTCTTCTCTAATTATTTTACGTTATGGTAGACTTAAAATATGTTGTGATAATTAAGATGCATGGGCATATTTATAGTACCGTACGTAATGAAATGTTTCAGTTGAAATTTCGAAGTTGGTTAACCTGTGTTTATGTTGGCTGCCTTGTACTCATGAGAGAACGCCATCGGTCAATTATACACAAATAACATGAGAATGCGTAATATCGACTTTACATATCGTTATTGACATGCATATCGATATGCATAGTCGTCTACGTTCTCGGTTTATTGTGAATAAAAAATTTTCATATTCACGTCCTCTGCTTCTCGTTCCCGGTTTATTGTGAACCAGCCTTTACCTGATCCTCCTAACACTAGTCACTGCTTACTAGATTCTTAAGAAAGCGAAGTTTCTGAATCATAACGCTATCATTTCCATTGTCATCTGTTTTGATTTTACCTCAACTTGGTGAGGTTACCAAAGACAAAGAATGTTAAACAGTATCATTTAAGATAACATTAAAAATGTCTTACAATAAATTTGTTTACAATAAACTAAAATTTACAGTAGATAATATTTCACATAATGAAAATTTGCAGTAAAATAAAAAAACAGATAAAAATGGAATGAGAAAATTCAACTGTAATTTGAAGTGTCGCTGTAAAATCTGCAGAGAACCCTTCAAAGCTATCATAGAAATTTCCTTAATTGTTGTTGTTGGGACTCCAAACTTATGACAGAATGACACGAATTGTTTTGTTATGGTCCCTCTAGCGCCCACCATTAATCCGATTGACTTCTATATCCCTGAGTTTATATGATGTTTTGTAATAAGGGACGGTAAAAAGGTAAAAAAGGTAAAGGTATCCCCGTAACATGCCATGAAGGCACTTATGGATGATGCTTTTCGGCACTAATAAGGGACAGTTGGTTCATAAATTGTCCTTTTGTCTCTCCAGGTTTAAATGTTATAATATCAATACGCCGATGACTTCCGGTATCCGCTATTCCATGGACTTCTTCATGGGTAGTGTAGCCAATTGGACTTAAGGCATGTTGCGATTACAGATCTGATCTTGTGATGTCTGCTGTTACGAAGAGTTTCGCCAAATGGGCATGAACCCAAGACATGCGCCTAAGATTATCTAGTACGCACTGTTATATTCAAACAGCTGATATTTATGTCTTTGCTGCGCGCTATTACTAACGTAGATGTATACAATGTGTGTGTTTCCTATGTTAGAACTTTTCATACACATTGAAACAGCAATCTCATCTTGAGATAAAGAAAATGCAAGTCATTTTGTGTATATTGGAAGGATGGTTTTGTTAAAAATTCTATTACCAATACTCGTAATTATTATCAGTGTTTTTTGCGATATGGAATGAGGATTTTTGTGTCCTATGAAGAGCCGTGTAAGTAATGAAAATTTTATACGTTTTTAAAGTGTAAAGAAACTAAATACAAGCTCATAGGAAGTGCCAGGGAACAAAAGTTATCTATGACAAATCTCTCGTAATATATTGTCATTCATGTTATGTTTTATGGGTAATTTGGGAGAAGTCGTTACACATAGGTCAGTTTTACACTAACACAGTAGTTTAAGCAATTCATCGAAGGTGCTTGAAAAGCCTTTGGTCAAGGGCAATTTATTTGAATGTAATGAAGATAAATATTTCTTGAATTTGTGTTGCTAGTAATACCTAGGTATAAACTGTCGACTGATTCTCAACAATGAATGCATGCGCCCTGGACCAAATAATCGAAAGCGATCTGAACAGCAAACAATCCAAATAATACCGCAAAACTACAGCTACTATAAAAGGTAAAATAAAGCGCACATTATATTACTATATTTCCAATCAAAGAAACCATCTATGACAATATAACAAAATTACGTGTAAGCACATCTGCGGTGGCTGAATGGTCAGACCTTCGGCCTGTCACGCAAGCGGCTCGGGTTCGAGTCCCGGTCAGGTCTGGGATTTTTCATTTAAAAGTCCATAGTGACACTTGTGGCGGGCAAGGTCATCTAGTCCACACCTGTGGAGTAACGGTCAGCGCGTCTGGCCGCGAAACCAGGTGGCCCGGGTTCGAATCCCGGTCGGGGCAAGTTACCTGGTTGAGTTTTTTTCCGGGGTTTTCCCTCAACCCAATACGAGCAAATGCTGGGTAACTTTCGGTGGTGGACCCCGGACTCATTTCACCGGCATTATCACCTTCATTTCATTCAGACGCTAAATAACCTAGATGTTGAAAAAGCGTCGTAAAATAACCCAATAAAATCAAAAGCAAGGTCATCTAAGAACATTCTTATTTGTTTTATTCTTGTGAAATGAAGTAGATGCTCAAGTTTATTCATATAACTCAATAACTCTATGGTCTGAGAAAGAATATTAAAATGTTACATTTGTTCGGATCAAATTTCTGCACATGTGAAGGACAAATTGTAATTCTTTCAATCATATGTTATCATTAAGGTTCGGATAAAGTAACTGTATCAGGATGCGATGTATAGCTGTATAGGAAAGGGCCCTGACTTGCTTCACACTAAGTAAACACTACCTCCTTTCACTAGCTAAAACCCTACCTGCTTGGAACAGCGCTTCCCACCCCTAACTAAAACATCAGTGAATGGACGGTACAGCCGATAGGAACTGAATATATGTCGCCACTACTGTCGGCTGGGAGACATACGTCAATGTTTGTAAACAAAACGCACGGACCAAGGATGCCTATCCCTGATACAGCTACTTTATTCGAA
Source organism: Periplaneta americana (assembly GCA_025594305.2). Classification (NCBI taxonomy): domain Eukaryota; kingdom Metazoa; phylum Arthropoda; class Insecta; order Blattodea; family Blattidae; genus Periplaneta; species Periplaneta americana. Next base: position 192,494,151 of record JAJSOF020000003.1, on the reverse strand, counting down.
CCTTAGTTATCATAATACACTGATTCCTTAAATTTACTGAGCATATTCGGAATTAAATGAATCGCTTTCCTAAAACACGCCATGAAATGTTTCATATAGAACAATTTTTATCTCGAAAAGGAAGCAAGAACGAGCAAAATTGTATTAAATTTTTTGTTTGAAATATCTCAATGAATAACCGTCTGAAATTAATAACGTTCATCCTGTATATAAGGCGCACAATAGGGTCAAAGCGTGCTTCCCGGGTTCAGCCTTCAAAAACTTAAGCCAAGCCTAAGTATATGGTGAAGAGAGGTAATCATATTAGGCCTAATTGTTCTTATGAGATCTTTCACAATAGGTTACAAATGTACCATTCATTCATGTTTCATAATTTTCTGCTCAAGGGCAGATATTTCATTGCAAACCCAGCATTATCCAATCTTCGCTCTCTCCCACCTTCCTCTTAGTTTCCGCATACGTTCTATGTATCTTAACGTCGTCTCTCATCTGATATCTTCTTCTCCCATTCACCATTCTTTCCAATGCATCCTTCAGGAGACAGTTTCTTCTTAAACAGTGACCCAACCAATTCCTTTTTCTCTTCCTGATCAGATGGAACATCATTCTTTCTTCACCCACTCTTTCCAAGACAGCTTAAATTCATATTCCGTCCATTTCACATGCTCCATCCTTCTCCATATCCACATTTCAAGCGCTTCTAGTCGCTTCTCTCCACTTCGTCGTAATTTCCATATTTCTGCCCCATACATTGCCACACTCCATACAAAGCACTTCACTAGTCTCTTAGTTCTCTTCCCAGAGTTCCTCAGAAGATGCTACTCTTCTTATTGAAAGCTTCCTTTGCAATTGCTACCCTCTTTTCGATTTCCTGACAGCAGCTCATGTTATTATTTATTGTACACCCCGAGTACCAAGTATTTGAAATGTACTATAACTAGGTATAAATTATCCAATAATATGGACAATTTGGTGTCTGAAGATTGCATTTTAGGTAACATGAAGCTGTAGTAAAGAAAGAGTTGTAAAAGTTATTGTTCCTGTGGTTGGCACTGCAATGCTTTAAATTGTAAGACTATATTGATTAAGTGTGTTTTTTAGAAAGATTATTGTTTTACCTCACGTGTAAGAAACAAGTACCGAATCACGTGTGCACGTAAATTACTAAGGGAAGTGGGAAGTAGTTGCACAACACGATAAGTAGACACGAACGGGCCCAATTTGCAACAGTTGTGCGTAAAACTTACGTGTCTGGTATTGAGGTGAAGTAAGGAAATGTTTTCTATCGGTTATTGAAGTGGGGCCAGCCAGCGCTGAGGAGGTCTACGTGGTTGTAAGAAATCCAGCAATCTTCCTTTCTTTTGTCTGTGTTTCATAGCAACCATGCCCTTATATCAAATTCAATGCTTTTATTCCGCCAATAATTTATCTTCACTTGTTTTTTTTTTCTTTCCTGCCTCTCAGTGTGATATTGTTTCTTGGAAAGAATAGCTACATTGTACAACCTACATGTTTTATTAAAAAAGTCATTTATTTTGTCCTATATAGTATTTTATGTTTATTATTTTTGCGTTTAATTTCTTACCACCATCATCATCATCATCATCTCCGTTATAGCCTTCCGAGTCATTTGTTGTTTTATTTTCAAAGTTCAATATAATTCTGCATTAAAAAAGTCGCTTACATGAGGAAAAATGCTGAAAAAATTCTGCAGGTTACAGTTAGGGCACAAATGCAGGTATATTATACAGGGACATCATTTTATTTTTACTTCAATTTTTATTGTACCTGAGTTTTTTAATGTACTTCACTCCCACCCCTTCTACTAATGAAGTTCAACCGTTCTCCACACAGATCCAAGAACGCATATGCAGTCATAGTAGTCTTATGGTCATAGTAAACAGTACGTTCCAAAAATATGTTCGCGTTTTCCAGTGACTAAAGAGCTTTCAATATTGAATCATTTTCGCACAGGTACTGTCGTCCATTTGCCTACGTCGTATCCCGGTTTCCCCCACCAGATTTTATTCGCCAGTTAGTGGCTGGGCTGTCTTAGCTCTTTTCTGAGAACATTAATTTCTGTTAGGAATTGGACGTCTAGTGTAATATTATATAACTGTTTAAAATAAATTAAATAATAAGTTAAGTAATTAACTGTCATGTGATTTCCTCCCTTTCTACGACCCTACGACATAACCACTTGGACGGACAGTAGATAGCATGTCTGAGTAATTTTATCTTTTCGGATCGGGCAGAAGTGAAGATTGAATTTACAGTACGTAAGGTACTCTTTTATGGAGTAGATACAGAATTATTTCAACATGAGTTACTAGTACGAAGAACGAAACTGGTAATTGAGATTAGGTGCAATAGTCTATAGTGCGATAATATGCATATTAGAACTGAAGCCTGTATCGAAATGAAAGGCCACCATTTTAAAAAATCAGTTTAAATATCCATATTATGATTATTTTTCAATTTAACTTCATTCTCTATATTGTACGCTAATGTGCTGTAGACAGTATAATATATACTGCATAATGAATACGTCAACATGGACAGCTCAGTTCGTGAGTAAAAACACTCATTGTTAATACTGTACTGTATTTTGATTAAACAAAAACTTAATGAAAATGATCAAACTCAAAAGCGCAATATTTCCTAGTTTACGTAAATGGATGAACTACTTTTCTTCCCTCCTATACCTAGTGTAGTGATTTGTTTGTATATTACGCCAGTATCATCGAACTCCAGTCGTGGAAGGGGGAAGCAAACGGCGTGGATCCAGAGATATTGGCAAGTTAATATTAAAATGTTAGTAAAAATAAAATGATGTCCCTATGCTATACTTGTGGTCTCTACACCCTACATCTTATATCATATTTTTTAAGCTTAAAATATTTAGGAATGAACTGTTGCGAAGATGTAAACTACATGAGGAAATATCACCTTTGTAATACACATTTATTTCAACTTCTGCAAACAAATCCGTTTCTAAAAAAATACATTTGAGGGGGAATTATTACATCTAACCGAGATAAGCCGTGTATGAGCAGGGAGGCTATGCTATTTTTGCAGTTGAAGGGGGGAAATTCCGCTCATCTTCCTTATAAATAGGGTACCATACAGTGAGAGAATATTTATGCACAACCCCTATAGAAGTTCCCTGCCTCGAATAGCTCCCCTTTATCAGGAAGGCAATGGGCGGTACGATATTATCTGCTTCATATGGGTCAATGATATACATAATCAATGTACCTGCTGTTAATGTGCTTCCATGTAATAACACGTTGGTAATTTTGTTCAAATATGATTTACCTGCTACTCCGAATAGGCTATATGCTTTATCGATTTACATAACACAGGCTATATAAAGTATTGCTGCTTTGCCCTCTGATCGGTTTTTGGAGCTTTGCCTCTATTTTCCTTGCTAGTGCATATAAATGAAATACATTTGATTTCTGTGCGTTTGCATGCCTCATTTCTTTCCCGTTGGCTCCTAGCACGCACAGATATTATTGTGATGTACCGAAGTACGTATGATATTTCCGTGCAGGAATTCTGCATTAACATATGATGAACGAAAAGTGGAGCGAAGAAAAATTCTCTCCGGCACCGGGACTCGAACCCGGGTTTTCAGCTCTACGTGCTGACGCTTTATCCACAAAGCCACGTCGGTGAGAGGATTCAATCCGGCATCGGAACTGGAATCCGGCGGCCGCTTTTTTCTGGGACGTATTATAATAATAGCTTTGGGTTTAAAAATCAAACGTGTTCATCCCACCAGGTAGAGCTGAGACGAGATGTTATGGCACCAACATGCGCGAAGTTTTAAATTGCCGCCAAGCAGGGTACAGGAGTGGGGGTTGTTTGGGTTACGGTTCTCAAGCTCAGAGCGGCAGGCATATGCGTTTCATCTCTTTCTAAAAACATTCGTCTTACCTTAGTATCACCACTTTCCTACTTAAGAGTCCGAAGGTACTCAATGGAATTACGCCCGCTATTCCATCTTTATATTTTTATTCTCCGTCCGAATCAGACGACTGATCTGTGCTGGAATCAGATGTCCCTAAGTTTATGGAAATGTTCTAAAAAATACTGTCCATCACGTGCTCACTTTCAATGTAATTGTTCTCTACTTTCTTCACATAATCATACACTGATATCCATTTTTGGAAGAAGCGATTGCAGAGTCGGCCTCTGCTTATGCGTAGCGTAGAAATCATAGATGAGTCTTCTTAGGACTTCCTCATCAAAACTGTCTACAGCTGCAACAATCTTCTTTTTCGGCTGTGATTTTTCCGGACTGGGGAAAGATCTGCTGTTCCTGCCTCAATATTTTCCCTTCTTTCCTGATTCTTGCCAAGGTTCGCTTTGAAATACCAGTGGCAGCCAGTACTCTTGCACACACGCTTTTCAATGGAATTGGTATTCCGTTTACAGCCTCTTCTGACATGAATTTCCATACATTGTATGCTATTTCATGTCCTTGACTATGAACTACTCTATGATTTCACACCTTAGACAATGCCATAATGAGGGCGGTCAGAAGGACAATGTTTTCAGTATTAGCAATAGCGGTAGTAGCAGAACGATCTGAACACTCGGAATGCTAGTAACCAACTAACCCAACACCCCTCCAGTTGAGTGTGAGGGCGAGTCCAAGCAAACGAACTAAAATGCGTCCCTCGCGCCGATGCCATAACTTCTCGTCCGGGCTCCTATCAATAGGTTCGTTCCAACAACAGTCAGGAACCGTCCGTAACCATCGTGAGCATGCGGAGTACAGAAAAAGTGTTCCAACACAATCCGAACCAGTCCTGAACCGGAAACATGTACTGCAGTAGTCGGGCGTTCCAACACGAGACGATAGAAGTCACCCTCGGCTCCCTTTATTGCGCATGCGCTATCGGTGAAGAAATTCCGCTTCCGGTGTGACGCTGAGCCCCGTTGTAAGCATAAAAATGTTTTATTTACCGCAGTAATTGTGAACTGGATTTCTTTTACTTTCATTCGAGATTGATGGATTAGTTTTCAAACTTCTGTAATAATGCCTGTGGTATGCAAACATTGCAGTACCATATTTAGTAAGCAGTCGAATTTAAACAGACATTTAAGACATGTACATAAAATAGAGCACTGAACATGATATCGTATCAGTAATATTATATCTTTCTCTTGTAAAATTTCCAGTTTTGGAATTACAAGGTTTTGATCGCCACCCGACGATGAGCCATTAGTTTCACTGTCATTAATATAACCCAATTTATCATTGTATTCCCGTTCACTGCACTTTCAGTGGGGACAATTTTCTTTATTAAGCATTTATCCATTATCAGTAGTTATATAGCCGTTGCTAATCAATTAACGAACACACACCTACGACGACGATCATAACAAAAAAATCAACCTAAAAACGAGTGTTGATAATGGTTAGTTTTAAATTTTGGGTAATTAAGTAGTAATCACCAGCCAGGCCATCTTCCCGTAATAGAGATCCAGGATAGATACATTACCAAGTATATACATATATTTTAATAATTGTGTAGAAACAAACCATCGACAGGTCGTATCGGCCAGGCCATCATCTTACTACAACAGAGATCCAGGGTGTAAAGTGGATACTGGATGACAAGTTAATCATACATATACAAACGAAATTTAATAAAAGAAAATACATATGATAACGAAGGTGCCCTGGACCTCTATTGAGGGAATATGGAGGCCTGGCCGATTATTACTACATAATTACCATACACTGTTAATTAACTGTTAGCTCTGTGTTATTTCCGCTTGGTAAGTCTTAGGACCATTACTGTTCGATCCCAATAGTTCATAGATTTGAACTGAACTACAAAAATGTGGATCATGGATAGAGAAGTGGAGTCACTCTGTTGCATGTGTGAAGATTCACCGATCTCAAATTCAGGAACGATAGCGGCATTGTGAATTGCTTTACTAACATGTTCGACAGCTGACCTCCTCTATCAGTGGTTTAGATGGATAAAAACATTTAGGGCCTACAGGAACTCATAAAGTTAGTGGTATGTTTCCTAATTTACCATGATATTTAAAATGCTATTGTTCTAAGGGTGTCCTGATTTGTTCTTTTGGATGGTTCCTTGTCCTTTTTGTTACTCAACTGTGGAATAATAAATAATAATGAATATAGGTCTATACCGGTAATAATATATATATATATATATATATATATATATATATATATCTTCTTTTTTACGTGATGTTCCAGTCGAACCAAACCACTACTCTCTATAGAGTTCAAATAATAATCTTTGGCCTATAACCTACTTCATCTTTCAAACAAATTAATTCAATTTTTGGCTAAACTAGTGCTGAAGTAGTTCCCCGCTTATATACATATTGCATATACGAATCTGTGACAGGTTAGATTTGGTTAGTTTAGGGTTTTGTTACGCCATGCATATATTTGCCTATGATGCATATACGATCAACTGTATCTACATAAAAAGAAACCCTTATAAATTCAACAATCACTTCCGAAATCACCAGAACTACTTCAGCGCTAGTTTCGCCGCTTTATTTACATAGGAATATCTCTTCGAATTGTTAACAAGGTTGAGATCACTCTTAATTTTACTGGATGTGTTGCCCCTGGTTTTATAAATTTGGACACAAAGTGTCTTGCAGCCCCTCTGAAGTTGGCACCTACGTTTGGTGATATTTATTTGCATATCACGAGATTCGTAAGTTGGTTTACAGTTGAAATATCCAGAACTACCTCAGCGCTAGTTCTTGCCGCCCCTCTGAAGTTGTAGATGGAATATTGTGTTAGCCAAGTTTAATATCAATACTACCACCAAAAATTAACTCTTAATACATATAGCCTATCAAGACTTATGAGGAAATATTCTGGAATACAATTATACGAAAATAACGTTTGACTTGGATAACAGGAGCTGGAGTAATAATTGTGAAATCTAGCAATGCACTATTATTATAATTACGTAACTTGTATCACCGAAATGTAAATTAATATATGATCGTGACGAAGGTGAATCTAGAATGCGGTGAATAAAACAATTTTTATGCTTACAACGAGGCCCAGCATCACACCGGAAGCGGAAATACTACACCGATGGCGCATGCGCAAAAAGAGAGCCGAGGGTGACTTTTATCGTCTCGTCGTTCCAACAAGCTTTTGACACGGGTTCGGAACGGTCAGAAATAGTCCGCGGATTGAGGCATGCACGGAAGAGTACGCAAGACGCGCATGCGCATAAGCTCACCAACGTCTCCTGGATACTGAAGAAAGACATGATCGACTGTTCACATCATTGAGGTTAAAGATGAAAAGTGACAGTGCAGACGAATAATAAAACTGGAGATTTAATTTAAATTTTCGCCAAAAAGAAAGGGAATGGAAATTATTTGGGTATTTAAATAGTTAATTATAATTTCAACATGCAGCTTTGATTAAAAGTATAATAAATAACGTACATACATTAATAATTAAAAAAAAAAGAACTATTTTTAGGTGAGAGTCCCCCAGTACACGACGTTGAATTATCGGAATTCTTGCCTTCCATATTTTTGTCATCTTTTTATAGAAGATGATCGAAATTCTATTTTCTGCAATTAGAATTAGCTGCGAAACGATAATAATTAAGCATCCCGTTCTTAGCAAAGATGATCACAGTTATAGCATCTCTGGATTTAGTACATAACGATCCGCGAAAGCGTTCCAACAGCGTCCAGTCCAGTTTCAATCCCATAGCAGATGCTCAACTAGCGCATGCGCATAAGATGGTACAGGAACCGTACATGAACTGCTTGTTGGAACGAACCTAATGACGACGCAATCAGTTTAGGGTTACCATCCGTCCGGCAAAAGGAGGACATGTCCTCTTTTTTAATCATTTTATCCTGTCCGGCACGCATTGTATTCTTCACCTGACATAATTAGGAACATTAAATTCAGACGTTTGAGATGGGCAGGGCATGTAGCACGTATGGGCGAATCCAGAAATGCATATAGTGTGTTAGTTGGGAGGCTGGAGGGTTAAAAGACCTTTGGGGAGGCCGAGACGTAGGTGGGAGGATAATATTAAAATGGATTTGAGGGCGGAGGGATACGATGATAGAGACTTGATTAATCTTGCTCAGGATAGGGACCAATGGCGGGCTTATGTGAGGGCGGCAATGAACCTGAGGGTTCCTTCAAAGCCAGTAAGTAAGGCAGGCATTTAAAAAAAAAGTGAAATGTCCAGGATTTCGCATTTCAACTATAATTAATATGAATATTGAATAATGTGCGATATTATGCATAGATATTATGTGCTGTATTTTAATTGTCTCGTAATAATCTCTTTCTATTATCTAATATTATTTGAAATATATTAACATTCTATGTATTTTAGTTTAATTCTGCTACACAGTTTATTTCAGTGTTTAATTAATAGTTCATAGTATTTTGTTGTTTAATTTGTAAATAACTTTTGTATACATGTAACTCTCATCTCAATCAAATTGTTGGATTCTTTGTAAGTTCATGCATATGTATATACACTTTTGCTGGTTGAGTGGAAGAGAAGGCCTTACGGCCTTAACTCTGCCAGCTAAAATAAATCATTATTATTATTATTAAATCATTATTATTATAGAATATCTAAATAAACAGTGAAACCTATGAAAGAATTTAACTGATTTCAATGGTTGAAGCTGGAGCACAGAAACAACATAAAATATGATGACCTATTGACATGCATTGAATTCTTACACTTTAAAAATGTCACTATTTATGATTCTTAGCTATTTTTATCAATTTTATTCTTCAATGTACAAAGATATGCCAATCAAGTTAATTTGGACAAAGATTTTAGTTTAGATAAACAATGATGCAAATTCTTCAATTCCAATAGTTCTGCGAGCACTGAAACTTTCTCAGAACTCTTAAAATATAATAATAATAATAATAATAATAATAATAATAATAATAGTTTTATTTTCCCTGGCAGAGTTAAGGCCATGAGGCCTTTTCTTCCACTCAACCAGGATCAAATCACATACAGAAAAAATACATACCGGAATACAAATATGAACTTAAAAATAATAATAAACATAATTAAGTAGAAAAGAGAGATTGAATACATATACACAATCAGTATTAATATACACAATCAATTCTATTTATTTATCCCAAGTCACAATGGAAGTGCTGAGAGAGTATTTTCCCTAATATCTGCTCAATGGATAAAATAACGAAATCGCATGCTAACGGAGACAGTCAGAGGTATCATCATGGTGAAATATAATTTCAATGCATGTCTCTTCAAGTTATTGTGCACAAAGTGGGCTCCACCGATAAGCAGGGTACAGATGTAATACTGATCCAGCAACTAGTGAGAAAACTAAGGTGAGCCATTGTTTTTATTTTTTCTTAATTTCGTTCATATCAATTTTTAAAAAGTCTTCCTTTTTTCAGCAATGTCCTCTTATTTTAGATTCCATGTCCTCCTATAGAATTTCTTCTCATGGTAATCCTAATCAGTTGCAAAGTATAACTTAAATCCTAAGGACTTATTTTTATCAGGAAGTGTGCTCAGATAACAGCAGGTGTCTGAACAAGTTGATCTACTGATAGTTCGATTCTATGCATGTCCATTGTCTGCTCAAAAGGGTGTGGTAGTTCTCTATTTCACATCTCTGAAGTCGTAAGAACTGTTTAGAGTCTATAACGTGACGCTAATGGATGAAAGGTTGAATCAGGTTGTTCTTAGAATAATCGACGTAGTCTGAATATATTATATTATATTATATTATATTATATTATATTATATTATATTATATTATATTATATTATATTATATTATATTATATTATATTACATTACATTATATTATATTATATTACTTACTGGCTTTTAAGGAACCCGGAGGTTCATTGCCGCCCTCACATAAGCCCGCTATTGGAACCTATCCTGAGCAAGATTAATCCATTCTCTATCATATCCCACCTCCTTCAAATCCACTTTAATATTATCTTCCCATCTACGTCTCGGCCTCCCTAAAGGTCTTTTTCCTCCGACCTCCCAACTAACACTCTATATGCATTTCTGGATTCCCCCATACGTGCTACATGCCCTGCCCATCTCAAACGTCTGGATTTAATGTTCCTAATTATGTCAGGTGAAGAATACAATGCGTGCAGTTCTGTGTTGTGTAACTTTCTCCATTCTCCTGTAACTTCATCCCTCCTAAGCACCTTAAATCACAAACACCCTTAATCTCTGTTCCTCTCTCAAAGTGAGAGTCCACGTTTCACAGCCATAAAGAACAACCGGTAATATAACTGTTTTATAAATTCTAACTTTCAGATTTTTGACAGCAGACTGGAAGATAAAAGCTTCTCAACCGAATAATAACAGACATTTCCCATATTTATTCTGTGTTTAATTTCCTCCCGAGTATCATTTATATTTGTTACTGTTGCTCCAAGATATTTGAACTTCTCCACCTCTTCAAAAGATAAATTTCCAATTTTTATATTTCCATTTCGTACAATATTCTCGTCACGAGACATAATCATATACTTTGTCGTTTCGGGATTTACTTCCAAACCTATCTCTTTACTTACTTCAAATAAAATTGCCGTGTTTTCCCTAATCGTTTGTGGATTTTCTCCTAACATATTCACGTCATCCGCACAGACAAGCAGCTGATGTAACCCGTTCAATTCCAAACCCTCTCTGTTATCCTGGACTTTCCTAATGGCATACTCTAGAGCAAAGTTAAAAAGTAAAGGTGATAGTGCATCTCCTTGCTTTAGCCCGCAGTGAATTGGAAACGCATCTGACAGAAACTGGCCTATACGAACTCTGCTGTACGTTTCACTGAGACACATTATATTATATTATATTATATTATATTATATTATATTATATTATATTATATTATATTATATTATATTATAACTTATATGGCTGAGTCATTATACATTACAACACAAGTCTGCTTTAATCCCGCCCGTCTCACGCGAGGTGTGCGATGGAAACATGGCGCGGCAAAGCCACACGCTCTTCCTTTCCAGGAAGCTCGATTCACCCGACTTGAAGGTTGTTATACGAGTACTTACAAGCTGCCTTGAGGCTTCGTTTGTGACTCGAAATTAGAATGACGGGGAGTTTCTTCGTATCATCGCGCAAGAATGACGCAATGCAATGAGACTCTATCAGCTTCCGCGATATTCATTCCAAATCTGTCGCTGAATAGACTATTCAAAATACCCTGTGTTCGTAAAAACGTACAGATCGTTTTAACGTGTTTAATGAACTGAAATATGTAAGTTCTAAATATAGTGGACATAGGTTCGATTCCCAAAAAGGAAGTGGAAGTTTATTCCCTTTCAATGGCCCATTTTGATTGGCTTGAATTACTTTTTTAACAGTTAAAGCAGTGCCAACTTGATCATTTTCCAAACTTTCGACATACGTTAAGTAAATGCAGTGACATTATCCTGGATGATCAGTGTTGGCAATACGGTGGTTTTCCCACTAAATCTAGTATTTTTCTCTCCCTGTCAATGCGGGAAAAATTATTAAACGTTGGGCAGTGGGAAATCTAGCTTTTCTCGCGCTCAGGTCGTTGGGAATTTGTTTTTTCTTTAAACAACTAAACTCGACTTTGTCCTATGTTAGCATTACTCTCGTCTTAGTGAAGAGGAAGCCCCCAGTCATACATAACACGTGGACGCACCACTCCATGTTCTAACAGTGGTTTTTAGTGTGAAGTTTTTCAGTATAAAGATGCTTCAGAAATGAACCCATTCAAAGAATTAGCCGAGTTCGCACTTTCTGTCTTCCCTGGTTTTTTTAATTCATTTTAGTTGGTTATTTAACGACGCTGTATCAACTACTAGGTTATTTAGCGTCGATGAAATTGGTGTTAGCAAATGATATTTGCCGAGATGAGGCCGAGGATTCGCCATAGATTACCTTATATTCACATTACGGTTGGGGAAAATCTCGGAAAAAACCCAACCAGGTAATCAGCCCAAGCGGGGATCGAACCCGCGCCCGAACGCAATTTCAGACCGGCAGGCAAGCGCTTGTCTTCCTGGTCAAATGCAGAAGTAGAAAGGCTATTTAGCCAGATGAATATAATTAAAATCAAAATTATAAATGTAATGGGAACAAAGGTATCACTGTCAATTTTGACAGTTAAGGCGGCACTAAAATGGTGTGGTAAATGTTGCCATGATTATGACTTGCCTGAACACATTGTTAAAAAAATCGGAACAATGGAAACATACAAACCAGAAACTGCAGGTTCCTTAACTTCCACAAATACGGCTGAAGAAGAAGAAGAAGAAGAAGAAGAAGAAGAAGAAGAAGATGAAGAAGACGATTATGTAGGATCTCTTCGTTTGTGGTTTGATAAGTGTTTAATAATTATAGCCTATTATTACTATATTTCAAATATTATGTAATATATACATCTAAAAATCTAGTGGGTTTATGCTAGTTTAAGCGTTTAGTGTATTTCTGCAAACTGGAGTTGGCAACGCCATGGATGACTAAAAATACACAACAGCTGTTACATTGTGCGAGACAGTGTCAGCTCGATTTTCCTCCTTCAAATCTCAAAAGAGTAACATAGATTTATTCATAAATCCATTTTGTATTTCAGAGTCGGAGATTCATAAATACTCTCCATTCTTGCTGATTGAAATAATATAAATCCAAAATCACTCAGGACTTTGTGCTCAATTTATAGAGCACTGGGAATCATCCACGATTCCTAATTGATTGTTTTGAAAATATGTTCCTATAGACCTGTTTTCTGAACTGCTTTAAAGCTCGTGTGCAGCGCTCCACATACATTTTTTAAGAACAAACTTTTTAACTCCGGACGATGTTAAAGCTAACGATTTTATGCTGGTAAACTACTTTGACGTAAAATAAAGATAACTATTTGGAACTGAAATTTAGAGAAGATTAAAAAATTATAGCATGATAATTGTCGGTTAGTATACAACGTTAAGAAAGACTGAAGTAATTGCCAAGGAAAAGTTGTGACCTAATTTCTTTAGTTGGTTATTTAACGACGCAGTATCAACGACTAGGTTATTTAGCGTCGATGGAATTTGTGATAGCGAGATGGTGATTGCCGAGATGAGGCCGAGGATTCGCCATAGATTACCTGATATTTGCCGCAGGGTTGGGGGAAAACCTCGGAAAAATCCCAACCAATAATCAGCCCAAGCAAGAATCGAACCCACGCCCAAGAGCAGCTCCGAATCAGAATGCAAGCACCTCTGCCGACTGAGCTACGCTGGTCGCTAGCTAAATATAACAATAATTATTGAAATGATTAATAAATTGACCTGAAGATGTTGTGAAGCAAATTTCAGCCGAAGCTGTCTGTATTTGTGTGAATGAAATTAAATGGGCGTAGAAGGGGTGAGGGGTCACGAGTTAACACTTGTGTGAATATTAAGCCTCCTCCCACTGGTTATGCCCTACCGCTTCTGTCAGATGACTATACCGAAATATGACAAATTATTATCGGAACAAACCGGAAGTGCAATAAGTCACGTGATGTATCGCTGTGTTAAGTTGCGGCAGTATATGAATCGCTTCATAAAGAAGCTTCACATTTTTTTCGAAATTGAGTTAACATTGAATTTCCCATCTTGAATGCTCAACACATCATTTTATCAAGAAAAGAAACCAGTCCAACATTTCTTTCATCGTGATATTGTGTTCGGAATGTGAGCGTTTTATAAAGGAAGGGGCATCGGTCCGGACAGTTTTTCTTAATTTCCCACAACTTAGCTAAACTGGACTGAAGCCTTTTCTTTATGAAGCGATTCATATTCAAAACTGGTTAACTGTTTACTAAACAGACTAACATTTCCAGCGTGGGCAGAAATCTCTATTCCACGTTTGTCTCCTGCCAATTTCTTCCTCGGTCTACCTAAATCCTTCTCCTTTCTTCCTTCAGAGTATTTTGTCTGATATTGATTCCACTAGTTCTTGTCTTACTTCCACATTTCTTTCTCTATCTAAGAGGATGTATGTCAAAGTAAGTAAAAATTTATTTAGGCCTACTTTCAGTGCTCTAAATACCTTAGAACGCAGTAAATCTGTAACACGTTCATCACAGCTTCAGTTCCTTCCCGAAGGATATCACAGTCTAGTATATACAGTCGCGGAGCTCAATACGTAGTAAATATGCAAACATTTGGTAGTTGCTCACCACTAGGATCGCTAATATCGCCTCATTACAGGCAATGCAAAATAGTACCGTCACAGTCTATTGTTTCTAGCACCCTCAAAACTCAAGCTTCGTGACTATATAGGCCTATAGTAGACTGTAATGATATGCTGAAGATTTTAATCACCCTTAAAAATCTATTGCCTCTGGAACCGCGGACCTCGGATGGTAACCAGACCAGCGAGGGCAACAATCAAAACTGGATCAGAAATCTTACCACTCATTCTGCACATGGCACAATCATTCAAGACCAACTGACCAATACTAAAGAGATACCCAAATTTACCTTTAAAGAAGAGATATTGGAATAATTATATCTTGATTATTGTGAAAATTTTTACTTTAAATATTGAAGAAAGGAAGAAGAAAGCACTTGAATAAATAGTAGGTCTAAGCAATATGGCGAATGTTTGATACCACTACGCACCACACACGAGGGAGGAACGGAATTACTGAAATAACTGAAAATAAGCTCAGAATTGTACATAATTTTGTACTAAGCATGGCATACAAAAACCTGAACAAACCAAACCTAACCTGTCACTGATCCTCAACCTTACGCAAACTCGCTATCTATCCAACTTACCCACCCACCAGAAAGAATATAACTTATTCAAGGCATAGCCTACCAAGAATTTGAACAAACTAAACCTCACCTATCACTGATCGCCTGTTTTTCTTTCAAGATATTGGCAGCATTGCGATATCCATTTCAGAATCCCTATGCTGGACATACTCTCAACTCAGGTTAACAATGTAATAAGGGACTGACATAATAATCTATATGCGAATTGTTTACTGACTGGAATTGAAAAGCGAATCCAAAACTCGCTCAGTCCATTTGACCATTTTATGATTTATATATGAACCGTTCGGAGCAGAAGTGGTGTAAGTGAAAAATGAGGGTTAAAGTAAACATTCTGTAAAATACAGCGCAAAGTATCAATTAATATTCAATTTATTTAAACTATTAGTAGTCAGTGGATAGTACGAAGGACGTATTAATTGCTACTTTGCGCTGTATTTTACAGAATTTTTACTTTACACCTCATTACCCAATTTTGACTTACACCACTTCTGCTCTGAACGGCTCATTTGTAGGCTATATGATAATGTTTGATACCTCTATCATTATAGGCCTGTTTTAAGCTTATTTTGTTTCAAAACAACGCCAACCCTTGTCTAAATTTTTGTGTTATTGTGCATGTCACTTGAAAACTCGCTCAGTCCGTAGACCGATTGATAAAAAAATTAGCCTAGTCCTTTCATAAAAATGAACTTAACGCTTTTTGAGGTTACACTTTTCAATTATGTAAATTTAGTGTATGATAGGTGATACATTTAGGCCTACTTAATTTGTGCCTTGTGTACATTTTTGAGGTTTATCCATCCCTCAGTTTAATACGATGAGTTAAAAAACGCAATAAAAATCAGATTTGTCTTATATTGTGTGTAGGTATAGCGATATCGAAGATTCAATGAAGAGAGTAGCCTACTTGAATAAATAGTAGAGAAATACATGGCTCCTACAAAAGACCTTTCCGGTTTCGAACACATGTAATTTACGTTCTATGAATCTGAGATGCATGAAAATAGTACCAATTGAAAGAGAAACTCAAAAAGTTTAGTTCCTTACCTTAAAGACGTTCATTGTGTCCCCCATTGTAACGGCACATATGAAGCCTATAGTCAAGTTCCACGTAGGTACGCGGATTTTCCGATACCTAGAATCTGAGATTATGTCAGTTCACCTTACCAGGAAAAAGTGTCTTCTTCAGAAAACACCACGGAACGAATAAATTCATCATCGCTTTCAATTAAAGAATGCATACTTATGCAGAAATTTCTTCGTAGCACTTCGTCCTCTCGTTTTAGGGCTTAAAGCGACTGTAGTCCGTATGAATAAAATCGCAACCGCTTGCGATGAATCTTACCTTAAAATCAGTGTACCATTTACGGATTGTAAGCCCACTGGGTTGAGCTGCACCAAAATTTGTTCGGTAATGCCGTTGCACATTAATAACCGACTTGTTCACACGAAAATCAAGTTTTTCTGCCCTCTATAGCAGCCATTTCGCCTCAACAATGAACAAATTTGTTTACATGCGTTATTGTGAGGCAGTGTTACCAACTAGGAAAACAATGTTGCCACAACTAATCTTTTTGAGTTCCTCTTTCCATTAGTGCTATTTTCATGCATCTCAGATTCATAAACATGTGTTCGAAACCGGAAAGGTCTTTTATAGGAGCCCTGCATTTATGTTATGGAGTATGTTTAAAGAATTCTCGAAGTGAGGTTAGGTTCAGCAATAAAATGATATGTAATATAATATAGGGATAGATTTCCTTACGAAAAGAAGAAGCCTGAAGAAGAACTATTGCATGTAATATGCCTGTAATGAAGTACTGTATATGCGCCCACATGCATAGAGTTAGGCTTGGCTTCTGTCAGGTTACTTACGTGCCCTGTCTATCCAAGCTGCGAGTCCCGACAACTGCGGACGCTTCGCGGAACGGCCGGGCGAGTTTCCGTGCGAATGATCACGAGGTTCATACACTCGTGGCCACCGGAACCGCGCCTGCCTCCCCTCCTCGCAATTGAGCGGCGATAAGGAGGCATGTCGGTGCTCAGCTGTCATCCCGAAGCCACTACTGGCGCTGCAGTTACTCGTGAAAACCACGAAGCTTGTCGAAAAATTGTCCGCGGACGTTTTCTGTAGTCAAGTATGGGCCCATGTAAGTTGGCGCCACTGATAGTTACGACTATGGGAAAGGAATTTTTATTTGTTGGTCGAAATAGTATAGTAGATATTCGAACTTTCAGAGGTGCAGACTGTAATTCTGACCATTATTTGGTGATTGGAGAATTAAGAGAAAGATTATCAGTAGCCAAGCGAGTAGAGCAACAAGTTAATATTACTAAATTCAATATTTTGAAATTAAAGGACGAGGAAGCTAAGCAACATTATCAGGTCGAAATTTCGAATAGGTTTGCCACTTTAGAAAGTTCCGACGAAGTTGAGAAAGAATTAGATGTTAATAGCGTGTGGGAAAATATCAGAGATAGTATCAAAATTGCAGCTGAGCAGAGCATAGGTTATTATGAAACTAAGAAAAAGAAACCGTGGTTTGATGAAGATTGTTGCATGGTAGTAGAAAGAAGGAAACAGGCAAAATTGAAATTCTTACAGGATCCAGTTGAGGAGAATAGAGATAATTATTTCAATGAAAGACGGGAAGCAAGTCGTACACTTAGGAATAAAAAGAGAGGTTACTTGAAGGAAAAACTGAATGAGGTAGAAACAAATAGTAAGAATAAAAACATTCGACATTTATATAAGGGTATAAAGGAATTTAAGAACGGATATCAGTCAAGGGTAAACATGATCAAGGATGAGAATGGTGACTTGCTTGCAGACTCTTCATCAATCCTAAACAGATGGAAAAACTATTTTGCGCAACTACTAAATGTACATAGGCCAAATAGAAATGATCGGGATGATATTGAAATACAAACTGCTGAGCCATTTATACCCGAACCCACGATTTCAGAAGTCGAAATTGCGATAGAAAATCTGAAAAAGTACAAGTCTCCAGGTATCGATCAAATTCCAGCAGAATTAATACAAGAGGGTGGAAGTGCATTATATAGCGAAATTTATAAACTTGTACTTGCTATTTGGGAAAAGGAAATTGTACCAGAACAATGGAAGGAGTCCATAATTGTACCTATTTTTAAAAAGGGGACAAAACCAACTGTGGTAACTTTCGAGGAATATCACTTTTGTTGACGTCGTACAAAATTTTGTCCAATATTCTTTTGAGGAGATTAACTCCGTACGTAGATGAAATTATTGGGGATCATCAGTGCGGTTTTCGGCGTAATAGATCGACTATTGATCAGATTTTTTGTATTCGGCAGATAATGGAGAAAAAATGGGAGTATAAGGGTACAGTACATCAGTTATTCATAGATTTCAAAAAGGCATATGACTCGGTTAAGAGGGAAGTATTATATGATATTCTTATTGAATTTGGTATTCCCAAGAAACTAGTTCGATTAATTAAAATGTGTCTCAGTGAAACATACAGCAGAGTCCGTATAGGTCAGTTTCTATCTGATCCTTTTCCAATTCACTGCGGGCTAAAGCAGGGAGATGCACTATCACCTTTACTTTTTAACTTCGCTTTAGAATATGCCATTAGGAAAGTTCAGGATAACAGGCAGGGTTTGGAATTGAACGGGCTACATCAGCTTCTTGTCTATGCAGATGACGTGAATATGTTAGGAGAAAATACACAAACGGTTAGGGAAAACACGGAAATTTTACTTGAAGCAAGTAAAGCGATCGGTTTGAAGTAAATCCCGAAAAGACAAAGTATATGATTATGTCTCGTGACGGGAATATTGTACGAAATGGAAATATAAATATTGGAGATTTATCCTTCGAAGAGGTGGAAAAATTCAAATATCTTGGAGCAACAGTAACAAATGTAAATGACACTCGGGAGGAAATTAAACGCAGAATAAATATGGGAAATGCGTGTTATTATTCGGTTGAGAAGCTCTTATCATCCAGTCTGCTGTCCAAAAATCTGAAAGTTAGAATTTATAAAACAGTTATATTACCGGTTCTTCTATATGGCTGTGAAACTTGGACTCTCACTCTGAGAGAGGAACATAGGTTAAGGGTGTTTGAGAATAAGGTGCTTAGGAAAATATTTGGGGCTAAGCGGATGAAGTTACAGGAGAATGGAGAAAGTTACACAACACAGAACTGCACGCATTGTATTCTTCACCTGACATAATTAGGAACTTGAAATCCAGACGTTTGAGATGGGCAGGGCATGTAGCACGTATGGGCGAATCCAGAAATGCATATAGAGTGTTAGTTGGGAGACCGGAGGGAAAAAGACCTTTAGGGAGGCCGAGACGTAGATGGGAGGATAATATTAAAATGGATTTGAGGGAGGTGGGGTATGATGATAGAGACTGGCTTAATCTTGCACAGGATAGGGACCGATGGCGGGCTTATGTGAGGGCGGCAATGAACCTTCGGGTTCCTTAAAAGCCATTTGTAAGTAAGTAAGGTCGAAATTATTGATATTCACAGAAAATATTTTAAAATGTTACGGAACTTGCTATACTAACCATATACAATACATTTAGGGTTGCCAACCTTTTTGAAGGAAATACGGGAGACTAACGAATCGACAAAATTTCACATAGAAAATAGACAAATTATTCCGTTCAGTTACTAAAAAATTAACTTTATTCTACACTTCGGCAATTAGGCTTAAATTAAGAGTATTTTGAGATAGATTTTGTCTAGCGTAATAGTTGAAATCGACTGCAGTTTTCAGCTCTGATTTGGTCAAATGTGTCGTGCACATGTTTCGAACATCTGTACAATTATTGTTCATGAGATGAAACATCTTCTTTGTATGAGCATTTTCTTTCTCTCTTGTACGGAGGAGGGACCCGAAGGCTTACACTGCAGCTAGCAGTTTTTTCAAATTTATAGCATTAACATTGTTTGATTTTAAACGTGTGAGCAGCGAATAGGGATTACAAAGAATGGACACTGAGCGAATTTTCCTGTGTTTTGTTTCTCTGTGCGCCGGCGTTTAGTTCCACTTTCAAGCGCTAGAGGTTAGTGTAATCGAGTATACGCTAGGATAATAATCTATATACATATAATTTGAACTGATAATGGAAATTACGGGAAAACGGCTGGACGGATTTTAATAAATGACCCCTCATTTTGAAGCTTAGAACTCAAAGTTTTTCGGAAAAATAGTAGTTTTCAGTGAAATGTCAATTTTTAAACATAATTTTCCAAAATCCATCTGTCGTTAGTTTTGAGAACTAGCTAATAGCATTCACGGCCGACTTGATATACCCTTCGCTTTTTTGTAAAGAAGAAGCGAAGCGAGCATCAAGTCGGCCGTGTTGCATTTCAGAATAAAACAAAGCACATACTACAATAAACAATATTACACGAAGGCCATGATCTGCAAGAATGCTGACATATTTAAAGCTCAAATTAAATTGGTTATTAAAAACTTAACTTATTAAAAATAATTTACAGGTTCGATTCTGTGGTGTGCAATTTTCTGGGTACAGCTATGTATTGACATTAAAAGCTACGAAACGTGAGGTGGTTTGATGACATTATTACCATTAGAAATGAAATATTATTGTAGTTAATGCCATGATATGACTATTTTTCATGAATTATACATATTATACATAAGACATCATCGTATTCATCATCATACACAATCTCGCTTTCGCGCTTGTGGAATACCCTACCCAGTGACATCAGAGACTGTCGGAATTTAGTAGTGTTCAAAAGCAAACTTATTAAGCATTTTCTTGCTGCGTAGATTAGGTTTATTTTTACTTAGTTAATAAAAAAATTCTCTCTTCTTAATTTTTACAATGAACTGTCTAGCTTTTATTAGTCTGTTAATTCTTTTAGTACTTTGATTTTTATTGTATTTGTAAATTCAACATTAATTCTAATTATAATTATAATTGTATTCTTTATATTGTAGTTGTAATCCCCTGGTAGAGGGGGAAGAGAAGGCCTGATGGCCTTATCTCTACCAGGTTAAATAAATAAATAAATAAATAAATAAATAAATAAATAAATAAATATTAATGCTATATTGATGATATGAAAGTGAAACGTTTTGGGGTTATATAAGTAGATGTAGAGAATAACTTAAACTAGATTTTGATTTCTATATTTTACTGAGTGGCGGCTATATAGTATATATAGTATATGTTACTGAAAGCTATAAAACTTACGTAAGATAATAATATTATTAAAAATCAAATTTTTTATAATTATTAATCAAGTGGGTTTGGGTCTTTTCATATATTTAATGACGGTGTGGCGTAGATATTTATATGCGTGGTTCTCTTCAGTATTGGCTCGAGAGAGAGTATCTTTCATTGTTATGGAAGCAAATAACTTTCCGAATGTCTGGTATTCTTCATTGAAAATAAATCTGAAAAATGTTTCTTTGAACGTCTAATGAACTTAGTTTGCAGCATTTGCTGCACAAGCCACTAGTTGAGTATAGAGTTGAGACACAGGATCCAAACATCGCCTACCTTATTGCATAATCCAGTAACGCTTTGCTTCAAATAAATTCAAGTTAACTGCTTGTCCTTATTTCTCAGTGGCAAACTAGTTGCAATAATATTTTTTTATATTTCAGATATAATAAATTATATTATAAAATAATATAATACATTATAAAATTAAGTATCAAATTCGTTTAATATTTGTTTATAATATAATATAGGTAGGCCTATATGGTTTTACTTCTCATAAGAGTTTTTTTCATTTTCAGTGCTATCAAATCATTACATATTTTAATTATTTTTGGGGTCAACGTCTCAACTCTCATTATAAAGGAACTCTAGAGTCTAGACATTACAGTTAATGACGGATTTATTATTTTATGGATCCAATTTATTTTATTTGAGTACATAATGTACCTAGATGTATTAATTATATATGTTATATTTCCGCTGTGTCGACTGCCAGCTGGTGTGATGTCAGCGCCAACTCTAGGAAGAAAGCAGAATCTCACGCTCTAGCTGGCTTGAAGGTCATTGAAATCTGTCCGGCTACATTAAAGGTACCGACACGAAGTGTCCATACTTAGTCACCATACGCTGGTGTGAGCACTAAAACCATTTCTGGCAAGCATTACTTTTTAAATACTGCACATTTTAATGCATCTCCTGAACAACAAAATTCAGCATATAAATCGTTATCATTCGCGGCAAAATCAAATGTTTAGAATTAAAAAATGTATTATGCAAAAATAAGGAAGAAAAATGTTCGAAGAGAAGAATAATACTGGAGCAGGGAGACTGTTAAAAATTAGGGGCAAATATGTGATTTTTCGCTGTGGAGTATCTTGAAAATGATGTTTTTACTCAGAAACCGCAGGATCTGCATGTGTTACGACAGATGATCGAACAATCATTCGTGAAAATCGTGAATTATGTTCTACCATCTGTAAATTCTGTATCTAAACGTTGTGAATTGTGTATCGTATCGAGAAACAGGGCCTCCATTTTGAACAAAATCTGTAAAGGAATGTGTAGTCAAATGTAAATTGAATGTAATTAAATTTAAGAAAGTGTTTAGGGAAAGCGACTTTTAACCCACCTGCATTATCTGCTATTTTCAATTTGTCTTTCTCATTTATAATATTCCTTGAGTGTTTTTTATTATTTCAAGGAATAGCTCGTAATTGTTTCTTTCTAAAATCATAACACTTTCTTAGGTCTACAGTTCATACAATGAGTAACTAAGAGAAGAAAAAGAAGAGAATCCGAAGCATACGTAAATCTGTTCCTCGATGGCATGACGCAGAGTCCTCCAACTGCGTCCTCTCCCAGCATTACTAATAACTTCGGATTTATTGCCCAGACACGTTCACGGCTACTCCTCGATTCTTTACAATGTTTTATATACCTAATCTTTTTCACTTCTGTGACGTAACTAGCATAATTTCCATACTATTGTCCCAGGCGGAGTGACGTCAATGCCTCTGTTTTCTATGACTTCAATGTTATTGACTATGCATTATTTAAACTTGGTCTTCAGTTCCAGAATTGATTGATTGAACTTTCTGAAGCCTGCACGGAGTCAGGGATGAGTTCAGGGAACTGACAATGGTTCAAGAAATGAATCAGCAACATTGCATTTCATAAAATTGCTGTCATGGAGATAAAAAGAACGTGCTTAACACATGTTTCAGGAATTCCGTTTTTAATCGATTATTCAAGAACGTTAATCTCGATAGAACAATTCAATCGATAGTCGAAACGATTCACACATATTGAATTGTTTGAAATGAATAAAAATATGTCGTTACAAAGAATTGGATTCATTTGAAAATTAATACTACAGTTAAGTATTGTAATATTAAGCTACCATGTTAAATTAACAATTTCTGTCTTTACACTTCCATCATTTAAAATCTAACATGGCGGAGTCTTCTCGCTAATTACTTCATAAATGCTTCCTCATTCCATGAGGCCTAATCTCGATACAACAATGCAATTGACAGTCGAAACAATTCACACATCAATATGACGCCAATGAGTTATTTGAAATTTTAATGAATATTAGTAGCCTTTGCCATTACAGAAAATTGGATTCAATTGGAAATTAATACCACAGTTTAAGTATACTTCAGAATTATACTATGTTGAATTAACAATATATTTCTGTCCTTATACTTCTAGCAATTAAATTTAGCATGACGTAGTCTTCCGTTAACTACTTCATAATCGCTTTCCTCATTCTATGAGGCCTAGTCTCGATACAATGGTTCAATTGACAGTCGAAACATTTTACACATCAATATGACGCCAATGAGTTGTCTGAAAATTGTAGTGAATAAAAATATATCATCACAGAGAATTAGATTCATTTGGAAATTAATATCACAGTTAAGTACTTCAGAATTAGATTATGATGAATGAACTATTTCTGTCTTTATACTTCCCACATTTGTTAACCATCCCCATTTGTGTATGAATAATAATAGTCAAAAATTTGTTCTGAGCTGAGACTAAATGTCATAATGTCGCCTCATATGAAGAGAAAATGTATTACATGCCCTTCATTAATTATTATTACCGCCATTATCATAAATCCACATGCCTACTCTCCATTTCTATACAGAAACAAAAATAAAACTTTCAAACCAACGGAACTGTAGTTTCATTTCCGAAACTGGATGACGTATTGTACTCTATTTCTCTAAACATATTTAACGTTACGTAGGTATATATAAACACTTGTGGAATTTTACTTGAAGCAAGTAAAGAGATAGGTTTGGAAGTAAATCCCGAAAAGACAAAGTATATGATTATGTCTCGTGACCAGAACATAGTACGAAATGGAAATATAAAAATTGGAAATTTATCCTTTGAAGAGGTGGAAAAATGCAAATGTCTTGGAACAACAGTAACAATTAATATAAATGACACTCGAGAGGAATTAAATGCAGAATAAGTATGGGAAATGCCTGCTATTGTTCGGTTGAGAAGCTTGAGGTGGAGGAAGAGGCAAAGGGGCATTGAATACAAGATAGGAATCTTTACGTGCCTTCAAGAAACGCCATGATATTGAACGGAAGCCTCGAAGAAACCGAATCGATGAAGAATATCAAATTACACGAGTCAAGACCTACTCAATACCCCCACATCGCATAGCTATGACGTCATGCCCAGTATTAATACACGTCTAATGTGTTTTAATGAGACACGAAGTCGTAAATTTTTCCGACATGCAGGCGAGAGGTGTTGGGAATTGAACGCATGTCCTTTTTTTTTAACATATTTTAGGTCATGCGATACTTTTGATTGTTCTAATTGTTACGCTTAACGAAGGAAAGTCTGGAAGAAACTGTTCTGCAATCGAACAAGACTAGGATGTATGTAATAAAGAAATAAATAACAAAATAATAATAATAATAATAATAATAATAATAATAATAATAATAATAATAATAATAATGATTTATTTTAACTGGCAGAGTCAAAGCCATTAGGCCTTCTCTTCCACTCAACCAATATGATAGAAAATTACTACATTGCTATGAATGTAACATAATTAATACAATACAATACATAATTAATATAATACAATGACAATTCTTTTATCTTCACAACACCAATAAAATAATTATGTAATAATAATAATAATAATAATAATAATAATAATAATAATAATAATAATAATAATAATGGTTTATTTTAACTGGCAGAGTAAAAGCCATTAGGCCTTCTCTTCCACTCAACCAGTATGATAGAAAATTACTACATTGCTATGAATATAACATAATTAATACAATATAATACATAATTAATATAATAAAATGACAATTCTTTTTATCTTCACAACACCAATAAAATAATTATGTAATAATAATAATAATAATAATAATAATAATAATAATAATAATAATGATTTATTTTAACTGGCAGAGTCAAAGCCATTAGGCCTTCTCTTCCACTCAACCAGTATGATAGAAAATTACTACATTGCTATGAATATAACATAATTAAAACAATATAATACATAATTAATATAATACAATGACAATTCTTTTTATCTTCACAACACCAATAAAATAATTATGTAATAAATAATAATAATAATAATAATAATAATAATAATAATAATAATGATTTATTTTAACTGGCAGAGTCAAAGCCATTAGGCTTTCTCTTCCACTCAATCAGTATGATAGAAAATTACTACATTGCTATGAATATAAATAATTAATACAATATAATACATAATTAATATAATACAATGGCAATTCTTTTTATCTTCACAACACCAATAAAATAATTATGTAATAATAATAATAATAATAATAATAATAATAATAATAATAATAATGGTTTATTTTAACTGGCAGAGTTAAGGTCATTAGGCCTTCTCTTCCACTCAATCAGTATGATAGAAAATTACTACATTGCTATGAATATAACATAATTAATACAATATAATGCATAATTAATATAATACAATGACAATTCTTTTTATCTTCACAACACCAATAAAATAATTATGTAATAATAATAATAATAATAATAACAATAATAATAATAATAATAATAATAATAATAATAATAATAATGGTTTATTTTAACTGGCAGAGTTAAGGCCATTAGGCCTTCTCTTCCACTCAATCAGTATGATAGAAAATTACTACATTGCTATGAATATAACATAATTAATACAATACAATACATAATTAATATAATACAATGACAATTCTTTTATCTTCACAACACCAATAAAATAATTATGTAATAATAATAATAATAATAATAATAATAATAATAATAATAATAATAATAATAATAATAATAATAAGGTCTCTGAGCCAAATAACGCCACCCTATTAAAATTTGTTAACGACACAAGTTTTCGGTAGTGCACTACTGTAGCCTGCATTCGCTTGCAATCTAGTGATGAAATGAGTTACTAGCTGTCCGCTGACATTTACGAGTGACATTATATTCCATCATTTTGCTGTTGTGTGTTAATACTGTAGTGAATGGCTTTTCTTATATCAAGGTAAGAGGCAATATTTTATTTTGTTTGTTAAGCAAATAATAGTTATATTAAACTATATATTTTCGTGATCCTTAAACATTCTTCTATGTATAGAAAGTATTTGCTATCTATAAAATTTGAAAATGTTAGAGAAACAGGCGTGTCATGTTATCAAGTACTCAGTAGCGCTTTAACGCCATGTGGCGTTAAAGGTCTACAGACAAAATTTTAGGTTATGTTAGTACTAAGGGCTGACAATACAGCATCAGTGTGAAAACATCAGGAAAATCACTAAGCTTTCAACTTACAAATGTTCAGAATGTGCAGTGATTACATGGGTTCAATTGCTTATCAAACTCTTAATTTTTTTATTTTAAATAACTTAATGTTTTTGTTTTACTTATTGGAAAACATTCATATTAAACTAAGGTAAAAGCTTTTGTGTTTAATAACTTTCTACTGTGTCACATTGTCTCTTTTTTTTTAAGTAAGGAGTCACTGGAAAACATATTTTCCTAATCCATCTGGTGTTTCAGTTTCAGATCAATAATCTTTCATTAATATTGAGTGATTTTGTATCTTTTGTTAACAGAAACTCAAATTTAGTCGCTTAGTTCAATTTGTGTTGCTTAGGAAAAATAATTCATTAAAAATTATAAGTGTATAGGTTACTAGAAAATAGGTGGCGTTAATTGGACAACCTGTTCCTAAGAGCGCCAGTTTACAAAGTTTTTCTGTTTGAGTTCTAATTCTTGTTCGCTATATAATATATCCATTTTCATTGTGCTACTTTGTAAAGATAAGATTACAGTCTCTATTTCTTAATTTTCGTGTTTGTACATAACTTATTTCCAGAGCAAAAATGACTGAAGTGTTAAGGTGTCGTTATTTGGTACGTGTACCTTAGTCATACCTAAATTAAATTAAATTATTAAACTCGATCACAATTACAACTTCAATTTGACTGCGTCCGTAAGAAATCGTTTAGCATCTTCTTGAAATTAGTTATTGTCTGGCAGCCCCTAATCTTCTGAGGTAGAGAATTCCATTCACGGGGGATTGAGACAGTAAAAGAGGATGAATAGTGGGATGTTCTATGGGCTGGAATTGCTAGGATTTGGCTCTCCTGTAACCCGGTGTTTAGATTGTGATTGGAGGATAAGTAGTTAAACCGGGAAAGAAGATAATATGGAATAGAAGTGTGGAGAACTCGAAACAAAAGAGATAGCGAATGAAGTGTTATACGGTTATTAAGTTGCAGCCAGGATAAAGATTTGAACGAGGGTGTCAGGTTAATAAATTGAAGTGCAAAATAATATATCACCTATACCTTTTCAATCACAATTTGAGAAAATGTCAGTTATATTCGGGAAAAGTGTACGGTATACAATTTCGGAGAAAATAATTTGAATTTCGGAAATAGTAATATTAAGTTCGGAAGATGTAAAAAAGGAAATTCAATTTCGGAAAAGATAAATGTAATTTCGGAAAGCTTTAATATATATTTTTTTTAAACTAATGGCGGGTACTTGACTTTTCGTCATTCACCCATATGAAGCCAGTTATGTAGACCAATTTACCGACAGAGTCGTTGTCCAGGGTGCGACATAGGAGGCTGGTCTACGCTACACCCACAATGAGATGAGCATGATTATAGAGGTTTGTTGGGATGCCACAGAGAAACCGGAGCTCTATATGAAACCTACGTAGCTATACATACATACATAGTCCTACATACGTACATACAAACATACATACGTACGTACATACATACATACATACATAGGCATACATACATACATAAATACATAGGCCTACATACATACACATACATACATAGGCCTACATACATACATAGTCCTACATACGTACATACATACATACATACATACGTACGTACGTAAATACATACATACGTAGGCATACATAGGCATACATACATACATAAATACATAGGCCTACATACATACATACATACATACTTACATACATACATACGTAGGCCTATATACATACATACACACATACATACATAGGCCTACATACGTACGTACATACATACATACATATATACATACATAGGCCTATATGGTTGGAGGTTAAAATGTCCATTTAAATACGTCCGCAAACAGAAATGTCCATTTACATAAATGTCCATAAAAATGAAATGTTCACAAATACAATGTCCACTTACATAAATGTCCATAAAATAAAATGTTCGCTTGATTTATCTACATGTAAGTTATCCATAACAGCATTGGTCACACATATCGCATCACAGGTGCTTCTTTCCACACGCCTCCAATATAATTTATTACCACTTTTGCTCCTTGAATAAAATTGATATGAAAAGCCATTGTGTACTAGAATGTTTTTTTCCTTTTTTGTGAACGTATAATTTCAGTCATTCTGTAACTCTTGATTTAAAATTTGGTACGTCGCTTAGCAACCTGAATAAAACATATTTTACATTGTAGTCCTTCTCCTGGTTACTTCTTCAGTAAAAATATTAGGTATGGATTTTTTTTTCCAATTATGAACTTTTTATGGACATTTTTGAATGCGGACTTTTTTATACTGCACATTTTGTTGTGTACATTTTGCTAGTAAACATTTTTATATTGGACATTTTATTGTGGACATTTTTGTATGTGGACATTTTGCAAGTAAACATTTTTTTATACTGGACATTCTGTTGTGGACATTTTTGTATGTGGACATTTTGCTAGTAAACATTTTTATACTGGACATTCTGTTGTGGATATTTTTGTATGTGGACATTTTGCTAGTAAACATTTTTTATACTGGACATTTTATTGTGGACATTTTTGAATGTGGACATTTTGCTAGTAAACATTTTTTATACTGGACATTTTGTTGTGGACATTTGTCTATGTGGACATTTGCTAGTAAACATTTTTTATACTGGACATTTTATTGTGGACATTTTTGTATGTGGACATTTTGCTAGTAAACATTTTTATACTGGACATTTTGTTGTGGACATTTTGCTAGTAAACATTTTTTATACTGGACATTTTGTTGTGGACATTTTGCTAGTAAACATTTTTTATACTGGACATTTTATTGTGGACATTTTGCTAGTAAACCTTTTTATACTGGATTTTTATTGTGGGCATTTTTGTATGTGGACATTATGCTAGTAAACATTTTTATACTGGACATTTTGTTGTGGACATTTTGCCAGTAAACATTTTTATACTGGACATTTTGTTGTGGACATTTTTGTATGTGGACATTTTGCTAGTAAACATTTTTTATACTGGACATTTTATTGTGGACATTTTTGTATGTGGACATTTTGCTAGTAAACATTTTTTATACTGGACATTTTGTTGTGGACATTTGTCTATGTGGACATTATGCTAGTAAACATTTTTTATACTGGACATTTTGTTGTGGACATTTGTCTATGTGGACATTATGCTAGTAAACATTTTTATACTGGACATTTTGTTGTGGACATTTTGCTAGTAAACAATTTTATACTGGACATTTTATTGTGGGCATTTTTGTATGTGGACATTATGCTAATAAACATTTTTATACTGGACATTTTGTTGTGGACATTTTGCTAGTAAACATTTTTATACTGGACATTTTGTTGCGGACATTTTTGTATGTGGACATTTTGCTAGTAAACATTTTTATACTGGACATTTTATTGTGGACATTTTTGTATGTGGACATTTTGCTAGTAAACATTTTTTATATTGGACATTTTGTTGTGGACATTTGTCTATGTGGACATTATGCTAGAAACATTTTTATACTGGACATTTTGTTGTGGACATTTTCTAGTAAACATTTTTTATACTGGACATTTTGTTGTGGACATTTTTGTATGTGGACATTTTGCTAGTAAACATTTTTATACTGGACATTTTGTTGTGGACATTTGTCTATGTGGACATTTTGCTAGTAAACATTTTTATACTAGACATTTTATTGTGGACATTTTTGTATGTGGACATTTTGCTAGTAAACATTTTTATACTGGACATTTTGTTGTGGACATTTTTGCATGTGGACATTTTGCTAGTAAACATTTTTTATACTGGACATTTTGTTGTGGACATTTTGCTAGTAAACATTTTTATACTGGACATTTTGTTGTGGACATTTTGCTAGTAAACATTTTTTATACGGATTTTGTTGTGGACATTTTTGTATGTGGACATTTTGCTAGTAAACATTTTTATACTGAACATTTTATTGTGGACATTTTTGTATGTGGACATTTTGCTAGTAAACATTTTTATACTGGACATTTTATTGTGGACATTTTGCTAGTAAACATTTTTTATACTGGACATTTTGTTGTGGTCATTTTGCTAGTAAACATTTTTATACTGGACATTTTGTTGTGGACATTTTGTATGTGGACATTTTTACTGGACTTTTTCCCTTAGACATTTTGTTCTGGACATTTTTGTTTGTGGCCATTTTTCCTCTGGTCGTTTTGAAGTGGACAATTTAACCTGGAAGTACATACATACATACATATATACATACATACATACATACATACTGTACACATATTTGCTAATTTACGTTGGCCTATACTTATATTAATTATCTCATTAATTTAATTAATTAATTCATTCATCCATTCTTTTACTGTAGGCCTAGGTCTACATATACATATCGGTTGTTGGACGTGTAACTACATCTTCCGAATTCCCAACTCCAATCTTCTTGATCCTCCGATGAATCACAGGATACATTCATGCTCTCCATTTCTTCATTCATACCATTCTGTCACTTTCTTCTTTGTCTTCTACGTTTCTTCCTTTCAAGAAGTTTCTTTGGAAGTCTTGTAGTGGGCAATCTTTGAATATGACAACAAATTAGTTGTTTTGCCATTATTTCTTCCATTTTACCTCCATTTCTTCCCATATTTTTTCATTTGTAACGCTCTCTAATCTTGATATTCTGTTTGCCAGACTCGAATAATCCTTTTAATCATTTTTTGAAGCCCATGTCGCCGTCTATTTCTTCTTTATTCCGAGGCTGGATAGTGGGATTTTTAGCATTCTAGAATAGAGAGCTGGCCTACCGCTACAACCCCTAACCAGGAGGGTCAGATAATTTACATGTACACGTCATAATCAGTCAATCAATCATATATTAATTAATTCTTTCTTTCAGTTCAGTAAGTCGAATAAGTCCAGCCAACTCATGATTAAAAGATCAATCAATCAATCGACTATTCAACCAATCAATCAACTAACAAACTTGTTTTATTCGATCAAGCTCAATTAAATAAATCAATGGATATATCGAGTCAGTTAAGACAGTAAGGTTCAAAGAATGTCAATTCAGTGAAGAATTCCGACATGGAAGAGAGGAATTTTAGTCACTAATACGGAAGCATCGAAAATGATTGCGACTATGTCCCTAACATATACTATGTAGCTTGAATAACGAGTCATGCATTACGTAACTGAATCAGTCACAGGTGAGGAGCGTACTGGACTACGGACGGTCCTTGTAATATGAACTCTTGAAGGGTCGGCAAAGACATGCATTTCTATCATTCAGACAGACAACCCTGGAATTTCCGACGTCACGGTACTTGTCTTGTACTTGAAGCACTAAATCTGATATGTCACAACAAATATTTACTATCTCCTACAAAAGTAGGAAGTTGGTAAATATCCTTAGGACACGTCGTGTGACATCGCAAACCGTCGGTTCGAGTTCAGGTGAATTACTGAATTAGCACGTTATGTGCGTCTGATCGATTAATTATAGCCATACTCTTTCATATAGACCTATTGATAATATTATAACCTTAATAACTGAATGACGGCACTTGTTCTGTGGAGTGATTATTTGATGTTATTTTGGGTCTTATAGGATATTTTATATAGACGGAAGAAGAAAATAAGACCAAAAACAAAAATACTGATGGATCAAAGAGAGACTTGAAGGAGATGGCATAAAGAAGTCAATTAAAACAAAGAAAGATGGAAAATGAAAGGCGGGTGCAAACAAAGACAGAACATGTAGAAAGATACAGTTAATAAGAAACAATAAAAAAATGTGACGAAACGCAGAATAACGACACGAAGAAATAAAAGAAGGGAAAATAAGAAAATTAGAAGACAGGAAGGAGAAGAAATAAAATCAAGGAACGTATGCACAAAATAAAAGTGAAAAATAAAATAAAGAAAAGGACTTGGGTATGAAAGAGAGAGAAACAAGAAAGAAGGGCAAAATAAATGGCAGAGAAAAGGGAGAAAGAGGGAAGAAAGGAGAATGAATAAGTGAAAGAGTGCGTGAGTAAATTAATGGATGTATTGATGAATGGTTGGATGGATTGATGGATGGATGGATGTATAGGACCTATATGGATGAATGGATGGATGCATAGGACCTATATGGATGGATGAATGAATGGTTGGATGGATTGATGGATGGATGAATGTGTGGATGTATATATGTAATGGATGAATTAATGGTTGGATGGATTGATGGATAGATGACTATATGTATGTATGTATGGACAGATGGATGGATGAATGGTTGGATGATGAATGAATGGTTGGCTGAATTGATGGATGAATGTATGGATATATATATATATATGGTTGGATGGATTGATGGATGACTATGTATGGATGGATGGATGAATATATGTACGGATGGATGAATGAATGGTTGGATGAATTGATTGATGGATGGGTGGATGTATATATGGATGGATGAATGAATGTTTAGATGGATTTATGGATGAATGTACAGTATATATATATATATGGTTGGATGGATTGATGGATGGAGACCATATGTATGGATGGATGAATGTATGGATATATATACGGAAGGATGAATAAATGGTTGGATGGATTGATGGATGGATGACTATATATATGGATATTTGTATGTATGGACGGATGAATGGATGGTTTATTGTATGGATGAATATACGTATGTATGGGTTAATGTATAGATGGGTGGATGAGTGAATGAATGGATGGATAACTGAATGAATGAATGAATGAATAAATGTACGTATGTATATATGAATGAATGAATAAATGTACGTATGTATATATGAATGAATGAATGTAGTTATGAATGGATGGATAAATGGATCAATGAATGAATAAATGAGCGTATGAATGGATGGATGGATCAATTAACGAATGTATGTATCTATGAATGGATGAATAAATGAATCGATAAATGAGTAAATGGATGGATGGATGGATGGGTCGATCATTGAATGAGTGAGTGAATTAATGAATGAATGTATAGACGAATCAATGAATGAATGGATGAATGGCTGGATTGATGGATGGATCAATAAATGAATGTATAAATGTATTGATGGATCAATAAATGAATGTATAAATGTATTGATGGATCAATGAATGAATGGATGGATGAATGGGTGAGTGAATGAAGTATGAATGGATCGATGAATGAATGAGTGACTGTATAAATGGGTGGATGGATGGATGGATGAATGTATCAATAAATGACTGAATGAATGTAAGATCAATGAGTGAATGAGTGAATTAATGTATGTGTGAATGGATGGATTGATCAAGGAATAAATTAGTGAATTATTGTATGAATGGATGACTGGATACATGGTTGGATGGATGGGTGACTGAATGAGTGAATGAATGAATTAATGGATAGGTGGACGGATCAATGAATGAGTGAAAGAATGTATGAATAAATGGATGGATGGATGAACGAATGAAATAATTAATGAATTAATTAATGACTAAGTGAATAAATGTATGAATGTGTGGATGGATGAGAAATACGAGAGCGAGAAAATTAAGAATAAAATAAGAAAATGGTGGAAGGAAAAGAAAATAAAATAAAGAAGAAGAAAGCCTGAATAACTGAAGAAGAAAAGAAAACGAGATAATAGTTTGTCTTAGCATTTTGTGTATGCGCAAGTTCGCCTAGAACCCATTTGGCGCGCCCCGTATCTTAAGAAGCTAATACGGTTATCGGATATAACATAACCTTGTCCCACTGTAGATAACGAAGTGTTTTCCCAAGGCTTTGTATCGGTGTAGTAGCTTTTAGTAAATATATTTTGCTTAAGAGTATAACATGAAATAGTAATTCATTAAGTAGCATAATAAAACCCTAAGACTTAATTCAATCTTGATCTTTACATATAAAATTTAAATATAATATCTAAACCAATTCAAATTGTACTGCATAACGTGTATTCAACAAAGAAGATCGCTCATGCATTATCAGGTAATTAGCTAAGTCAGTGAACTTAGCCCAAGTCGATAGGGTTTCTCACAGATGTGTACGCAAAGTGCTAAAGTTCACTGAGATATGACGTATCAGCATAGCAGATAATTTTACGTCAGATGTGATAACAACGGAATTTATGGAGCAAGAGATAGCATTCTCTCCTTATCTGGGAAGTCCATTGATCAATTTTTGTCGTAAAATATTCCGACCTGTAATCCTAGCGGATTTTCTCAGTCGCACTTCCGAAATGTTGCGGTAGTTGTAGTTCTTTTTATTACACTACTAGTGCTATTACTGCTCGTGCTACTGCTAGCGGGAGATGGGGTTAGTGTGGACACTATTTTATAGACAGTTGAAATCACAAGAAATAAACAGTGAAATAAATCGTTATACTCTGAAGTAGCTATATTTATTTGTTTGAAATAGATTCATTTATTTATTTATTTATTTATTTATTTATTTATACTTGAGCTACATTAGGCATTGCAGCCCGAAAGAGCAGAAGCTCGTGCTCGGGCGCAGTTCAGATCAGTTATACAAAATATATCACAAAATTAAGAGAGTTCATTGAGCACAATAACATTAATAAATGGTAAAATAATACAGCATGTAGGCCTAATAATAGGGTCTATATACCAAATAGAAAATACGAAAGTACATAAGTATTAGAGTATCA
Organism: Periplaneta americana; assembly: GCA_025594305.2. Taxonomy (NCBI): domain Eukaryota; kingdom Metazoa; phylum Arthropoda; class Insecta; order Blattodea; family Blattidae; genus Periplaneta; species Periplaneta americana. Next base: position 192,458,842 of record JAJSOF020000003.1, on the reverse strand, counting down.
ATTTTTAACTCAATTAGCTTAAGGGGAGAGGATGGTATTTTTTTTTTTTTTTTTACTTTTTTCCTATTTGGTTAAATTATTAATTTTTTGTATGTAGAGAGCTCATAGCTGTGGTAACTCAACCAAATAAAAATATTTTGAAAAAAAAAAATTATTTGGGGGCCTAAATTTAAAAAAAATATACCCAATGCAGGATTGTACTAAAACCGATATATCTAAACCGTTTTTAAAGATAGATTCAAACCGTTTTTGCAATATATTTGCAAAAGTATGTTCTACAAACTGTCTGTAACAGAATTTTGATATTAGTCCCTACGTTTGTAAAATAAACAATTAAAATTTAGTAACAATTTTCTGATTTCCTTTCTTGCAAACAAACGGACGTATTTTCAAAATGAAATCAATTAACAAAATTCTGTTACAGAGAAAAGTTTCCTAATAGTCTAAAGAATGTGTGTTCTAAATTTCTTGCATGTATCTTTAATAGTTCTGAAATTATATCCATTTTGTCTGGAAATGTAGCAAAAAAAAAAATGAAGTTACTGGAAATCGATAAAAGCGGGCGTGTGATTTAAAAATCCATAACGCAGGAAGTTTAAAAACGACGTCTCAACATCCGATAAGGGCAGAAATACCTACAAAATGTTATGCAATGCATTCCACACATATCAAAGGGTATTTTAAAGAAAAAAAATTTGAAAATTTAATTTACCGGAAACAACAATAAAAGTGGGCGAGTGATTTAAAAATCCATAATGCAGGAAGTTTGAAAATGGCAATCCACACATATCACAGAGTATTTTAAAGATTTTTTTAAAAATCTAGTCTTTTTCATAAAAAATACCATCCTCTCCCCTTAAGCAATAAAATTAATCTGATTTGTTTCTTAAATCTTTGTGTGTTAAGTGTACTTAGTTCAGGGTAAGCTCTAATTAATTCATTATATATTTTGGGTCCAAAACGTCTGCTGTGTTATATTTTATTAGTTTACAGTTTCATAATAGCTATTTATGAAACAAGTTGCGAAATGATAACGCTTTAAGCACAAGAAGTGAAGAGAACGAATATTGTTACTAAACTACTTCGCTCTGCTGGTAAGATGTCTTGCTTGTTTTCATACTTTTGCTATAAATTTTGGACGTGGATGGATAATAACTATTCCATATCTCGTAAACATTCAGAATGTGGTCTGGTAGGAAACTGCAACTGTTCGTAACTGAATCAAAGTTGGCAAACATTCTTGCACATTTGTCTGACTGAAGAAACTTGATCTTGCCAAACTGGTATTTTCCAGCATTGGCCGATTTACATTCTCCACATTACATCGTATGGTGTGTTTTATATCCGTACGTTTCTTCCTTCACTAGAAACCACAACGTTTGCACTTCCATCATCACGCACTTCTCATTTCGTACGTAATTTAGGGTAAGGTTGCCTATATCGCACCACTTTAGCATTTATAATTTTTATTGAACAATACAGTTTTTATTTTCTGCATTCCTTTACAGAGATACATTCCCAGAACATTTTCATTTGATGTAAAAAAGAATCCTTGAATTTGATTTAATATTTTTAATTAAAATGACATTATCGAAACACATGTCAGTGGTGCCATTTAGGCAACTGGTTTCCTAAATAGCACCTGCGGTTTCTTAAATCGCACCTCTTTATCTAAAGGGAACAGGGTGAAGGAAAGCTTTTAATATTAAACATATTGAAGAGTATTTGAATGAATAATGTAATAAATGCAAATTACAAATTTACTGAAATTAATGAAAAAGAGTAACGCATCTTCAAATGAAATTGAAAAAATACGGAGTAAATTACGTAACATTTAAACTTTCTGAATGCGTTTTTTATTGTTATACATTTGCCATGTGCTTCACCAGGCAGTTCAGACTGTAAACTGCGTCACCTTTTCTCCACGATTATCTCGAAGCCACCTAAGAACTGCTTCATGATATAGCTGTCTGAAATGGTTTGAAGATAGAAACATCTAAAGGCTGGGCCTATGAGTATTATGACGAGGAAGCTGAAACAGGAGCATACCATTTTCCCGAGATAATCTAGCTTCTAAATTTTGGAATGAGACGTATAGGTGGACATACAGAAGCAGCACTTTTTTCTATGGCAGGTTTGAGTGGCAAATAAAATGTTTGAGCTATTCGACAAATAGTTCACCGTTGATGTAACCTGACTCAGAGCAAACAAATAACGATCCTGGAGGAGCACCAGCTGATAATGAAGGATGCACTGTTTGACGTTTGAAAATTATCACAGATGGCACAAAATACCTGGTGCGCTTGTACAACACACACTTGTTGTATTAACGCCCTTTTCACCACTTGATATTTCACCCACCTGATGCATTCCTAGTTCAGTTAAAATTTTTGGGGCCTTCTTTTGTACGGTTAGAATTGCTACTGTTGCTCATATCGCACCGGTGCGAATTAGGCACCTACAAAGTGGTGCGAATTGAGAAACTACGTCATAAGTTATTATTTCCTTCATTCTAGCCTATAATCACCACATGTTCGACAATCCTACTAAGTTAAATGTTCTTTAATGCCTGTTTAAACGAATAACATCTTAAGATTATGGATTCCTTTGCATACAAATCCGTTATTTAGTTACAAAATGTTAGCTAAATATACATCCACCTGAGCGATTATATTAGATACACTATCACCACGCTGCTGACACAAAGAAGTGGCAGAAATCAAGTGACATGGTGGAAGTTCATATGGTAGATTGTAACAATACCACTAGATGCCACACTACTATAGTAATTTGTTTTAAACTAGCAGTGGTGCGATTTAGGAAGCGGTGCGATTTATGCTACTCTACCCTACTACATTTCCGAAAAATTTCCTTTTCTTCAAATATTTCTCTATGAAATCCTTAACTTTGCAAATCCATCTCTACAAAAAAATCCTTTACAAATTCAACCATTTCCATTTCCAAAATCACCGGAACTACCTCAACGCTAGTTTGCTAGAAATCTAGATCTATACTTTGTATACTTCCAGTCGGTAATAAGTTTTGGAATAATATTCTTGGGAAATTCCACAGATAGTAACAGTATATTCCTATTACAAAAAAGAGTAATTAGAATAATAGTAGGTGCCAAATCTAGGGAATCGTGTAGGAATATTTTCAAATAACTACAAATAATGCACATGGCTTGTCAGTATATCTTTTCATTAATAATTTCCTCGTATGTAATCGTGAAAACTTTGTAACTGATTCAACAGTTCATAACATAAATACATGACAAAAATGACTTTCATACTCCATCGGCAAGTCTATCGTGCTATCAAAAAGAGTGCGTTATATGGCAGTAAAATTTTTAATAGCCTCCCTATCGATATAAAAAATTAAACTCAAAGCATAGTAATATTTAGGGCCAAATTAAAGAAGTACCTAATTTCTCACACCTTCTATTCTATAGGTGAATTCGTGACATTCAATAACGCTTCATGAAATTGATACTAAAAGCATGTGTTGTACTAGTAGACTATATTGTAAATCTCGTCTGTATATATTTCATCTAGACTGTGACTATAAAATAAGACTCTATATTATTGCATTAAATTTTTTTGACTTGTTCCATATTCTAGCTGTGAAGCAATGTATGAGTACCATGGACAATAAAATACAATACAAAGGGCTGAATTGGCAACACTGCTCTGGAGATGTCGGACAGCCCATTTCAGAACCAATCGTGACTATCGACGAAGCCACGTTCTTAATGGGCGGATGATGGGTTGAAAAATAGATCGTCTTTGTCGCTGCCCTTCTTTTTTTTTAGCGCCAATTGCAAACTAAGTTAATACTTCTCTCAAGCTTATTCAATAATATTAATATACAAGCACTGAAAGTGTTATTTTCAGAGTGAGGAGGTCGTTGGAAGTGCGAGCGACCATCACATATGTGTAGCCTATAGGATACTTTTGGCATGGATGTCAGTTCCAATTTCATTGGCCCGTTTCCTCCCATAATGTCACGTTTAGGGAAGTAACCGGTTAGGTGTTACCTATCTATCAATTGGCTCTGCGTAACGCTCCAGTCTTGACATGATTGGTCAAGAGCTATCAGGAGTTTTTATAAGTCAACACACAAATCCCTCCCTTTTTATTCTGAGCCTTCAGATGATCTTGCTCCCCACACGTAAAAGCGCTTTTGCTTCGGTAGCCGAAAAAAAAAAAAAGTTTATTTTTTATTTTTGAATGGACTTTTCTCAATATCAAATAAAAGTATTTAAATATCTATAACACTTCTCGAAATATCACGTAAAAAGTTGAGACTGTGTCAATTGATTTTGCCATTTAAATAAGGAAAAAAAAAATCATCTTCTGTAAGTTCGTCGCTCATTTCCCGTAACTTACATTTTCCAAATTCATGTTCCTCATAATTTCCAAATTTTTTTTTAGATAAATTTAGAAGTGTTGCATTCAAGTGTACTTCATACTGGAGAACAAACCCTCATTATCTCTGATTTATCATTTCAAAATTTTTTAAATTAATAATTCCAGGTGTAAAAATAATTACATTTTAGTTTCATTACAAACATTCGAAAAAAAAAAAAAATCTTCTTTACATCTTCAACTGATAAAGGCAACTCATTATGAATAAAATAGAAAAGAAACCATTAAAATATTTTATGCAATTCTAGTAATAATTATTATTACTGTTAAATTAATTTTCATTATCACAATTACAACTAATCAGTTTCATACCAAATTTCAAAAAATAATTCAAATATTAAAAATAAAATAAATGTGAGATGTAAAAAACATTTTATGCATATGTGTGTATATATATATTATTACATACATTTATATTTTTATTGTGGAATGGACTTTTCTAATATATATATATATATATATATATAAATAATAAATATATATATATAATATAAAAACAATTAAACTCAATTCCTTATCAAAATTTCAATAAACAGCCCAAATAATAAATAGAAATGTAAGACATAAAACACATACAATAAATACAAAACATTATCCTGTAATTATCTTATGTATGTTCAATGTTAATACTACCCATTGCAACACTAATAAATAACTATTTTCCTTATTTCCTCGGCCCCTTTCCCTTCGACCAGTACCACCCTTGTCTGTCGAATTTTTGCCATAAATTTCCCCACACTCAAAGAATTTAGCGTTATTCAATATATCTTATTATGTTGCTAGGTGCCCTCTGCTAGATATAATTAAGGACTCTGGCAGAAATCGTTTCCTCAGAGCTTCTGTGGCTTCACACTCCGATAAAATATGATGGGATGTCTCGCCTCTACCGTAAAGATGACGTCATATTCTCGTCCTCTCATCGTTTCATCGTTGACGATTCTAAGTGCCCTCCAAGCTCCTAGACGAAACCAGGCTAAGCCCAGGCTGCTCTCTCTGTTTCCTCCACAGAGGTATAACTCGGTTCCCCAATTTGTTTTGATCAACGATTTGATCTCCAGAGCAACCTTATCCCTACATTCCCCTTGTGTTATTTGCCTGTCTATATTCTTCAGGCGCTTCTTGACTTTCCGCCAGACATGTCGCTTTTTTCGCCAGACATGTCGCTTTTTTCTCCAACTCTCTGCATAATCTACCTGCGCAGGTTACTTGGTCTCTCCTCTCGAGTTGCTCCCTATAACAGATCGCTCTAATAAGAGACTGACCTCCATGCACAATCCTCAGGTAGTATTTTAGAACTTTTATCTTGCATTCTATTGAGTCTCTATGGCGACCGAATTCTCTTAGGATTCCGCTGTTAGCCGTTACCCTTCCCACCCCCGCTAGCCGTTTAAAAAATCGTTTTGTACCTGGTTACATTTTTCCGTTCGTCCCCAGCCCTAAATTTCTGCCCCATACGTAATTGTAGGGGAAGTACACCACTAAAAGTTCACTCATCTCATGCCTTCTTGCCAAGGAACTCAACAATTTCTATAGGTAGCCTACACCTTGAGGTAGCAGTCCTTGACCGAGAAAATTACCTTGTAATCCTATTCTCATCTTCAACTTTTTTAGTTCTTGATTTTCTTCTGCTTTCAACTTTTTTTCTTCGTCTTGGACTTAATTTTCTTTTTGTCATCGAAACTTGTCCAGTCCATCATGTCAACTTGTTCCCAAGATTTTGTTTTCCTTGTGTAAATAGAATAGAAAACGGCTTACGTAAAATGGAACTGCAGCGTGGAAATGTGAGGTGCAGGAAGTCATACGAAAGCAATTACGTACAAGGACAAAGCGATGAGTTGCGCTATGAATTTAAGCATTTGGAACGCTCTAAGCAGTATTTGTAACATTTTATGAGCTTATTTACTGACTAGTGAAAGAAGTTTTTGTGGTAGTCATTGTGACGTCATAGTCTGAAGGATTTTACATACAAAGCAAAGAGGTATCAGATCAGGCATATATAATTGTACTCGTAAATGGCTTCCAGATATATTTTCATCACAGTCCGCCCCGCCAACACTATTTTCCTTTTCTTTCCCTTTGTACATAATACGAAGATCTTTAATCTTATTTGCTCATTATTTTGTGCGAGATCGTGCGTATTTGCTTGGTTTTCCGCACAAAATCAATCCGCGGAAAGTCTAAAATTCCACATTCAGTATTCCCAACCTAACACACATAACAATTTCCCTCTTCTTACCGCTTAAGTGACATATTGATCTTACTGCTTTAGGCTTTTAACATAGGCCTATTATTTTTAGAGACGTTCAATATAGTAATAATTATAAATTGAAACTTACCACTGCAATTTCACCTAAATTGCACTGTTAATTATTTTTTAAATATTTGCAAAAAAATTAAGCAAACTCTACAACTCCACTAAAGTTACTGCATTCGTGATGCAAGTAACATTAAGGAAGCCGTGAAAAAATCAACAAGATTCCAGACTCATCATAGACTGGGGGATAAAGAAGACAGACGTATATCACGGCCTGCTGGAGTATAGTAAACACAGAAAATATTTTAAAGCAACAATGTTGAAGATAGATATTTTTGTTTTGCAAATTTTCCGTCATTGAACAGAAACCAAGATAGAGATTTCATTGCAACTAATTAGAAATTCCTCTTTCAGGTATGTAATAAACGATCTTCGCACAAAATAATGTACGATACACGAGCGGTATGTTTTCTTTCAATTCTCGGAAATTAAAAAAAAAGCTCAACTACGTTTCGCTTTTTCAAACTTTTCCTCGAACATGAAAACTTCAACATACCGCTCTTGTAACGCATATTACTATTGTAGGTTCAATTTTCCTGTTTTAAATAGTTATTGCTTAATTAACCTCTGCCAGCCATTTTCTTATAACTTATATATCGGCGAGAGCTGATTGATAAGCTTTAAATCCATCAAATAAAATATGCTAGGGCTTGAGTGATTCCTGTTAATGTTTCAACATAATCCTCCTTTCAAGTCAGTACACGGACCAGAAGCTATTTCCCCATCAAATAGAATTCAATATATATATATATATATATATATATATATATTTTTTTACTGAAACCAGTAATTCACTGTTTCGATCACATCATTTCCGCTCTCTAGTTCCTTGCCTTTCAATTCTTGTTTGATAATTGGAAAGAGAAAATAGTCTAATGGAGCCAAATCTTTGTCAATAGTTCAAATTCATTGATTGATTTCTCAAAAACTGCAACAAAGAAAAGAGTACTTAATAGACCTACTTACATACCTTTATTAAATATGATAGTCATAAGAAATATTTAATAATTTGAGTTTTTTCAGACTAGTTTACTGAGTTGATTTTCTCTCAATATTTTGAACAATGATCATATTTAAATATCTAAATCATTCTATTTTTACTTTATAAAATAATGATAGTCCTAAGTAATTCTTAACATTTGTAATGTATTCAGATTAACTGGTAACTTAGACAAGTTTCAGTAATAGTATTTCACAACGTATCCATTAAGTATTATTACTATGATTATTATTATTATTATTATTATTATTATTATTACTTATGCATTTGTATTAATTGTAGATCTAGTTAATATCAGAGCAGGCCTTAAGGCGTTAACTCTGCCAAGTAAAATGAAATATATTATTATTATTATTATTATTATTATTATTATTATTATTATTATTATTACTTATGCATTTGTATTAATTGTAGATCTGGTTGAATATAAGAGAAGGCCTTAAGGCGTTCACTCTGCCAGGTAAAATTAAATAAATTATTATTATTATTATTATTATTATTATTATTATTACTTATGCATTTGTATTAATTGTAGATCTGGTTGAATATAAGAGAAGGCCTTAAGGCGTTAACTCTGCCAGGTAAAATTAAATAAATAAATTATTATTATTATTATTATTATTATTATTATTATTACTTATGCATTTGTATTAATTGTAGATCTGGTTGAATATAAGAGAAGGCCTTAAGGCGTTAACTCTGCCCAGTAAAATGAAATAAATTATTATTATTATTATTATTATTATTATTATTACTATGCATTTGTATTAATTGTAGATCTGGTTGAATATAAGAGAAGGCCTTAAGGCGTTAACTCTGCCAGGTAAAATTAAATAAATTATTATTATTATTATTATTATTACTTATGCATTAGTATTAATTGTAGATCTGGTTGAATATAAGAGAAGGCCTTAAGGCGTTAACTCTGCCAGATAAAATGAAATAAATTATTATTATTATTATTATTATTATTATTATTATTATTACTTATAGATTTGTATTAATTGTAGATCTGGTTGAATATAAGAGAAAGGCCTTAAGGCAGGTAAAATTAAATAAATTATTATTATTATTATTATTATTATTGTTATTGTTATTATTATTATTATTATTATTATTATTATTATTATTATTATTATTATTGCTATTACTTATATATTTGCATTAATTGTAGATCTGGTTGAATATCAGAGAAGGCCTTAAGGCGTTAACTCTGCCAGGTAAAATTAAATAAATTATTATTATTATTATTATTATTATTATTATTATTATTATTATTATTATTATTATTATTATTATTATTGCTATTGCTATTACTTATGCATTTGCATTAATTGTAGATCTGGTTGAATATAAGAGAAGGCCTTAAGGCGTTAACTCTGCCAGGTAAAATTAAATAAATAAATAATTATTATTATTATTATTATTATTATTATTATTATTATTTATTTTCTCATTGACTGAAAATAGTCTCAAAACAATAACATTCCATTTGTTCAGAGAATAACTTAAGATTCTTAACAAGTGAATGTCTCTAGGAGAATTATGCCAATCTGACTTTCAGGTAGAAGCTCCCTGTGAATAATTTTAAGAGAAAAGTTTTCCGGGGTCGGGTATCGATCCCGGGACCCTTCGCTTAGCGCACGAATGCTCTACCGACTGAGCTACCCCAGGAACTATAAACGATACCGTCACAATTCTTCCGTTTATATCCACACAACTCAATTGGGCTGACAAGAAGCCAGAACCCAACTTTGAGTGCACACAATTCTGTGTGGCTTAAATTGTGGCTTTCTGTTAACGTACCTTATTCAAGCTAGGAGAGTTGTTTATGACTACAAAATCTAGGACTGTCATCAGAATTCGAACCGAGAACTAAAACTGCACTTCAACAACCATGCTTCCCTGTTAATTTTTTCGGCATCCAAAGCTGCTATTAGCTTAATAACTTTGTACTTGATGGTGGCCTTGAAAGTGTCTTCGTTGTCATATTGCACACAATTAACGTTGGAAAAACACATACATTACTTTTATGAATGCTATAAACTCTTTGAAACAAAGAAGATATTATGTAAGTGTAGAGGCCTTTTCAGAGAATATGCATTTCTCATATCAAATATAAGATACGGAATTAAAAAAAAAACTGAAAGAGATTTCTCGGGTCGGTATCCAAGGTTATCTTCCGTTACCACGAGCAATAAAGAAACAAGTGAACGATATCAAAAACCTACACTTACTTGTGAATACAGCAATTAAATATTTACTGCCAAGGATTAATTATTGAGGCGTAAATGGTGAGTCAGTTGTCGATGGTCGAATGATTGTCATGCTTGTCACTAAATCTTAACAACACACTAATCCCCTATTCATCTGTCGTAAAAAAAAAAAATCTTGGTTTCTTTCTCGATAATAATCTAATTGGAATTAAGTTAAAGAAACAATAAAAAAAATTTGTTCCTCCATTCATTCTTTGAGTCGCTTAAGAAACTTCTTGCCCCAGCAACTAAAACTTACCCTAGTACAAACCCTAGTAATGCCGCACTTCGATTATTGTGACGTTTTGTTTAGTGACCTAAGTTCTGAACTGTCAGTCAAGTTCGTTGCTTGCGAGATTACACAAGCTGGCGCATAGAGCTTGAAAACGAGTCTGAAGTGGTTCCCTCGTAATGCCAATTCCGCCGCTCGGAGCGCTGTTCTGCCCTATATATTCATAGCAGAACACTTAAAAGACATTGACATTTGGGACATTTGAAGGACTCACCATTGCTTATTAAATGCTTCGTACAATATTTTATGGACAATAGACGTAATTTTCAAACTTCTACTCCTCAATTATATTACAATAAAAGGCTGTCATTCTTGATATTAAAACATATTACATATAAACTGAGGGACTGTCTGCTCTGTACTTCAGTTCATACACGAAACATTTCCGGAAATAAATTAACTTGACATCTTACATATACGCACTATAGCCTACTCTTTTCACCTAATATTATTAATATTGTTATTAAATAAGATATTGCAACTAATTAAGGTACTGCATTATATTTAATTTCCTTGAATTCATAATTAAGCATTTGCAAGAAGGCGTAACTTTTCCCTCTCTTTTAAAAAAATACGAACGTCACAACAATTGAGAAGTATAATTATTACGCGATTTTTTCTTGCAGTGGTGAAAACATTTCTATAGGCCTACTGATTAATCTATTGAGCATAGTAATAGTAAACGCTGCAGTATTCTTTTCTGAAGCCAAGATTTTCGCAAGAACTGAAGTGCGACACATGTAAAGATGAGGAAATGTCCTTTTTCTTTTGGAAAAACTTGTGAAGCACTACTGGACAATATTGCCAAAGATATTTCCAGTAAATACGAAGTGATTAGGAAGCTTAATCAGAAGCCCCTAAATAGAAAAGTGCTGAAAATGCAATAAACTGGGCCATTTCTTAATTACATATAGAACACTGGAACTGACTATCTACAAGGACCCTCGTGTTATAAATATTATGATTATTTCAGATTGTGATACAGTTATAAGCGTACATTCCTAAAATTTAAAAGTAACAATGAGGATGCCCTATGTTATAGGAAAGTTTTAAACGTGTACATTTAACTTTTTTGTGAATGATTTCC